>OU744324.1:27119111-28369111 GCA_916610235.2 Lasioglossum morio
TGAACTATTGGGGTAGCATCGCTCAAATTTGTGCTTATAATTATTTAACGTGTAACTGTTAATAGTTCAACTATTTGTGGATTTATATCAAATCTTACAATCTCACTACGTTTCAATTTACCATTTCGACGGAGATGAATATTAAATATAACTTAATTGAATCATTTAATTTTTGAAGTGAATTTTAAAGGTTCGATTAAGGGTTACAGATTAGTTGAAGTTAAACAATTTTTATAAGTCACTCTGAACAGAAATATTTGACCATTAAAATTAATAATAACAGAGATTTGATCTTCTGAACATCGGGAAAGTGACGATTTCACAGTTTAAAAGAGTGTTAGATGGCCTCCAAGTTTCCACTTTGGGGCGTTTGTATCTTGCGGAATCGGAAATTGATGCTCTGGTAACGATTTACAAAGATCCAAATGATCCCGACCGTATGTGTTGGCGTACATTTGCAGATGATATCGATCAAGGTATTAGAAAACAGGATATGTCAAATATACAGAGCATCCCATTTTAAATTTCCAGGGAAAATATTTCGAAAAATATGAATGATATGAGAAAATGTTCTCCATAGAAGCTGTATGGTTTTCTAGCACATTATTGTTGTGCTGTTATTTATTCGACCTTGAGAAAACCTTGTAATCCGTATTTGATATTGTACATTATATTATTGCTGGCATGAAGACCTCTTCGATGAAAGTATAGCTTTAGAGTAGTAGAATAGCAAGAAATTATATGGACAACTGATGTAATTCGTAATATATCCCATAACTTGAATATTTTTATAGAACTTCTTTCAAGATTGACCAAATAACGTAACGTGTTTCCTGCGAACACAATTTTAGTTGTAAATATTTGTTCATATAGTTCACATTTTTCGAGATATCTGCCCTGGGAATTTAAAACGGGACACACTGTGTAAAAATTAATTTAGTACAAGTCAAATTTGAAATTTGCGTGTAGACATTTATTGTTTTCTTACTTACAAATATATCCGTGAATGCAAATTTAGTGTTTACCATCAAAGAGCTGGATAAATTGCCAAATTTGAGAGTTAAATCGCCACCAACTGAAGTAGAAGAATTGACACGGAAAGGGGCGTTGAATTGGCAATGCGAAACAATGGATGCTAGAAACCTTTGTGAAGAAGCATTACAAAAAATTCGATTCCGCGTTAATGAAAGAAGAATTTTGATGAAACAGTTTTTCAAAGATTATGATAGGTATGGGCATTTCATTTTGTTTGTTATCTGGGTGTTGTTCAAGACGTGCAATTTTTAATCGTGCAGCATGTTGTTGCATGAAACGCCTGATCGCATTATCGCGTTAGTGATCACATACACTTCAAATCAGAATAAAATACATACTCGGGAAAGGTTGCGAAAACCACGGAACACGAAAACACGGAACGTCATTATTATTATTAAAAGTTATTGTTACGACAACGTCGAACGGCATGATTATTAATTGAAGTATATGAAATAAAGTATCTTTAACTCTTCTTAGAAATAATAAAGGTCACGTGTCACGGTCCCAGTTACGTCAAGTTTTGACCACCGCGGCAGTATTACTTTCTCAAGAAGAAGAGTTTGCCTTGGAGAAAAGATACAACAATGACTTAGGATTCAATTATATTTGGTTTTTAAAAGAGGTCGAATCGAAACCAATTGAACCACCGTTGTACAATTCTGTGTTAGAAGAGAAAAAGAGACTCAATTCTGAAAGACCGCCTCCTGAAGCTGACGCAGATGAAACAAATATTGTTCTAATTCTAGCGAAAATTAAAGCGAAAGTTGTACGAGAAAGAGTAAAAGTAATTCTGCATATTCATACCTCTGGAGCAGTCGGACAGGACTGCTCTAGAAAAATTTCATCGTAATTAACAATAGAGATTACAACACTGAAAATATGTTTAATTGCAGCGTTTCAAATTATTATCAATGCTTAACTTCGATTGTTTAATATCTACTTATTTGACTTTTTAAAGCTGTTGCATGTGTGTTTTCATAGTAAGGATAACATAAAAATATTAGTAATGTTTGTTAAGATCCATACAGATCCGCAATCTATTTAGGAAATATTCAAAGCAATGCTATATGAGACACAGCAATTTTGAATGCTAATCTAGTGTATTTCTTGTCTTTGATCTAATATTTCATCTAATGCGTTAACTTTTTGCATGTATTTTTTTATAAAGGCTATCGAATTCATGCGCCAGTACGACCCTAACCACGAATTTGCTATAAAAAAAACACAATTTATACAAGGACTTGATCAACTACGGTGTAATTTAACTTGTACTGAAATGATGACACTGTCGAAAGTTTTTCAATCGCCTTTAAGGTATGTAACTATTTATCTTAATCTGGAAAATTAACTTAATGTTACATAATTAATTTATTAGTCCAGAGTCAAAATCAATCATGCAATCATACGTATATAAGGTGTACCAAAATGCTGCACTTCCTTAAAATAGGTGATTCCTAAGGTCATTTGAAATGATCTTTTCCTTTATGAAAATGCTCACCGCAGCTTTGTTTTTGAGTTATTAAAGAAAAAACGCGTTCTCAGCTGCAGCCGCGCTCTAATTGGTCCATGTTTTCCTTTAATAACTCCTTAACCAAGCCGTGCAAAACATTCTCGCAAAGGTAAAAGTTACTTCAGATGACCTCAGGTTCTCAGAAATCACCTATTTCAAGGAAGCACAACATTATGGGACACCCTGTAGAATCGAGGCAATTGAGATTGCAAGATGATCTGTTAAAGAGTTTGCAATTTTAAAGATCGAATTATGTGGATTACGTAAAATTCGGAGACGCCATTGAGGAAGCTGTCGCTACAGGAAGTTTAGAACGAGCACCTCTCTTGGTGCCTGTGCAGCATATCCCCTCAGAAGCATCTCCCAAAACATTCTTGAACTTCGAGGAGAGGCATATGGCCACGGCTGCGATCAGCAAGTTGGCCATAATGAAGGAGCCGAACCTTGAAGAGCTGTTCAAGGTCGGTACAAATATTCAAAACATATACTATACAGGGTGATTCAGCTAAGTGTGCCACCTGAATTATTTGCAAACTATTTTGTATATGAAAAAATGGTTATGGATGATAATAGTTTTTGTAAGAAAGTGGCAACAATCACTTATTTGTGTACTTGTTCCACCCTGAAAGGAAGTTAAACAAATAACATACAATTGTTTTTTCGTTATAGGATTACGACAAAGAAAATATTGGAACAGTTTCGAAAGACTGCTTAATTAAAGCTCTTTCTATCAGACGTATGTTACAGTTAATAAGTGCTCGAGAATTGGACGTTGTGCACAAATGCTTTTCCGTTGAAAGAGGTGGCCATTTAGAAATTAATTATCGAGAATTTTTACGAGCCCTGCATCTCATGCGAGAAAATAGGAAACACGTTCCCTTCTAAATGATTTCAGCATTATAGCACTACGTAAAATAAAATGTTGAATTCTTAAAAACAATTGTCTGTACCCAAAATGAAAATTTCGTAATTATTTAATGTTTTTAAGAATCTATGTATGTACATAAAGATCTTAAGATGTTTGAACGTATTACTGAAAGGCTATTAAATTGACAATTTCATTTTATTTCTCGTGCAAATGGTAGGTAGCGTTTCGAAGTGAAAACAAAATGTCAGAAATGTATTTTATTATATTCTATATTGCATACACATCTTGAGATACTTGCATTTTATGAACCTTGTACCATTATATGTATAGAAAAATTTATAGGATACGAACGAAATTATTCTAAATCTATCTTATAGAACAGAAAATGTTTGTACTTAAAATAGAAAAGAATGAATTAAATAGTTATTACATATTGTACGTTAGCATTTACTACTTTCACTATATTGTACAATAAAAAAATTCGTATATCGTAGTATTGTATGAAACTACATCGACCATATAAAGTAATTTTTATAATACAGCTTTTCTCCTTTATTTTCACTTTATTATTGGAGTTCATATATTTTAATAATTTAGACGTTAGATATGAATATAGTGTACAAATTTCCATTGAATCTACCACTATTTTTTCTAATTACTAAATACACTCTAATGATAATATATACATTTTATAATATGTATGAATACGTATGAATGTTGAAAATTTTAATGTCTTTTATATGTCAAAGGGACAAAGAGAGAGGCAGTTTTCCACAAAGTGTAAACCTCGAATATCGGTTGCTATTTTAGGTGTGATGCATTTGGCCTGTACAAGGGAAACTTTTCAGAGAATTTCGGTATCGTTTTTCCCTTCGCTGTGCACCTGTCGTGCATACCTGGAGGAGACAAAGAAGCCTTAGCCGTTCAGCGAAACGCAGCCCCCTTCTCATTTTCGACTATGTACAGCAGAACCAAAGAACTAGCGGCCCATGGGTCCTTGGGCCCATGGGTATCCTATGAAAGAAATAGCGTTCGGCCCAGGGGCCGCCGCACGGTAATTCCTCGGCTCTGGAAATAAAGTCAAGCTTGCAGTGATGCTGAAGAATGGGAGACTAGAAAATTAATGGTGGGACTCGTGCAGCGACAACTGGGAAGAAGTTCCTCGGCTCTGACGTACAGTACAGCCTTTTTTACTTGACTTTTTCTACGAATTACGAAACTTGTTGGACCGGCTTTTTAAATGACACAACATTTTGGTTTTACCTTGATGTCATGCAGATTTATTTAACAGTTAGCACTTCGTCTTTTGTGATTTAATAGATATAAGCGAGCTTGAGATCCGATCATCCTCAGTCACGTTTCTACTGTAATTTTTGTAACTTCAGTGGTTCTAGTGGTCCGACGTTTTCAAGACCGTATTTGCTTCAAAGACTAAGGTATTTCATTCAGTTTTAATCGGGAGGGTTCGTATAAGAGAATTGGTTTTAACAAAACGTTACCTAGCAATAGAAACATGTACCACCCTGGAACAATTCACTGTAATTTTAGGAGCAATAATAGAATTCATTCTTTCAGGCATTCGAGTAAGGTAACGATAAATTAAATTGTTAACCATGCAATAAGTAAAACAAGTTAATTTTTTATACAATTTACTGTGCGTTAATGCAAATATTTATTCGTTGTTTTTAATGGAGGATAGATCTTCTCTCCATGTTCTAAGCTAGATATTCTATTCTTATAATTCACAAAATATTTGTTATTTCTTCTATAAAATTGTTTGGCGGATAGCCTTTACGTTGCAGCACAGATCAGCGATTTTTAAGTGGCGGAAGGGTAAAAACTGTGCAGCAATATTTGTTTAATAATATAAATTTGAAATTACGTTGTGAATCGTGAAGTTCATTAAGGGGTTCCCTGAACAAAGGATTAGATTGCCTTAAAATGAACATGATACGAATCTGCTGCAGAATGTCATCAATTGGTTTTTATGTGGTATGCTATAAAAAAATTCGAAAATCACTAGCCGAAGTTTATAATAGGCAAGCGTTATCGGGATTCCTTTCTTGTCGGCTGGTTGACAGTCACTGATTTTGTCGCGGTTGACTAAACATGCCTTTATCCGATTCTGAATTTATCTGAAGCTAACAACGCCTCGGTTGGTCGGCCGGGCCTAACTGTTTTGAATACACTCACAATTTTACCATGAAAAATTCAATGGTTTATTGCAGTTTGCGACGCAGTCAACGACGGTTTAAGGAATAATCTCTGAAAATATTTCAATTTTTTAGTTCAAATACTATTTTACCCAACAGCTTTCACTCAGTGAATATGGCACCTACCTCTCATTTTATCATTTTACTGATAGGGGACGAAGGAGATATACAGTACCTACGTTTTTAAAGAACTGGCAACGCTGTAGGACGTCAAGGTTTTCTGATTTGAGGCTCCAATAGCAAACGTTCCGACAAAGTTTGTCCAAGCTGCTACTTGTACAAGCCATTTCCGGTGTGAGCCATGTGTACAGAGCTGCGCCCTCGAGGAGTCACGCCTCAAAAGAGCGAGAATCGTTTGGTAGGGTGATCTGCGAGCAACACAAGATTATAATTACAGCTATGATAAAATTATTCCCAATTCGTTATCGTTTTGGATCTTCACGTGTTCGCCATCTAATTTGCAAATACCGAAGAACGTTCTTACTCGCTCTATGTATACATTAATATTTTTAGCACCACCTCGATTATATATGATCGACCTTTTTGCAAGCAATGTAACAATGGTCTCTGTAATTTTTATCATCTGCAATACCTTTTTAGAAATGAAGCTGACCTTCAATTTTTTTTGGATGTTATGCATTCTTTTATATCACATGAAACCGTGTGTCAAAACGTATTCATTCGTATATGACACATTGATCTTCAAGGTTCATCATGGGATAATGAATGCAGATACACGGGGCACGTAAAATTTATACCGCCCTCACGATTGTCAGGTTGCTATGCTTGTTTCAGAATATTCTGTAAATTATAAACTATTCCAGAGAAATTCTGCTCACAGTGTCCCTTTTATTTTTAAAGGCAATTACTCGTACCCGCGCCATAAACCATTTTGGCCCTTTACGCCTTAATGGATACGATACAATAAATTCATTGTTTTATAGGTATCTCCCGCTTGAAGGCCTTCTAACAAAATATTCTTTCTAGGTATTTACTTAGCCTACCTCCTGTTTCTAAACTCTTCTTAGGATGAAATCTAAGGAGTTTTCGTGTCTGTCCTTTCTCACCATTTCCGAACATTATCTTCTAAGAAAATATTCTCCCCAAGTATTTACTTAGTCTACCCTCTGATTTTCCTGGACTTTAATGATCATACCTGCGTATTTAAACCCAAATCTTCTTAGGATGAAATGGCCCCATCCTTTTCTATTTCCGTTTCTTGTCTGTCCTTCTTCAATATTTCCGAACATTATCTTTCAAGGCGAGTGTACTGCAGGGATGAATAGGTTGAGTAATAGGTCAATAATAATGAAATATTGTGTAAACAATTTATGTATAGCATTTGTGTAGCGTATTGTATAAGACTTTCCTAAATACGTTAATATAGGCATCATTTTGTTCTACGATCTTCTTCCATTTGTTTGGAAAGTTAAATATGCTAGGTTGGCACAACTCTGTCAAGTAGAAACTGTTCTCATGATTCAAAACTTACAGTTAGATTTTTTTCTTCAGTTTTTGCTGGAGCTGTAAAGTTCTGCTGGAGGCTACTGTGCGTGGAACGACATCCGTCGAATACAAATTTCCCCCCGCGAAATACCGTTTCCTGTCGGATATAACGCACTGAAGAAACAGGAGAAAAATTAATCGTATATGTTTCGAACAGATCTGGAGAAGTTATTATCAGATTCAGAAGTATCAGGTAATACACAAGATGAATCAATTAATTTAATGATTTGAAAGAGAGAGAGTATTATTATTAGTAATTACTATTTAATTATAATTATTCAAATGTGTTTCTTTTATGAAACTGCTTTTACATTGAATTTTCGTGGTACCAATGCACAGTAATGTGTGGAAACCTCCATTTGAAGAATAAAAAAAGATCCAAGTCGATATAAACACGGGGTGAAAGGTTTTTTGTATTACTCCATTTTCCATATGCATGCACATCCGTCAGAAGATTAAAAGCGATCAAAAATAGCAAGGGGCGTGTGTGTGTGTAACTGTAATGAATCCGTGATAGTATGTATTATAAGGTTCCATAAAATTGCAATGTTTCCTTGACGATCGCAGAAGAATGGGAATCACGAGACAAAAATTGGCATGGGTAGTCTTTCATTGTCTGACTTGAATCGAACCAATTGGCTTGAATTGGATTGATCATTCAACCGGTCTTCCTCTGGGATTGATTAGTCCGATCAGTCTCAAGTCTCAAACATAAAGCGGATTGCGTCTCATTATGCTTGTTTCAGTCGACGCGAATCAAGCTTTAAACGAATTGATCTTACCGATCAGACTAAGCTGGAAAATGCTTAACATACTGTATTATTCATCCTTTTATGTATACGTTGAGAGATGTATCTCTTTAAAATGTGACGTTATAAATGAAACATAATATGTTGATATAAAATGGATAAATTGTTATCCTAGTTTGTTTTATGCAGCTATTTTTGAGGAGCGTACGAGGGGTGAGTTCCCCTAGTCAGTGAGAAGATATTGGTCAAATTTTCCCGCGCATAGGGTGCGATTTCAGTATCAGTAAAGTATAATTCTGGATAAAATAGGGTACGTAGTGTGAAAAATGGATGTACAACATGTGCATACACCTCTTGTTTTGAAGTCTCTTTGTCCGGAACAGATTGTTCCGGTACATTCCCGCCGATACCACTACCCTTCATAATATAACATTTCTTCAATGCATAACAATATACAGTGTACAGTAACACTCTGTACAATAACCAGTATATAGACAAATGCTTATAGTCCGTTTTTGGTAATTCTAATGTTGAGGAAACAAAAGAATGATTGTGGAATCATGATCAACTTGTGAACACTTCCACAAAATTCCTAGGGGTGTAATCAGAAGTAATCAGTTTACTGGGATGATCAAATGTTATTTTCATGACTCTGAAATATGTTTGTTGACTGAATGACTGTAATAAAATCAATGTTATCTATCATATAAACTTTTACAATGTTGGTAAAAATGTCGACATCCGCCATATTAATTCCAAGATATTAGTAACGCCATCTACGGTTGGAGAGTCAAGCTTCTCATCAATTAATATCGCGGTGTTCCGACTTGATGGCGCCACCGTTCAGTTAACCGCGTATTTCTTTAAAATGGTAAAGATAGATTACAAATGAATTGTTATCTACACCGCAATACATTATATCTTGTGATAAACTGTTTATCTAATCGCATATGTTATAATTAGATATAAAAATGATATCTGTTATTTTTAGCAAAGTATAGCAGTGATATGGTAACACCACAGACGAGATATCTTTAATCTAGTTGTATCGTTGATGTTTATTCGAGAACAATGTCGGTACTTTTTTGCAACCCCGTGTAGTTCGCTAGCTGGCCGTTCAATTTCAGTAGAGTCCGCTGTCGTACTAGACTAGAGCAATTTCTACAGAGTCGATAATTCAGAACAGTAGACAGAAAAATGCATTACATGCGTATGCGTACATATATGGTGTAAGAAGGTTGTGGTTCCTTTGCTCGCAAGTTTTTACATTATACATATTCCATAAAGATCACAAAAGACTGAAAAAAAGCGTAAAGGATTCCAGGGAATATTAACGCCTTTGTATTCGCGAGCACGCGCGTAAAAAGCCGCGCCGGCAAGTAACAAATACTAACAAGTAGAAAGTTTGGTTTAAACACGTGCCTATTATAAATTATAAGACGTTAGAATGCTAGCAACGAAACTAAAATGTCGTCTATCACTGTCGTCATTCTTTTTCGAGGTGTGTATAATATTAATAGAATTCTCATGCGGAAAAATATTTTCAATTTATAGACATTTCATTTGTTTGATCAAACAATTTTTGTCAGAGAGATCAAATATAATTCGTATGAAAATAAATGATGCACTGCAGAATCTGAATATTATTTATCTCGAAGTCCGACAACTTGACATTTAATTATCGGGAAAACTGTCTAATCATCAAAACATTTTGTAACAGTTTGATTGATTCTGAAGCATTTGTTGCGCTAAACACACTTTCTTACAAAGCGGTTTTTATCCGACTGGTAATTTCTGATTTTCTATCAACCTTTTGTACAGAGGCAGCGTGTCAAGAAATATTGGACGTGCTTTTGATCGATCTTCTAGAAAATGAAAGTACAGTGGCGGACAAAAGAATGTGTAAAATTGGAATTTCTGTCTATTTTCACATAATGCTTTTGTTCATTTGCATCGTAATATAATAGACAGCGAATTTTTATGGAAAATAAACATATTCTACCAGAATTGCGACCAACTTGAGTGCAATAGAAATTCATTGTTTTTTCTAATATGTTTAATACGTTCAAAATTACATAACAGTATTTTTGAATTTCTCTAATGCTATTACTTTACTTACTTCATTAAATTACACCTACTCATTTTTGTCGTAAATGTGTAAAATCCGTTGTCTACTAATAGCATTGACTACATGTAATAATAAATCGATAAAAAAAGGAAGAACAGCGAGGTTCGCGTGCTTTAGTATATGCAGGAAGTAGAATTGGTTGATCATGGTCAGACGCGCCAGACGACTCCTACGCAATAGCACGTGTATTCGCTGCATTTTCAAACTCGATTTTCTCGAAAATGAAGCTTCGGATAAAGAAAAAGTTATAACAAATTTGTTTCTTACTCTTTTATCTAGAATTACTCCCTGCCCGACTGTACTATGCTTTCCAGCCTACCCATGATTTCCGGTGCACATCTGTATCCTTAATTAAACAGTTGACATAAGAATAATAGAATTGATTCGGATCGTTTATCTTTCAGCAAGATATCGACCCTCAGCAGACTTCAAAACAGTGTCGCCAGATCAAGACTTGTGTCCCCACTCTATTTTCCCCTTCTACGACGCTATTCACCACGCTTCCACCTGGTCACGTGTTCGGTACCGGCAAAGAGAGAGGGTAACTTTTTCCCCTCAATTCCTGCTCTCTCCCCCTGATCTTAGCGACACTGCTTCATAGATAACATTCAATCTCTTTGAGGAAATAAGAATTTCAAAATTCGAGTGCCAATCACAATGCCATTAAAAATCTCCTGACAATTTTATACGAGCATACTACTCTTCCTTAAGTGTTCGTACTAACAAAGAAATGACTATTTTGTGAACAGTTAACAGAGAACGAATCTTCCCAACGTTCTTTCATTTTTCTTACGTTGCAACTATCGGTGAACTTGTAGAAAAGGCTTCTTCCCTCAGATTTCAATGACCTTGACGACATATTTCAAGATCATTGAGATCTGAGGGAAGGAATCTTTTCTACAAGTACACCGATAGTTGCAATGTAAGAAAGATGAAAGAACGTTGGGAAGATTCGTTCTCTGTTAACCGTCTTCAGTGTTGCATTATCCAAAATGACTTTCTTCGTCACGACGACGCGACGACGTCTACATTCGATGTGTTAAAATTCGTGTCGCATGCACAGAGGACGTAGAGGTAATTAAGTGGAGAAGCAGGACCCTCGAGGTTGTGCAAAAGACACGGAGGTCACGACTCGTGACCCATTTTGTCCATCGACAACTGCTTCCTACTTGAAGAACACCTTGTGCTTCCCTCGTTGAACATAGCAAACGTAGGCAAGGCTCCCGCCGACTAAAATATTGCCTTAAAAAAAAAATCGTGTCGAGCACTAATCGGACATCGCTCGAGAACTTGGCTATTGAAGATCACGCGTGTGTGTTCTTGAAGAACCATCCAAATGCAATCGTATCAATTATGATATACGTATAGGCCATCAGATTTTGATTTAATGAAGAAAGTCGACTCGGATTATCTTCGTCGATTCAAGCAAAAGCTTTTGACCCGGTCAAACTAAAGTTCAGTGTTATTTCTGTATTCGTCCATATGATATTTCATAATGTTTAATAATATGCTAGTAATGTTTCCCATTACGGTAAACAGTTTTTATTAAGAAAGAACAAGCAATATTCAATATAAAAGTGTAGTTCTAATAAAATATTTATGAAAAATATAAATGATAAACATACATACCGATACATACATCATATGTTTGAAAAGATTTTTCAAATTTTAAATTGTAACATAAAATGAAAGTGAACTTTGCTGTCTGAAATGAAAGTGAATTTAATTTATAAAAGTTGCTTCAAATTATACCTATGAATTCCACAGATATTTCAGTTATTAAAGTGGATCTGCACAAAAATCTGTTTAGAATATATGACTTTGAATATAGTTTTTACAATTGTTTATAACAATAGCTCAGAATAAACATACGAAATTTCGTTAGCAGGTGAACATGGGAAAGGGAGCTGGTCTTGAGAAAGGTGTAGCTATAGTTATGCAATTACAAACTGCATGGGGTCTAACAAGTGTGCGTACTACATTTCTTCCGAGATATCTATCTCTATAAAAACTTGTCTATGTATATGCAGTAAACTTGGATTGTACGAACGCTGTAACCCTTAATTAGAAATACAATTAACCAACAAAATTTTCCTTGCGCCATGACCTCATCGCATTCTTTTGTGTACAATTGCAACATGTTGCTAGAAGAACATCTTAGTTGGCATACTTAATTAACCGTTATTACTTGCCTACAAAGCAGACGATCATATTTCACTAATTATCCCTTAATTGTATGTGAAGCAACGAAGCTGAACAATGTCCCTCAGTCTCCGCCGTATTGCTACTTTTTGGGTAATTGCTTACCCGCGCGTATTTATGTCGGAGGTTAAATAATTAACCTTGTACATATTTCTTTGCACATCCAGGGTGGTCCAGTTAAAGCTAGCTACCTGAACGTGTCCTCCACATGTCACGGTGTAATTAATATTTTCCAACCAATACGCTGCAGAGAATATTTTTTCGAATTTGAGATAATTGCCATAATGTGTTCGTCACGTTTGACTAAACTGAACGGATTAGATTATTTCAAATGTGTTCTCTCTCTCGATTCGGTTTTCAGAATTCAAAGACTCAAAATGAAATTGGCTCTGGCAATGTATAGCGCATGCTTGATGGTCGTTCTGGTCTCAGCTGGTGTACCATTACCACAAATAGGCGAACCTGAAACTCAACTGGCGGATAATTGTCAAATTCCACGGTGTCCACAAGTAAAGAGTTCAGAAGATCAGGAGAGGGTACTCCTCTTGCCTTATCCTCTGGACTGTTTGCTGTACGTCGAATGCGCGGGATCCACAGCTAAGATACTTCCTTGTCCGGCCGATGAAGTTTTCGACAAGGTAATGTACCATATACCAAACTGTTTTCAATGTTGTTTGTGTATATAGGGTATCCAAAACAAATGTACTTCCTTGAAAATGTTCTCCGAATGAAGGAATAATCTCAGGAATCGCCCTTTCCAAGGAAAACTAATGATTAATTGTCAATTAAATTATTAATTTGTTATGGTATATATTCAAAAGTATATATATTATTCCCAACCTTCTGTTCGATGAAAATGTGCATCTATTTAGTTTTAGACATTTTGATATCCTCGTACTGACCGTGTAAACAAAGTCAGTAACATCTTTAGCCATATTTTTCACACGAAAAGCATACTGTTGAATGTTCTTTTCTACCAAAATTCAGCAAAAGTAGGCGACGCTAATGGATGAGAAACAGCGAACTAAATAATAGCGTACTGCTTTTTCAGATACACTTTCGACGTGCATAGAGATCTTTACAAAAAGAAATCATTTTGGAAAATAGAATTTTATTGAAGCTTAAATCCGCTGCAGACTTACGTTGTGAGTCACAGCACCCCTTTCGCGACCTATGAGAATGTATAGTGCACGGCACGAGGCACTCGGGAGTCACAATGAGGGCCATGAACTCGAACCACCCCTGATACCCGTGGAACCCAGTCATATCATATCCTGTTACGACGTTCCAGAGTGCACGTGCCTATTGTTGCCAGGTGCTTCACCTGACACGTGGCAATTTTCAATACACCAGTCCGCGCGACGCGAACTACTTGACTTTTTGACGTGACATTTAGCAGCGTGACCAATATCGTTGGATCATGCATCGTCGAATATTCAATTTTCCGTTACTAAACATAGCTGAATTTTTTATTTATTCGGGCAATAAGTTCAATAATTCGATTGCCCCTGTCGTTCATCCGCAGGGTGATTCAGTTAATAGTGCCACCTAAATTACTTGCGAACTATTTGATATAGGAAAAAATGATTAAAACGAAAGTTATATGGTTTCAGGAGTAATATACAATACGAGAATTAGTTTTTTTTTCTATTTTGCTTCTTTATTGAGATATAAAGGTAATCTTGAGTTTCTTTATTGTAAAGGGTAAATTTCAATCTTGTGGTTGAAGCGAGAATTGAACCCCGAATAAAAATCTGTAAGAAAATAAGGGATAAAAAATTAATAGTTACTAAGATATTCTCTATAAGTGTCCAGTACAACATATTAAACTGCAACATAATATTAATTTGATAATAGTATTAATTTTTCAAATGTAGTTGTAAGTATCTGAATTATTATTCTGATGTTTGTTCTAGAAAACTTCCACCTGTGTCGATCGTAACAAAGTGCGCTGTGTGCCCTGTTATCAAGAAGCTCCTGTGGAATAATTTGCCAATGGACTTTGCGTATCTACAATATTTATAAAAATAGGAAGTTTTTCATACATAATAATACAGTATTCTTACTTCCATTGATGGAATAGATTACATTTATTAACGAAGTGGTATTTTTGTCGTAGACATTAAAATTAACTGCATATTTTAAGAACGGCTATTAATAATTGAAATGGTAACTCACTACGCCAATTGTACTATTAACTGAAATGGTAACTCATGAATCTTCAGATCTGGCATGATTTCTTTCATGAATTCCCGATTTATTGTTGGTACCATAAACAAAGGAATGATCCTTTTTCATCGTTGGGGACGTTATTCGCCTTCGTTTCAATCATAACTGTTTACTTTGTGCTCGGTCCCACGTGTCCTACCCAGTCGCCTTTGATAAAATCGAGTTTGTCGATGTCGAGGATCTATGGAGACTGGATATAAAAGCGAAGGTACAGTTTCTGAATTCCGTAGAGTGGGTCAAGTGGTATCGACTATGCAGGAGCGGAGGAGGTATAGGAAGGTTTGGTTTCCCGATTCACTTACCGAATACGATTTTTGTCTATCTTCATTCTGCGACGACATTGTCTCTGGAAATTTCAATACGCTATGTCGCATCTTCGTTGCCACAGAATGGCTGTCAATATAGAGGCAGTGTCGCCAGATCAAAACTCGTCTCTCCACTCTACCTTCTCCTTCTACGGCGTTATTCCCCCACGTTTCTTCCGTGGCCCGGTCACGTGACGCGTTTCGTGCTCCCTCCTCTGGCAAGATATCATTCGTTGCCGTGACTCAACTATTACTTAATAATAAAATTAAATATTCTTCTCTATCCTTAAAATATACACAAAGTTCTGTTTTCGCAAAACAATATTTTGCATCTACGGAAGTATAGAAGATTGGGTCGTAAAAATATTAGCAATATTAAAACAATAAATTACATGACAGTTCATGTTACAATCTTCTCATTTATATGTAGCTGCACATTTTACTTCAGAAAAGATTTCACGTACAGTAAAAATGTATTATACTAATGAACACAAGAATCAGGTGAACTAATATAAGTTGCACATAACATAAACGCGTAAATGTTTGCGTAAGACTGCAGTATCACTGCTACAACTAAAAATATTTTCGCTATTATCAATTCTTCACTTGTCATTAATAAAACAAATGTCTGAAAATAGTGCATAACTTATCCTTTATTGACTTTCGGCAAAATTACGAAATTTATACGTGCACGCTATTCTAATTTCTATTGAATTGTTTTAGAAACGTGCATAGTGAATATGAAATTAACTTTTCCATAAAATACGAGATCGTGGGCGTTATAAGGAAGTGACGTCGGTAGCGGACGTGTAAAGCAAGATAAGACGGATTAAATGTATTTGTGCTCAGAGATGAGGGGAGGGAGCGTAAATTGAAGAGAAAGAGTAACCCTCTCTTTGCTACTATTGGACACATGAATGACAAAGAGGAAACGCGTCACGTGACCGGACCGCGGCGGATGCGTGGGGGTATAGCGTCCTAGAAGGGGAAGGTAGAGTAGGGACACAAGTCTTAATCTGGCGAGTCTGTTCGTGCGGAGCTTCTATTGCACCGTGGTAGATACAGTAGGGAAACTTTTCATTGTTCAGACACTAATAGCTCTTTCTTTATGCTAATCTTGTCAACGCTTTGTCTCACAAGAGAAAAAGCCAGTTCACTGTGACAAACACGATCCATGTACGTTACACGTGGAATTATAGCAAATATATAAAGTGTGGGAAACGATTTCCATTTTACAATTATGCTGGGATAGCTTTAAGCAAACAGAGTTTCTATCATTAGCGCGAAATTGGGTCCTGTGTTCATTTTCTATTCATTATTATTCATATCTGTTCATTAGTCGTTCTTTCAGTGTTATATCTGATCACTAGACAGCGGATCTTTATGCAAAATGAAAATTTTCTACCTGATTTGAACAAACACCTACCTACTTATTTTTGTCATGGATGCATCAAATCTGCAGTCATACAAAATTGACCAGAATTTGACGTTTTGCATTCTACATTTCAAATATACAAAGATTTGTCACACGATTTTAAGTAGAAATATTTCCAGTAAGAACAATCAGTGAAATATATTAGAAAATAAAAGAGACCTTATGGTAAAAATGAAATGGCATTTCTTCATTGTAAATTCCTTCCAGTAAAAACTTCCTTCCAATATGTCTAATATTGTTAATTCACAATTATTTATTTCGTATATTGTAAAAGAAGTGGCTTTTGGACAGATTCATTCTTGTTACACTAACAAAGCAATGTAAAATGACAATAAATATATTTCTTTGGGTATATACATATAAAAAGAATGGCTATAAAAATTTGGATAGATACGTTCTTGTTATTTAGATATAGTAATGTAAAATATATGTAATGTGAATGTTGATAAAACATATCGAATCTCACGTTTGCGTAGGGGTAGAAGTAAAACGAACATTCATCATTTCCATAGATACCATTCATTAAACAAATTGCACTTTGCCACTGATTTGCTTGAAACGATGGACTGCGCGTCAAACGCGAGCCTGTTCTTACTAATTCAAATAAGAGTACGGATTATTTCAGTAATTCCAGGGGTGGAATAACAGATCGATTGGTCGCGATTAAATGGCCGCTATTAAATACTCATTTCTAATACAGCAATCATCCTCGAAACTCTCTTTTGACCAACATGGTACCGGACTACACACCTTTGCTCACCTGGATTCCCGTTCACAGCCAGTGAAAGGGGGTAGCTCGCGCCGGTGGTAGCATACGAAGCGCAGGCCCGTAACCTTTCAGTCCACGCCTCCCTTCAACCCCATCGGGGGTTCAAAAGAACCCGGAGCGCCGCGAGGAGAAGTGGAGGTGGGCGTTTAGAAGGAGACAGCCAATCGAAACGAAAACCGTGGGAACGAGATGGAGGTAAAGTCAGAGGGTAGGACATACCCCCGAGAGTGGCTATGACGTCACGAGGCGCGAATCAATATCAGAATCCCCCTCCGCCAGTCCTCGTCTAAGAGATACCGTTGGTTCAGTACGGGGTGGCCTTCAGGACCGTTAAGAACGCCAGAGCACGCCGTTCTTGACGAGGGCGACGACGACGAGGAGTACGAGAATCATCAGGGGTGTCTCGTTGCTCGTCACCCTCGATTACGTTTTAGTTATTTTTTCTATCGTCTCCGTTCCGCGTCTCGTCTCGGCTTGTTCCGTTCCCAAAAGTACCGACGACTCTTTTCCAATTCAACGGTTTCGGTTCACCGTAAAAGTGAAATTAAGTGGTCGCGATCAAGCATTCGATCGGAGTTCGTCAACGGAGACCCGAGTTTCTTTCAAGAATAGTGGGATACAAGATGGATCTTCCACCGTTCCGATGCAACAGCGAGTGGTAGCACGGAGATTCAGGATTCAGCACATCACGGACCTGTAAGTATTTATACATCGTATGATTTTATCAGTTGATTTCTTCTTTACTCGAAATGTACCGCGTTGTCCTGTGACTGACACTTTTCGGAAAATTTGTTTAGTCGGTTAATAATCCGATTTATCTACGGGCTAAGATTTTGCGTAATTCTTTCATTTTTGAATTGGAGTTACTCTTTTTGCATTATTACCAAAAGTATTGTTTTTGCGTGTTTGTTATTCATTTAGTTCAATTTTGATGTTTTGTTGCTTAATAGATTAATAGATAAAAGTTCTGAAAATGAATTTTTTACTTATTTTTTAAAATAAAAACGTCACATTTCGTAATATCTAGCAAGCGTAAAGTATTTGATTAATGATAAGTTCTAATTCGACTTAAGTCAAATGTTTGAAAGGAAACATTCATTTAGAATGAAGAAATGCAATTTTCTTTTTACCATAAGGTCTTTTTTATTTGCAATAAAATAAATAGTATGACAAATCTTTGTATATTTGAACCGCATAATGCCAAACTTCAAATTCTGATCAATTATGTGTGACTGCGGATTTTATGCATTCATGACAAAAATGAGTAGGTGTAATTGTAAATAGGAAAAATTTCAACATTATATTATTTTTAACCTACTAGATATACAAGGGAGGAAAATAAATTTCTATTTCAAGCCAGTTTGTTGCAATTCAGGTAAGAAATTTTTATGTTGCATAAAGATCCGCGGTAAAATGATTATCGTTAACGTTTCCAGAAAATGTATGAAATGTAGTATAATTTCTACTTGAAAATGAAATATTCCCGGAATTCGTAATTTTTCGATTCGATCGATTACGATCAATCCTGAACTGAAGGAATATAGTGTTTAGTGAGCAACTTCAGACTGAATGTAAATGTGGTCTAGTTTCTAGATCTTAGACTTAAACTGAGATCTAACTAGACTTAAAACTAACTTAAGATACATAACTTGTACATACTTGGACGAGTCTCAAAATAGGTTTACAAAACTAGTTATGAACGAATGAACTAGACATGAACGAAGCACGAAGCGAACATGAACGGACCATGAATAAGCCGGTCACGAACCAAGCTTAACCCCTTACGCTCCAACGTGTTCCCTCTCTTTTATTTCAGAATTTGTTGCAACATTATACAGTATATGTATACACCTGTGCTAGTTCGAACAGTTGTTAAATACTACAATTGTTGCAAAAATCAATGTTGAGTCTGTCTTATTGGACGAGGAAGGGTTAATGTACTTGGAACCATTTTCTGAGAAATGTTAGCTTAACCCTTTATGGACCTCATCTGTACACCATACAGGCTTTAATGACTGTCCCAAAATTGATTATACGAGAGTTGATTAGTGACAGTTTCTTAAAAAATTTTGTCGACATTACATTTTCGGTAATTATTATTAAGTTTGAACAATATCGAGGAGTAGACAAAATTTTTTTTAACTAGGCTGTAAAAAGTACGATTACTTGGCATGGAATGGCCCATAAAGGAATACGTTTTCAAAAACCAATACTACATACAACTGTGGATGTCATTCTGGCAGTAGTAGAGGATGGCATATATACATACATGGTCGTTCACAGCTCTAGTTAATTACTTTGTTACGAACAAGCTGTTTACCCGAACGAAATATTTCTGGACCAACTAAGGGTGAATGTTTATAAACTCGTACATATATAGTTTTTTGAAATTATAATAAGAGCAGATAATAATGTACAGATAATTGATATGTGATCCACTAATGAACATTGCTCGTATTCGTGGCAATCATTAGATGATTGCATAAGTTCGTGTCCGATTTTTATAAATGTCGCAAACTGTACTGTACGACGGAGTTAAAAAAAGGATTACATAGTCACCATAAAAAAAGGATTACATAGTCATCATAAAAAAAGGATTACATAGTCACCAAGTCACCATAAAAAAAGGATTACGTAGTCTAATTGTAGAAAAGAATGGTGGTGACTATATAATTGATTAATAAAGCTGTATTGTTTACCATGGTAAAATTTAACCATTGATTTTTATTTTCAAATTGGGCACGAACTTATGCAATTATCTTATATATTATTCATAGGGTAAGAACCTTATTTAATTTTTTCATTATTTTCATTTTTTTTTGTTCATAAACGATTATTTAGTGAAATAGTCGTAGTTGGTAACGTTAGTGTTGTATGTCATTTTGTTTATCGATTCTGTCTATGTAAACAAGGTATAGATATATCATGTGAAACTATGGAAAGATAATTAGGTGGGATGATGGGGAAGTACACATTTATCTATGTACCCACGAATCTTCAAAAAAGAAATTTCGTAACATATACATTGTTATGGACAATTTCTGCATTTTTTCACACTCTTCAATATGTAAATTAACAAACAAATGACTTAAATTATAATTTAATTCTTTTCCTTAATTTGAAAAACTTTTTTACACTTCTGAATACTACCATACAACTTTCTCTCCCTCCGATTTTTAATAATTGAAAAACTATTCGTGAAAGATTTCTTGAGTTGTATTGTGATAAAAGAATTTTCAATTTTAAAGATTTCTTTATAATTTGCATTTTACTAGCATCAATATTTTCACTCGTTAAAGAAACAGTTATTTTAGTGAAAATCTTGTAAGGCTTGATTAACTCATTTTATGATCTCACTGTTTTTACACGTACATCTACGTATACTTATTCTAGACTTCTCTTTGAATGACTCTATACCGCTCTTTTAGGTAGATCGATTTCTTCAATTATTCCGTCTATAAATGCTGTAAGGTCACTGCAAACGCCATAGTTACATGATATTTCATGCTGATACCGATAATACATATTTATTATTCCGATGTCGATTCATCAAACAAATATTCTATATACGGTAAAACAATGACTATTATCATGATCAATATTTTCGAAATTATGACATTAGGGGAAGTGTTAGTGCATATCTGAATTGGCGTTGCCAATTTTTGCCGAGACAATTCCGTGACATATGTCTACCCTACAGCTAAAATATATATGAGTGTAATCTCACAATATAAAACCACTTAATAAATTTGTTTTATGTACAAAAAATGATAATACAGTTTCAATTCCGAGACGGTTAGCAACTCTAATTTGAGTCCATGAATATCTCTAATAACTTCCAATTGAGAACTTTTTCCATCACTTTATAATTAACTCTTGACACTCGGATTTTAACTCTAAAGTCAAATGTTTCTTCTGACCTAGAATATTTCAATTCTCTATGATTTTTTAAATTTGGTAGATATGAAATTGATATAATATCTCATTCAATACTTAAATTTGTAGTAATTGGTTAGATACTGACATATCTAATAATGTAAACAATATTTTAAATAATAGTACAGCAATTTTGAAAAGACTGAAATGCGTAAAATATTTTCTTTGAATTTCGATGTGAATAGTATTTAAATTTCGTATATACTTAATGTATTAGGTCGAGTCATAAATAATTACTGACACGAACAGTAGATTATATCTAGCTGCATCGGAAGTTATTCATGACTCGACCTAATAGATAATTTGAGTTAGTAAATGTCGAATACCCTCAAATGTGTTCATAATAATTCTTGTTTCGAGATATTTAAAGGAAAAGGATATATTAACACTAAATGAGTTCTATAAAATGTTCAAACAGTTCATTTTTTACAATATTGTAAAAATTACATTGGATTAATTTAGTTTAAAACTCATTTTTTAAAAATAAATTTTCGCTTACAATTGGACCACTTTCATAATTACAAATATCGTTTGCAATGAAGAAAGGAAAAATTGAAAGAATTTTTCTCGTCGTACTATTTTAGGAAATGTATATTATAAGAAAGAGATTGTATTTTTTAATTGTGTATAAATATATGTTAACAGAATCTATAGAATCCTTCTTGCTCTATCGCTAAATGTATCGAAGTTCAAGACAATTTATATAGTGTTAGATTAGGTATACTACGTAGTTGAACCGATGAAAGTCTCTAGTTGGTCCAGAACGAATAGTCTTCGCCTTTTCACTCTTCTCACTCTGTCCCCGACCTTCCATACCTCCTTTCTAGTTGCCATAAAAATTATATATACACTTTCTACATGAATATTGAGGTTTAAGGCCACACGAAGGTCGGCAGTGTTATAGACTTCCAATTCATGGTCGTGTCAGCTATGTTCAATTAAAAGTGCGAAGCGAATGATAACTTGACATGTCCAAACTCAAACATATGTTTAATTTGAGCAAATGTCGAATGTCTGTGTTGGATTCTGGTTAGTCAATCGAATAGATAAAATAAAAAATATACATCTGGAAATGTTATTGCTAGACTCCGGATGTTTATGCAAAATAATAAGTTTGTGCATCAATTACAAGACGCAGGAGAAACATAAATTCATATTCTTCAGTAATAATTTTAATTTTGTGAAAATAATATATTCACAAGTCTTAAGTGTTTTAATATTTTCACTGTTTTAAATCGAACTTGCTTATTTTTGTTATAAATGCATAAAATCTAGTTACCACAATTTTGCGGAAGAATTTAATCTGTAATCGCTTGAACCATGAATCTTGAGGGACTTAGTTGTACTTGGAGATTTTAATGCCGGATAGCGTTGAAATCTCTCACTTTAAGCTAAGCTCAAAGTTCAGTGCAGTAAATGACAAATTCACGAGTTTTATACATTTGAAACTGCTCATCAGGGACGGTTTTTATTTTCCAGAAGCTTAATTACCATAACAGTAATATATAATAGCATATGTGTATGGTGTCAGCATTATGCTTAGAATATTCATAAACATTGCAAGTGTTCGTTCATATCGCATCGTTTTCTGTGCTTCATTATTATTTACTATCTTTACTATTAGTAATATCTATAATATAGTAATATATAATAGTAATAGTAAACATAGTAATTAATAATGAAGCACAGAAAATGATGAGATGTGAACGAACTATAATACTGAGACGTAACTGTAACAGCACTTGCAATGGTTATAAATATTCTACTCACAATGACACTATACACGCATCGTTACTAAATACTTAACACGGTAGTTTTCAAGGTAAACAATTTCTCACGGAAACTTCACGAATGTATAAACTCAACTGTGCTTTGAATGGTGATTGATAATATAGGTTGTATGTATAGTGTATAGAACTGCGTAGTATTATTTCACAGTCAGTCCCACGTGTGCAAAGATTAACGAATCTAAAAAATTAAGAAAAAATCTAATAATAAATGTATTTTAAGTTGATTTTTATAGAAAATTAATTTAAGATTTAAATTGAAGGAAACTTTAAATTTGAAAAATTATAGTTCCTGTTGCATTTTGTTTTAAACACGTGTCTTTTGATTTCTGACTTTTCGTATTTATGTATCAATACGAATGTTATATTGATTTTTTGATATTTTTCACAGCTATCCTGAAATTCTAGAAAGTAAACATGATGTACATGTGAAATCAATTTTGAAATATTTATTTATATAATTACCAATTTATTTAGGACAGCATAAATAATATTTTAGTCGCCTGAAATAATCATATACATATACATAATAAATATAGCTATTTGTATTTCTTAGTTGAAATATTTTTTAACCGGGTCTGACTGTAAGATATACCCTAAGTACTTGCTCTTCCATTTTATTCAAATACTTACTGTTTAGAAGAAAAACGGTTGATCGCATTTACCGGAAACGTACATATGTATACAGTTTTATAGAAATAGATGTTTGAATAATAGCCAATGTTGGTTGCACATGTTGCAGGTGAGCGATCGTACTGATCAATAGCGATTGGTACGTAAGTGGCGCGATCGAAGGAGACAATCAAGGAGGAAGGAAAGGGTAGAAGCAGACTCAGTGAGTTGTGTAAAAATCGATGGCCATCAGCGCCCATGGGCGGCCTCGCGTTTAGAACAAGGAATAGCCCCTCCCAGAAGACCTCGCTCCGGTGGGGCGACTGCTGCCCCCCAAACCCCAACCTTCCGTCGTCGTCGGCTGTCTGGAAGGACCAACATCAGGACATGCTGCCGGTACCGGTGTGAGGCTGTCCCCCGCTACTGCGTGATTGTACCCCACGGGGTCTTCAGAGGTAATTCAAATTAACAAATGAATTAACTCTGTACAAATTTTTACACCAATACCAATCTCATCTTCATCGGACTGATGGCACCAATTAACCCCTTGCCGTATTTTATCCAGTCAGACTCGTGATGAAGGCTTTTAACAAAGTCTAACAAATATCTAATCAATATTTAAGCGTTAAAATAAATGTAGCCATACAAAAAATTTACATTTTCATTTCCCTTCTACGACATTTTTGTGCATAAAGACGTTTTAATCACTGTAACTATAAAGAAAATGGTACGGCAAGGGATTAAATACTGGACAAAATATTAAAACACTTTATATATACAGGGTGTCCCAAAACTACCCTAGGAGCCGAAAATGAGAGGTTCCTTGGGTCATTTGAAGCGACATTTACCTTTGCAAAAATGTTATCCGCGGCTTTGTTTAGGAGTTATTAACGAAAAACACGGACCAATCAGAGCGCGACCTAGACGCGAGTTGGCACAGACGGCCAATGGACAGATGGCGCGCCGAGCCGATTTTGCCAACTCGCGTCTAGGTCGCGCTCTGATTGGTCCGTGTTTTTCGTTAATAACTCCTAAACAAAGCCGCGGATAACATTTTTGCAAAGGAAAATGTCGCTTAAAATGACCCAAGGAACCTCCCATTTTCGGCTCCTAGGGTAGTTTTGGGACACCCTGTATGTCTTTACACTTTAAATGTAAAGGCTGCCCCACTGTTACAAGGCGGTATCTCTGCGATATGTCAACTGGACAAATTATTTGGTTCGAGGGAACTCATTTTATGGTGGGAATAATTTTTTCGTGTGGTAAAATATCGAAAAAGTTATCGTCCTCTTAAAAGTGCCCGATTATTACTGTGATCTAGTGTACTTTATTCTGAGTTAGGCTAGTAGACGACTCCTCTCCCTACTCCTGGGTCCTCCCCACTAAACATTGTATAATAGGAGGTGGTATCCTGGCAGAGGATAGTGGATAAAATAGTCGATAGTAAGGGAACCGGTATACTGGTAGTGGGAGTGGTGAAGCGACAGCGGGGAAGAAGTTGCCCGGGCCTGTTCTAGATAGATATTCCACTTCTTCGAGGGATTTAGGACGGGACATTTTTTCAAAGTTATCCGGAATAATCCAATATCTCAGCTGGAGCAGGCGGAGGAATTTATGAAAAATGCATTGGCTCTAATCCTTGATATGCTTCACGGCCAGTGAATCCTTATTAGATCCACGGTGACAGTAAAGAGTGTCTCTAATGAATAGAAAACTCTCGTTCCCATTTCATTGATGTTAGTTGAGCAGTAACATTAACAAACAATCCAGTATTATTCAGGACTCATATTTTCATTGTATGCTAACGATAGAAATCCGAGGGTATGCTAACGCCACTTAAAAATAAAAATTGTTTCTCATACTTTACATTTTTAGTTCAGGCCGTGCGCAACTTTCGTGTTTCACGTTGTTTTGCATGATTTGGTCTTTGCTTCGAGAACACGGACGTGGTCGTAGTGAGTGGGAGGGGTTGCACACCCCGTGTCAACAGTTAAGCACGAACTGCGCTGCAACTTAATGGGGAGACACAAAAGCGGTGGATAAAGTTCATATAAACGTGTGTCTCAATTTGACCTTGTTTCAAAGTTACAAACACTGTTGTGTTCCGCTAATTCGTGGCAGATTATCTACACTGAGATTGACCTACAGTCCTACAGTATAAAAAATCAAATGTGCGAATTTAATCGATAGGATGTGTGATAGATCAACAAATATACACAAGATACAAAGCGTTGATTATCCTCCCCCCCAGTGCACGAATAAATAGAGCTCCATAGAATTTCTAAATAGAAAATGTTTGATCAGCATTTTAATTAATAAATTTCTGGTCGCAATGAGGTTGTCGCTCCATCAACCCTATGCTAATCAACTTCGCTAACTATGTTGACCGGTTCCCAATTTCACAATTATAGAAATTATAAAAATGCTTTCATAGGAAACGACTTAATTAATTTCGTTATTTAAGCACATTTATACAAAACCGGTGTTCTCACTCTACCTTCCTTTTCCACTTTCACGTCTCATCTTTGTTGTACATGTATCCGATACTGGCAGAGATGGAGGGTATGTTTTCCCTCTCAATTCCTGCTTCCTTCCCTCACCTGAGGACACTGAGCTGAAGACTCCAAAAAGCTATTTGATAAAACATTTACTGACACGCAGAATCAGATAAAAGATTTATTCTAATATAAAATTGATCGAGACAGGAAACAAATAAACAATTTATTGAGATAGTGGGATAAATAAACATTGTGTTTGATCAGTTTGTTAATAATAAAATAATGTAAGGATTATTTTCACGTGTCATAGATGTAAAAATTGTCTATAATTTGTTTACATTGTTCAACAGTCTCGGTGCATCGAATAGAGGGACCTTGAATGCTCGGTTGTTCGATTTACAAGCGTTATACTACTTTTTCTGCGCTGGTATGTGTCCCTTGTGCAAGGGCTGGTGCTCTATGGGGCGAGACGGCACTAATGGGATTAGAGGGTAAACTCAACAGGGCGATTTAAATGCTTCTGGGTAGGAACATAGAATTTACAGTTAATTGCACGCGTTAAGCTCAGGCGTGTCGACCGCATTGTTAATAAAGTAGAAGAGAGCGCAATGTAATTTACAGATAGTGATAGATAATAATCGCAAGCCCAAGAAGAGGATTTTATATGCGGAAACCATACAATTTTTTTCCTATCTTCTCTTTCTAACGTGTATTTATTAACAGACTAAAACTGATCTTACAATTTCTTTGTCGAAAGAATTGCATCTCAGTTTCATTAGAAAATGAAAAAAAGAATACATCCATGGTCTGGAACAGAATTTTTTGGTGATAGTAACTTTGTACATAACGTTAGAAGATGCGGAGTTTTTCTTTTAAAATTATTGAAATTATTATGTTGCTTACATGGAAATTGTTTCGATCGATTTCTTGATACAAGCACAAATTATAATAAAAATGGCAAAGAATCTAAATAAATAGAGTCATATCTTTTTTATAAGCTATAATATTTTCATAGCTTTTAGTGCTGGGTAGATTTAGTATTAAATGTTGTTTTACTTATTTTTTAATGAAGCACTTTAAGACGGGTACAACGACACTGGGTATTTAGACTCTTTTCTTTCATGTTTTTAGTAACAGCACACTTGTGTGGTCTCGTATGAACCTAAACAAACAATGCTCATCGTTATAAGTATTACTTCGCGGTATACTAAACGTGTCCAACGTCGTCTCGCAGTGTGTTATGCGAAAGCAGTGAAAGTTGTTAGGGGTTTCATTTGTGGCAGATATAATGATGCAGCAGGTTTTTATGCTGAAAGAAATGGAAACTCTTCCCAACGTGCACAGACTCTCAAGGCCATTATGTTGAATAGTTGTATGTATCAACAGTATGTATACAAGTAAATGGATGCTCGACGTAAATCACTTTCCACCATAGTTGCCCTACAAGGCTCATGAATGAGCTTCGGTCATAGATCATTGTACTTTGCACAAGCAATTCTGTAAGGCTCTATATATTCACACATACAACACGCCACATGCTTACACTTTGTTTCGTCGAGTGTGTTTATATTTCTATGCTCTGTATATGTACAATTAATTTTCTTCTCTTACTTTTTACATAATATAACAAAATGCTTGGGGCTTACAGAAGATGATTCAAACCTTAAAAACTCAGGATCTTTACTATTAGATATTAAAATAATACCTTTTAAACTAATCAACACTTGCTGATAAATAATTCAGAAAACTTTTAGTTACACTAATGCTTTTATATGGAGTACAAAAACTGCATTAATCTGTATAGTCAAAAACATGGTGGGAGGGCTGTTGCATATTTCTGATACATCGATGCACAAAAGTGGATAAAGTTAGTTGCATATTATGCAACTGTGATCTATAACACTTTCCTCTATATCCAACCGTTTAGGAGATACAGCCTGTTACAGTTGCGTGGGACATCCTGTATAGAGAACAATCTAATAAAAAATTCCAGTTTTACTCGTCAAAAACTTATCATTTTTAAAAAAATATTATATAACGATTACAATGATACTTGCTTTAATCAATAAGTTTGATTTAGAAGAAAATATATGTGAGTTTCCATTAACGAAACGATTGTCACGTTTGCTTCCAGGTATCCAAACTTCTCGAAATCAGATCGATCGCCAAACCTTCGACAGTTCGAGTTCACGCAAGTGGACCCGTACTCACCGAAGATGATAAATATCGCTGGTGTTATCTCAATCGCTCTGTTCTACGCGCTGATTTTGGGCGTAGGAATATGGGCGGCCAGGAAGAAAGAGGCTGGAAACGACTCCGAGGAGGAAGTCATGCTAGCGGGTCGCTCGATTGGATTGTTCGTCGGAATATTTACGATGACGGCGACATGGGTCGGTGGTGGTTACATTAACGGTACTGCTGAAGCGATCTACACAAATGGACTTGTTTGGTGCCAGGCTCCTTTCGGATATGCCCTCAGTCTCGTATTTGGTAAGTTGGACCCACATGAGCTTAGACCGGGCCCAGGCAACGTCTTCCCCGTCGCTTCACCTCTTCCACTACCAGTATACCGCACTTTGCCTCGCGTGACTCCAAAGATACGGCCTTCTGTATGTATGTATATTGGCCAAAATTTTGGGACCACCGTAGAAGATAGATCTCACGCACGTATAAGACACACACGTAAACTAATAATTCCTACTACCTCTTTCTAAACCCAGGAATTCATTACAGAACCGCTAAAGACACTTTCCAGTGCTTATGCTGTAAAATGTAATAAAATATAGAGTGGTCCCAAAATTTTGGAGTCGCGCAGCCCGCGAGCCACCAGTTGCCCAGCCATGGCATAGACTATGCAGACCATTAGATACAAGTTCACAACAAAACTATTTGCGTTTCTTTCAAAATCGGTTCTCTCAAGAATTTTACTCATGAGAATTATTCCAAACAGAGTCTGAATACATATTTACTGTTTTATATTCGTTGCTAATAGAAAATGTACACAGCTGTCTCAACCCAACAGACCGTAGGGTATACATATATGTATATGTAGTATACAGCCCGTAACATATATGCATGTGTAGTAAACTACGTAGAATCAATACTCCAACAATAACTTTTAAGACTGCTTAAGATTCTATCGCCTTGAAAAAGTACAAACAAGTGTGCAACTTCTTATTGAAATTATGAGGATGTAGTTTCTGAATGATCATCGTACTTGTTACTGTATATCTCGTATATTCTATAAACTAAATAAGAAATTTTCAATTATCAGATACAAGTTATCCAATTTTTCGTATTATTTTAAATCTTAAGTCAGTAATTATTTTGTGATTATGTAACGTCACTCAATTGTACTTTTGAGACGTACAATTTTCAATTTTATTCGCGATATACAAACGTCTACATACGTTTAAAAGAAACAAAAGGATTTTATGGAAATGTATTATGGAAGCTGTGACGTAAAATAGATTTTAGAGTACAAATACTTTCCTTACAGAATAGTAAAGAACCAGGTTAAATATTCTGGCGACACATTCGTAATGATTTTTCAGTTCAAGGTTACCTCATGATCATTTCAAGATCATCGTAAGCTAGGTCATTGAATTCGCATTGACGTTATTATTAAAATACTGTTTAAATAGTACTACTTAAATTTCATTGGTGAAAAAAACTATTTAAATAGTGCAAGTTTACTTGTTATTGCTATTGGTCCCTTCTTCTTCCACAAGATTGTCACCACTTATTCGTATTTTATATTTCGTCATCTATTTGTTTTCCTTTAACAATTTCAAGTCTACCTTCTTTCAATCTTTCCTGCTTCTTCTGCTTACCCACTTGTCTAACTGCTTTCACACTCATATTTTCCAAGTCTTTTCAGTTCCTTTCCATCTCCCTAATTGTTTCCAAACCCTTTTGCTCTCTTGTCCCTTCTCTTATCTCTTCCACTTTCATCTCTCCATCCCCTAATTTGTTCTTTATATTTACTATCCTCTTCTTAATCCTTTTCTACTTCTACGTTTACACTCTCTTCTCGTTTAGTAATTAATATTAATGGGAAGTAAAAATATAAATTCTTTTTAGTAAAAACAGATGAATGCCTGTACTATAAAAGTCTATTCTTAATTGACAAGAATATATTTGCTTAGAAATCGTGAAGCGGTAGTGGGTCCTCCCCATCAGACTCCTGTGCAATATGAAATAGTTGGTAGTGGGGGTTGTGAAGCGACAGCGGGGAAGAAGTTGCCCGATATATGACGCAATTGGAATTACATAAAATCACAATGAATAACTTATTCGATCGTTCGATGTACTTTAGTACACGAATAATAATAAGTGTCGTTTTCTGCTTATGCTTCTTGCAGGTGGCATATTTTTTGCGAACAAAATGCGAGAGCAAGGGTATATCACGATGTTGGATCCTCTTCAGGATGCGTTTGGTGAACGTATGGGGGGTCTTCTCTTTCTTCCTGCCCTCTGTGGTGAAGTGTTCTGGGCCGCGGGTATTTTGGCAGCTCTAGGCGCCACAATAGCAGTCATCGTCGACATGGAACAGGGTGCCTCGGTCATTTTGAGCGCCTGCATTGCAGTTTTGTACACTCTCTTCGGAGGTCTTTATTCTGTTGCTTATACTGATGTTATTCAACTTTTTTGCATCTTCATTGGACTGGTAAGTCACAACACTTAGTACCATTCTGTATCAAACGTGTCGTTTTGTATTGGGAAGCTACATAACATTGATGGGATACAAAAATTGCATATTCTGTAGGGATTCTCAGACTTTCTGAATTTTGCACTACATAAATCAGAATCAAATAATATATCCACCACCGTAAAAGCATCAAAATAAATTAATAGATCTCAAAATGGAGTGTTCACAATCAAAGAACAAACGAACTATTTTGTGTGAAATTTTAATGCAGTTTTCTCGAAATGAAGTTTGTCAACAATGGTGCTAGAAATATTTGAAAAACTGTTGCACCAATTTGGATACAAATTTGCAGTGTATGTAAATACAGTGTGTCATGTAACTGGTGGTACAAGCCGCAAGAAGGTGAATCAACGTGAAAAACTAAGTCGAGTAAAAAAATAATGTTATTCATTTGATGCCTCGCTTTAACTGTAATAAGTAGTTCGCTGTTTTTTCTGTAATTCAATTAAATTTTCAGAAAGTACATGACACATGTATGCATGTATATTTTCAAAATTACAATTAAAAATATTAAAAATATGTCTTTCCGAAAATAGATCGAGGCCACCTAGACTTTTTCTAATGGTGCAGTATCTATATTTTTTATTCCACAGTGTTGTAGCTGACGCTGATATGCCGTGACCTCAAGACGCCCTTGAATGTAAAAATATCGAGTAAATCGAGGGAAACATTACGATTGGCCTTAACCTGTTGGCTTTAATACGAAGATATTTTTCATGTTTCTCTTACATTTACATTCTAATATGAACATATATCATGTTAATATTTATAGTGAATATTTTCCCAGTTGAAGATAGCTGCTTCGGACGTATCATTTCATTGCAATGAAACAAGTTTCTTTCCCTTGATTTCTTCGATATCTCTTTCTTCAATTCGAAGGTCATGCTATAGCATATCTTTGAGCTCGTCAGCTAAATCACTATGGAATAAGAAGTCTAGGTATAGCCCCATTCAGAAAGACGAAGGCGACTTTAAATTGACCTTTTAAAAACACAGCGTTATGGTTTCGTTACAGTGGATGTGCATTCCATTTGCGTGGTCGAATCCAGTGGTAGAGCCCCTTAGTTCCATGGATGTGGATTGGATCGGTGAAGTAGACCCAAAACAGTACTGGTCTTACTTTGACAATGGTTTGTTGTTGATATTTGGTGGAATTCCATGGCAAGTGTATTTCCAACGGGTCTTGTCATCGAAAACGGCTGGGAGAGCTCAACTGTTGAGCTATGTGGCTGCCGGAGGCTGCATCCTCATGGCTATCCCGCCTGTGCTGATTGGAGCCATTGCCAAAGCGACCCGTGAGTGAAATTTGCAACATTAACAGTACCGTTGTTTATTTTCGTACGTCCATCTCTAAATGTTTGTATTGCAACTCGGGCAAAGCTGGGGAAAATAGTATTTTAAATAGTAAATAATAAATAATCGTATTTATTTTAAAGTATGTATACAATTTTGAAAATAAAATATTTTATTTGAGGCAGTAATTTCTGAAAATAGTATTTGAAAATAGTATTTTATTTTAAGGATATTGAAAATATTTCGACTTTGTCTTTAGACTTTGTCTTTATTTTGAATTTTAATTTTAAATATTATTGCTGAAAATAATGGTTCGCATTCAATAGATTTATGATAGTAGAAATAGTTTCCTGGTGATAAGATACGCTGTATGCTTATCAACAAACCTCAGTAGTCACAAAAAATACAATATTCTATTTTGTGTTTCAGATTATTAAAATAGAAATATTTTATTTTGTGGTTACCAATGTGAAAATAGAAATATTTTATTTTCGAAATTGAATATCTTATTTAAAATACTATTTTCCTTAAGCATAATAAAGTCTAAAATATTACATAGTATTTGAAATATTTGTTTCGCCAAATAATGCTCACCTCTGAACTTGGGCTACTGTTGGTTAAAAAGAAAATTTCGAGAAAGCAATTTATAGCACAGTAGAACCTCGTTTATGCGAACCATTTAACGGCGCGGCGGTTACACGATGAAATAGGGAAGATTACATAGTTACGTATAGTTAATAGCCTTGAAAATAATAAAAGAAATATATAAAAATACATAAAAGAAATTGATCGCGTTATTGTAGTTCCAAAAAATATGTAGACGGTCGTATTTAGTCGCGCCACGTTGTATACTATGTGTCGTAGAATAGAAACTAAGCGTCACTTCTCGTGCTTGAGGCTGAAAACCTAAAATACCCATGTTTCATGGGTACCTGAAGCTAAAGGGGATCGAATTAGATACGGTTTACTCTTCAACCCCCCTCCGCTTCACATTCGAAGGCTACTTGACATTTGCTGCTATTGCAGACAAACAGAGAGAGGGAGAGAGAAAGAGAGAGAACTGCTGGTATTTACAAGGTTCCAGGGCTAAGCGGGTCGGTGTTGTAACGGAAGGGTGTGTGGACGAAGGGTGCTTTGATATCCCACAGCGTGTACAATAGCGTGGGATTTTGCCATATGGCATTCTAGGCGCGAGGGTGAGGGTGATAATGCGACTCGTCCACTAACACGCAGCACAGTAGACACGCCGGAATTAATGACGTCGTGTATCAGTGTCTTCCGTATTTTCAGTTTTTTGGACAGGGAAACCATTCTTTTGTCACCGTCGGTTCGGATGTTTGAGGTTCTACCGTATCTCATAGATCACTCGTCGGCAAACTCAATAGTCAAAAGAACCAAATATCAGCAGTACAACAATTTAGATTTCTTTCGAGAGCCAAACTTTACAAGAACCCTGTTTTTCGAAGTCGGTTAAAACAAGGTACACTGAATAAAACTGGATATCATACTTTATAATAATCTTATTTATTGATAACAATAGAGTAGAAATTCCACTTTATATGAATTTAGATATAGCACACTGACTGATTGAAGAATGTATATTAACATTCTATTAAATGAAAATAAAGTAAATTTATTCCAACCCTATCCTAACCGTGGGAGAGCCGAAGTTTGCCGACTACTGCCATAGATAATGGGAGTATCATAAACCGGCCTTTGCTAGTGCAATGCAAACAGCATAATTTTAGGAATAATAATTGAAATAGTAGGTTGTATTTTTTTAACACTAAACCTACCAACACCGGTCAGAATGTCCGGTTCCAGATTTTTTATTTTACAATTAGAAAATAATAAAACTGATATTATAAGAAACGTATTACAATAGGAGCTACACAAAATCGAAATAAAATCAATCTTGCAATTTTTATAAGGGAACATGTACCAGTTACTCTTAACTCTCGGTAGGTTTAGTGCTAACGATGTTGCGAATGATTAAATTCTGTTACAGCTTGGAACGAGACAAAATACACCGGTCCCTATCCGCTCACCGAGAGGGAGACAAGCATGATTCTACCATTGGTCTTGCAATACTTGACTCCAGACTTCGTTTCGTTTTTCGGATTAGGCGCAGTATCGGCAGCAGTAATGTCTTCGGCAGACAGTAGCATCCTCTCAGCTAGCTCCATGTTCGCCAGAAACGTGTATAAATTAATCTTCCGTCAGAGGGTAAGTTCATCTTCGACGATTTCCTCTAAAATGGCTTCATCATCATCATCACTATTACCATCGTCACCACCATCATCACGTTCATCATAACCATCAAACGAAACTAGACACGTAAGCCCGAAACATTATTATCATCGTTTCCAAATCAACCACAAAAGAAAGTAGACTTTCGAACGTCATCGTTTCCAATTGTGCCAAATCAGTTCAGATCACATATTCGTCAAATACAATCTTACAAACTAGACGTACAAATTGCTGATGGAGAACGAAAGAACCCGACGACGACGTTGTACGAAGTAGCCATTGGTCTTCAGATTGGACCCGTTCCGATTCGTATCGCGTTTGAACTCACGTTCCAGTCTACTTTGTTCGAACTCATCACACAAACTCTCGTGAAGTCAATGCTTCTGAACCAAAAAAAACATCGTGAAACATCTCTTCGACTATCATACGCCTAATTACTTGATCCTCCCGTGCTTTGGTTCTCCTTCCTCTCTACAACCATTTTCCCAAACAGGCGTCGGAAATGGAGATCATCTGGGTGATGCGCGTGGGCATAGGCGTAGTCGGTGTCCTAAGCACAGTGATGGCGTTAACGATTCCGTCGATCTACGGCCTCTGGTCAATGTGCTCGGATCTGGTCTACGTGATCCTCTTCCCCCAACTGTTGATGGTGGTCCATTTTAAAGATTACTGTAACACGTACGGCAGCCTGTCTGCCTATATAATAGCCTTCGTAGTGAGGATCAGCGGAGGCGAGCCGTTGATGGGTCTACCCGCGTTGATCCATTATCCGGGCTTCGACGAGGAGACGCAAACGCAGGGATTCCCCTTCAGAACGATGGCGATGATAATGTCTTTGGTGACTCTAATCGGTGTGTCGTACGGCACGCAGGTGGCCTTCCTGACTGGTAGATTGGCACCCGGTTACGATGTCTTCAGGTGTGTCGTCAACATACCTGAAGACGTCGAGCGAGTCGGCCCGGATCCAGCAGAGGGCGAGCAAATGTCTGTCTTAGCTGCTGGGGTTGGCAGGCTTTATGGTAGCAAGGATGAATCGAACGGACGAGTGAATCCAGCGCTCGAGCCGGACTACGACATGGAGCCGGGATACAAGGTCGCAGGGATGACGGACGGCGTTGTTGGCGGAGGTGGTGGTGGAGGAGGACACCTCGCCCCTCACGGAGCCAACGCGCCTAGGCAACCGCAATCTAGTACCGCGTTCTAATCCCTGGTTCCGTGATCGGATGCTGTGACCAACAATAAGCGCGGCGGTGCGGGTTTGCATTTTGTTCCAGTATCAAGTTTTCGTTGGTGAGTGGTTCACTCTTTCAGTTATCTCTTTCATTTTCCACGCGATACCCCTCGCTTTTCGTTACTTCACCGGGTGGCCAGGTATCCTTTATAGAGAAACGAACATTTAGAGCTGGCCTGGTCAACTGATTGCTCACGAGGCTCGTGCGAGTCACAGCGTGGTGGTAGAGGGGAATACGAACTCGCCTAGTGAGTTACAACTGATGTTAGTATGTCAGACGTGCTCGTATTCCCTTCTCGTGCGAGTCGGAGCACGGAGTGGGGGTAACGAGCAGCTCCTGAGCGACCAGTTGTCCCGGGCCTGATTTAGAAGATATTGTAGGTGGCTTGGTAATGCATCGGACACTATCAGCAGGCTTTTTGATAAGACAGGCTAACTAGCAACAACACCAGACTTAGTTGAACCCTGTCGGCCCTGAGACGCGAACTACAGTCGGACGTCTGTTAGAAATGCAAAGGCCTTAGGCTATCAACTATAGTCGGCATTCATGTAACGATCCGTGGCTACAATTGTCTTAAGAATGAATAATTGCGACGGACTTCTCCGTACAGTGAAAGTATATACGAACGAAGGGGTTGACTGTATACGACTTAGGGGATAGCGCGCGTATAACTGATGTCATACCAGGACCAACACATCCGATATATGAGTACTGATGTGCGTTGATATAATTTATCAATATGTCTACCATGAAACGCGTGATTACGGGCTGTATCTTCTCGTTAATTCTTTAATTGGAATATATCTGTGATATGAAGATCTTTTGAAATAATTCAACATACAGAGGCTAGTTTATATTCAGGTTTGATAATAATAGTTTAATATATTTGATTCTCTGACTTAACACGAATCTGATCGAAAATTCTTCCACAATCCCGTGTCTTGAAATAATTGCTATCGATCTCATGTATTGAGGATTAATCTTCAGACAATGTTGCTTTAGTTTGAGATCTATGGGCTCGGGCCACTTCTTCTCCGCTGTCGCTTCACGATCCCCACCGGTTCCTCCACTACCAATTATATCGTATTACCCCTACCGTGCTTTCCCCTGCACTGCACAGGAGTTTGATGGAGAGGAACCAGGAGGAGGAGTCTGCGACGCACGAGCCGCAAGTTGCCCAGGCTTGATCTCGATAAGAATCATCAGATAAGGGGTGGGAGTTCTTTTTTGATCTGGAGACTTTGGTCTAAAGTTAGATACCCATGAAACCAGACGAATCAAAAAAGCTGCCTGATAAGCCAGAAGCATACCAAGCGTTTTTACACCGTTCGAGTAATTTTCGAAAATTATCAATGGCCCAACCGTCTTCATTTCATTTATCCCCCGAACATTTTCGTTCTCCTCACCTATGTCTGCGAAGCTCCGACGCGATTCAATCTCGAGTTCCATTAAATACGAATATTTCTCGTGGCCGCGTTTATACTCGCGACTCTAACAGCGACCAGTACCTGTCTGAGTTGGTTCATTCGTACTCGAAACTTGTTAATAACGAAAGGAATAGATCGAGCACGGACAATCGAGAACGAATGAACTTGCAAGGAACTGCGAGATGCAAGTGACATACTTGATCGAAGCTTCTCGGAGAGTTTGGTGAGGTGGTCCCTACCTGTACCGCCAATTAGGCCTAGTAATTTCCTTTTTGAGAAATATATATATAAAATAATTATATTTATATATAATTATATATCTGTTCGTACATACATACATACAGGGTGAACCACGAATCGTGATCAGTAGAGATTACTCCGTTATTAGCAGTCCGATCGAAAATCTTTGTATCAGATGTAGCATGATTTCAAGAGAGCTTTCACGTGATTATAGCAAACTTTTTGTTAACTCATTTTTTTTTCATGATTTACATGATACACCTATACGTCTAACTGTTAGAGGATTTCAAGACGAATTCGATAAGTATCATAACATAAAAACAATTGGATTTTTTATTTTCTTTAGAAAAACTTGTTACAGTTACGTGAAAGCTCTCTCGAATCTATGCTATACCTGATAAAAATATTTTTGATCGGTCTGTTAATAACAGAGTAATCTCTACTGATCACGATTCGTGGTTCACCCTGTATATATATAATTATATATGACTATATTACATATATTTAGAGTTTATCAAACTGCTTGTGAGGAGTAACGTCTTGCACGACCAATCCGTTCAGAGATATAGGGAATATCGATCGATAACTGATCGTTTCACCCAATTTCGAATTTCTAATTTCGTCGAGAGAGTGTTTCTCGATCGATCGAATTAGAAATTCGAAATTGAATCAAGACGAGCGGCTGCCAAGATGGAATCTTTTAGGAAATGTACAAAGAACCTCGGCAGTTGGTATTATTACTAGCAGAAATTCCCTGTGGCGTGAAGAATACTTATCGAATCCGATCCCATAATTTTATGGCAGGGATTCATTCGGCGGAATTTATTCTAGTAATAATGCAAAGTTAACGAGAGGTTTTGCGTGTGTGGAGTTACTAGAACGCGACGAATTAGGATCACGTTATCGTTTGTTAGTCTTCTTCCACGTTCCTCGCCACTCACAAGACAATTATTGCTAGGGAAAATAAAAGTTGAAAAATATGAGAAAAAAAAAACAAGTACAGAGTAAGTCAAGAAGCTTTTGTACTCGATTGTTCTTCCCTTGCTTAGGCCGACTGGGTATGTAGACGATATATCTAGATATGTTTTTACTATGGAAACGAGGAGACGGTAGATGTTACTGACTAGCCCGTTTCGCAGTCGCTCGTAGTAGAAATGTGCTCAGGACTTTTTCGACTCGCACACGAAAGTTCAAAAAGAATTATTTAGACATTGGATGTTAAGAAAATAAAGAAAGTAGGTGGGTCAAATAACGAACAATTTTTTAACACATTGACGCATTGTTACTTTTTAATTTTCTATTTAACCGATAGTTCGAATATATTCTTTTGGCGCCAAATATAGATGAAACCGTAGTTCACTGGAGTTCTGCACTGCACCTACGCACAGCAGGGTTAATTACATTTATTTATTTAAAGGTCATGTTTTCTTTTTACAATTTTTTCTTGTCATTCATTGAAATTTGACAGTTACAGATTTTATTCATCGAATTACAGAATTGTGAGAAAGTTCGAAGGCGATTTTTCAATTTGTTAGTTGAAAGGCTGAAGTAAGACTTTCGTATGCGATTCTTGAGTCGTTAAAAAATACGTACGGGAACTTACGAAGAATATCAGTCAACTCTAGCTCGTTGCTTTTGATGATGTTTGATATTAAAGTAGAACATTTATAAATATCCTATTGTTTATCTAACGGTTGTTATTTATGATTATGGACGGACATATATACTTTACGTAGTGTACTGAAGTTTCTCGAAAAATTATAAAATGAAAATTATAGCAGTGTACACACGCCAGATGATCGTTTTTTTTATGAACGACATCACCAATATATCTCAAATCGAAGAGCTCTAATGCCGAAAAATATTTCAGACAGAATGGTTTCAATCCAGATTTAATTTGTAGAAGTCACATAGTCAATAAACAAATCGAAGCAGTTTATTATTTCCTACTAAAACGATGTAAAGTTAATAAATTAATTTAATATCGTATTCATGTTGAGAAGAATTTTTTACCAACGTGAATAACAATAGTATATCTCCTAAAGTAATTGGCATAAATAGTTTAACACTTCTTTCAAGACAATAAGATGCCATATCGATCAATGTATTAAAAACTATAATATATAGTTTCTGTAGAAATAATCAGTTGAGTGTTACACAGAAAGAATGATAATTTTGAATTCTAATTCAACTGTTTTATCTTCGTCTAAGATATTTTTCGTTCTCGAATTTTGATTCGTATAATAAAGCGAGGGTTGTATTTAATTAATCAATGCATATATGCATACGTCTGTATTATTGAACTCAACAAAAGTACTTACGAGTAATTTAAATGATTGTTATCAGTATTCATTTATATTAAAGTTGTAATCTGAACTTCCTGAACGAAATTTCTGAAAAGTTACTTCAAATAATCTTCGGAATCATCCCTTCAATGAAAATTGATTATTAAATTATTCATTAGTTATTCTGTTCGAAGAAAATGCGCATCTACTTAGTTTTAGACATTTTGATACCCTCGGTACTGACCGTGTAAACAAATGGAAATTTGTCAATATACACCTTCAGCCATATTTTTCATATGGAAAGCATAACGTCGAATGTTCTAGTTTTCTACCAAAAATCAGCAAAAGTGGGCGATGCTAATTGTTAAACGGATCGATCGTCGCACAGATTCGTTGTGTTTATTATATAGTATATATACATATATATATATATATACAGTGTGTAATATAATCGGAAATACTGACATTGGAACGAGACGAATGAGGTTTAGCATCAGAATATCTCAAGAACATATATGTATCTAATGTACACATTATACCAACACACGAGAAGACTAAAAAATACTGTAGACTGTTAAACAGAATACGAATCGCCGTCATTGTTGATTTTATGGATTCATTTGTTACATTGTTTGAGCGTAGCCGGGTTACTCACACGTTAATGCCTATTACAGTAGCGTAATTGCTCGTCGCAATTGCTTATCCCGTTCTTTTTTCAGCTGAAAACAAGGTGAAGTTTAGTGCGTATTTACTTGTTATAAGTACGAGTAGTTCCTACTCTGCGTGTGCCCGAATTTCACAGTGTTTTCTCAACGAAAATGTTTAATAGCCGAACACGATCACGTGCGAGCCATTTTCTACCGTCTTCGTTAATAATTATTCATGGGATACTCAACGATGATGCAGAATTGTAGCGATCCATCTGTTTCTGTTCACAGGGAAATTGTTGATAAGAGTTTCGTTTTCTTTACTGTAAAAAGTTTATGAAAACCGAATTTTTAGTTATCGTTACCGTTTACCTCGCCAAACACTAATCGATAATAAAGTATTTATCATTGAATGAACGCAGAGTTGGGCACTCTCCAAATAATCATTTTATTCAATTCACGTCTGTAAAGTGAAACAAAATATGTATATTCTTTGAATGAAAGATGGAATTAAACGAAGAATAAAAATGTGGGAGATAAATGAAATGATAAATCTATTTCCACTTTTAAATTATCGAACTGTTCGAATTTTTAACGAATGAGTAGAATGATATTTTAAGCATAAATCTATTACCTCTTTTGGTATAAATCAAATATAGTTATTCTTTATTGTTTAACCCGGGCAACTTCTTTTCCCTGCCGTTTCACGACTCCTATACTATGTACCAGTGTACCTGCCCCCCACTTATCGTGAACCTAATCTCCCCAACCTCTTCCTCCACTCCACAGGAGTTTGGAGAGGAGTACTCAGGAGTAGGGGAGGAATCGTTTGCGGCTCGCAGACCACAAGTTGCCCAGGCCTTGTTTGACCTTTGAACTGAATTATGAATGACTTGAATTATTGAATACAAAGTCATAACGAAAGATGAGTAAAACTGAGGTAACGTAAATATTACGACTAACGTAAACACAGTATTGTTTGTACCAATATGGATCCTGTCACACAATTAACAATTCTCATTGGATTAAGTTGGAGTTTCTAAATGGCAAGAGCAAACGAGTTGACTCGTCATGCCCAGCTGAAAGGTTAACAATTATTTGGAATGAAAATTGCCCAACTCTGAGTGAACGGAAGTGCTGCCATATTGAGTGAATGATTGTTGAAATGAACGTCGATCGATCAGCCTGTCGGTCGGAGGTGATCTTTTGTTTCGTGAAACAGTGAATAATTTGTAACAATTTTATTAATCGAGCCAATAGTTTCGCACTTTGCGAACGTGTGTGTCAGCATAGTTCACAAAGAGATACGAGAGAAGCGTCTTTATTAATACTACGAAAACGTGATATATTAATTAACTACATCGTTTTTTAAATACCCCGAATATCATCTTAAAAAATATTATTGTAAGAGAACTCGCGGTGTTTCAGACCGTGCACTTTCACTAGCTTTACAAATTTGAAAAGTGACTTCGTAGAACGCGATTAAAAGAAACCATGAAGAATGTCTATGGTACCAATGGAAAATTAGGAACATAGATATGAGTAAATACTAAATTGTTCTGTTGCTCGTGCAATAACAAAATATTCAAAAATTTGATTGCCTTACAATTGAAGTTAGTCGTTAATAGACTGCGGATATTATGCACTCAGACCTCGGTAAACAATAATAATAATTTCATAAATGGAAAAAGTACTTTCAATACTTCCTGTCAATGTGTTTACAAGTATTTTTTCATGACGAGACTACAGTTAATGTTCAATATGATTACCTTGTGCATGAATGCACATCTCCTACTCACATTTTTGGCAGCTTTGGTTAGTGTTGTTTGAAATATTAATTTCTAAAATAATAATGCAGATAAAATAATTACAGAAACCATTTAATTGCTACAAGGTCTTCTTCATTTCTAAAATAACAATGCAGATAAAATATAATTACAGACATCATTGCATTGCTTGCAAAAAACTTTTCCTCTTTCACTTCTTTCGAGTCACAATAGTTTCTGAAAAAGCGACACGATTTGTAAATTTTTAGAATGATTAAACAGACAAGGTAAGGTCTACCAACACATAAATAGTAAGGCATGCTCTCCTTGAGCCCGACAAATGAATTTCACGAATAGCCTTGTTTTTAATAAATTTGGGATAAAGAATAACACAAGTATAAAAAGTAAATAAACAGATTTAATTTTATTCACATAAAAATTCTTTTAAAAAATCTCAAGCTGGGATTTCCGAGACCACATTACCTTGCAAAGGTTAAAAGAAAAACTAAATGTTCGTACAGTTCCTGTTTTTGTTTTCTAATTAGTTCATAAGATTTTGATTTCGCATAAAGATCCGCAGTCATTAATATATCATGATCATGAAACGAAGGCTGATCATTCCGGAAGTGGCGTGTTAGTGAGTAATAATGTAACGGTGTACGTGTCGCTTGTCAGCGAGCGCTCCGCGTAGCGAAGGTGAAATTACTTGTCTAGACGGTTGACAGAGAGCGGAGAAGGTGCACCAGGTGCACACAGATGCATCTTCCACGTATTTTCGTCCCACTGACGGATAGTAGGACTTTCACTCGGATATTGAGCCTGGAAGACTGTAGACAACGAACAGGAACAACAATTACTGTTATTACAATTTCCAGCAAGGCCACTTTATAGCAGACTATCTCCCTTTTACGACGAGAAACTGAATTAGACGACCGTAAACTGTTTCTTTGTCAGCGACCGAAATTACACTGTTGGAAGATTGCGGATCGAAGGAACAATTAGTCAAGAGATAGTGGCATTAAGGATTCCGGGTTCGTTGGATCTAATCGGTTTCATGCTTGTTGCTTGATCTTGCTAGATCGAGAGAAATGTCTATCGGTTCATTCACGCGAAAATAAAAAAACATTTTTTTTTGACTTTCAACAAACGGGTAGAAAAAGTTCTGCAAAGACATTGCATTCTTTAGTGGCCATAAAAAATTATTTTTTTTCACTAACTAGACTGTGGAATAGACGTTTAAAGAATTCAAATGTGTTTATCAAGAAAAGAAATAAATGTCTATGTAGCTGTTGTGTCTTGCAATGAACGGCAATGCTTGTTTTGCGAAATGCATAGAAACGATGAAGTTCACGTTAGATGAATTCTTGGTATTTAGAAAATGAAATAATAATCGTGAGAAAATGGAAAGAAGTAGCGCTGGATGTGCGATCATTTTCAGTTTCGGAAGTCGTTATTGTCGACGCGAGAAATTTCAAAGAATTCTCCATATTTCTAGGGGTTCAAGTGTTCACGCGAGAATCGCGAAAAAGGAGACCTTTACATTGACAGGCTGACACAGGTAAAAAAAGTTGACTGTGTGTTTAGTTTAACGATCGATATAGTTTCTTTAACACATTCAGGACAGTGTGATTTATCTTGTGATTGCATTACACGAATATACAGGCAACATGATTTGTTGGTGGGTCATCGTGATTAATAAAATTCTATACACAATATGACTCGTCGTTGGGTCATCCTATCGTAACAATGAAAACATGAAAGTTCTAGATATAATCCACCAGAGGCAACCGTGTCGCGATCGTTATAATGTTTAGTGAATACAAACGATACAGTCCGCTGGTGGTCGTCCTATTATAATTAAGAAAGAAGAAATTTACTAATGGCCATTCTGTTGTGAGACGAATGTAGTATTAGAGTAGGTAAGATGATTTATTAGTGGACTTCTTGCAATAATCGATGGAAGCGTTGAAATAAGAAACATCACTCACTAGTAGTCTGATCCAGAGTCGCCAGATGAGGGGAAAAAGTTACCCCCTCTTTGCCAGTACCGAACGCATGCGCAAGAAGAAAGACAGGGGAGTAGCGTCGTAGAAGGGGAAGGTAGAGCGGGGACAAAAATCTTTTTTCTGGCGACTCTGATCTTAAAAAAAAAAAACGGCATCTCGTTGACGGAATCACCCACCGGTGATCATGAATTTTCCTTTGTTTCGTAAAATTGCGCGTCTGCGTGATGGGATGATACAACAATAAAAAGCAATCCATTTAAATTGTAACTCTAGGAAATATCGACGGCGTTGAGTGTCCAAATAGATCGACCTGCTATCCTGAATGTGTTAATGTACACACCTCACACACGAATCCATATATACGTGTAACAAATGAAATGAACAAACCTAGTAAAACGAAAGCTGTTACATAGACGCGAACCAAAGAGATAAAGCAAAAAAAAAAATGAAAAAAAATGAAACAGAGTAGCGACATAATTTTAATCATAAAACAGCCAGGGTGACATACATATCAATTTGCATTGTAATCAACGATGTAACGAGGAACCTATACATATCATGAAACGTGCTCTAACATGTATTCTAGGTATTCTAGTCTGTAAGATAAAACAGTAAAGAAACCAACCAGCTAAGTAACAAGAAAACGTTTAAAAAAAGTAACATGTACATATATATACGTGCTATATATACCCCCTCGTAAAAGAGAGAATCGACGAGAAGCCGAAAAGAGAAGTTAGAGGGACACAATTTGACTGACTGTGTGTGTGTCAGTGTCCTTCTAATTTCTCTCGTTCTCGCGTTGATAAGAGAATCGAATAAATAAATAAATAAATAAATGAATAAACTGAAATGACGCGCGAAAAAAATATGTACGAACGATGGGCTGCCCGAACGCCGAACGTAAAAAAGGTTCAATCTCGAGCTGGTTTGAGAATTCCTCCGATGAAATTCCAGTGTTACAGGAACGATAAATGTTCCACGCGACTTACTCGCCTGCTTTGAAACTCGAACCTAATGTTGTTGTAACCTTCGTCCTATCTCGCGAGCCTGGGATGCCTACCTATTCGTAGAGTATTATTATGTGTAAAGACAGAAGGAACCGACTTCAAACCCTAACTAAGAGTATATTCATGTATATGTACTACGAAAGCGTTACCGCTGTATTGTATCATACGACATAAACTATACGTGTATAATTGAGAAACTGAACGCGATGTTGATTGTAAATGTTAAAAATAAACGGCGTGTAAAAACCAAACTAGCGTTCGTTATTTCGGCGAACCCTCTTATCGGTTGCTGAAATGAGTAGGATTTCGAACATGTTTCGTTTTGTTCTTGTAGGATCAGTGTGGCTAATTCGACGGATTTTTCATTCTACGTATGAATTTCAAACCAAAATCCATGGACTCTTTATTTTGTTCCTTCTTTTTAAAATATTTAAAAAAAACTTGTTTCAAACCAACCCACGAATGAGTCCATTCAAGGACCTGCAATATTTTTGTTACATTTTTATATTACATTACATTACGTTACTTTAAAAAATCTAAATTTGTAACACTAATGAGGGACTCGATTATCGATCGATGTGATCGAATCTAACGTATAATGCGTCCAGTCCGGTCAAAGTACTATAACGATTCCAATAATTGAGCTTGCGTTTCTGTCGATACATTTGAAATATTTTTTTAAAATAGTTTTTTCATCAAATTTCTGTTTTTCAAAGTAAAAAGTACTTTTATATGTTTTAACGAAGACAGTTTTTAAGCTTTCGTATCTGTCCACCTACCATTGACAATATATTGTGCAACGGTTATGCAAGGTATTGTCATTTTCTTATTTCGAAGAATATTGTCATATTTTTTTGAGGAAGACTGGCACGGAGAGAAAAAGGACAGTAATTGTCCTGTAAAACTGTCCGATACGTTTGGAGGAATCGGCGAATAGAATGTACGATTTTCTACTGGAGGGATATCGACGTAAGGTCCTCATCAATATATGTTTTTTAGTTGGCTCACAGCAGAAATAGAAAAGGCTCTTACTTATTCATACCTTCCCGGTGGACGAGTTGGGAGAATCAATAAATCGACCGGTTGCCGACGTTGTCCAACTAACCTTACTCCCCGGCACCAGCGTCTTACTTATACACGACAATTCTAAATTAGTATCACAAAGTTTCGCGTATGCCTCGAACATACCGTAACTGTCCAGAGAGTCGCTACATCATGCTCACGAAGTCTTATCGATTATTTTGTTTCCAATGTCGTCGGTGTTTATGTTTGTTATCAATAAAAGGACGCAGTTGTATACGAAAAACGTTTTGCTTACAGTTGGTGGATTTTTTTTGCGAAATAAAATTATTGAATCGTTAGAAATGAAAGCTATACCATGTCCAACAAGACGAGATAGTGAACATGAACATAGGCAGCTGGTACTTTACTGCTTCGTCTCGTTGCACAAGATACAGATGTATATCTACTTCTAATAATTTGAATATGTCGAGAATAATGCAACAACATTCTTAAGTTCGTCTAATAGTTTCCGATGTTTCTAATAGTTTTGTTTCTCACTCGTCATAATGATTTCTCTGGATCCGTCGGACCGACGCGTTATTAGTACACCGCACTGACTCTGAGGAATATTTTAAAATCGACTATAAGTCAAGTTATTCTAGAGTTTGAGGATAGCTAGGGAAAATATGAAAAAGTCGATATGATCAGGAGATTATTGTACCATCTGTAATGTATCATATAACGTCGACCATTTATCGTGCCCGAAGATTTAATCGAGGACAATCCTTCGTGCATCATCCGGACGAAATTAGGTTGAAATGAATGGTACCTCAAGGTAGGTTTCATTTTTTCCAGCGTAGCAGTTTTATTAGTACAAAAAGCATTTTTACAAAATAAATAAATTACAGGCTCTGAATGAGGAATGAACTCTTTATCCTTGTATCTTTCTTTCTCTTCTCGTCGTCGTAATCTCCTTTCAGCAGCCGTCTTGCGTGAAATTTGTTCCCCTTGATGAATAGAACTCAGTAGACGCATTCCTGAGACCAAGTCGCGAAAAAGATCTCTCGTGCTAGTGCTAACATTTTTTTTCTTTCTTTCTTCTGTTGCCTGTTCACGGGAACGCGTCTGGTTAACTCGTCCGGCGATGTTAAACTTTGAATTCGAATCGATGCTTGAATGATCCCAATTCCGCGAGAACGACCTTCGATCCTTCGTTCACCCTTCCTCTCTGGGGTTCCGTTAACCTGTAGCCGTTGGCATTTCCGACGGTGTAGTTGCGCGATCTCGAGTAGTCATCGAAGTTCTCCTTGTTCCGGGGTGAAGGATAGTCGAAGGTGACCGCGCGAGATTTAATGTATTTAGTATTGGTAGCCTCCATTACTGGCGTAGCCCTGACCACCTCCACTACCTCCACCACCGGAGTAACCACCTCCGCCGCCTCCAGAGTAGCCACCGCCGCCTCCTCCAGAGTAGCCACCTCCGCCGCCTCCAGAGTAGCCTCCATTGCCTCCTCCAGAATAGCCACCTCCGCCGCCTCCAGAGTAGCCTCCATTACCTCCACCCGAGTAACCTCCACTGCTACCGCCACCCGAGTAACCTCCGCCGCCGCCGGAATACCCGCCGTTCCCACCTCCAGAGTAGCCACCGCCGCCTCCGGAATAACCGCCGTTACCGCCGCCGCCGGAATAACCGCCGTTTCCGCCGCCGCCACCGGAGTAACCACCGTTGCCGCCGCCGCCGCCTCCAGAATACCCACCGGATCTGTCATCGTAACCACCGTCAATTTCAGATTCTCATATTCTACACATGTACCAGGTTACATCACCTCAATGTACTGTTCGTCTGCCAGATGAGAGTTAAGCGTTTATGTTCCCGTTCTATCCTGAATCACCTACCATCGCACGCATTCTTACTATTGGCCAAAAATAGTGACGGAAATCCGCTGTCGTTCTTCGTCATCGTTTTCAGCCAATAGCGCCAGTATTCGAGTATGCTAGGAGAGTCTGCATTGAACGGGACCATATTCTTCACTTAGCCATCGTCTTGCGAACGAATAGCACCTTGACTATTTTACAATGTTTCTTAAACGCCTCTGTTCTCAGTTTTTCAGTAGCTTTTGAAGATTGTGTTAAGTGCTCGAAAGATTCTTGCCGTTTAATCAGACGCTCTGCTCAGACAGCAAGGATTGTGCGAGTTCCGTGTACACATGGTTCGTTTAGTCTCATGGCTCTTTTCGATGCTGAATGCGATTACAGTAATGTCTCGATATTTTCGTATCAACTTTTCGAGGTGAGTTAAAATATATCCTACTATGCATAAAAAGCTAAGCAAAAGGTGGAACAGTTTTTAACCCACCTAACCCCAAAGAGTTAAGGGAGTAGAGTGGTTCTCAGTTTTCGATAGTACAGAGATGGGGGTTTTCAGTAGCCAAAAACGCTAGATCGATCTAGGTCGCAATCGACTTCAAAAGTCCCATTTTCTCGTTTACGAGGCATAATTTTCATTATTCGGAAGCATGTAGCTATTTTCATAAAGCTGCGACAGCTACTTGCTTCCGAATAATGAAAATTGCACCTTGTAAACGTAAAAATAAGACTTTTGAGGGCGAGGGGGGCCTAGATTGATCTTTTATCTAGCACTTTGGACTACTGAAAATCTCCATCTTTATCGAGAAATGAGAAGGGGAAAATTAATGAGAAATAAGAATCCTCGAAACGTGTCTATCCCCTTAATGCTTTTGGATTTTGGATGGAGAAAGGGTCGATAAAGCCGTAGGGTTTAGCTTCAACAGTTCAAGACATACTAGCATTTGCTGTATGGTGTTACTCTAATGGGTGTCGTTCTACAGGGTTTCGTGCACAGGTTTGTTCCGGTGTAAGACGACGATGTTGTTGATCTCACAAAAATCCTCTCAAGAACAAAGTCAAGACCTGACTGAAATACAGCGAAAGACGAATCCTTCACCTTATATCGGAAAAAACTGTAACTGGTGGTAGAACCGAATAGGAATTCGATATGTGGTCACTGTAGACTCGTTTCCAGGATTGCAAGGGTGCGGGATGCGCCTTCTCATTTCCCGAGAATGATGATTAAACTCTGGATTTCATGCATTTATAACAAAAATGAGCAAGTGCAATTTAAAACAGCTAAAATATTAAATGATTTTGAGAGTATTAATATATTATTTTTATTACATTACAATTAGCAATGAAGAATATAAATTTATACCTAGTTCCTGCATCTTCAATTGATGCACAAACTTTTTATTTTGCATAAACATCCGAAGTCTAATCATGATAATTTTTTCAGTAGTCAAAAGCTCTAGATAAAAGATCGATCTAGACCGCAATCACCCTAAAGAGTCCTATTTTTATCATGTTGATGTTAGCTTGCTGTGTCGATGTTGTTGTCGTTGTATGCGTCAAATCCTGTAATCGAATTTTAAACCACTTCCCAATGAGCTAGTTGCGTTTACGAGCTGTAATTTGCATTAATCGATAGTGTAATTTTCATTATTCGAAAGCATAATAGATGCAGAACCTAGATCTATGCTACCGAAAAGACTGCGGATGTTTATGCAGTTTCCAATTTTTGTAGACAAATTTTAAGAAAGTGGTACCAAATAACATTCTATTCTCATTGATAATAGAATTTGTAGAATCCAAATAAATAAAAATCGTACTAAATTCTCTAGCATTTTTCGAAAATGTTTGTAAGCCATAACTACGCTTCGTAAAAAAGGACTTTTGAGGCGATCGTGATCTAGATTAATTTTTTATTTAGCGTTTTTAAGTACTGAAAACACCATCTTTGCATTATCGAGAAGATTATTCTTGCAATCCTGTCAACGAGTCTACCCTCTTAACTGTTTGGAGTTAGGTTGGTTAAAAACTGTCCCACCTGTTTCTTAGCTTTTTATGCATAGTGGGCTATATTTTAACCCACCTCGAGAAGTTGATATTGATATTAAAAAAAATTCTGTGCAACATGGGTTTTTATTTTCTTTAAAATCGTGTGCCTCAAAGAGTTAACACATCTCCATAAATAAAAGTTCAGAGGTAGTAGGTCTGGAGTTCGTGGTGGATAAGGTATTTTACGTTGAAATAAGAGGTATTTTAAAACAAAATAAGAGGTCTTGGAAAGTCTTTGCTTTCAAAGTCTGTACACACCATAAATGATACTTTGGTCCTGAGGTTTTCACATATATCGAGACATTATTGTACAGGAAGTTGACCATAGAAAACATGAAGTAGCATAAAATATTGTACCGTATGAGCTATCAGGTTTTTGAACAAAGTATTGTAAAAATAATAGAAAATTGTAAATCGACAAAGGGTAAATGATATTGGTAATATGAATGATAGAATAATCTACACATTACAGTATATGTTGCTTACGGCCAACATTGGATGAAATTGCACTGGATCAGTTTCTAATGAGATTTATTGATGTGTTGAATCTATCGAAGAGCAAAACGATTGGTGTCTGACGGCCACGCGTCACCGACTTCCCTGTGTACACGTATTTTCTCTGTGTTCCTTTTGATTTGTAGTATTAAAGATTGTGTTAAGTGCCCGAAAGATTCTTGCTACTCGAGTTGTGGAATGCTCGACTAAGAGTGGCAAACAACTAAAGGTGGATCAGTTTCTTGATTCACATTGCACAGACGTTTCAATCTATTTATTATGTGCGCTCCAAGTTAAGTACTATAGAACTCCATGTGTCTTTAAGTTCGAATTAAATTCACCAAGAAAATGTTTTAATTCGCAGTAGTGCTTTATGACCAAGATTGTTCCGAATGGATAAAGTAAGCAGTGAGTCTGATAAAGAACAACTTAAATATGTTTGAAAGTCATTTTAGCGATTGTGACAATAGTTTCATGAATTTTAAGTGAAAGAATCTTAGTTTCAACCACTTCCCGTACAAAGATAAGTTAGACCCGTGACCAGAGTTGCCGGATAAGAGGAATTGACTCGAATTGAGGGGAAACAGTTACCTCCTCTGTGCCAGTATCGGAATAGAGTGGTAGAAGGGGAAGATAGTGTAGGGACACAACTCTGGCGACTCTGCTCGTGACGAAGATTTCAAACGACACTTCTTATGTTACAACCTAACAGTAGTAGCATTTCGTTAAAATTGTACAACTAAATTTCGTATTGGATCTCATTATCTATCATAATTGTAACTGTACAATTTATCTAACTGAAGTTTCCAGTAATTCCATGAACGATAAAGAAGTCATGAATTCATAGATCAAGTATTGTTCTAGACACGTGGAGTTCGAGCATAATTTCAGAACAACAAAAGTAAATAATATCGTGACTTTTACCCTCCGAAACTGCCACCACCGGTGCTAGGTGTACCGTAAGTCGACGAAGGTCTCGAAAATCCTCCACCGCCTCCAGAAGGCGCCCCATAGTTAGTTGACACACCACCTCCACTGGGAGCTCCATACGTTGACGACGGTCTTCCACCGCCGTTTCCACCACCGAATCCTGGAGCACCGTAGCTTGACGATGGCCTTCCGCCTCCGCCTCCTCCTCCCGAAGGAGCACCATAGTTCGAGGATGGTCTTCCGCCGCCGTTTCCACCTCCGAATCCTGGTGCACCGTAGCTCGACGATGGTCTACCACCTCCTCCGCCGCCTCCTGAAGGAGCACCATAGTTCGACGATGGTCTTCCGCCGCCGCCGCCGCCGCCGCCATTCGGAGCACCGTAAGTGGATGATGGACCTCCTCCACCGCCACCACCGAATCCAGGTGCACCGTAAGTGGACGATGGTCCTCCTCCACCTCCTCCGTTACCTCCACCAAATCCTGGAGCACCATAAGTGGATGACAGTCCTCCACCACCGCCACCACCGTTGTAACCGCCGCCACCTCCGCCACCATTGTAGCCACCACCACCACCACCGCTAGGAGCACCGTAGTTCGATGATGGGCGACCGCCACCACCGGATGGAGCACCGTAGCTGGAAGATGGACCGCCACCGAAGCTTCCTCCGCCTAAGTTTGGCGTCCCATAGCTGGTTGATGGGGGTAAGTAGCTGCCCGAAATCGGCGCTGGAAAACAAATTGTTTTCTTATCAGATGCTTCAGTTATCAAATAGAATTGAACGTCCTTCCAAAATAGTGTCATTCCTGCAACAATTTCCTGGAAAGTAATGGGAACACCTAATACTTTCAAATGAAATGTGGAATCGTTTTGTATTCAGTATTTTGTTTAGAGTATTTTCTGAATGAAATATATTTTTCATGACGAATCTCGTTGAAGTACTGGTTTTTAATAGAAGCCCAGATTAATGTTCAGGTAAGTTGATGTTATCAAATTCATTGATCTCAGTTCAAAGCAAAGTATGACGTAAATAGCTTTCACATAGTTAAGTACACTTGAATAAAATTCTGTTTTATACATGAATTTACTTTTCCATCTGAAAGCCTTTGGTAAACATTGTAAAAGTTGTATAATGATTAGGCATAGTTCATAATCTTTATTCTTATTTATTATTATTTTGTATTTTATATACTTCGCACGGGTTAAATGTCTAACGTTATAGAAAATAAAGACTCCCAGTAGAGAAAATGTTTACCATATTAATAAAACGAAAATATTTTTTGATTTGCAACAACATTCTTATATCTCTGACTTACTTACAAATACTACTGATTTACAGGGTGTATAAAAAGTAATGGTCATCAGTCCTAGGGGTGAATGTATATACACGTCTCGATCGATGGACATTTGTAAAAGAAACTTTTCGCAAAATTGTTATGCCAAAGAAAAGTGTTGTTAAAGTTTGTATTTACATCAACATTTACGCATCGAGAAGAGAAAAAAGTTTGAAAAGAACCATTAGTCATAAACAAATAGTTATTAAGTTGTTGAAGTTATACCGATCCGGTAATGTAGATTCGCCCCATTCATCACCATTACTTTTTATACACCCTGTACAAATATTTCTTGCATCCACTGTACATGGTATTTTAAAATACATTAATGTATAACACGAAGTGCATTCCAGCTGTTTGATCGTTACATCTTCATACGCGCAGTCATTTTGTAAGACTGAGAGATTTCCCGCGTGATTAAGCTTCGTAATTATTCATGCGAGAGGTAGTTTATAACTTCACACCGTGTTCTCTTAGTGCTCCTATGCCTTCTTGTCGAGATCCCTTTGAAATCACGAGAGCCAGAGTGTTGTCTCCAATTAAACACGCTTTTGATTATTCTCCGTCTTCGTACTTTCTCAGAGATTTAGTTCTAATTGAATATGCAAATTTTATTGGGTTGGAAAGAATAACACAAGAAGTTACCTCGAAAATGGCAAAAAGTAATAGAACAGAATGGAGAATATGTTATTGAATAAATATCTGAATTTTAGTTTTCAAGTTTAATTTACAAACGCTATGGATTATCGTTCCGATCCCAATATTATAATTTACTTACTATATTAATTGTTTTTTATTATTTAAAATGGAAATGACAATGACGAAGAACCAGAAGGACCAAAAGATTTCTATTGTAATACAATCAAGAACCTTCTAATTTATTGACAGTTCAATCAGAAAAATTGTGCTTGTTAAACAATCTAATATATTTACGTTAATGTCTAAAACGTTCTTTTGAAATGAAATGTTTAAAAATTTTCCGCGTCTATACATATTGACACACAAATATATCTGTATATTGAGTGTAATCGTGATAACAAAACATTTCACGAATTTCGTAAATTTTCAATAACATTTGATTCGTTAAGTTGATGTTAAATTTCTTTTAAAGTGATGAAATATTATACTCTAATTGATAAAGTTTGCATAACAAATAATTGACGAAAAAACATAGCGTTTCTTTACGTAACGTGAAATTTCGTTGATTAATTAATTGAACAAGAAAGTTCATCGTGTATATGTATACTGAACTCTGCGATTTAAAACGGATTATATTAGCATGAAATCGTAACTAGATCGTAACCAATTTCCATCGAGAAACACAATTGCGATATGATTATATGCTCGAGTCTTAAGAGAATGTTCAGGGTATGAAAATAGCAATTGCACAGAATGTTTCGTCACCGTAGTCATTATATCTAAAATATTGTCATGATTAGAATACTTCTCCGATGACGTTTTACGGTACTATCCTTATGGATGTGTGACGTGTTCACTTTCTTTTTCATCTTAATATGTTGTTCATTGCGAGCTGAGGAATGGCTTCTAAATCTTTCATAGCACGTGATCTTTGTAATTACTTTGTAATTCTTATTTCGTTGACCTACATTTTCCTCCAACAGATGAACATTTATAAATTGTTTTCTGAAACCGCTTTGACAAAGTGAACATGTGCCATAAAAGTTGGCAGATCTTTAAACATACGTATGGTATGTATTCTATTTTTCTAATTAAAAAGTACATCCTATTCATTCTATTTTTATAATAAAGAAAGAATACGTATGCCATGTATATTCTATTTTCCTAATAAACAAAAACTATTAAGAATACAAAGATTGAAATAAAATCGACAAAAACGTGGTAAAAAACTGACGATTTTCTATTACTTAGATAATATTAAGGTTACTGTTAAATTGCAATTAGTAAGTTGTACATAATACGTTAATTCTTTTGTAAAATTCTAAATCATTTGTTACTTTATTGAATATATTATACTATATTAATATGTCATTTGAAAGATAGAGGTATTCAGCAATTGTTAATTAATTATTAATCAAAAATTTCAGTATAATGTCTGATCAATAGTTTAATACGATTCTAAATGTAAAGGAAAGTAGTAATTAACACATGACGTATTCATTGCTAATTTTGTTTACGAGATTTTATCGAAAAGCAACTTGTTTTTCAAATATGGGAAATCTTTTGGAGGAAAGGTGATGTGCTTTTCCTCTGTCGTGTGTCACAAGTTTTCACTTGTGAGCATAATCGCCTCGGACGGTGTTGAAATCTCAACGTTTGAAGTAATTCTTCATAAAAATGGCTGGCTGGGCACAGCTAATTACACATTGTTTATACTCGTCGGTCTCTACAATTTAAGCCTAGTTCCGTTAAAAAACCGATCGTCAAGATTATGTCCCCTCCTTGTTAGTTCATATCACAGGGAACAATCTTTTCGCTTCGAGTTAGGAGACAATTGTTTAGCTATTGTTCCTTGAAAGCACTATGGCGAACATTTCTGTTCTGTAAATTACTTCATCATTATTTGCAGGAGTTACTGTCAAAAATATTGTCAAAATTTTATGAAGCTTCTTGGACTATTCTGATGAATGCGGAGTGATTAGAAACGAGTTAAACAACCGTTATGGAAGGCTGTAAATATGCAAAATTGGTTGTCTCAGGAAACAGGAAGTAAATAGAAAATTCGTTCCTTTCTTAAATCTAATTGTTCTACTACTTCGATCTACTCTTTATCATGTCACTTAAAAATTTAGACAAACTTAAGGTTTAGAACAACTTAGTCTTGGCATAATTAATTACAATTTTATGCATTCATGATAACAATTAAGTAGATCAAACGCAAAACAGAAAAAAAACTTGGAGAATATTAAAAATATTGTTGTATTATATTCTGACTAAAATTATTAAAAAAAGAAATAAACGTTTATGTAGCTCTTGTATTTACAATTAATTTAGACAGGTTTTGATTTCCATAAAAATCCGTAGTCTAGCAAAATAAACATTTTCTACTTAAAACTGAAATAGAAATAAATTTTCTTTCTCAATATATTCAACAGAGTGAAAATAATGTGATTTTTCAAATTTTTAAATACTTTTACATATCATTTACATATCAATAATGCATAAAATCCGCTGTCTTATAACAGAATAAAACGGATTAGTGAAATATCGGTGTGAGTCAGATATGCATCCGATAGACGTAAAATTTGCATAAATCGGAGGGTTTATAATTCTATTAGTACGGATTTGAATATGATGTGCTTCTAAAGAATATCAAAGCCCTTTCATCGACGTTTGAATATTTCCATCATTCATTTTATATTGGATTTATCGACCTGCTTCTAATACAAGAAATAAAAATAAACTAGAATTATTTCCTCGGAATTCTCCTCTATGAAATACAAGAACTGTAAGGAAAATCCCTTTCAAATTATTTCCACGCTTGGTGTTCTGTACTCCATCAAATAAGCGGATGATGAATGGTCTTCAAGAGATATCGATTTTACTTATTCTATCGAACATGCTTTTCAATATTGGCTATCTATTTAGAGTATCCCATTAAAATAAATCAGAAGAATCACTGTAAAAGAAATGTAAAATTTTTCGGATTAATGTCATTTTATACACTCATTTTGTGTCCCAAAAATGTTGCACTTTATTGAAAGGAGTTGAAACTTTTCTTTTTGAAAAAAATGTTCTCCACGGCTTCGTTCAGGAGCTATTGACGAAAAACATGACATTTATGAGAAAACATAAAATAATAATAATAACAATAAATAAAACATAATTTTTTAAGCTCTATAAAATTAAGAAAGAATTTGGATGAAGTTTTAAAAAATAAATAACATAGCTCTGCAAATTGTATTTTAAAAATTTTCAATACAGGCTCACATATAATACGGTTGTCAACAACAATTTTACTATTTTCTCTGCATATCCAACCAATTGCGATTTTTTCAAAATTTTTTTCAACGTCTTGTAGGAAACTAATTTCTCTAACTTCTAAAAAAAATCCGATGTTAAACAGGTGGTCGTCCTTTTAACAGTGTCCGAATACTACTGCGATTCACTGTATATCTGAGTCGTGTCCTGATTTTTCAATTTCGCGTCTAACTTTTATTCACCGCCGGATGTCCGTCGCCAAAGAGAAACTTATCGCGTGGGGATCGCGTGAAATGTTTATCCTTTGCCTGGTTTAATCCGTGAGAGTGCCGAGCAATAGTTCCATCACGTATCGCTAACCATCGCATTATCGCGAGACATCAGGATCACGTATTACCCCGAATTGCTTATCTCAACTTTCTATGGTATTCCAGGTTTTTCGAGGTTCTATAGGCAATGGAAATTCCATCCGATAAGCAACATTAATTTACACGCTGCAAAATTGTTCGTGAAAGACTATATTATCGACATGAAAATAAAGTGAATGAGTTACATAACTTTTACTGTACTGAAAAAGAAACAATCTCTATTAGTTTCACTATTGATAAACTACAAATTATATAGAGATAGAAGAAAAAAGTTTCGGTACCTTTATACGTAATCGTTCCATAAAATTGAAGAAGATTAAAAAATTTATGACCTTCAAGACTTTCATGAGACTGCGGATTTTTATGCAAAATAAAAATGTACCTGAATTGCAACAAACTGGAGTGAAATAGACATTTATTCTCTCTTCTAGTATGCTTAATAGGTTGAAAATAATATGACAGTATTTCTAAATTCTTCTGATCTTTCTACTGTGTTAAATTACAACTACTCATTTTTGTCGTAAATAAATCAAATCCGCTGTCTATTAGTGACGTTCGATTGAATGAATACTTATTGGTACCAGCGGAGATAATTTCTTATTGTAGTCGCGTATTATCCCGAATTGTCTACCCAAACTTTCTACTATTTTACGAAGATTTCAACTTTCCATTTTGATCTCGCCGCAGAGTTTATGTCGAAGTTTTTTTATATGTGCAATATGAATTATAGTACTACTATAATAGTAATCGATTTAAGATATTTCTGTTATCAGAATTTATATCGTTTAGCGTTCGTTTGGCAAGTATAAAGTAATGTTTCTAACATAGGGATAGCACACTACACATGTTCACTGTGTATTTTGCTTAAAGATGTTAAAAATAGTTTGTTACAATAAAGATTCCGTAAACAATCCAAATTAATTTTTCTCTCAAATGTACGAGCTTAAACTTTCGAGAATTAGAATGCACAAAAGTGAATTAACATTGTCTGTACATAATTATTATTATCTTGTTTTACGCAATTATTTTGTTCGGAAGTAAAAGGATAAATTTTATAATTCTATATTATAAGTTTTTATTATATAACGTTTTTTTCAACTTCACTTTCAATTGCTGCTTGCTTGGAATAGTTTAAAAATTTTTCCATTATTAATTATGTATTTAATAACTCAGTTAATTTCTTATCGGCGCCATTAATTATGTATGTTATTAAAATTTTCTAATTATTAACTTCATACGGTTCAGAGTGTCTAATTAAAAACGAGTAGGTGTAATTTAAAACAGTGAAAACATTGGAAGAATTTAAAAATACGATTATTATATATATGATACTAACACTAGGTTTACGGAGCTCAAGAAATACCTATTTTACATTATTTTATAAACATATCAAGCACGCGTCTATCCAAATTTTTTCCAATGTATTAAATAATTCATCAGGGAAGCATCTCTACAATCTTAACAATTTCAAATTAAAAATATTAGAACCTGTCATTTTGCCGGGCCCCGTAAATCCAGTGTTAAAACAGAAAACAAATTTCTATTTCACTCCATCGTGTTGGAAAACAAATGCAACTTTTCTATTTTGCATCAAGATCCGCTGTCTGCTAATTAAATTATACCATAATTAAGCTTACACCGCGGAAGGTGAAAAATAGAGAAAGTGAAATATTACTTTCTGCGGGCAAAGATTCGTACAAAAAATTGTTACACGCTATAACAGATCTTTTCTACAAGAGAATTGAACGTACGCGCGTGATCGGCTACGTGAATGTTTGACGGGGAGGAAAATTGGAATTTTTATGGATTTCTTACCCTCAGCGTGGATGTTCTGCAGGAGCAGGGCCGTAGCGAGTACGGTCGCTGCCAAAGAGGCCCAGCTTCCCGCGGGCCTCATGGCTGACGATCGTGGAAGTATCAAAAATAGAGTTGGACGACAATTCACATACACGAACTGTCCTTTAATCACGGGAGGACTTTTTCTTCGATGCGTTCACGTGTCTATGATGGATATTGAACAAGTGACGAAGAAAAAACTAGAGATTTCAGATCTAGTCGCGGAGGCTACGTAGCCTACTCGACGCATCCGTAAGATTTCGTCTAACATGGTTCAAACATCGGAGATCTGGCTTATATAGTTGGCCGTCTTTCGGAGAAAGTCTTCGCGGGAGTACAAGAGGATGCTACCAGGTAGGACTCTTGGTGAACGTGGGGTAAATGTCGGGAGGGGAGGAATCCAGGAGAGGGGGTGTCGATCGGGAGATCAGTGTTGAGTATTTAATCTAATCAAGTCCTGATAATTCTACATTGTTTTCTATCCATATTTCGATAAATCTACTTTTCATAAACAAATTCGATTTCATAGTATTTGTATTTAATAATCAGAAATTCTAGTTTATTATCAATTTACCATTCCAATTGTTATCAATTATTTAATCAAAATGTGCAGATGACTATGTCCGTCTATCCATATTTTGATAAATGTAATTTTGATAAACATATTCGATTTCATAGTGTTTCTGCTTAATAATGAGAAATTGTAGTTTATTATCAATTTATCATTCGAATTGTTATCAATAGACAGCGGCTTTTTCTGCAGAATAAAATATGTCTGCGTCGATTTCAAGACGCAGAGGCTGAATAAAAAATTCTTTCTTGTTTTAATTATTTTATTAAACTGAAACTAATACGGTTGAGTGTATGACATTTTTTAAATATGTCTACTGCTTTAATTGTACGTACCACCTTTGTTATAAATGCATCATATTTTAATATCTAATTATTTTGAGAAATGACAAGAAATGAAATTTAATTTGATTTGCTTCTTTAGTATCTGATAGTTAATTATTTTGAAAAATGAGAAAAACTGAAAATATTGAAAAATATTCTTCTTCAGAGAATGCAATATTCTTACATAGACATGAAGTGTAAATTGATTGGCTTCTTCAGAATCTACCAACTAATAATAATTACAATCTAAGAGTGCAGTCAATTCGAATCTTACGTGAGAATTTAATCGGTAATTGCAGCTGAATAAATGTACGATTGCATTAGAACGAAATCCAATTTAGCCATTAATGTCATTACAATTATACTCGATCACAATCAAACATAATTAATTGATCGATCTCTTAATAGTATTCACCTGTTCGGTCAGTTTTTCCGTATATTCGGTCGTGATCATGCTATCGACATTTTTTTTTATGATGCTCTTTGAAGACCCATCTCCTTTGTCTTTTCATTGTCATCCTCGTGTCCCTTTTTCACATTTTTCTTTCCTCCAGCAGCGTCACGAACTTAACGTTCTTGTTATGATAAATTACGGCAGATGCGGCCTTGATGTCATAGCTGATGGAAGAGCGATCGAGGATGATGATGATAGTAACAATCACCCGGAGGGCTTGCATATACACAGCGTACGAGTTATTCGACGTTTCGCCATTTTAGAAAATATTTATGTAGATTATTTATTCGCGCCCTTTCGTAACAACTCAACAATGAACTTTTCAAAGTGTACCCTTTACTTTGACAACCATGCTCGGTCTTCTTTTTACGAGAAGACACTGTTAGATTGTTGCTTAGCTTCAGCGATAGCTGCCAATTTCGATAGACAATCTTTCTCTCGATTCTTTATCACAGAACATTAAATTCTACATTGCATATCTTGGTAGGTACATTGTTTACTCAATATTTGTCTGTGAATATTAAATCCATTTTATTTTGGAAACATATTTCTTCAAATTAAATGATTCGATACAAAATTCGAGGTAAAAATGATTTTTGGACTTGTTGAAATAGAACTTATCGAGGTCAATCACTTTCCGACGACTTGGTGTAAGCGAACTAATTATTATAGAAAATTCCACATTACATTTTAGTACATTGTTTATTTAATATTTCTCTGTGAATATTAAATGGTTTGTCTCGAGACATATTTCTTCAAATCAAATGATTTATTACAAAATTCGAGGTGACAGAGCACATAGATTTATACTTGTAAATTTAAAGCTTTTATTGCTATTCAATTCGTTTTTAAATGTGTGTGGAATAGCAAAATTCTAGGTGTTAGAGCACATAGATTTATGCTTGTAAATTTAAAGCTTTTATTGCTATTTAATTCGTTTTTCAATACGCGTTGAATATCTTTCAGACTCCTGTGTACATTTTTACAAAAACTGTAGATTACCAATTGTTCGAAGCTAATTTAATTGTAGAGAAATTCATTTGAAATATTGTTTAAACTAGTAATTAACTATGCCAGAGTCATTCGTGACCCGTCGCAGCAGCTGCATTGTCGCCAGACTGGGGACATTAAGGGGAATACAGTTACCCTTCTGTCTTTCCGGTTTAGTCACGAGACACTGTGACACTCAAGACAGAGACGTAATGCGTCACGTGACCGGACAGAGTTGGGCATTAATCGATTAAAATTTTAACCAAGATTGATTAATGTGAAAGATTAAAAAAGGTAATCATTGAAAACTGGACGATTGATTCAATCGATTGATGAAGTTAATCGTCAATCGTTGCCTAAAAGAGAAATCATTGAAAAATCGAAGACTGGTTTAATCAAATATTCTTGAAGTTAATCGCCACCCGGTTTATCCATAAATTGTAGTAAGTGGGCACATAGTAAGTGTAATTAATTAATTATTACTGAGTGTTATTAATAATTGTTATTATGGCGTGGGTCAGAAGTGACCCCGGCATAGAGTTGGATAGGTTCGACGTAAAGTATGAAATAAATGTTAGCATTTAAACGAAACAATTTTCGAAGATAACGTTTGATGATTGTATTGGTACACAGTTTCAATTAACTGATGATTAAATTCTTATTGTAAATTGTGCTAATGTTCTTTTTACCTCGGTTTTATTTCTACATTCATTTTAAGATTGTACGATAAATTGATTAACACATCGAAATCTAAAAACCTGTTGTTTCAAGATTTGCTTTCAATGCGTCCATATAGTTAGCTATAAGAAACAGAAAAAGTTCACTTAAAAATAAGATTAGAACATTAACGGACCGAGCGTGATAATAACTTTTTATCCTACATTGAGAAACTCTCTTATCGGATATAGTACACAATAATATTTATAAAAGTATAAGGGGATATCATTCGGCGGGACCTGTCGCCGAGTCAGGCTCCGTTCACAAAAAGCTTTTAGCTAGAAGATTTTAGCAAAGGAAAAAGTTACTTCAAATGACCTCAGGAACCACCCTTCTTAATGAAGTATAACATTTTTGCACACCCTGTATATTTTCTTCACTCTTCTGTGAAATCATTACAGACAAATAAGTTCCAATTATTGTCATGTAAAGTAATCAATCTAACAAAATGTTTGTATATAGAAACTGCAATCACAAAAATGTAAAATTGAACTTAAATATTATTTTGCCCACTTAGTTTCTTGACTTGTTTCATTGTATTACCTTTTGTAGTAAAAAATTTCAGTTTGTAAAAATTGTGGAGGGTGTAGAGAAGTTTGCTTAATTAATCTACCAAGTTTGATCTTGAAGACCTTCAATTAAAGTGTGTTGAAATGGCCGGACACTAATTACCGCACTGTTATAATAAAATACAAAATATTACTTGAGTGAAGGGGATCTTGTTTTTCCTACAGTCAAAAATGTTTATATTGAATATATCTGATGTTTATATTAATTGATATGATATTGATGGATAATGCTGTTGCGCATTCGGTCAAATTCGATTAGTATACGTCATTATTTAAACATTGTTTTGTCCGGCGCCATATAGGATCGGTTTCTATGCTTGATACATCGACGGAAAAAATAGCAAAATATTTTATAGTACTCATCAACACATTCGTATCTGGGCCAGCTATTCATATTACCGCAACGTTGTCATACCGGGCGCATCTCGACATCAGTGGCAGCTTGGTATTGGCCACGTTATTGCTACACGGGGCAATAATAAATCGTCGATTTAGCAACGTTATTTCAGCAATCAGTGAGAGCGTGTTAGGCATTGGATGGATTTCGTGGTATATATTGATACGGAACGAAGAAAAAAATCCGGGAAACGAACTGCGGAGATACAAAATCTGGTGTTTTATCTGACATCGAGATCGAATCGTTGAATGGAACCGAACATGGTGCGCCATTCCCACGTTTCTGCCGGAATCGAGGAAAATCCTCGCTTTAATAAAAACTCGACGTATAATTACGAATTGACAAAAATTCTTTGCAAATATTCACGGCGACATTTAAAAGAACGCGTACTATCAACGAATTTATTGTTAATACCTTATTGATTTTTCATTTGTATAGCATTAAAAACACGACAATGAAGGTATCTTATTCGTTTAATTTTCATGAAAAGTTAGTTAACAAAGAATGTATAAATTAAATCCCATGTATAAATTACAAATCCACGTATATTTTCTGACAAATTATTTAATAATTCGAACAAATGAATATTTTCATGAAATATACGATCGGTTTCATTTGAATTTGCTGCGTTTCAGATTTTACAAAAAATTGTTAGATTTAGTACCAGATCAGTATTTAAATGAACATAATATACAACTTTTTAGATTGTGCGATTGATTGGTTCACGACTTCCATTACCAGTATACCGGTTCCCCCATTATCTCTTCTACACATCATAGGAGTTTGGTGCTTTTAAAATAAATATAGTTTCACTTAATTACGTACGTGGCACGTGTTTTTCCTGTAAACACAGAGTATTCTATATGAAGCAAGTAGGGGAAGCAGAATCTCTCTCCACCAACTCGTTAATTGAAAAGAAAGGGCAACCTTCTTGCTATGTATTGCTCTCTCTTTCTCTCTCTCACTCTCTAACCTGTCGCGGCTTCAGCGCTTCATAAAGGCCGCGCAGTCTATCTCTATAAATTTAGGGCTACTCTAGACACTGGTTCTTAACCGAGCTTTATATATTAAATATATTTCATATTATATTTATTTATTTCTATTTCCTTCTTCACGATGGGAATTTCGGAAGCTGTATGCAAACTGAAATTTTCTTAAATAAGAATTAAAAATCGCTAACGATTGACTAGTCTCCGGATATTTATGCAAAATAAAACAGTTTATATTATAAACAATTTTATATATATTTTTTTAATGTAGTAAAAATAATAATAATACTGTTATGGTCTTTTAACACATGTTCCCTTATAAAAATGACAAGATTGATTTTATTTAGACTTCGTGCGGCCAATCATTTCTTAAGGAATCATTTTTATTATTTCAGTAATTGTGAAATAAAAAATCTGGAACCGGCGATGGTAAGTTTGATGGTAAAGTTTTCACTGTGTTTGAAATTGCACCTACGGATTTTTGTGAAAAATGCAGGAGTGTAATTATGACTAATATGGCTGCAATACTTCGACGGAGCACGTTTTGCTCTGAGTTATTGCGATACGCGGAACAGAGATGACGAGGATCGATGATTTCTAGGCCGAGGACATGATCTGCCTACGGACGCGAAGCCGTTCGCGAAAATGACGTTATCGTTGATCGAACAACGGATTCAGCTCAGAAGAGGACAGTGTAATCGAGCAAAACGACGGATTGCTGTGGATCGCTGCTACGTTTCACCCTCTTACTCGATATGCCGACGTGATGAACTACGACGGCTGATTGCATCTCCGAGGAAATTTATTCGGACGGTTAGGCGGTGCAAATTGGAAGAGTGATATATTGACTACTCTTATAGTTGACTTTACGGAGCCTCTTAGCTCGAGAAAAATGGCGAGTTTATGTACTTACAATGTAAATCTTACCCCTCAATTTTTCCTTTTTACAGGACTTTGATCTAACACGAATTAATCCTCGGACGGAGGACCATTCTTCTAACTATAACGTGATAGTCTTTTTGTAGGAACCTCTCATATCTCTTGAAAAAAATGATTTTATCACGTAAGTAGGTCATAACATTTTCTCGTAAAGGATTTCAAGATTAAGTGGTGTGATAAAAAATATGTCTCCATTTGAAAAAAGACTCACCTTCATATATGCTCTACGCGTCCACCTAAAAAAATATTATTATCGTCAGAGAGAGAGAGAGAGAGAGAGAATCTGCTCCTCTTGATACCATTCAACCCTACGCGAACCATTTTCCGTTACGAATAATAATAGTAAATCGAAGTGTTATAATGTGAATGATCGTCACATTGAATTCCTCCTCCCATATTTCTTCAAGAAATGATTTTCTCACATAAGTGGGTTAACAGTTTCTCCTAAAGCATATCAAGATTAAGTGGTCGAATCAAAAAATATGTTTCCATTCTAACAATCTGAATCACAAAATACAATATACTACTTTAATCGTAATAAAATAAAGCATTTAAAGTATTTATTTCGCTAAATATTGACCACCTCTAATCAAAAAATAAAACATTCTATTCTAATCATAATAGAATATTTCTGTGTCACGAATCTAAATAGCAGAATAAAACATTTTTCAAAGCCGAATAAAGTCTGAAATATTTAACACTAAACCTACCACGTGGGGTCACATGACCCATTTTAGATTTTATATTTGACAATTATTAAAATTGTAAAGGTGTTTCCATGGGAATTTCTTGAATATATTTTTTCGATTTCAGTAGTAGAATTGGCACAGAATATAAATAAATTTAATTGTGGATTGATTTGCTCCATTTTGTTTTTAATCACCCAATATATAAATCAAAGATGTTTTAATAAAATAATAACGAATCGTTTCCTGGCGACAAAAATATTGATTTATTAAACACGCGTAACCTCACTCTTCTAGTTGACATCGTTCTGTAAAGATGTTCTTTTGTATTGTATTTGTTTCATTACATTTGTATTCTTAATAAATGACGTTTGAATAAATGATCTTTCAGTTACACATTGAAAAGTATATTTAAATCCTCCCACATTAATCTTATGCATTTATGACAAAAATAGGTACGTACAATTTAAAAGCAGTGAACATATTAAAATAATTTAAGGAAATCAGTGTATTAGTTTCAACTGTATAAGATAATTAGACGAAGAAAAACTTTTCAATTTACATAAAGATCGACAGTCTACACATCAGTCACATCTGACGATCGGTAGATTTAGTGTTAAATAATATATATCGCAGAATATTTTTGACCTCTAATCGAGTCGAATCGAAGCACCGAATAATCGTAGTACAGACGAGAAGACGGTGAGAAGGATGTTGACGCGAGTCAAGACAGAAGGGTGGAAAAATCAGCGGTTACAACACGTACGAGCGGTTGAGAAGAGAAGGAAATCGGCCGTAGGCGCATCCTGCTCGTAATAATAATCCCTTTAATCAATTAGCTCGACGGGAAAATGTGGCAATCGAGGAGGACGCGGCGATGCGCTGCAGAATACGCTCTCGAGCACGGATATTAATTATCTGGGGCAAAGATGCGCACAATGCTTCGTGTCTGCCTCGGCTGCGATTGGTCTGACATGACTTTCGCTTTTTCCTACCCCACGCTGATCTATCTTCCTTTCGATCTCCCTTCTTCCATGATCGTCTTGGCCACGTGCAATGGAAATTGTGACGCGCCGAAAACGGGAACACGACGATCGGACTCCTTTTCCTGGAACTGGCGTCCTCCTCTCTGCTGCCGAGCACCGACAATCACGGATCAATCATTTTTTCCACACACCGAATTAGAAGAGCATCAAACCAAAATGAGCGGATTCCAATGGTAAAAATACGTGACCGTAATTACCAGCGCAGAGGTCACTAGACAGAGATCAGTCTCGAGTGTTACGCAGTTCTCGAAGCAATCTTCAATGACGAATAAGATGATCGTTGCTAGTCAACACTTGCGGTTCTTCAGCAAGTTCTTCTTGGTCCATATATGCCAGGTGTTTCCTTATCAATGGTGCAAGTTGAAGGTCGTTTTATGAAAGTAAACCGCAAATATGAAATTACGTTTACTTGTTCGATTATTCATTTATTTATTAGATATGTGATTAACATTTTTGTTCTATACAGTAAAGTCTCGACTTCCCCCTTACCACTGTGGGGCATATTCGACGTGAACCTTTACCAATCCAATTATAAAACTTCTTAATTTTTCATTATCTTTTGATGGAACTTTCGCCAGTTTATTTGTGCCATTTTTCTGATTAAAATGACGCTGAACGCGATACAATTTGAACTGTATTCAGTGGTGGATTCAAAGGCACAAGTCACAACAATAAAAACAAGTTAATAGAAATGTTAACGAATTCAAATATAAATATAGCATGTTTGAATGACCTATAAAATTACAAGAATTACAAAGAATGAAGGATCCGAGTACACGTTTACGTAAAGTTTTTGTCGATTTTGCTAGGAAACTGTGAAATTATTATTCACAATTGCTTGCATTATTGTTGAAAGTTTTGTGCGAATACTTAGAAAGTGAACTACAAATGAAAATTGAATAAGATGCATTTTTATTTGTACTTAGTGGTTCATATATTTTAATGATTTTAGATGGTACAAAGAAATTATTCCTTTGGTACATGTTAATTATATTATTGTCATCGTCATTTCTTTGTGTAACCTCCAGCATGTAATATACACATTTAATTGTTCGTCATGCCACACTATTTATAATAATGGCCAATGTCCGTATACATTTATAGTTTTCTTCTGCTCAGGCTAGCGTAAAATTACGTTCCGGCTTGTAATTATTAAGGGAGTAAAATAGTTTCATCAATGTTTAACATCTTGAAAGTTACTTCTTGATTACAACATTTACCAATTTGAAAGGAGAAGACTTCCTTTTCATCACACTACAGGATATGAATTCTTTTCAATTAATAAATATTTCCAATCTCCCTGTAAATAAAATGATATAAGTGTGATAGATCGTTAGTATTTTTCCAACGAATGTTATCGTGTCGTTGAAATTAGCGTTATCTCGAAATCTCTATCCACGAGAATATCACTTTTATCTTTTAACAGCTCTTTCTATATCAAACGACTCGTAAGATCTTTTTGACACATTCAGTTCCGAGTTAGATATTCCGTCATGTCGAGATTAGATGAGCACACTTTGATATAAAGATCAGAATCTCGACTGAATTAAGTCCGGGTTAATTAATTAGCACCGGTAAAGTCGCATCATAAAAGCGTTTCCACAAAGAACTATTATTGTAAATATAAAACGTAACTAAGCGTGCAATTAATATGAAAGGACACGTTCTATTTGTTACAAGTTTGTTATAATTTAAAAAAAAAATGTTTTGATTTTGGGTATACGTGTAGTTCTGAAGTTATCTAGAAAGAGTTATGAGCAATAATTTTATTTTTTTTAACTAACAAGGTTCCTAACATTATATTTGTCGAATAGTTTCTCAAAAAAACTTTACTTTTTCAATACATTTTTATTTAACTTGACAAAATCATAGTTGACAACAAGATGATTAAACGGAGCTATCAATTTTCATCGTCACAATGAATTTTTATGGAAAAAAAGGGAGTAGTGACGTTGATTGAATTTTAGAAGACATTTAAAATGACACTTATATTAAAGTTAATATTTGTAGGGTTGACAATGAATCTGTAGCCTCCGTTTATGTTTCCAGGCTTTTTGTAGTCTCATCATGAACCCGTGTAATATAAATCGCAAATCGTCGATACGAACGTTTCTTATATCATTTACTGCAATCTGTTCGATTTAGAAATTCAGTGCGACCAATTCGATTTAGCAAGTGCGAGAAATCGAGGGAGATCATTCATGATGAGACTGCAAGAAAATCTTCAGAAGCACCGCAGTTGGACGCAGTGTCGCCAGATGAGAAGAGGGAGCACGAATCGAGGGGAAAAGTTACCCTCTCTCTCTCTGCCATATTTTTCTATCGGCGTGAACAAGTAAACTGAAGTGCTCGAGCTGAACGAAGTATAATCTGTATTGTGAAAAGATTAAAAGAACATTTATAGCTTTGTTAGAAGAAGTAGAATAGATCTGTAATTTCCTGTGAAACACGAATAGTTTTCTAGGATCTGATTTTCTCGTTTGAAATTAATTATTATGTGGAATCGGTAGAATTATCTTTAGTCCCCCGGATTGCATTCTGTGGTCTTCGTTGGACTAATATGGACAGTCGTATTCTACTTACAGTTGGAAGACTTTTGCTTTCGTAATCTACACGAAGAGTGATCGCATCTACCGCTATCAACACGTTACGAACTACATACATATACATCATCCCCATATTAACGTGACCTCTTCATGATTTCTATTGTCTAAGATTGCCCATTAGCTACCACTTAGTTCAATTATCGTTTCAAAATCGTGTTCGAATTTCTTGACAATTCTCTGTGTATATACAATCAACAGATTTATCATGTTTCGTATGTATACATGTATGCCATTAAACGCCATCTTTTAATTAGTGATCGATCCATTAACTATACGCTGGTTTCAACTAATTAATTGAGAAAATTATAAACAGACATCAATGTGTATTGCGTCACACGTTACAAATAAATTATACAACTCCAATATCGTAACAGGGACGACGTTGAAGTAATTAAAATAGAGCGTTGTTAAGTGGAAATTATTGCATCGAGTCAGTTGCACGTTTATTTCTCGTTATCTTTTCGAACAAGAACTTCTTGATGAAATGCAGAAACATTTCGCAACGTATGCAACTTTTCAGATGACTTTGCTGCGAGTTATTTCAAAACATAACGCAATAGTAACTAATTGTGGGTTTCATTGAAATAGCTGTGCTCGTACGTTCTTTGTTATTTGAAGTTTTCGATCAGATATCATTCAAATGTATACTCTAATCGAAGCTTAAACAATCTTTCATATTTGTAGCAAAGGTTAGACGATTTTTTGGGTGACCTTTATCTTTGGAATTTAGAGCTTCAGTTCCTAGGAATCGTAGAACTATTAATAACAATTACTAAGAAAAATCTACGTCGAATGTCAGACATTTAGAACAGGGAGTTCTAATTTGTTCTCCTTCGAGGGAACCACTAAGATAAAAAGTTACCCTCTCTTTGCTAGTTTTTTTTTTATTTTTCCATGTTTTTTTATCGTTCATTTTATCATTCCGTGTTTGTCAGATAAAAAAAAAATACAGAAACCATAACAATGCTACAGGGTTACCTTTATTTCTAAAAATATAATGCAGATAAAAAAAACATAGACACCATTGTATTGTTTGCAAAAATCTTTTTATTTTTTCAATTCACAATAGCTTTCGTAAAACAAGCTGGCTAATAATGACGCGAACACCCTGTATATCCGTATTGATTGTAACCTACGCTGTATTCGCAATTATTGCAAACAGACCCTTCGTCAAATTGATTGAATTTGTTTCTATAACTGTGCTGTACAAGGACTTTATTCTGAAAATCACTGGTTTTACAGTTTAATCAATATTCTCTGCTGGGTTGAAAGTAAGAGGAAAGCATACGTACCTGGTTTGCGTAACGAACGACAACTGGAAAAGCATCTTTCGTTAAATTGAATGACAGTTTTAATAGAGTTCCTTTGTTACTATCGTCGAGTACAAAGCTGTTGCAACATCAAACTTTTAATGAATATTGCGTTTTATATATGGAAAAGAAAGAAATGAAATATTTATTGCTCAGGTACATTGAAGAATACAAAATACATTTAGTTAATGCATTATTGAAAAGTACTAAATCGTCATCCACATTGGAACTTGCTTTCATTATTATTAATTGTCATCATTCAGTAATATCTTCCCAATATAAATAAAGAAGGGTATAAAACTTAGCATTTGAATAAAATTTATTAACTATATATTCAAAGTAATAATATTCTCATTTTGTTATTGTCATTCCACTGTACACTCATAATTATTTAATAAAATGCAGATGCACTACGTGTCGAACTACGTACATACCTTTGTATTTTTTAAATATTTGACTTTTATGTAAGCATGCAAGATATAATCAAATTGTTAACGTAATTAATACGTTTATTATCGAGATGAGATTGTCGTAGCTTATTGCTTTGAAAAGCATCTTATTGAAATGAAGATTTGTATAATTATCTATTTACATATGTATACATAAATGTTGTAGTAGATGTAATTAGGTACAATTCGCTTTTGTATTATTTAAATTCTTGAGAAACAGATGCAGAAACGTTAATGTATGGCCCTAAAAACACTACTTCGAAAGAATGCTTTATAATCACAGAGTACGGGCCGAGGAATTATCTTTGATAATTTCCAAGGTGATACTTTTACTTCGTTGCCTGTCATGTTGTTTAACCTTTTCGTTTAAGAAGTCGGAAATTATAGTTCTCGTGAAACGATCGCATTAACAGTGAAAAAATTGTTCCGTATAATTAGCGGACAATTAAGGTGAAGCTCTTCTCTAAAGTTCTCACATCGCGGACGCATTTATCGTTACACAAAAGTTGCAGTTTCGAATTTAATTTGATTAATTTATTAATACGTTGAGGATAGTCGACATAAAATATAAAATTAGCTCTATTTCACCTTGAAATAACGAAATTATTTTCTTGCCAACCCCGTAATTTGGGTAGCGCACCTAGGCTGAATCACCCTTACAACATTTTGACTCCTCGTCAGAATGAGTCACTTTACAGATCTGGAAACACTTGGTGCATTTGTTCGAAACGCTAGCTTAGAATAGCATACACCGATATTGTATCATAGACAAGAATTCATTTTGCCATCCCCATTGTCCGAATTTCGACACTACAGTTCTACGTGTCCACGGACTGTTTCCAATGCACTTGCTGCACTCCTCAGGACGCGTGCAACATGGAAAATGCGATCGATCGAATGACGTTGCGGTACGTTTCAGGTGGACATTTAATTACGAGGTTGCCGTCTGTCGATGACATCGTTATAGTGACGTAAGCTCCGTTCAAAAGAGCGGGGGAGAAATGGAGTTGGTATTCGAGAGAAGAATCTCGATGCACATGCAGCCCTTTCGAGTTGTGCTTGATAGAAAGAACATTATACATTTTGAAATACGTATATATATATATATATATATATATATATATATATATATATATATATATATGTATATAATAAATGTATATAATAAACAATAATAAATGTAAAAATAAACAATGTATATAATAAAATATTATATAATATAATGTATATAATAGTATTAATATACATGAATATAATAAATATATATATATGTGTGTGTGTGTGTGTGTTTTTGTGTGTACATAAATATATTTATAATATATATGTATACATAAAAACGTCTTCAAACGAGTTATTTAAAATAAAAATATGTTGTGCACAATGACGACAGTACTTCATTAGTTAAAAGGTCCGATCCAATTGTGAAAGGAATATTAATTTTCATTTCGTCGTTGTGTATCTTCTTTGTCGAGCATATTCGCTCGTGTTAAATCACACAGAAGGTTTTGAGGCTGGACGACCATTGGGAACGACCTTTTTGATTAACAGCCTCCGATTGTAAATTGTTGTCCGCGTCACGCGGCTCCATGGGATTGCGAAAGGACCTGCGAAGACGCTTGCATCAGGAAAATCACGAACTTTCTCGCTACTCGATACTTTAAGGTGTCTGCGAGACCCGTGGGAACTTGACGACATCCTGACTACTGTTTATCAACGTGCCGACCTGTGCCTTAACGCGTTCAACGCGCCAATGGATTGTATCAAAACGTATTTCACCCTGCACGCGCAGAAAATCTAATTTGATGTACTCGATAGATACTGAAGTAAACGTGGTTCACATATTAGGCGAAAACATACAGTCACGGGCAAAAGAAAGTTTAATCCTGTAGAGTATACAGGGTGTTTCGTTTATCTAATAACAGAAATACCTCGTGACGCACTGAAGTTACGAAAAATATTTGTTTAGGATAAAGTTGTTTGTTATGAAGGGAACAATCGTATGGTGTAATTTTTTTCAGAATTCGAATGGTGGCGTGAAGCGGGAGGAATTTAAAAGAAAAATTAATTTTTTTAAATGATACCATTTTTCAAGACGAATTTAATGTTACAAAACATTTGAAATTATATTATAAATTTGTAACTTCTTAAGTGGGTAATGGTAGTATCTGGCTACCAGCTATTAGTTAGACGCTACAAACAAAGATCGATCTTATGTCATCGTAAGCTTCTCAAGTTACCGAAATAAATACACATAAAATTTATAATTGATATCCTTAGCAATTTTATTCGATATACCTACATTAAATTGCACTATTTATTACTTAATTAAATAATTTCATTATTTTTTGCATTTAACCATGTTTAATTTAAGAAAAAGAATTATCCTTCTACGTGTCCACCATTGTTCATAATTCATTCTTCTACCCGTTTTAAAAATTCCTTTTCAGCACTTCTTAACATTTCTTCCGACTCTTCAAAACATATGACAAGATACTACATATATGTATACCATTGCCTACTTAAGAACTCACAAATCTTCTATACAATAAATAAAAATTAAATGTTGTTCGTTGGTATATAAGATCATCGCTTGAGAACGGCTGGACCGTTTTGGCTAATTTAAAAAAAAAAATGTTCGTAATAGTCCGAATAAGGTTTTTAGGGAAAGAAAAATTGGAAAAGCTGCCCGGAAAAATGAAAAATTCGGGATAAAATGAAAGTGCTTTGTTCTATGGGATTTTTGTATGAACTGAAGGCCATAACTCACGATTCGAACGATGGACATGCGTAATTAAAACGGTCACAAACAAATTTATTAAAATTTGGACAGGACAACGTTTGTCGAGTCAGCTACTTTATAATATAATTTCGAATGTTTTGTAACAGTAAATAACACGATATAATGTGACGTTGAATTCGCCTTGGAATATGCTAAAGACCCGCCAGAAGTGGCCTGACTAGAATCTTGTAATTATTTTTACAAATAACGCAGGATAAACAAAAATTAAGTATTCTATTTTTTCATTCGTTTAAGAATAGCGTTAAGTGTTACACGTGTCTGGGTGGCGCCACACTTTACCGGCAGGTTTAACAACGGAATCTGTGTCAGCGGTAGTTTCGTTGCGATACGCTATTGTTGGTGCCCACGGTGAATACTAGAAGCGATCTTCCGTGTATCGGTTCGCTCGCTGAATTTTATTTACTTCCTGTTGCACGTCCGCGGAACTATACATGGACACTTATAGTTGCAAAGGAAAGTAAAGTTTGTTGGGATTAATGTTTCGGTGAAAGACCTAAATTATTTACACTTTCGAGCGTTCTTCTTTTTTTCAAGTTTCTCAACACGTTCACCGTCATTTGAATTGCTTTATGCGGCGTATAAAATTGTGGTCGTCACACATGTGTGACGTCGACAGCGGATGCGGTAATTTAAAGTTATTAGTACGACTAGCCAGTGTAAGATATATTAACGAGCAGGAGCACTTAACGTTCCGCTAACGATACCTAACCCATTAGCTTCTAATTATTTAATTAAATACTTGTCGTAGATATTCATTCAATTGGTTATCAAGTATTGGTAAACGATCATTCAAAACAGATCTAAAAATCTAATTGCAAATTTTGCATACTATAACGTTAAGGAAAGGAGAACTTTGTGGTATTATGTGAAGTATATTATTTTCCATTGTATTGTCAAGGTTTAATCAGAGGTGTCATGTTGATCATGAATTCATTTTTTCAATTAAAAACTTGAACATTCTTATGGGATGTTGAATGGGTTAGAACTCGTTGAACCATATAACAATATGTCCGTGACACAGATTAGATCTTTATATTATTGTATTATTTAACCAAAATACATATAGTGTTAACTAGACAACAGATTTGTATGCTAAATAAAAATTGTCTGTATCATTTGCAAGAGACTGGAATCGGATGGACGTTAATTCTTATTTTAATAATCTGGTTGGCATTATTAGATCATTCTACTTTATTCTTTTTTTTAATGACACCCACTCATTTCCGCCATAAATTGTATAAAATACGCAGTCTAGTGTTAACCATTGAATGGTGCTTCTTCTCATTTACGGAACCATACTTGTTTGAACGTGTGCTCAAAATACTATCGTCCAAACTCGATGTGTTTTTGAAAAATCCAAGTTCGCGATACTGATCGTATCCGACGAAATGCTTACAAAGACATCGCACAACAGCAACGGCTGACAATATGAAAGCTGATCTTTCCAACGGTTGCGCAAGAATTTCTTCAGACACGCTGCAGAGAAAATAAAACACATTTCTTCCACGCATAAAGAAATGTATTACGTTCAGGGTAGACAACATTTAAGCCCGTATTAAAATAATTAAATGTATAGTAGAAGATGATGTACAATTGACGTGTAATTATCTCTAAATTAATTAAATAAAAGATGCACGCGTATTATACATGGAAATAACAGAAAATAACCGATCGTAAGAAAGGTTATTCCCGCCATAATTAAGTAAAACATACAATCAATGCCGAACGTACTCTGTGGTCTAACCATTTTCGTGACTTACTGTAAGCTACACACCTCTAATGAGCACACAACCTATTACATAAATATTAGTGGTTTCCTTTTTTATAACATTTTATTCGGAAAAAAATATTTAATATTGCCTTTATACAATATTTTGAGACATTTAGTTTCTTACGATTTCAATGGATACTTCATGACTAGATTTTAGCTTTATGCATTTATGAAGAAATTGGTTGGGCGAAATATAAAACGGTGAAAGATTTTAAAAATTCAAGGATGTTGTAACGTAGCTTTTAACATAACAAAGTCGTTAATTTTTATGTTATTCCTGCATCCTGCAATCGATGCAAAACATTTTTATTTTGCATAAAGATGCGCAGTCCATTAATGACATACAATTTACATAACAATTTAAAACGTATCGTATTGATTAGTATATTAAAATAATATATTGAGATAACAGAGCTGGTTTCCCCGTTTAGTTTTCACGTTACGTCTTATCGAAATTGTTAAATGTTTTCAGTTATAACGAGTAGCAACCTCCAGTAACGTGTACTAAAATTTGCGAAAGGCCTCGATATGATAAATCATGGAAATTTGATACTCGACTGAAATTTTGCCATCATTATGAAAGTAGGGTAAACCTCCGTGGTAAAGTTTGATCGTAACGAACGAAGCCCCGTTATAATCCGGCGAAAGATCGAGTCAAAATTATATAATAATTGTATCGTACTTTCATTAAGACGTAGAAATTGAATGAGAATTGTTAGTGAAAGATAGCAGCAATTCATCCCAATGTATTTTCACTTTCAGTTAGTGCTGCTTGTCTTCAAAATAAACCAATGAAATGGCATATTTAAATCTTAAATTATTGTCAATTAATTAAAGTTACGTTTTGTATTGCACATACAGCTCCACTATATCAGAGTAATGTTATTATTAATAATAAATAGACTGCGGATCTTTATGCATTTATAGCTCCTGAAAGTTTTCAAAAAATGGCAGAATATAAAATTCGACAGAGTTTAGTACTAGTTTTATTTATTGCAAATCTACAAAGGCTGCTATCACTGAAAACAAGATTTTATTTGATTCCCTTTGCTAAAAACTCGTCTACAAATATTATTAATTGCATAAACATCCGCAATAATAAATAGACTGTGGATTACATGCATTTAAGACAAAGGTGGTCCAATGCAATGCAGTGAAAAAATTTAAAGAATCTCGGGACACTGTGGTCTACTTAGCTTTTGTATTAAAACATGCTGCAAATGGAAACGTTATTATGCAAAGTGATTTATGTAAAGTGTTGTATACATAATTACGAGTGAAACCGTAGATAGTGATATAACGCCTGTGTTGTAAATGATCAAACTGCATAAATATTTGATAATGTACAATTTATTCAATATGCATGGTAACTGAATGCGAAAATCATTGTTGAATAATAGAACAAGACGTTTACGACCAATTATCGCATGCTTTCTCCAGATCTTCGAGTATCGGCGTCTTCGCTGGAGAAAGTAAAACGTATTCGCCCATTCCTAGCTTGTTGTTAGAATTGGCAAACACACGCTGTTTACATGAACAAAAGTTTCCAAGGAATCTTCGTCTGTTTGACGAGTAATTTATTTGTAATTAATTTAGTTTAAAAACAATTACGATCTTAACAAGCTTAAATAAAGACAAATAAAGAAGTTTTGTCATTGGATTAGTTCTGCTGTCTATTTCTACGACAATAATTGTCAGCATAAATTGGAAAAGAATGAATAGTTACGGTTTTTGTAATATTGTTCATGAAGTTCGAAATCCGTGAAAATGACGGGTCCCGTAAACCTTGGGTTAAGAATTAATACGATCCTAACTCGCTAACCGTATAAATTGGTCAAATAACTTGGATCAGTTAGAACGAAATGGCGAAAGTAGCTAGAATTGCAAAGTGTTGTTGAAGTACCATAAACGTACACGGTAAACGTTCACATATGTTCGCACGTGGACATTCAGAACGGAAGAGCCGTTTCAGCTCGCTCGCGCATCGTAGAGGGAAGAAAGTCACGCTAACCGGAAACGTCGTTACAAAACTGATCTAACAACGTGTGCAATTTGTGTTTGTCACCTGTGCACGCGACCATCATATTTTCACATTATGTTCATTTATGTTTTATCATTCAAATGTAATACCGTAAAGAACGAGGAAGAAAAGAAAAATCGTTTTCTAAATTGCCTGAGGCAGAATCGCCAGATGAGGGGAGAGAGCACGAAGCGAGGGGAAGATCGTATCAAATATTCTTTGCAAGAAATTCGGAAACGAATTTCAACTCAACTATTAAAACGTGGAAAACGAATTAACCAACGATCAAACTATAAATTTTGAATATAAACGGCCGTCAGACAACAAACGGCTAGTCATAGACATGTTTCACAACGATTAAGTATAATTAACTAGTTAATGTGTTTATCTCTGAATCAAACTATATACAGCATTACAGACAATCAGACGAGAATAGCACGAAAAAAGTTAGCATGACTGTACAAGGAGTGCAAGAAGTTTAGAAATCTTCTGATTAAATCTCCTGTTTCTGAGTAATGTAAGGAGATAAGAAAGCATGAGAATATTCTTAATTACGACACAGAGTCTTTTGATTGCGCAGTTCACGCCAATTCTGAGTTCATGCATAAGAAGGACCATTAACCTCACTGTAGTCAGAGTTGGGCAAAACTCTTATTTAAATAAAAATTTCGAATAAATTGGGTCTAAAATCCACTTGGAAATAATCCACTTTATTTTAAATTTTTATTTCAATAAAATGTTTGCCCAACTCTGACTATAGTATATAGTGTACATTATGAAGACAAATGATATCTTCACGGTTTGATTCGATCAAGTGTGTATACACCTACACTGCTGCTCAAAAGTATGTGGACACTTGCGAAATGTGTAATAGCAACGCCTAAAAGTTATTTAAGCATCGAAAATCAATATTTATTACTTTCTTATGGAATATCTAACGTTTTAAGTTAAGAACTACCTATGTGGAAACTTACCAATACATATTAGTCTGAGATTAAATACGAGATTCGTCGATGTATCCACCGCGAATAAATATTACTGCTTGCACTAATCGTGGCAATCTTTCCATCAGTTTTTTTATTATTAGTATTTGTATCGAAAAATTCTCTGAATTCGCTCTGCATCTTATTGTTAGAAATGAAACGAAGTGAAACTGAAAATCCTTTCAAGATTCCAGGTTCTAGTTTTTTTATTTTACAATTACAAAAGTAGTAAAAGTCTAAATAAAATCAATCTTGTCATATTTATAAGGGAACATGTACCAGTTACTTTTGAGGCTTGGTAGGCTTAGTGTTAATCTGGCGATTCTGGTGCCAAGGCTTGCAGAGGCTCGGTTTGCAAGCTGCTCAAGTCGAATTCTTCTTCCACGGTTTTGAATATGCAAATCTGAACTCGATCAGTCAGTTTAATCACCTGCTATTACACACAGCCCGTCTTCCTTGCATTCAGAACTTTTCAACAATTGCGAGTTGCAACGAAGCCTCTAAGATCCTTGTAAAATCATCATTTAATTTGCGTTAATCGATGCAAAATTATAAAGTCTTATGAATCTCATTAAAATCATAATGTAATCTTCGTTAATAGACGTAACATCAATTTGCAATTGAAAGAATGTTTCTGTCGATTGTAAAAAATCCATCGCTTTTTGTATTCTGTATTTGTCGATATTCATTAAATATTAGGCTCTCGAGTTTAAAACCGGAACGATGTGATTTCAATTTCGTTAAAATTGGAAATTCTGAATTGGGTGACATTCTCGGTAGTGGTCGCGTGTCCTAAACTCAGGTTCATGAGAGCGTTACGTCACTTCAATACCAAGATCACACGAACACACCGTTCCACTTCCACCTCTACCTGCAGTCCAACCGCGATGCACTCGCGAATGAACTGGAAATCCCTGGTATCGATTGCACGGCTCTTCCTGGTGCACTGTACCACCCCCGCATATGTAAACATTTCAAATTGTCTTTGCTTGCTGTTAGCATAGAGACCCTGTCGTTGCAATTAATAATAATTAGATTGCGTCGATCTCTACGCAAGAGTCTTCACCTATTTAAGACATAAATCACGCTAGCAATCTACTTTTTACTAGATCCTAGGCCCGGGCTACTGGGTTTGTGTAACACAGTCAACGATAACGGGTATTTACACAGGCATGCGCAATTTAGGATTTGTGTTCCCAAGGATTATATCCTGAGTATTGCTCTTTCCCATCAAATAACCTCGGTGGTTCGTTATGCTCTACTGAAATGGCGCTGAAAATGAAGATGAATCGTTTGAAAATATCCTGTATTGAAAACAGATGATTGATCGTTTAATTCTGTTGCATCCGCTGTATAAACTCGATACGTTCAGTCCTATATAATTCATATGAATGTCTCAGTAGGTATACAAATAAAACGACATTGAGACGTTTAGCTGGAGACTTATTTATTGTTAGAATCGAGCACATGCTAAGATATATATTGGGTTAGACCGAAAGTTTCTAACGTTCGTAAATTAAAATTGATAGCTAAGATTCAGATATTTATTCATAAATTTTTTCAATAACATATTTTCCATTCTGTTCTATTACTTACGTTCTATTGCTATTTGCCATTTTCGAGGTAACATTTCGCGTTATTGAATAAACGTATGAATAAATGCCTTAATTTTATCTTCATTGATGACAGTACATATACACATTTTCTTATTTAGGTACATGTTCATGCTTAGTAGGGACCATCGTGTTCCCAAAATTGTAAGATGGCGTATTCTATTCCATTAGACCATTCCATCGAAATAATTAAATTAAGCGAGAGATGCTTGTAACTAAACAGTGGATTTCGACAACTATGTTAGTCTATCAGTCCACAACCACATCAGCCTGCTGTGAGTTCCAGAACATTCTTGCGGTCAACAAACATGTCAGCTTGCTGTGAGTTTCAAACATTCTGGACGTTTATCACGAAAACCGGGAAATCAAATTTTACTAAAAAAAAATCTGTCTTTTAAGTGAAAAGTGTCCTCCATTAATTGCACAACATCGCACCAACATTTTTTCTTTAGAATTCTCTACGAAGAGCCACGCAACATTTGCGTTTACCCAATTTGTCCATCTAGGCTGATCTCTTTGAAGGGTTACCAGTTTCGTATATTCATCTTGGAAGGCTGCTGTCACCTGCCAAACACGAATCTTGAAGACAAGGAAGAAATAATTGATCTGTTGGCAAAGCCTCATCAAGCACCAGTATATTGAGCACGGTGATTTGCATCAATCCTAGTAGGGTGATCTCACCTGCCAAACGTGAATGTCGACGACCGTGCAGCTAGAATAATTGATCTCTTTGCAAAGCTTCATCAAGACCCTGTATATTGAGTACTGTGCTTTGCAACAATCCTATCAGAAGCGTCAGCTTAACAGGTGGGTATAAATACAAACCGTAAGTGCATATATCTGCTGATGGATTTTCATCTTCTTAGGATGATTTCACCTGCCAAACGTGAATGTCGATGACAGTGCAGCTTAGAACAATTGATCTTTTTGCAAAGCTTCATCAAGCCCCTGTATATTGAGTACTGTGCTTTCCAACAATCCTATCAGAAGCGTCAGCTTAACAGGTGGGTATAAATACAAACCGTAAGTGCATATATCTGCTGATGGATTTTCATCTTCTTAGGATGATTTCACCTGCCAAACGTGAATGTCGATGACAGTGCAGCTTAGAACAATTGATCTTTTTGCAAAGCTTCATCAAGCCCCTGTATATTGAGTACTGTGCTTTCCAACAATCCTATCAGAAGCGTCAGCTTAACAGGTGGGTATAAATACAAACCGCAAGTACATATACCTGCTGATGAATTTTTATCTTCTTAGGGTGCTGTCAACTGCCAAATGTGAATGTGAAAGACAAGGAAGAAATAATTGATCTGTTAGCAAAGCTTCATCAAGCCCCTGTATATTGAGTACTGTGCTTTGCAACAATCCTATCAGAAGCATCAGCTGAACAGGTGGGTATAAATACAAACCGCAAGTACATATACCTGCTGATGAATATTTATCTTCTAGGGTGCTGTCAACTGCCAAATGCGAATGTGAAAGACAAGGAAGAAATAATTGATCTGTTAGCAAAGCTTCAACAAGCACCTGTATATTGAGTACTGTGCTTTCCAACAATCCTATCAAAAGCGTGATCTGAACAAGTGGGTATAAATAGAAACCATAAGTACATACATACATATATCTGTTGATGGATTTTCATCTTCGTAGGACCAAAAATAATTGATCTATTTGCATAGGCTCATCAAGCCCCTGTATATTGAGTGCCATGCTTTGCAATAATCCCATCAAAAGTGTCAGCCGAACAGGTGGGTATAAATACAAACCGTGAGTACATATATTCGCCGATGACCTCATAGATTCAGCATGTGTGGTTGAGCGTTGATCGGCCGGTTACACTTTCCCGCAATAATCTCGGAACAATATGTTTCGATTGAAACGAAGTTAGCTACCCGATGACGGTGTAACCGTGCAGCCTAGAAATGGTGAACCGTCATTCGACCCGGAAATCGTCATCCTCGGGACTCGAAGCTAACCCGACCAGGTTAGGTTAGGTCGATTCCGAGGGAGGTCGTCGGCTGCATCAGCGTGTTCATGTTCCCTTTCATGCGTAGGCGTGGCGTAAAGGGGTAGGGGCGTGGCTACTCGCGATCAATAAAACCACCCCCTCCCGCTTGACGTCGGTGATGCTCACCTCCGAAAACTGAGGTTTTCATGGTAGTGGTGGTTCTGCGCGGGTGCATGCACTCTGCCAAACCACATCGATCCCTCGAACCTTCCCTTTTCACGCTACGAGCTCCTCTTCGAATTACGCAGGAGATTTCATCCGTGGCGGTCACGTGAGCGTCTGGTTCCACGAACAAGTCACTGGCTTTTTGATCCTTGAGCCGTCGTCGTTCGATTGTGTTCTTCTTTCTCTATCGATGTGCTGCTTGCCCAAGCGAATCCGTGCTACCTGGTTCTTACATATCTGATGTTCCCGGCAAGCATTTATTCATGTAATTCTACCGGGGGTAACTGGTGGCACAGCTGGGATGCGATTCTACAAGACGGAAATGTAGAATATTTGTGGACAACTATTGTTCTCGAGGAAATTGCTTTTGTATGTTCACCTGGTAGCCTGCTTTTCGGATTGGTGGATCTCGTTGTAGACGTAGACTGTTCATGGTTTTGCATTTGTTAGCTGTATGCAAAATAATTGTTTATCTCTGTTACAACAAACTGGAGCTTCATACAAATTGATCTCCATTCTTAACCCTTTGCATTCCTTTGTCGAGTGTGTTTTAGTTTCATTTTTCAGGAAATTATATTTAATGTTAATTAGTACACAGAATTTTTAAAGTAAATAGCAGTCAACTGTCCTTTGAAGTAAATTTCAAAGAAAACACTTAAATTAGTAGGGAGTTGTTGGCAGCAAAATTGAAAAATAATTCGGAGTGCAAAGGGTTAATAAGTTCAATTTGCTGAAAATAATATAGCTCGAAATTCTTCTAATTTGTTTACTGTTTTCTGTTTAGAATAGAATATTTGTATTCATTTTTAACAGTTCTTTCAATTTTTGTCGTTCATTGGTATCGAATCTGATTGTTAATGAAATTTATTTTAAAGTTTAAACATCGTAGGTTACTTTGTTATCAGTAGATTGCGGATTTCATTCATTTTTTAAAAAGACAAATAGCTAAAATTCAAAACTGCAAAGATGTTAGAAGAATCGGAAAACATTGTTATGTTATTGTCGACTTTCTGAGACGATTGAAAGAGAAAATAGATTTTCATTATTTTACTTTTTATGATGAATTGAGATCATTTATAATTGAACGAATCAAAACCTTAAAATGAAATGATATTTGAATGAATTTCAGATTTTGTCTCATTTAACGAATCATTTCTCTTCTGCGTTTAATTTGATGTATCATTCTGAATGTTTGATGCCGAAAATAATATTTCCCTTCTCTCGTGCGTTTTCTCTATTCGCGTGTTCTGGATTGGCACCAATTTACAAAATGTAGTTTTCAAAATAAGATTCATTCATTGTGCGGTTTCCGTGTGTGCGCTGAATGCGTGGGCGTCATTGAAAGGTCCAAAGTTCGCCAGGCCAGATTAGTCAATAACTCGGGTCCCGGGTCTGCCACTGTTTTAAACGAAAATTTGACCTTTTTAACGCGAGTAAGGAGCACTGAAATTTCGACAGTGACGTCGTTAAAATTTTTACCGTAAGGTGAAGTGGAGTAAGTGCAGACTGGTTTTTGTAAAGTAGGATTTTAAACTTATGTATTTTCAGTCTGGTATGTAAATACTTAACGCTGTCGGTATCACACGCTTTGCATAATTATTATTAGTGAATTAATATCACGTAAAATCCTATTTTGTCATGAAAATTTTCATTTTGATAGGATATTGTGCAAAATGTCAACTACTCTGTACTTACCCCCGAAAATGGGGCAAGAGCGTAAATCAGAGTTGAAAATGCTTTCAAACCTTGCTGCATGTGCAACGGGGCAAGAGAAAAAGAGATAAATAAAAAAAAAGAGGAAAAGAGTTGTATATGTACTTCTCACGTGATTGTTTAGCACTGGTTGATTTAAGCGAGGAAAACACCTTTATTCTTGGGCGACATCTATGTCGAATATTAATTTATAGTACATTAATAAATACAAGCTGGAGCAATTTCACTCATATTATAATAATTATAACAAATATATGCACTTGCCCCAATTACGAACATATGTACCCTACTCCACCTTATTTGAGCTTTGCGTACATGTGTGCTTGCGACTGTATGTTAATGTTACAATCATTGAATAAAAATCAACATCGTGCTCGTTAGCACACTTTTCTTTAGATAAATATTGAAAGATGTTTCACCGGCTTAATAGGGCAAACAACCTTTAGGATATTCCTGCAACTTGGGATACTCTTTCATACCGTTCGCCTAAGCGTCGCGATTATCTTATGTAACATTTGTTTGTGCGGCTTGCAGTTTACTCTAGAATTTGATTTAATAGCCTGTCTTCCGTCGCATGCAGTTATGTACGTGCGGTGGTACATGTCTCATTATCAATATGACGTCGCGACCCATTCACCGTTCTTTCAATCGATCGTTGGCGTGCGAGAATTCCTGAAAAATACGGACTAATTTGATTGAATAAGCCGAGAGATTATTACTGTATTTTTTAAATATTTTTATTTCCTCATGGTTTCATTGTTAGTACAGACTGTTCCAAATGTACCGAGGTTACTTATGGACAGAATATTTCTATTCTCAATGATCTTTTAAATTTAGTAAATACGAAATTATATATCAATATACCTATAATAATGAAATGATATAATACCTCGTAAAATACTTAACCCTTTGCACTCAGAGCTATTTTAACTAAAAAATCAAACGTCTCTTATGACCTAGAATATTTTCATTCTCTACGATTTTTAAAATTTGGTAGATATGAAATTGATATAATACCTTTACGATACTTAACCCTTTGCACTCGGAGCTATTTTAACTCGAAAATCAAGCGTCTCTTCTGACCTAGAATATTTCCATTCTCTATGATTTTTTTAGAAATTTTTTTAGAAATAATTTAAATTGTTATAATACCTCATACAATACTTAAATGTTTAGTAATTGGTTAGACACCGACATATCTAATAATGTAAACAATATTTTAAATAATAGTACAACAATTTTTAGTGACGCCTCAGAGACGTAACTCGAGTGCTAAGGGTTAATATTCTACGTCACAGCTTCAAGATATTGCTGAATGAAACATCCGTACGTATACGCTTATTGCACGCTATAAACAATGGTATGCTATCAAAACCTAGTAATCAGTGATTTAACACTTTTTTTGTTTTCCAGCAATCCAATATCTAACACAATCGGTTGTGCTTACCGTGGAAAACATTCGTGTAGTTGGCACCACGGTTTACAATACATTCGATTTCAAAAGCGTGGCGTGTCACACGCGAAACGCTCGTGTCGTTGAGCCAATTTACAGGCTTTGAACACACTTATATATTTCACACGTGGTAGGGAAAATGCTCTTTTATCTTAACCCTTTGCAATCAGTTGTCCTCTCTGAGGCACCACTAAAAATTGCTGTACCATTATTCGAAATATTGTATACGTTATTAAATATATCGTTATCTGATCAATTACTAAACATTTAGGTATTGTACGAGGCATTTATACCAATTCCATATCAATAAAATTTCAAAAATCATAGGGAATGGAAATATTCTAGATCGGAAGAAATGTTTAATTTTCCAGTTAAAATAGCTCCGAGTGCGCAGAGTTAAGGGGACGAAGCTGGGAGGGTCTAGGTAGCTAGAGATCATTTTCCGGATTTTTTTCGAACCACGTAAATAAGGTAACCATTCTTATAAACAGGCTGCCCACCTAACTCTGCAACCCTTAACCTCTTGCCCTATAATATCGTGTCAGACTCGTGATGAAGATTCTGAGCAAAGTCTAATATATATATGTTGGTTTTGTTAACGTAAAATTATTGGAAAACATGTAGCCTTACAATAGATATAAATTTTCTTCTTTTATACGAAATTGCGAACTACAAAAAATGATTGAATCACTGAAACCGTAAAATAAATCGTAGGGCAAGGGTTTAATAACCTTGTTTATACGGATACAATCAAATATTTGGAGAGAAACTTGTTGTATTTGGAGGAGGACAAAGGTTGTGTGGATGAAGGTCATCTCAAGGTCATATTTTTTAAGATCTTATGAAAAATATTGTTTTATTTCCAAATAGAATGGCCTACCTTTCGTATCGTGAATAGATGATGGAGTCACACCACTAAAAATTGCTGTACCATTATTCAAAATGTTGTTTAGATTATTAAATATGTTCGTATCTAATCAAATACTAGTAACCTAATATAATAATATACTAATATAAAGAAAACGATTGAAATAGAATGAAATTATTCTAGGTCCGAAGAAATGGTTAATTTTCGAGTTAAAATAGCCCTATGTGCAAAGGGTTAAATGTGTATTTCCGACATTGTGCTGGTAGAACGTGTCTCTCTCCATTCGAACTTTTTCACTGAAACTTTGTGTTGGAGTTTTACTTCAGGGACACCCTATGTGCACCGTAATGTATCATTTAAGTCACGATTTCAGGGTTTGTTCCCGCTTTCATCGATAAATCACAGTAGATTTCCTCGTGTTCGAGTAGACAAAGTCGAATTTGTATTTAAGGTGTTTCGTTTCCATAATGAGTGTACAAATCATTATGTAAAATGACCATTTGCATAGAAATGTTTGTTCTCTAAATAGTTGAAATTTTCTAAGTGCCAATAAAACATTAATGTCCACCACTGAACTGTAGACATTATGCATTTATGGCACAACTGAGTAGAGAAACAGTTCATTCAATATCAGGAAGATTAATAAAATTTCAGAATATACTATTTTAGATTTATAAAAATTTTTATTTTGATTAGAAATTTCTTATTTTGCATAAAGATGCAAAATCTTGTTATGACAATCTTTGTCCTTTCTATTCTTGTATTATTAAACAAGTTTTTTTGATTTCGTGGGATTTTGATTAGTGTTAACATTTTCTATAAAAGTCTTGGTTGTTTACCAATCCCTGAGAGACAAAAAATATTACGCTTCCAAGGTTGCATAACTTTAATAACTCGTTGGAAGAGCTCAAAAGCATGGAAAAATCGAACGCGACTGAATGCTCGAAGCGTTCTTAAGCCTCTGTAAGTGTTCGAAAATGTTCGTTCAATCGTTCCTGGTGTTTTGTTCACGTAGTTGAATATAGTCGCCTGAAACTTTCTACGCGTACGCCGACACATAACAGTTCGACCTAGACTAATTGCGTATTTATGTTACGTTTCCTTTGTCGGCTCTAACAATAAGATGTTCTCTTTACGTGAACCTATTGACCTCTCGTAGAGGCGAATGCCTACACAACAGATTTCGTCTGCGAGTGATTGAAAGGTCATTTTGATAATACTACCCCTGACAGAAACTACTCGAACAAAATTGCGAATGTGATTGTTCAACGAATTATTTCAGTGTATAATTATTAACCCTTCACTGCATGAGTTTTTTAATTGGGATAAAAAAAATTGAAAGAAGGTCAGTTTTTGTGTTTCATTTAAGGGAAAAATATTAAAAGAAATTAAAACATTTACAGAAAAATAAACATAATTTAGAACAGTAAGAAAACACATTCTTAGTTTACTATATACCAGATTTGTTAACTGTGTCGGATATGATACACTATGCAGCGAAGGGTTAACCCTTAGATTGATAAATGTGATCCAATAATTCCATTCAGCTGAAAACAATTAACAGTGGAATTATTGATACTGTATTAAAAATGTTAACAGTGTAATTTATAAATGCTGTACCGTTTTTTATGGATAGTATTGAATGATTTTATTGTTTAAAAATGTATAAAATTTTTGTCTAATCATTACTTACACTATATTGGTTATTTGGAAAATATTATGTAAATAATCATTTCATAAACCAGATAGTTGACTTGAATGTTTTCATGTTTTTAGTGCAGTCGTTAGAATCGATTGCAGATTTTGATGGCAACGTATACATAAGAAGATAACTGTACACTTATCTATGAAGAATGATAGGAATTGTATCTCACCGGGTATGTGTACGTACGTGATATGGATTTAGATGACCATGACTCACCTCGAATCGATTTCCTCTGCCCTCAAAACGACGCGTTTCATTTAAGAATAACATTGTTCTTATTCTTATATCGATCCGTCTTTATCTGTTCTCCGTGATTACAATAGCTAGCGTTCGGAGACGAATGGACAGCCGGATGAAGATTCGAATCACCGAGTTCCATCACGTAGATATTTCGTTACTTTCGGAATCGCTCAAAACGGAGAAAGGGAGATCAGTTCAATGAAACAGACCTGGGTAAAATAGTATTTAATCTAATTTATCTTCATCTATGCGTACAACTTTGAAAATAAAATATTTTATTGGGCGCTATCCTTTTAACATAATATGCCAACTGGATTGGCAAGAAAGTAGTTTCGGTATTCTATGGTGAAATAGAGAGCCCAATTTCTTTATTCAGCCAATGAATTTGAATGAATAAGGTATTTTCCCTTTTGTTCGATGATCTTTTGCCAAAATGAATAAACAAGAAAATACTTTGACCGATTAAAGTTCATCGCTTGAATAAACAAAGTTCGGTTTTATTTCACCTTGGAATACCGCAATTACTTTCTTGCCAATCCAATAATATGGCATTCGAATATATCCAATTTAAATTGTAAAAGTATCGAAATCAAATATTTATTTCAAGTATTTTTGCAATCCTTTTAGAATATAATTTGAAAATAATATTTCATTTGAATATACAGTAGGACCTCGATTAATCGGAACCGGATTGGAAACAAATATGCGTTCGAATATGATTATATTATCTGAAGGGAAATAAATTTTCAAAAATAATAAATTTATTTTGAAATATAATGTACATCTTAATTATTTCCCTCGGGTCTTGATTATCCATCGGGCCTTAATTTGTCCGGGCTGTTTGTCTCCCGATCAAGCCGGATAATCGAGGTACTACTGTATTTAATATAGATTGTAAAAATATTTATTTTAAACATTTTTGCTGACACGACTCTATTACATTCGAATTTCCGATGTAAGGCTAAGACTGTGTTGCCAGACGGGGTAGCTAAGCTATGTTGTGCAAGGTTTGTCAAGCATGTTAGTTCAAGAATTCTAGCGAATAGTTTATTCATAAGTAGCTAAGCACTCGTGTGATTGCGACCGAGACACTAAGCGAAATAGAACACAGCAATGTTAAAGGTGTAGATGTATTTTGGTGTATGCAAAGCGACTGTACGTTTAAATGAGCACTCATCTGATCATGATTAAGTAAGCGAAATGTACCACACAGAGAGCAATCTACCGAGGTCACTTATGAACTGCTAAAGAACTAATCGTAGGCACGTGATTAGAGGACTAAGAATGCATTTATCTCGACTTCATTTTCTGCTTAGTCTAGGTGAGATGAATATTTTATGTTTAACACACGATAGCAAAGTAATCAAAAAATGATTCTAGTTCTCATTAGTGGCAAAGGGTGATTCCCGAGGTCATTTGAAGTAACTTTTAGATTTGCGAAAATGATCTCCGTGGCTTCGTTCAGGGGTTATTGACGAAAAACAAGGACCAGTAGTCGGATAGTAGTCGCCCTCTGATTGGCTGGTGTTTTTCGTTATAACTGTTGAACTAAAAAGTTACTTAAAATGAATTCATAAATCACCACTTTCAAGGAAGTACGCTTTTAGGACACCCTGTACATACACTAACATTTGTATTGACAGTCCTTTAAAAATTATGGCTGCTTACAAATTAATTCAGGTCTAAAGTCCAGAATAATTTTCAATTTTTTAAAATTAATTCATGTTTGTCGTTTTAGAGAGGTTTCTGTATCCAGATAAAAGAGGTCTGTTTATATTGCTTTATAAAGGAATTAATGTAAATAATAATACTGTAAATTCATCTGACGTCCAATGCATTTGACAACAATGTGATTATTGTTGTTTCTCTACTCCACTGAAAGATAGTAAATAGGGACTTTGGTTAGTCCTCCAAAGTATAGCACCACAAATAATTGCTATTACGTAAAACGTTCCTGGGTTACGAAATTCTTTTCCTCCGCGCTGGAGATAAGAATCAGTATTGTTTAAACGAATTTCGACCATCTCCTTAAAATACACAACGACTTAATTATACATTGAAACTCGTCGACTGACGTTCACGTAATTACGACTTACTCGCTGACCTTAGCTTTCGTTACATCAATTCGCGGTCATTAACTCTTAGTCATTTAGGCCAACTTTGATGTTTTTATAATCGTATGAAAAACATTGCACCTGATTTCTTAGTTCCAAAAACTTATTGGATGAAGCTACGTATGACACCACTACTTCCGAAATGGAGACCCTTTAAATACATAAATATTAATTGCTTTAATTTATCTCAAAATAAAAATTTTTATATTTAAGACAACACTGCACCATGATTTAAATATTATTTAGTATTTAAATAAAAACAATATACCTTAACACAATGAACCATACATATATTAATTTTTATTCGTATGCACTACAGAAGATAATTTGAGAAAATATGCGATTAATGATAATATTAACATCACTGGTCAAAATGACCGGTTCCAGATTTTTTATTTTATGATTATAGATATAATAAAAATAATTTCATAAGAGATGATTGTATAGGTATCTTTAGTGGAGCACATATTAGAATAGGAGCTGCAGAAAGCTTAAATAAAATAAATCTTGTCAATTTTATAAGGGAACATGTACCTTAAGGTTGGATAGGTTTAGTGTTAAATAGGAGATAGGTGACAGGATTTCACTAGGTAAAATATTATGTGTTACATTTCAGGTGATGGAATAACAAACCACGATGGTCGCACGTTTCTGACAGCAGACTGATGAATATTCATATTGCAGCCATCTTATGCAACACACGCTGTATTGTGCATACAACCAACACGATTTAGGGAACATAATATATTTTTAGATAATGTTGTTTTAACGATAACCACAGAAAAGCTGCTTTTAAAGAAATATAATAATAAACCTCATAATTAGATTCCTGATGTTTATGCAAAATAAAAAGTTTGTGCATCAATTGCAAGATGCAGGAGCTAAATATGAATTTATATTCTTCGTTAATAATTTTGATGTGGTGACAATAATATATTAATAATCTTAAAGTCTTTAAATATTTTCACTGTTTTAAATTGCACCTGCTAATTTTTGTTATAAATGCATAAAATCCGGAGTTTACTCATAATAATAAACCTCACTTAGAGTAAGCTTAAATGAAGTTCTGACTAGATGATTGATACGTCAAGTGTTTGGAAAATGGTGGCGAGTTTGTAGAAAGGTAATCATCCAGCATAGACAATGTTTTTATTTGCAGGACGCTATTTGTCAACGTGATGTTATAAAATAGTCTACAATAGGTATCGTACGAAAAGAAGATGCGAGCGTCTCGGCTTAATTAACTTTCACTTGATGATCCCCTGTAGAGCAGCTGACCGTCTTCGCACCTATTGCATCAGGAATACGGTGCAACCTAATGAGCCTTACGACGTGATCCCGCGATCATCATTCAGGGATTCGAACAGTGCTCGTAACGTCGACGCTTCACCACAAAAATGAAAACAGGTTACCTGAAGGCGGTAGACTCGTTTCCAGGATTGCAAGGGTGCGGGATGCGCGTTCTCATTTCTCGATAATACAGTAATAGGGTTTTCAGTAGTCAGAAACGCTAGATAAAAGTTTTAAGAAAAATCTGAGACCACCTTGGCGATTAGAACTTTAATTACGTTAATAATCAACCAGGATTTATTATTGCACGTGGACAAAGTCGCGGGTACAGCTAGTCTGGAATTAAATTAACTTAACCCTCATCCGTCCCTCATTTCACAAACCGAATCTGTCCCTCGGTGTTAAATTGACACACTGGTAAAAGATCGCACATATAACAAGGTAAACATTTATTTTTCGATATTTTTTTTATCGAAAAACTGATGAGTTAACATTTACATCTTCGGTTTTTCGGTTATGTGTTTTGCATTTAAAAAATTAAAGGCAGGAAGTTTCGAGCTTTACGTATACAAATAACAGAACAGTAGAACTTATTTCGGGAAAACTATGTCAAATTGACACGAGGGGCGGATGAGGGTTAACAATGAGTATAAAAATGAAGTTCTCTGTTAAACTACAATACTTGTTTCATGCCTCCAAGATGGCTGAAACTTCTATCACGCTATCATTTAATTAAAATTAATTGTCACATATCAGCTTCGTGTGTGGCGAGAAAATTATGTTAATACTTAATTCTGCACTATTTTATAAGAAAAAGTGCATTTCATTTTCCAACTGAATGCTGGTCGTGAACGTGTTAAATCGTGTGTTAACCAGTTACGAAACTGGCCGGTGTGCGATCCCGTTTCGTTAAATCTATAATACTAACAAAGACTGGGTTGCATCGAGACGATGGTAATCGTCCGCTGGCAGACTAATGGGCTTTACGTAAGCGCATGCATGCAACGTTGTGAACAGGATCTAGGCGTAAATGATCATTACAATTTAGAAGAAACTGAGGCACAACTCGAAAATCTTCCATACATGAGTAAACTAGTCGCATTTGTTAGGACATTAACATGTCCTGCGTGAAACAAGAAGTGTATGTACAAAATACAAAATAATTCCCATTTCTTTTGGATCACCCTTATGTAATTTAACTTTAATTTTCATTTATACCTTTTTATAATAATTCTAACAGATGCTGTTTCTTTAGTAGAAACGAGACTTTGTCTGATGTATGCTTTTATTCTTTAAATTGACATTCTTCAAAATATAAATATTCTCATTTCTTTTAGATCAGTCTAATGTCATTTAATTTTAATTTTCAATTGTACGTTTTTATATTATTCCTAACAGATGCTATTTATTTAGTTGGAAAAAAAACTTTGACTGGTGTATTATTTTATTCTTTAAATTGACATTCTTCAAAGCATGAAAATCCGACGAGTAAGCGAACAAAGTAGATTACAATGTTTGTGTGCTAGTATTTTACTGTCAGTGAAAGGGAAATAAATGGAAGAAAAAAAAGTGTGCTAGTTCCCCGCACGTTTATAATTTAGATTTAAGAGCAAGGTATTTTCAGCGCACGTCCTACATTCGTACATATTTCACTGTTGCACACTGCAATAACAGGAAATCCACTTGGTTGTCTAACTAAACTTCATCTCTTACTGTTCAACTCGCGGTCCGCGAGCCACATTTGGTCCATTCCCCCACTTCTCCATTCCGCCGAGGTGGGTGGTGACGTTGCCCCACCATTTCACACGCACTGATTGATGGTGGGGACTGTTCGACTCGTGACGAAAAACAAGTTGGATGTGATGCATAAATTGCAACTTGATTTCACCTTTAGCTATATCCATTTTTTATTTAACCCCTTGCTGTGTACCTTTTCTTCTACGGTTACGTGATTCGAACGTCTTTATGCACAAAAATGTAGGAGTGATAAAAAATGTATATTCTTTGTATGGCTACAAAAATGGAAACGTATATTTCTGATTGCACCACTTATTGTTAGTGCAGTATTAACTTAGTCTTATAAAGATGAACGTTATCAACATTCGGAAAACGATCTAGTGATAAATTTATTAATAGTCATACACGGAAATTACAATTTTAAACATTTTTTTATCCACCACTGTACGTACAAGGTTTAGTGCTTATCGCTTGCATTTTAATTTTCTTATAGTCAGGCTGCACCGCAGGAAAGCGATCGTTGAATATTTTTGTGTCGGATCTACACGTCGTACCTTCGAATATAAATTTGATATAGGACTCTGATAGATTCAGTGTGCCTACGTATCTGGAATTTATAGTACTGTGTGAAATGTTATTTTTAGGAATATATACATAGATGGAATGGTAACGTATTCCGAGGCAGTGTAACGAAACATTGATTCCAGATAAAATGTCTACTATCTTCTCTACGAAGTATTGCGGGATGTACAGGGTATCCTAAAAATGTGTTTCCTTGAAAGAGGTGGTCCTTGGAGTCGTTCGAAGTAATTGTTTCCTTTACGAAAATGTTCTCCGCCTCTTTGTTAACAGTAAACCTACCGAGTCTTAAAAGTAACTGGTACATGTTCCCTTATAAAAATGTCAAGATTGATTTTATTTATACTTTGTGCGGCTCCTATTATAATACGTGCTGTAGTGAAGATATTTATACAATTGATCCTTATAAAATCATTTTTATTATTTCCATAATTATAAAATAATAAATCAGGAATCGGTCATTTTGACCGGTGGTGGTAGGTTTAGTGTTAAGGAGTTAGTAGTGAAAAACATGAAACGAGGAATGTTGCGTAAGCGTGGGGAATAGCGTAGAAGGGGAAAGTACTCTGGGGCCACAATTCGAATTTAGCGAATAAGAAATTTCCCAGGCCAACTCTGAATAAAACTAAAATAAAAAATATTGTGATATAAGCAATCCAATATTGTTTGACCGTCTGTAATATTCCGAATGTGATGTTTAAACAATTTTTGTAGTGGATTGTAAAAGTTTCGTATAAATTGGAATACAGGCGGGCATGTCTTTCAAGGCTGCCAAACACTGTAAGTGACAACAAAAGGTTGACAGAAGAAAAAAAGGGAAAAGAGGAAAGAATCAGGAAAAAAAGCAGAACTGTTTAATAGCAACCTGCCAGAAGCAGCGCACCGGCAACATAAATTATTGTTTCGGAGTATTCGCTGCTCGATGGGGTGCCAGCAACCCTGCTGTCTCTCTTTTCATGTCACCTCCGCGTATCTGCCACCCCTAGTACTCACGACAGCGTACCTAATATAATATTCTAGGCAATTACAGTGTTTGCGGATCAAACAGAGGGACTAGTTTTATCTTCACCGTAACTTGCCATCCCCACCGACGTCTCTAGAGGGTGGTGAGAATCACGCGGGTGGCAGACCAGGGGTTGTCTATATACAGAGGATTTGCTATTTTCGTTTACATTAAAATTGTTCCGCGATTCAGAAAGTCTCTTTCACTTGAAACATTTTCCATCTCTACATAATTAATTGAAATCTAAGCGGACCATCCTTAACGTTAAAATGAATCAATATTTTATTCAATTCTGTTGTATAGTTTCATGTGTGTAGATTGATGCATTGAACCGATTTGGAGAGTGTCTGTTTCACATTAACTATATTTTCCATCTCTACATATTGATTAAAATTTAAGTGGACCACCTTTATCGTTAAACAATCCTTTTTTTCATTTTCTTGTAGTTTCATGAGTGTAGAATGTTGCACTGAAATGATTTGGAGAGTCTGTTTCACATTAACTATATTTTCCATCTCTACATATTGATTAAAATTTAAGTGGACCACCCTTATCGTTAAAAAATAATTTTTTTCATTTTCTTGTAGTTTCATGAGTGTAGAATGTTGCACTGAAATGATTTGGAGAGTCTGTTTCACATTAACTATATTTTCCATCTCTACATATTGATTAAAATTTAAGTGGACCACCTTTATTGTTAAAGAAATCTTGAAAAAGATCATAATCGACTATTATTCACATAGCATTGTAAAAAGTAGATTAAATGTTAAAGTAGGAACTAAGAAAAGACACGATTCTTTGGATTGAATTCGAGTGAATACTCCCTGAACATTGTACTATATGTGAAATTTCGTATTTCACGGGAGATATCATTTGTATTCCGTTTTAATACGAAAAATGACTTGCAAATGTAATTTGAGATGCAATTATTCTGACAACAAAGGTACCAAAAGCTCGTTTTCCTTGGAAAATTTCTGTTCGCTTTCCCTGTTCAATTTTTTACATTTACAGCTACCGTTACGTTTGTTCTCGTGTTCCGGCAGATACCAGTGATAATTTAAAGGTTTTCGAGTGAAAGAATAGTCTCTGTAATTTCTGCAGCTCTGGCGGTGACATTAAAGAATGAAAAGAGAATTAATAATGGCTACGGAAAAGTGAGGAGAGATGAGAAAACAAATTAATTTCTGTTTTACAATCGGATATTGCACGGGGCTTGCATTTATATATCCATTCACATATAATAAACATACAATGTCTGTTATGTTGGAGACTTTAGTGAGGACGCCGAATCAAAGTCATCTGAATTATTAGAGCTATTATAACTTGTGTAAAGAAAGTGCATAGCACCTATTCAAATGACTATTATTATAATATTATCAATTTCTAAATAATATATTACATTTCTTTATAATATACTATATTTTTATATTTTCAATATTCGATATTTCTATTTCTATATTTTAAATATTCTACATTTGTTTATTTTTTATATTCTATAATTCATATCAACGTTCATTTGATAAAATCTAGTTTTTTCATACAAGATGTGTGACAATGATTGTTGCCATATATCAATAGTCATGTAAATATATATATTAATTGTAATTGCAGCAGCAGTACGAACCACCTCGAAATTAAAGAATAGCTGAACTGAAATCAAACCGATATCCTTTTACCTTACGACCGTAGAATTCGTGTGGATTGTGGATGCAAACGCTGCGTGCTCGCACGTGGACCGGCGCAGCATTGCGCGATTTATATTCCCGTGTTGCGTCTTCCTACCAGTAATGCGAGTCTTACTTCATCCAGTTCCCATAAATGTTTCGCTCTACCGCGCTGCAAACATTCTCTCTCGCGATTGTATTTTTTCCCTCACATTTAATTCTGATCTATTAGAGAGCCTTCGAGTTTCTAAAGCTATCCGGACAACAGTCTAATCTCGGAAATTTTCTTTCACTAATTACTAGATTGCGGATCTTTATGCAAACTGAAAACGATCAAAATCAATTGTAAAAAATAAAAGTCAAATGAAAATGCATTCCCATCTTGAATAATTTTAATAAAATCAATTGTAAAAAATAAAAGTCCAATGAAAATGCATTCCCATCTTGAATAATTTTAATAAGATGAGATTAATATACATACAATAAGATACATACTAGTCAATGAATAGTACTACAACAATATGGTTAATGTTTACTTAATATTTATTAAGTAATTAGTATCGTTAAAATAGTGTTCTCAATATGTTGTCTATTTGTAACATTTATATGGATAATTTACAGTCCAAATCCTGTTTATGATGCTCCATAGGAGAAACTTTTCTCTTTTGGAAGAAACGTTCTAAGATAATTTGTTTGTATATAATTTTTAGTATTATCATTGTTATTATTCCCGGTATACTATGCCAGAGTGAGGAAATTGAGGGGAATAGAGTTACCCCCTCTCTGTGACTACCAGATCAGTCACGTAATATAGTTATATATACAGGACGATTCTTTAAGTAGGAAAGATAACTGTTCGATTTTATTACTATACATTTGGGTACCGAAAATTTTTATGGTTAAAAAACGAGGCGTCTGTCGGAACTCAACGCAGGATTCGATTCCCCTGACTCTTTCTTTTCTAACGAGATTTTGCGAGAGATTTGGCACTGTGTTGTCCCGCTCAGAGTCGAAGTGAATTCGATCGAATGGAACCAAATTACACGGGCCGCTCGCTCGACGTTTCAGCCTCGAACCTCGCCCTCCGAGCCGACCTCTCCCTTCTCTTCCGCCTGATCACCTGTTTCCTCTTCCGTTCTTAAAGAATTTCCTCCGAAGAATTGCGATGCTCCTCAGCATTTCTTCCGTAAACACTATCGATCGGAATCCCCTAAGTCAGGTCTGTTCAACTTCTTCTTCGTCGCGAGCCACACGGTTCCTAATCATCTGATACGATTCTAAATGAAAAAATTATGCAACATTTCAATCGCGAAAAGATTTTGTTCTTGTAAAATAATTTTCTTTCAAGCACGTGGTCATTATTTATAAAATACTCTTGTATATTTACAGCCAGATGGTGTAATTTTGTCGCAGGCTTTGATAAAAGAAAGCTGCATAACGAGGTCGCATGTAATGCCAATGAATGTAATTATCAACTGATAGTTATGTTGATAAGAGTTCATGTGAGATTTATTGATCAGGCTCAACATATTGAATACCCATCAGCCGCACGAGACAAGGTGAGTTATCCTGCAGCCTGTATCCAATTAATATGGATTAATCTATCAAAGACACTACGTGTGATTGAAGATGAAGTTGACACAGGCTATATTCATTTTCTGTACTATCATTAATCTTGAACTATCGCATATAGATGTTACATGGATCATTAAACATGCTTCATTAAGGTATTAGTAAAAAGTGTTCAATCCACTTAGAAGATTAATAGTACTCCCTATGTACCCCATATGACGATGCACGTGTTGCTAGACTAGTTACAATACCCCATCAGAATTTCTCCAAAATGTTCTTTTCTTATCGAATATTATTCGGGAAGTTTTTTCCGATTTTTCAGTTACATACTCCGGTTGTAAATAATGAAAAACCTTGGAAATTAATTTAGTAAGACGGTGTTATCATTAGCAATATCTCTAATTTTTTTCATATTTATAGCTAGAGTGTTAACAATGTATATTGTATTTCATACTGAAAGAAAATATACATTTATTCATTAATTAATTTATTTATTAATGCTTTGAATCAGCATATATAGAATTCTTTTACTAAATTCTTAAAGAATATTGTTTAAGATAATTATACATTATTTTCGAGCCTTCTATATCCAGATTGGACTGAATTTCAAATTTTTTTAGCTTAACCAACATAACATTCTGGTCACGATAATTATTTCGTTCCTTTAAACAATTTCATGCCTGAAACTCTTGCTTTAGGGTGAAAAGGTTAACTCAATGCTGTACTAAATGAAATGAATTAGTTAACTAGTTGCTCCTGTATTCAATACCGAGGCAGGTAATGGAGAATTACCAATTTAAAGTGCAGGTACACACATACGCGATTATTCAAACACAGTTTTGAATTTCAACTAACTTATTCCGTGTAGCTTATAAATTCGTAATATTAACGATGCATGAAACTTTATTGCGTGCATACATAACTGATACAACTAGACAGAAAATATAGAGAGAAACATTTCCAAATTTGTTTTAAAACTAGAATATACGTATTCATTAAAACTGAAATCTCAAAACGAGACATTTATTTACAGTGGTGGACAAAAGACAGTATAAAAGTTGAAAATTTCTCCCCCTTCATCTGTGGTATTAAATAATAATGATATGTATCTACCAATGTTTCTTAACTATAATTAATTAAAACCATGATGCACGTGGACAAAGTCGCGGGTACAGCTAGTATAATATAAGGTGCAGCATTATAATTATATTCATACAAATATAACATAAGGTGCAGCATTATAATTATATTATATTCATATAAATCTAACATAAAGTGCAGCTTTATAATTATATTCACATAAATATAATATAAGATGCGGCATGTATAATTTTCTAAATAAAAAAACACATTATAAATTATTTCGTTTTGCTGTTTCATTTTCTGTTCGTGTACACATATAACACAATTAAATATTGAACATCTTGCATTCAGTCAGAATAATAGTAATTAGCGAAGTAAAATCTAAATGTTTGCTTTTAATATTCAAGATTTTAAGTTATCTGTAACCTTATTTAAATTAAAAAATGTTCGAGATTACTCTAAATACATAGTAAGTTAGATAAACATTTTTCTGATGTTATTCTGTTGTAATGTGAAACCGTAATCGAAATATGACCCGACTTGTTTCAGTTTTAATCTCAACGCACACAGAGATATGGGTTGAAATACAATGTTTATGCAGTAATTACTACTATTTATGTAGTAATAATAACCCGCGCAGAATCAAATGCAGCATTACACAATAGTTGACCTAATTCAAGCTTAATGTAAATTTAATTGTTTGAATCCAGATCTGCAGATAAGCTGTATGCGATTTAAAACGGAAGTAATATTACAACTGTTTCATTATTTGAACATTAAATGGGAGGCAAACACGAATTCCACTTTACATTGAAACGAAATATAATATATCTTACATCAAACTAATTATTTAATTTATCTGATTCAAGTGAGGTTATATGTAGTTACAGCATAGAATATAAAACATTTATTTAGCTTGTATAGTCAATCAAAATTAAAAACTCTTGGACGTCTTGAAAGTCATCATTTTCTTGAAAATCCAGAAAACCTTAAAACTTTGGAAAGTTTTTAAGAATTGAAACTCTTGAGATATTACATCCATCACGAAACAATGATTTGGTCATGTCAGCACTGGGATGAATAACAGTATAAACGTACCAATATTATAAAAAGTATAACATTTATTAAGATTATCAAGCCTTTTAAAATTTTCAATCTAGAATCAATTCAGAATTGATTCGAACCTCTGTGGTGATTGATTTGTTCGAAGACATGCAAGACAGAGTATTGTATGCCCACCAGTAGTTGCAATTGATGCACAAATTTTTTATTTTGCATAAAAATTCAGAGTCGAGTATTGAATTAGGAAAGAATTAATTTTCGTCGAGGTATATTGTTATGTCAAAGAGGATGCGATTCATCGTGGCATCTTTGACAGACAAAAGTTCTTTCACGACCGTATTTGTCACGAGAACACTAATGAAGAACCCTCCTGAAATTATAGCTCGGACGCTTTACAGCCGAAATCTTGATAAAATCTCGCCACGGTGAGTGGGAAACTGGCAGAGACCGATTTTAATCGCACAATGCATAATTACGGTGAAATTTATGTGCGTACGCTGGAAACCACGTTTCACCGTTCGCGGTTTGTTCCATTAATGAATGAATGAAAAAGAGGAAAGGAAAAGACTACGGCGAACGAGTTAGGTTGACTTGTTAGCACAGTTGTTACGGTTCCAAGTGTGTAGAAAAACACGCACCGTCGACTTGCTGCAACAATTAACACGCTAACGTTCTTTGCACATGACAATACTCAAATCCTGCAATACCGTATTATAGTATTACTTCAACATACTTCAGTTAGCTAATTTTTACCCGTTGCATAATTTTATTCATAACTTTCGTTGAAGATTTTGATGACACAAGTTACACTAAATTTGACGTTTATAAAAATACATGTACAAACTTTTTTTAACCACAACAAACAGACTGGAAACAGTCGGCTTACCCTTAACAAATTCATTGAAAATATTCATGGACTGTATTGAACGTTTAAGAGCTGTTTCTGGTAAGTGTGGTGATCAAATTCGTATTAAAATCGATGCAATGGTAAAATTTTTTTATTCAAGCAATGAACTATATTGATTCAGATATTTTGTTTTGTTCGACGATCTTTTGCCAAAAAGACTAAATAAGAAAATATTTAATTGATTAAAGTTCATCGCTTGAATAAAGAAATCCGGTTTTACTTCACCTTAAAATACCGGAATTACTTTCTTGCCAACCCAATATATACGATAACCGCCACAATTTTTACTAACTAGAACTTTTAAAGCAGCAATGCATTTTTTATTAATATCTATATCAGGCCTGAGCAACTTGTGACTCGCGACCAGCAGACGACTTTTCTTTTCGCTCCTGGATTAAGTCAATACGATTAAAGAATCATACCTTATTGGGGAATTTCAACCATAAGTCGTCAGAGAGATCAACTCCTCTCCTCCATTACTGGAAACTTCAACGAGCGCGAATAGAGCGCTGCGTGTGCAGAATGGGTCTCCGCCATACTATATTTTCTCGATCACGAAATATCCTGTATTTATTAAAAAGTAAAATCCTTGAGCTTATATCACGAAATGTATTTATTATTAACAGTTGTATTTCTTTAGGGGATCGATCATGCATATCTTTTTCTATATTTCGAATCGTAACAAGTTCAAAAGTTATTGACCATAAATTCTTGAATCCCTTAGTGGATAATAACGAGTCCAACTCGTGGTGAACACTAATATTAAATAAAGAAGATAATAAATTTCACATAGAATCAAATAAATTGAGGCATATAGTGAATAAAAATTTTCTTTTTCAATTATATTACATTAATTAATTTTTATGTATTGTAGTATTGAACTCTGATCGACCAACTATGTAAATCTTTCACTTTCCATATGCTGATAATAAAATACAAATTAATGATTTACGATTATGAACGTCAGCATGAATAAAATTTATAAGAGACGGACATTTAACCATGGTCGTTATAGGGGCTTGAAAATTTGAATTCTGCTGGAACTAGGTCATCGTTGAACCCACGTCCAATCCGTGTACAGTTATACATTAATTAGTAATAATAGTAATCAATACTGATCTGCCTACTCGAGAGGTTAAAATACCCTCTTTCACCATTCAGGTTCCTTCGCCATTCGCGAATACAGTCAGCCATTTCTGGTTCCAAGCGAGGTCAGTTATTCAACGATTTAGGTTGCATTTAATAGAGCATACTATAAATTTATTCCTAATAAAAATATAACAAATAGTTAAATAATATTTATTTCGCTTTTCAACTTAACCATTTTAAAACAATCAGTGAAAAGACTACCTATAGCCACACTTTTAACACTAAACCTTCCAACACCAATCAAAATGACCGGTTCCAGGTTTGTTTATTTTACAGTTACCAAAATAATAAACCTGATTTCGTAAGAAACGATTGAATTGATATCTTTAGTATTGCACATATAACAATAGGAACCGCACAAAGTCTAAATAAAATCAATCTTGTCATTTTTATTTCGTATTGCCAGGCGCAAAAACCAAAAGTAACAACACAATTTAGATTTTGTTAAATTAAAATTTGAAAACATTTACAAACCAAACCATGTGAAAATATTAAGTATAGAGATTATAGATTACAATAAATATATTACGGTATCAATTTAGCATAGCACAAATATAAAATAAAGAATATTTTCATTCGAAGTGTCCAGAATTAATTCGACCAGTGTAGTATACCACTGCTACTCTGATACTGGCAGAGAGAGGGTAACTTTTCCCCCTGAATTCGTGCTTCCTCCCCTGATTCGGCGACACTCGTGAGTCTCGACAAGTCTAGTTCGCGTCTCTCGCAAATTTGTTGTCAGTGTAATCGGATCAGTTGACACAGGGTCCTATTAAACAATGCATTGGATCTCCAGGAATATTCTCTGATATTCTGATGCAGCGATCTCTTTCTGGATTCTCGCCACCCGGTCACGCTCTCACGCTTTAGACGGTCTACTTAGCAGAACATAACGCTGCCCCTTTAAAATATCTCGCCGATCCAAGAAACTATAAGTAAGCTCACTATAGGTCCTCGGAATCTTCTTCTTCTTCTTTTGTCATCAAACCTTGTCCGATAACTTTCAAATTAGGCCACGTTTATTATATTAAGTATGCCGGGGAGCTCTATTCTTTCCCCATTCAACTTTCCATAGCGGCACAGCAGTTTGTACAATAAATCTACGTTCTACATCGATTTCTTTTCTATAGAGATATCGAATTATACTGATTGAATTGTGTCAATACAAACCATTACTTTTATTTCAAATATTCTTTTGCCAAATTATCAAAAGTGCCGCATAATCGTAGGGAACTAAATTGTAGTCCACCTTGTATATGTTGTAGATAAAAACATAGAATATAAAAGTAAACGTAAAACTTGATCTGCAGACTGACCACCATTTGATCTTCTTTATAGGTTTACATAAAACAGAATGTAACGACTACTGCAACCGTCATGAAAAAAGGAATAAAAATAAAAATCTTTATGAGCCTATGCACTAGTAATAAAGAGGATTTTACCAATTGCTCGATATAGCATATTAATCTGTGATCTATAATGTTGGGGATGTTTCTACATGTAAAAATAAGTCGAAAAAAGGAATAACATTTTCTCGTTCGACGTTTCGTTTTCGACTTTAAAGATCCGTCGCGTTCGCGTGCTGTAGTTAGTATACGCAGGAAGTAGAATTGGTTGGTCATGATCAGACACGTCAGACGACTCTTATCAAACCTACGTACATTTGCTGCAGTTTCAAAATAGGGTTTCTCGAGAACGAGGCGTCAAACGAAAAAACGTTATTCCACTTTTTCGACTTATTTTTACATGTAGAACCATCCCCTGCTCGGTTCTACCACCCGCCCGGCCACACCCTGTATATAGAGTAATCTTCAAATTGTATGTTAAATATCTTCGTAAGCTGTCTGCTTATTTTGTCTGTAGTATCAGCACAAAAAGTTTCATTAAAATCAGCGATCCCACAGATGTGATCTCTTTTTGTTAGATAAAATTTTGTATAGCAATTAAAGAATTCTCTCCAATTTGTTGCAATCTCTATATGTAGATAATTTCTATCTTGGACCCGCTGTTTAATCGTATCCAACTAGGAAAATTTTTATTCACAAATGAAATTTACAACAATTTAATATTTTGTTTAAAGCGCTGAATTGGATAATTTAATTACATTCATGATTTTGACGCAACATTATTTGAAACTTTCGAGAGAATGAAAACATGGCGATACATCAAAGTTCGCACACAAAATGATAAAGCGTCTGTCGTAATTTAAATATATTATCAGTCATACTGATACTGTTTTGCTAATTCTAAGTGCAAAGTTTCAGTAACAACTAGACTGCGAACTTTATGTGTTTATAACAAAAATGAAATACATTATAAAACAAAATCTTAATATATTATTTTCACTATATTGAAATTATTAGTGAAAAATATAAATTTATATTTAGCTCCTATATCTTGTAATTGGTGCGCGGACATTTTATTTTGCATAAATACCCAGTGTCTAAAAATTACTTTGTCCATCATTATTACTAGACTGCGGATTTTAGGCATTTATGACAAAAAATGATGGATATAATTTGAAACATTAAAAATATTAAGACAATTAATGAACGTCCATATGTTCTTTACAATTTATTAATATTGTTGAAAATAGAAAGAAATTTTTTTTATATGGTTTCGGTGTCGTATAATTGACAAAGAAAATTTTGATTTTGCATAAAGATCCGCAGTCTAATTATTACTATATTTAATTATATATTAATAACTATTAATATACATATAATATAAACGATCTATCAGTACTTGTTAAACGATATAATTTTAGTTAAAGAAATATGAAACACTCCGATGCATATGCGGTTGCTCGCAATTCTAGAAATCCCAACAGTAACATCAACACGTGCAACGACTATACCCCTATCCGCACGCTCAGGTCTCCTTATTAATCTTACCCGCATTGAGAATTTCACTGAATCTTCTTGAACAAATTTTCCTATTTAACTCTTAGAAATTTTATATTGTAAATTAGGCATATTTAAGACATAATAAAAATAAATTATCAGGGAAACAAACATTGTTTAAACACTGTTTAAATCCTGCTGTATGATAATGTGTAGGTGCATCGACCATATATCTACAAATATATTATTTTTAATTTAATTAATTATACATATTGTATTGTAAAATATAAATATACGTACATGTCTTTCGGTCAATAATAGTTTGCTCACAAGCATAATATTAGTTGGCATATATATATATATATATATATATATATATATATATATATATATATATATATATATATATATATTGTTGTATGTATGTATGTATATATATGTATGTATATATGTATGTATATATGTATATTAGGGTGGACCTTAGCTATACTTGATGAAAATTATTTTGCAAAATTTTTTCCAAGGCACCCCCCAGAATTGTGACAACTGTTGAGAAAATGATCTGGAAAAAATTTGGGGCCGATTGGATCATGGAAAACCGAAGCTCATCGAATTTGAAAATTTTTTTTTTTTTAAATGTCGATATAAATATACGATGTAATATATCGTTGAATTTGTCTTTTTTTTCTCTGTAAGAATCCATATATAGCTTAATCAGTTGTTAATAGAAAAAACATCCGTGACCATGAAAACTTGAAAAAATGACCTTGAAAAAATTTTTTTTTCTCTGATGCTATATTCACCTCCTTATATACTACAACTTTTGTTTGAAGAGTTTTTTCATATATACATAACTGACAGAGATATAATAGAGTTTATTTTAAACGTTCGTAAGTAATCTTGTAGAGAAAAGATGAACCAAAGTATCCAGGTGTTTAAGATACATTTTAAATTTTATCTGAAATATATAATAGTTGTATTTCTGATAATACTACAGGTTCTTAAGTAGTTAATTCGTATATTTTTTAGAATTTTAGTTTTGAATGCCTTCCAAGTATAACTGTTCCGTCGTAAAGAACCGTAGTCCTTCAGAAAGTTCGTATATCCTTTGTAAAGAATAGCAGCACAGAGATTTGCGTTTCGCACCATTTTATGACACGGTCGTGTTCGAACGTAAAGAATTGTATTCATTCGCAAAGAACCGTTGCACCCTGATCCTCCGTCAAACCTTTATTTTATGACTAGCTCGCGACTATAAGGACCTTTTTGAAAATTAAGCAAACTAGCTATTTGGTTACCATCCTAGATGTGGCTCAAACATTTTATTTTTATGTATCTTGTAAACTTGCAACGCAAACTTGGTCCCCGTTAACGATTATCCTCGGCCATCAAAAAACGGTCATTAGAAACATCCGCGCCTGGTAAGTACGGTTTCAAGTACGGTCTTCATTGGAAAATCCGAAACCCAGCAAACCAATCAGGGTATCTTCTTGCTTATGACAATCGGTAAAAAGCCGCCCTCTCGACACCATCAGTTCAGTTCAAGTACTCGAACAAATTCGTGAACCGACGCGTCCGCGAGCAAACAGTTAAGAGAACAGTACGTTCTGGTTTTAAACCGTGTCATAAAATGGTGCGAAAGGCAAATCTCTGTGCTGATATTCTTTACAAAGGATATACGAACTTTCTGAAGGACTATGGTTCTTTACGACGGAACAGTTATACTTGGAAGGCATTCAAAACTAAAATTCTAAAAAATATACGAATTAACTATTTAAGAACCTGTAGTATTATCAGAAATACAACTATTATATATTTCAGATAAAATTTAAAATGTATCTTAAACACCTGGATACTTTGGTTCATCTTTTCTCTACAAGATTACTTACGAACGTTTAAAATAAACTCTATTATATCTCTGTCAGTTAGGTATATATGAAAAAACTCTTCAAACAAAAGTTGTAGTATATAAGGAGGTGAATATAGCATCCGAGAAAAAAAATTTTTTCAAGGTCATTTTTTCAAGTTTTCAAGGTCACGGATGTTTTTTCTATTAACAACTGATTATGCTATATATGGATTCTTACAGAGAAAAAAAAGACAAATTCAACGATATATTACATCGTATATTTATATCGACATTTAAAAAAAAAAAAATTTTCAAATTCGATGAGCTTCGGTTTTCCATGATCCAATCGGCCCCATATTTTTTCCAGATCATTTTCTCAACAGTTGTCACGATTCTGGGGGGTGCCTTGGAAAAAATTCTTTGGTCGAAAAATAAGGTCCACATATATATACATTGTATATATGTATATATATATATTGTTTATACTTGTAAATCTTATATCTTATTCCTATCTACAATGTTTTAACAAAAAAATGAAAGAATTCGCGGAATAGTAGTCCTCAGCTCTTTTCTCTTTATTTGGGAAAGCAAGATGGACGCTTTATTTTTCAAGAATATAAAAGTACGTTTTAATTATTGATCCGAATGCGAGTTCAAATTTGTCACGAATATATAGGACGATCCAATATAGGTCGCGCGGAGAATTTTCGCCTTGCTCGGCAAAGTAGAATCGTGTAATTTTAAAACTGAACGACTTTAATTGTTAAAATTGCTTCCCCTCCGTTTAATGATCATTATTTAACGAGTATCACGTTGCACTCCTATCGCGCGAATACGAATTGAACTTTGTAATTACCAAAAATATTTTGCACGAATAATTGAGGTAGAATCAAACTTTAAGTGTCGAATTCTACATTTCTACTTAAATTAAATATTCTTTGTTGGATATAACAATTTTATTCATTAACAGTTTGTATCTGGCACAATAATATGAAACTAGCAAATGGTAAAATGGTTTGTTCGAAAGGAAGCCGCATGTTTTTGACCAACTACGTACCATGATAGTCAAATTGTTTAAATTTATACTTTTTTCACATGGACTTCTAATAAATATTAAAGTTTATAATTTTGTAGAAAACTCTTGCATAGGAAAATAAATTGCATCGATCTCTAATAAATATTACAGCTAACCTTAGCTATCTTTTAGCTACCCTAGCCAGTTTTATGGCGTTCGAATCTCCGTGATGGAAACTCCCCGGGTCTGTTCTGACCCATGCTATCAAAATCGTCAATTATTCAATGTCGAAAGACTACATGGGGCTACAAGGAGTAACTCCAAAAAATTTCCAAATAAAGTGAACATTCCTAAACATTCTCAACTATGTAGTTGTAAGAATGGCCCACCTGGGTGCAGCAGACAGCTTGTGGCTCCTAACCGAGTAAACGACAAACTCGTTGTTACCTGCTCGAAGCCTGCGAGTAGAGAAATGCGGCTGGGAGCCACTCCAATTCGCGTTGAAAAGAATCCAAACTCCATTCCGGTCGTCAGGTCCGAAGGACCCCCTTACCCAGAGTCGTACAGGTGAAGTCCATATCGACCTGGCGCCAGAAATGCCCGTAACAATTGTTTAAAAATTTTAATTACAAATTTGCAGCTTAAGATAACCATGCCATTTGAATCGTTGCCGAATAACAATTTCTAGGCTTGGTGTACTCCTCCTCGACCCTAGATAGCCGAGCTCTGACAAGTGGAGATGTCGACGCTGAAGTGAAACGTATAAAAATTGGTACTGAAGTTATTATTAGTAGTATTTATTTTATTTTGGCCTCGTGGCGAAGACACGTGTTAATCCAAGAAATTGGATTTGGTTTGTAGTTTTTTTCTGTTTGTCACCCATCCTTCCATCGATCCATTCTTCCAGCCATCCATCCATATCCATCCATACCCTATGCCTAGTTATTATTTAAACCATTTTATTTAGGAGTAAACTTACACGGAGCCTCGAATAATTCGTGCTAATAACCTGGACTCAGTTGCTCAGTAAGAGCGACTAGGATTAAAGCCTCCGAGTAGCAGACAAGCTCCTAGGTGGAGTTCAGGAGAAACCCGTTGTTCCGCGGCGGGGTGTCGTAAAACTCTCGGGCAACGGTGACATCGGTGACCAATTCGTGTCGAAAAGAATCCAAACACCATTCTGTTCGCCACGTCCGAAGCACCCTCTTTCCCATCAGCCCGAGGTGTACAGGTGAAGCTCATATCGACCTGCCGCCGCCAGAAATACCGCGCAGCATCGACCGTCGCGTTATACCTGTTCTTCCTCTTCCCCCGGGGACGTGCCACCCCCCAACTCGCGGAGAGGGTGCACAAGGAATAGAGCAGAAGGGGGATGCGGAATAGTTTGATGGTGGAGGGTTTGGGGGCTGACGCACGGCCTCAGTGCCGCGGCCAATCCCTGGATCCTGGAAACCGCGACTGCGCCCTATCGCAATTTCAACACGAAGGCTAGGGGAACATGGGGACGGGAAGAGGGTGGCGTACGATACGGTGGCGGGGATGACTCTGAGGGCAGACGTTCCAAAGCTACCCCGACGGAGAGACACACCGAGACGCCCCTGTCATCGGGAGCCCTTCGGTCTCAGTAAGTATTCTCAGTCATTAGAGCATTCGAACTTTTCTCCACGGTTCACGCTACTTTGTCTCGTCCATTGCCTCAGACCCCTCAGTTCAATAGACACCTCGGTACCTCGTCCGGCAACTGATCAACTCACCTGTCCGCCGCTACCGAAATGTCGGAAACCTTACCCCTAGCGGCACAGCTTGCACCCCCGGTTATCTACAAGCTGCCGATTCATTTGTATCAACCTTCTACGTTAATCATTCCTTCGTCAGGGATCATCTTCTCCAGACCTCCTATATAGGAATCTAGTTGATCGGTCGTGTTGAGCTCACCGAGTTTCCTGGTACGAGCCAGCCGTGTATCGATTGATCAGCACGATATCAATTTTGGTAGCCACCCTTCGACAAGTAACTCGCCTTCGCCTTTTCCTGTATCTTCTCGGTTATCATTATGTTACTCATGATTCATCGTAATCGGATGTCAGGACTTTCGTATCGATGTTATCGATGTCGTCTTGGCAGGATTTCCAGGTGGATTTCGAATATCATTTTTAGATGTGGAATATCTTTTTAATAAATATCATTAAATATCATCTTTGTGGAGTTTCATCATTTTCATCATTTTTATGGAGTTTCAATGACCTTCCTGTGACCTCCTTGGTCTTGGTACTCGTAGATATTTCCTTCTTAAATGTCAGCTTTCAGCGAGACTTTAATAATCTCGTTTTTATTTTGTTAAACATTCTGTAATTTTTCAATGAAAAATTTACTGAATATTGAAGTTTTTTAATTTTTTAACCTCTGTATTTTATTATATTCAGACATTTGTATGCGAGAGTTAATGGTGTATTAGTTGATGTACACTGGAAAATGTCACACTGTGAGCGTTATTGGTAGCTTCTTTTTCGGAGGGATTGAACACCACACGATGAGTAGCAGCTGAAAGATACTGACACACCGGTGTTGTATATGGAACGTGTGACACCGCATGAAGCTTCTACATTAAACTATTTTTACAACTTCATAGTAGAACTTTCAACAACTTTGTAATCTGCCTTCTAATTTATTTTGTACCCGATAACTGGCCTAACACGAGGTAATGTAGATCTACGTACCCGTATCAATACGCCGCAATACTACGTAAGAAAAGTTTCGTATTTGAAATGAAATGAAAAGTGAGCAATGTGCAATGCATGATAGTTTTAGCAATATTATATTAGTTTATCGGTTTCTATAATTTTGAACAATTCAATCATTTCGAATCGTGAAGTGGGAAAAATATTTTTGATAATTTTGCGATGAGAACATACTATACGTATTAGTTTATCGGTTTCTATAATTTCGAACAATTCAATCATTTTGAATCGTGAAGTGTAAAGAATATTTTCTTTGTGGTTGCGCCATGTTTCGGAGAACCGAAAACTTATTATTTAATTGAAGTGAATACGTGGCCAGAATAAACGTATTACAACACGATCAGGGAAATTACTGTAGAAGTATACTGACATGTGTGCAGTCGTCGGAACATGTAAAGTGTGGAAGACTAGATGTTATAGATAGATGTAAATGTTCTAAATATAGATCGTCCAGTGGTAACGTGTGTGTAAGGTAATAGAAGTGTGAAGGAAATTGTGTTGGTATTGAAGGAGGAACAAATGAAATCAAGTTACTGCCTATAGATAGAGGAAACGTGCTGAAGACTGACAACTTTTTGATCACTGTCAAGTAGAGTTGGAGTTGGGTATTTTCAACTATAACACTCCGAGCTATAAAATTACGTATAAAAAAGTATTGTTTGCTTGGCACACTTGTAACCGCTTTGTTATAAAAATTAGTCTTTCAAATAAAATATTGTAATTGTGCCGGTGTTTATTAACATGGAGTAAGTCGTATTTTCTTTCTTGATATTTAAACTTTTGCGGTCGATTGTATATAAAATATTTTCATTATTGTTCAACAAAATGTTTCGTAAAATTAACCATCTTCTAAACTTACTTATATAATTTTATGAGTGACTTGCATGAACATGAATTTTTTTAAAACATATAAATCCTAGTTAACAAAAAATAATGAATTTTATTAAGAAAACAAACTGAAAGGAAAAATTTCATTAACTGGCAACCATTGCTAACCATGAGTCTATAGAATGAATGATCATACATTATTAGACTGTGGATCTTTGTGCAATTATCGCTTTTGAAAATTTTCAAAAAAAGTTAGGATATAAAATATGACAGAATTTAGTACGATTTTAATTTATTTCAGATCTAAAAAGGCTACTACTACAGAAAATGAGATTTTCTTTGATTCAAATTTCTTAAAATGTGTGTACAAAAATTGCAAATTGCAGAAACGTCTGTAGTCTATACATCATCATTATATTTATATTAGTGGATACTTATTTTTATATTTTTTTTTCTTTGTCACCGGTTTCTCACTTGCACACAATGGGAGCACTTGTAAATTAAAACACAATTGTGGTCTTCATTCTATAATTTATATTATATATAAATTACATTAATTTATATAATTTATATTATATATTCTAGGTCGAAAGAAATATTTAATTTTCGAGTTAACATTGCTCCGAGTGCAAAGGGTTAATGGGTTCATCTTTAAAAGCTTCTCACACTTCTACTGTTGAATAGGAAACCGCTGACGCGTCTGATCATGGCCAACCAATTCTACTTCTTGTGAAGGCTAGCACTTCGTCTAGCTTTCAAATCCAATTTTCTCGAAAACGAAGTGTCAACCGAAAAAATTTTATTCGTTTCCCCACTTATTTTTCTTGAAATACCCTGTACAATCCAGTTAATGTTGGTATTAATAACTTGATATTCAGTGGCGTATATTTTATGAGAAATTAATCAAAATTTGCAATTATAGTACTTTTTAATGAAACTTCTCGTTACATTTGTACTGTTAAAAAGATCATGCCACGTACCGGTTAATTTAAAAAAATATTTCATGAGAAATCCGGCAGATGTAGTTAATCATTTCGTATTTCTTTCAAAATGGCCGGAACGTCTATATTTCACGTCACATTTGTATTGTTAAAAAGCTCATGCCACGTACCGGCTGATTTAAAAAAATATTTCATGAGAAATCCGGCAGATGTAGTTAATCATTTCGTATCTCTTTTAAAATAACCCTGGATAACTATACTAACGCGTAGGTGGAAATGATGACGTCAAATAAAATCAAGATTATATCTCTTTTCACTTGACAACAAAAATATTTTACCTTACATAGAAATAGGATACATGAAATGAAGAAGTTATGTTTGGTATTGGATTGTTTAATATTAACATTGAGAAATCGTCTGAAATTTGTTCAACTGTTTATTGTCCATTTTCGTCATCACCGAATGATAGATTTTACGGTATCCTTGGTGTAGTGATGCACTTTCTGAAATACAGTATGTTGCTAAAAATTTGTTTTTTCAATACAGACAAACACAAAAAATGATTAACTAACCCCCGAACAACGGACGATTTTTACAGCTATATAATTGGCAATGCTTAGGACCGTTCACAGCTCTAATTAATAATTTTTAAATATTTACTTTTGATGATATCCCGTGTAGACACATTAGTCTTTCCGATATCCTTAATGAAACAGCTATTCAATTAGTTTAATTGCGACAAATTGAGTACTTAAATAACAATTTTGATGTTTGCGGTAAAAAATGACTTCGGCACAGCACTCGGGGGGTTAAATAATGGCGGATGGTGGATGGGTACCGTTGGTTATGAAAGAGTGTGTGAAACTGTTCGGCTGCGAGTGTTGTTGGGAAATAAAAAGAAGTGGAATGAATTTGTGTGTTGCAGGCCCGGTTCGAAATTCAGCTGAAAAGGTGGAGGGCCAAGGGACACAAGGTGCAGAAGAGTCGGTAAACGACTCGAAGGACAAGGACGGCGTTGGCTCGACACTGAGCGGTTTGTTCGCCGGACTTCCGGCATTGGCGGGTCCCCAACGCCTCGCCAACTCCCTCAGGCAGAAGTTCGCCAATAACTCCGGTAAGTTTACGAATTTTCTTCGGTCCACGGCGTTTCCCCTTCGTCATGGAGGCTCGTTACGATCGTTGACGAAGTTACCGTTCCCCTGCACGCTCACCAGTCACCGTAATTAATAAACGAGGGTGTCGACACGCATTTAACTACCTTCGATGGGATGTCAGTTTACGAATGATCGGTTCACGATAATAATTAATCCGTTTCTGACAACGACATAACTGTTGACAACGCAACACGACAAAATATATCTGTTGTTCGTTGGTAGAATAGTGGAAGGCTTGTCACATGTTTCTCTATATTACGTGACAATGCTGTTAGGACAATGCTGGAAATTTTCAAGACCTATTACATAATTTTCTAAGTCAATAGATTTGATGCTTTCCAAGGCTCTAGAGCTTATTAATATAATATATAATAAACGAAATTTAGTATTACTGATTCATTTAATCTTTAATTTAGAAGACTCGGCTACTGAATAATTAAAATACTTGGCTTCACTTTATGCAAGCCCGATAACTTCGACGCATTCTTTAACTGTCATGCGTTTTACAGTATATTACAACAGAAAATCTTCGTGTTAAATAATAACTTATACACCAGATTTAGTCTTTTACATTGCAAGCTCAATCAAAAATCGATTGCACCAACATCGTTGACCTTAATTTCCGAAAAGAACCGTATCGCTGACACCATACCGACTAACATGAATCATGATACATGAATTTATCGGTTCGAACGAGTATAGCGTCAACTAACTCCACGAAACAATTACCACGAGCCACGTATTTACGAAGTAAACCCATGACATCAAAGTTTCGACCTTCACCCTCGTTTCACTGGCAACAACCCCACGTTTCTATCTCTGGTAACTCGAGACTCGATACAAGACATAGGTAGCTGAGTACCTCGAGGGGGAGCCTCCACCCGGTGTTAGGTTCTACCAGAAGCAACCGAAGAATCAACTTCTAGCTAGACGGAGCGAAAACCTTCATCAAAACGAAGATGAACTCTTCTGCGCCATCGCTGGTAGCAAAAGGTCGGGTTGGGGTGGGATAAACGCCGATCAGGCCGGGTCAGGGCTCCCCTACTATTGTTCAAATTCCAAATTCTCTCATCGGCCCGTTGATTAAACTCTCTCTCTCTCTCTCTCTCTCTAAAAGAAAATCCCAAAGGAAACGAGCGGTCGACCGACAAAAACAAAAAAAAAAGAAAAGAAAAATACAATTAAAAAAAAAATTGCATGATTTCGGGAGCTAACCGTGCCACTCGGTGATCTGTTGTAGGTTATCCCCGGCCCGGCCTGATGCGCCCCAATCGCGACGATCTCTTCGTCACTCCCGAGTTTAGTTGTTATTAAACCCTGGAAGACGATCCTGTTCCATTAAAGGCGACTACCTAACACCACCATGTCGACGACAATACCGGTCCTCAACATTCAGCTCAGCGAGCTTAAAGAGCTCATCTGGATGAAGCTACAAGAACCGAAAGCTCAGCGAAAACTCGTTTTAGTTATTGTCTCGATAGCTTTGCTACTCGACAACATGCTGTACATGGTGATCGTGCCGATTATACCCGATTACCTGAAGTACGTCGGCGCTTTTGGAGACGTTGACGAGAGTCTCAACTCAACCGGACCACCGGTGCATCACGGACAGGACTCCGCCACAGGACTCTTGTTCGCGTCTAAGGCTATTGTACAGTTGATGGTGAATCCATTCTCTGGGGCTCTGATAGATAGAATTGGATACGACATACCTATGATGATAGGACTCTCCATAATGTTCTTATCGACCGCGGTGTTCGCCTGCGGAGGGAGCTACGGCGTCCTCTTCTTCGCCAGGAGTCTCCAAGGAGTGGGCTCAGCGTTCGCGGACACTAGTGGTCTAGCTATGATAGCCGATCGTTACACGGAAGAGGCGGAACGATCGAAAGCGCTCGGGATCGCGTTGGCCTTTATCAGTTTCGGGTGTCTGGTTGCGCCGCCGTTCGGCGGTGCTCTGTACCAGTTCGCTGGCAAGGAAGTACCTTTCCTTATACTGGCTTTCATCAGTCTGGCGGATGGATTTATGCTATTGTTGGTGATGAAGCCTATCTCGGAGCAATTGAAAGAGAGCCACGACCACCAAGGGCCTACAATACCCATCTGGAAGCTGCTCATAGATCCTTACATCGCTTGTTGCGCCGGAGCTCTGATGATGTCCAACGTGGCTTTAGCGTTCCTAGAACCAACGATCTCGCTGTGGATGGAGGACCATATCACTCGCGACAATTGGAAGATGGGTATGATCTGGCTGCCCGCATTCTTCCCCCATGTATTCGGTGTGGTACTTACCGTGAAAATGGCGAAACAGTATCCTCAGCATCAGTGGTTGATAGCTGCCTCGGGCTTAGCTTTGGAGGGCGTGTGCTGTTTTATGATACCCTTCTGCACCTCCTACAAGGTGCTCATGATCCCGATATGCGGAATCTGCTTCGGTATAGCTCTGATAGATACCGCGCTGCTGCCCACTTTGGGCTATCTGGTGGACGTGCGATACGTCTCCGTCTACGGTAGCATCTACGCCATAGCAGACATTTCGTACAGCGTGGCGTACGCTGTTGGTCCTATCATAGCCGGCGGAGTTGTCGAGGCGATCGGTTTCACTGCTCTGAACGTGGGTATAGCGTTCTCGAACCTGCTCTACGCGCCTGTTCTGATATACCTGAGGCACATCTACGACTTCAAGCCGTTCCAAGACGAGGCGGACGTCCTCATGCAGGACCCACCCGACAAAGAGTATCAGACGTACGTCTTGCAAGAACAGAGACCCCTCTCCGGCGATGTAGGAAATCATCTGAATCAAACGCGTATGGAGACGAACGTCGACCAAGGCTACGAACAGACCTACCAAGGACCAGACTACGAACAGCCTGCATACGGCCAGAACGTCAACGCTCCTGGTTACAATCAGGCGCAAGGTTACGAGCAACCTCCAACCTACGAGCAACCAGCTAACTATAATCAGGCCGCCCAAGGCTACGCTCAGAGACCTTACGGACAGGAACAACAGAGTCAGGATATCAACCCGTTTAGGAGACCTAACGTTGAACAGAGACCTCCTGCTGGAGGCGATAGCAATCCCTTCAGACAAGGAATGTACTAATGTATCGGCGATTGATCGATATTGAAGAGTCTTCGGGACAAGCTTCCAATTACCAAGAAAATGAACTAAGAAGGCGCCATGTCCTTGTTTCGGTGAACGTAAAGTGTGTTATCCTGTGATTCTAACTTGTCGAGGAAGACTTCCAAAACGATCGTATTCGATATTGTTCATCTTACAAGCAAGTACGTCAAGTAAATGGTTGTACGTAATACCTTTAGCGGTGCTGTTGGAATCAATCCATGTGGTAGTGTCGAAGAACTTCATTGATCGTAGGAATTAGTGTTACATATTCGAGAGAGTTGCAAGCATTCGAACGGGGGAGCAGTCGAAAATGAGAGCCGAGGAGTTAGTGTTAGAACCTAAAAGTTGTGTGAAGATGTGGTCCAAGTTTAGTGTTGGCTGCCATGTTGGATCTTTCGGTTTGGTAACAAGTGATTTCTCGGTTTCAGTGATCTTCAGTGCATGCAACTCGATCATGTCTGACGTATAGATAATTCGTTTGTCACCGTGTTGCGATGTTCTTGAATTTTTAACAAAAGAATGAAATAATTTACTTTTTTTCCGGTGAAACGTTCGAAATCTCTTTTCGAATAGTCAACATGGCACTCAACGGGTTGAAAAATGTTGGAGGAGGTCGAAGTTTACAGACCAATGTCCGCAACACGCAAGAAAGTCGAATAATATGCACAAAAATAAATAAATCTAGAAAAAACTGTTGAGGTGTACTGCAGGGGGTGGGGGAGTTAGAATGACAGATAAGCGAAGGTGATAGTCCAGTGTAAGACACATAAGTGTTGCAAGAGTAGGGGGAAATATGAGTGATAAGCAGAGTTGGATAAATTATAATTTAATTCACACCGATATATCATTGATACAGTTTCATTCCGATATAAGGCGATGTTTCGGGAACGCCTTTCGTCCTATTTCGAATGTAGCGACGAACTGTACAGACTCCGGTTGCTAGGATGACTAGACTGCGGATCTTTATGCAAAATAAAAAATGTTTGCATTGATTGCAAGATCCAGGAAGCAAAATAGAAATTTCTTTCTTTAAATTGTGAACGTATACAGGGTATCCCAAAAATATCAGACAAGACTTACAAACTCTTGATTTAAGAATCAATATATATTTTTCATTGTACAGCAGTTATAATTTAGATGATATACATCTTGCTTGAACGGTACATCATATTTATTCCATGTCATAAGATTTTGGTAAATTGTTTCTAATTCTCAATTGCTACAAAATTATACTTATTATATTAAAACTAAAATGTTAAACTTAAAATTGAATCATGTTTCGTTTTGTATGAGATACAATTAAACTCAGGAACAATCTAGGCCTAATTAAAACCTTTCCTGATGGTGAACTTCAACCTACTTCGAGTAGTAAATTTACAAATAAATTTATCATAATTGTGATACGAAACTAGTGTGAACCATAAACCCCCAATCTAGATTAAAACTTAACTTGTTCCAATTCAAGTGCGTCTCAGAATAATGATTATAATCAATGAAGAGTTAATAATTGTGATAAATAATTAAAAATAACCGTACTACATTTTATTATTACGATTATCTTAAATTAGATATTCGTAATAATTAGATTGCGGACTTCATGCATTCATAAGAAAAAACGTGGTGAAATGGGTTGATGCAATTTAGTAAGGAGGAAAATTAAAATGATTGAATACCGTATTAATATTTCCAATGTGTGAAAGGTAGAATTAAATTTCTTGCCCTCATTTATTACAATTAATGCAGAAAATGTTTATATTGCATAGAGATCCGCAGTTTAGTCTTAATACTGAAAATTATAAACATCTTTGGGACAACCTGTATATCAAAAATAGTTTCACATATATTAAATTCAAACTCAGCAAAAAAATCTGAAATAAAAAATTAACTGTCACGATCGTTTAGAAGCGAAATCAATTACTGTCCAACTCTGCTAAGAAGTGGTGGAAACTGATCCTCGAGGACATGAATTACGGTAGCATAATAGCAGCGAAGGCTTCCCCTCAGCAAGGACCTTCGTTCGCTAGCGAATCTTCAGTTTTTACGAATTAATTTCCCATTATCTTGCTGAACCGAAGTATCATATCATTAGTTAAGGCGTCGGTTTAAAACATAGCCGTTGAAGCTTTCATGTAGGTAGTTGTATAGTAAAATGGTATCGAGATATCTAAAATGTCGCCTCAGCCACGGTGTATAACTCGTAACATATCATTATCACGTACTTTAATCTCCTATTGTTAATAGCCGAGGGATATTTTCATTAAATAAACCTGAATTAACCGTTAAAGGGCATCGAGGATTCTAAAGAATGTTGAATCGTATTAGTTCCGTTACATCTGTGTGTCAGCTTGCTAATTCGAACGTTCGCTAAGCCAATGGATGAAACGTAAAAGTCAGACGTTTTATACAGTTTGATATTTATCATTTACAATTTAAACTGCGGACGAGGAATCAATGAGACTTGATTAGTTAGCGTTCCATTAGCACTTTTTAGTACTTTTTCAACTATGAAGTAGGGCCAATAGACGTGCTAGAAAATCGGGGCTACACTTCATCTTACGGGACCACAAATTTTGGACTTTCTTAAAAATAAAATACCGTAGATTTTAGCTAGGAAATTAAAAATACAAGTTTCAACGTTATACATTCACTGGTTCAAAAGTTATACGTGTGTAAAGTGGAGCGAGTTTCAGCGGTTTTGAGAGGTAAGGGTGCCGCCATATTGGTATGTACCCAAACATTGTCGAATCAGCGGAGTTACAAACATGGCGGCGCCCTTAGCTTCCCAGAATTCTTAAAATCGTTCAACTTTAAACACGCATAACTTTCGAACCAGTGAATTCCAAACGTTAAAATCTGGATTTCTGACATTTTCCCTTCAAAGTCCACGAAATTGTATTAAAAGAAGTACAAAATCTGAGGCCCCGTAAGGTGAAGTTCAACCACAATCTCGATGACGACTACTACCTTCTGTTAATTACGTCAACGTTTGGATTTTCCCATGTTGCAGAGTGAGTGTTTCGTAGTAGACAGCGTTCAGTTTTGCGAGTAACTGTATATTGAATGCTACATATCTGTATCCTGATAGTTCTTTTTTTTAAAGTAGAGAACGTCTCCTTTCTGTTGACCTATCAATGGAAATCATACGATGTTAGGTAATACGTAGATGTATGTTTCTATTATAATATGTATATATGCAGATTAATGATTATCATGTGCCAGCGACTCGCACGTAAAGCTTCACGAGTCCTTCTCAACCTATCTCTGCTGAATAGAAACTTCCTTTTACTGGGTGTCAGTGTTCGAACTTGACAAACTTTGTTGGTTTGCATCAACGGATCAGATTCATCTATTTTTGTTTTTATAGATCGTCTGTCGCAAATTTATTAAGCTAATGCGAATAAAATGTCGATTTTCTGCAGTAAAGCGTGCTGATTCGACTATACTCGTCGCGGGCAGGGTCGCCAGATAATTCAGGGGAAATGTTACCACTTCTGTCGGATTAGTCACGTGACATCGTGACGCATGACGACAAAGACGGAACGCGTCACGTGACCGGCGTCGTGGTGGAAGCGTGGGGAATAGCGTCGTAGAAGGGGAAGGTAGAGTAGGGACACGAGTCTTCATCTGGCGACTCTGATCGCAGGACAGAACACAAGTGTCACAATTTGTCGTGCAGCCTTCACAAAAATATATATTAAGCGATCCATTAGCGATCACTTTTTCTAAGCAATAAATCGACTTGTTAATGGTAGTCAAGACCAAAATCAGCATTTTCAAATCGAGAAAGTCGAAGGAGCAATACGATCCCTAGTCTACAGATCCTTACCAGCTTCTATTATATAGGGTGATATTGAGCATCTGTCATCACAGCTAACATGGATATTTTGATGAAATGAAACACACGAGTGAATTAGACATACCTAAGAATTTAGCCACATTTCGTTCGTGCCCGTTTTTTATTTCGAGGCAGAAATCGACCCTTTCGCATACGACCCATCACATACCAGACCTGGGAAAATATATTTCAACTAGAAAATACAAATATTTGCAAATACTATTTCTCACAACTGTGTCACATATGTTTCAATTGTTTCAATTAGAAATATTTTTTAGCCAGGTCTGCCACATACCCATAAATCGCAGACGAAAATAGGTGAAGGGAAAGTTACGTCTCATCTTCCAGCTCATAAATCTGTGCGGAAATTTTTTAATGATTTCTGCGAATATTTTTGATCGCTTTATGGGCTGGAAGACGAGATATAAATTTTACTTGAATTATATTTCGATATCTTTTGTCGTCTGTGATGTATGACCACTTATGTAGAAGGGCTAGTTCGAATGAAAGGGTTGCTTTCTCCCTTTAAATCAAAAACGGGCGCGCACGAAATGCTGCTAAATTATTAAGTATGTTTAATAATCACTTGCATAAAGTTTCATCGAAATCGGCATGTGTCGGTCACCAGGGTGTACTTAGGGAGTATTCTTTCTTAACTGTGACATAGAAATTACCCGTGAACCATTTGGTACATGAAGAAATGGTTGAAACGAAAGTTGTATGATTTCAAGAATAGTATGCAATGTAACTAATATATTCTAATGTGTTATATATAATGACTTCAGATATTATTATATATAATACATTATTATTATTATTATTATTATATATATATTCTAGTATATTCTAATATATTATATATAATATCGTATATATATTCTAATATATTATATATAATATCTTATACATATTCTAATATATTGCTACTTCTTGAAACCATAGAACATTCGTTTGAATAATTTTTTCGTTTACTAAATAGCTTACACGTAATTTATACAAGAGACTTGGCCAAATCACCCTGTACTTATACTTTCGAGAGACTATAAAAATGGCATTTCATAAGCAATGGCTTAATATCTTCATTGGGAGATCGCTGAATGAAAAGTGTGCCTGCGAGGCTCGTTAAATTTTACGCTCGTGTCTACAGCATGTTCGTACCTACTCGTCAATACTCGGAGGTGTCGCGGGACAAGGAAGTTGTCGAAGAAATTTCCGACAGTGATGCACGCGGTTGCAATGCGACCATCGAGGTGTTCGAAGGTCGGCGAAACGGTCACGGTCGTTTCAGTCGATGAGAAACCGTCAATGGCTTTGGGTACCTCTTCGTTCGTCGCGATCATGAGAATCGTCGTGCGTGCTTTCAGTTCACAGTGCCTGAACATTCATGTTTCTACCCTGTTACGTCGTACACTCCTGATTCCCAAACGTGTGTATACTCCACCTAAAGCAGCGTAAAATATTATATATATTATACATGTATACATATGTAACCTAGCCTATATTTTTCTGTATCTAGACGATTCTGTTCCTTCGTATCGGGTGTACATGATGTATCGGTTATGTGAATCATATTCGGAAAGTACACTGCTGTGCAAAAGAAAGAACCACCCGGCCATGTTTAATAGAAAAGCGTAAAAAATCAAATAAGAACACAGTAAGTTTGGAAAAACGATTCCGCTGTTTGACTCTTCGAGGCACACGATATTAAGGAAAATAAAAACTCAAGTTGCACAGTATCTTTTTTAATATCGATGTAACTTCAACTTTTCGAGGTGGGTTAAAATATATCCCACTATGCATAAAAAGCTGAGCAATAGGTGGGTCAGTTTTTAACCCACCTACCACCAAAGAGTTAATTGAATGGTTCTGAGAATATATATGAGTTATTGCGGATTATTTAATTCTTTAAATGCAATAAATCAGTTATTGTACAATACAATTTCTACTTAAAGATATTGTTTGTCATTATATCTTATAATTACACTGGGTGCATCTTTCGTTTGCACAGTACTGTATATGTTTTGTTATTTTCGAAGTGTTTCTATTCAAAATTTGACTCGTGTGAACGAGGGGTGTATGCTATTCGAACCCTCGACGTACAATAATAAGTAGACAGCGGATCTTCCAGCAAAATTTTCTACCTGAATTGCAACAAATTTCAGTGGAATAACAATTTATTTTCTTTCTCAATATGTTCAATCGTTTGAAAACAATATAACAGTATTTTTAAAGTATCCTAATAGTTTTACTATTTTGAATTTCACTTACACATTTCTCTCGTAAACGCATGAGATCCGCTGCCTAGTAATAAGTAGTTTTAAATCGATACTTATCGCTAGTAGAAAGGCCATGCATCGTTCACGTGTAAGTGGTGAGAATCGTGTGAGAAAGAGAAGCGTTCTAGAACGACTATAAAAAATCGATAGGAATATCACCGGAATAGTTTTAAAAGTAATAGAGAATAATTTATTTTTACGTTAATATATTTTCGAATAGCGTGTATACTCTTCGACAGTTGGAGGGTAATTGATTTTTCATTCGCGTTGCGAGGCCTGTACATTTTTAGGGATAAGCAATGCGAATCGTTCGAATAGAAAAGTAACTAGAACCTTTAAGATTAGCAATTTTTGACCTCGGGATGTCTTACGACAGGGAATTCTAGCTTGTCCTCGCCATTAGTCGAACTTCCTCTCACTACTACGTACCGGTGTCGCCAGAGGAGGGGAGGGAGCACAAATTGAGGGGAAAAATCTACCCTCTCACTGCCACAGTGTCGCCAGATCGAGGAATTCGAGGGAATACAGTTTACCCCCTCTCTGATAACCAAATTAATACGTGACCAGTCTACTGTCTTAGTGGGGGATGTTGAAGTATACTGGAATGAGGAAGGGGAAGTTTTGGTCGATTCTGGCGACACTGCTGTGCCAGCAGCGTTGAGCAAAAATTTTATTCAAATAGAAATTTCAAATAAACTGGGTTTAAAACCCACTTGGAAAAAAACCCATTTTTTTAATCAAAATTTTTGCTCAACTCTGTGTGTGTCAGTACATGCACGACAACGGCAGGCGTTGTGAAAGGGGAAAGTAAAGTGGTTCTAAAAGTGGGGGAGTACCTGAGCCGGGAAGGAGTCGCGTGAGGTTCGTGAGCCACTGTTAGAACTCCCTGTCTTACGATGTTCTATTTGTCATCGTTTCGAGACGACGTTTAGGTTATAACTGGACTGCGAAGTTTTATGCAAAGTAAAGATTGTCTGTGTTGACTGCAAGCTACAGGAGCACCATAGACATTCATTCGAAATAAACGTATAAAATCGGCAATCTAGTTATAACTGATTACTAGACTGTGAATTTTTATGCAATGTAAAAATTGTCTGCGTTAATTGGTAGATACAGGAGCAATATAGATATTCGTTTTTTCTCTAAATAATTTTAATTAGTTGGGAACAATGCATTTTCGAATTCGATCTACGCATTTTTTAAATAAATGCATAAAACCGCAGTCTAGTAATTAGTTATAATTAGACTGCGGATCTTTATGCAAAATAAAAGTATTTACGTTTATTGCAAGACACAGGAGCTAAATAAAATATTTTTTTCTTCTCGTGTCCTTAAATCTTTTTAATATGATCCCTGCTTTAAATTGTGCGTATACGATTTTCATCATAAATGCATAAAATCCGCAGTCTATTGATTACAATGAGATTACACTTTTATTTGACGGATGATTTACTAAATTATTATAATTGATTCAAGGTGTAGTTGATTCGCCTTTTATATATATATATATATATTGTACATGTACCCGCAGTAGTAATTTCGTTTCTATGAGCTGGCCTCTATGAATCTTAGCGTAAAAACATTAATAACGAAATGTCAACGTGTTACTTGCCGATGGTTATCGGACGGTGAGAGCTGTTACGATTTTTTGTGGATTGTTTCTAGATTATATTTGAAAGAATGCTGGCTGGGGTGTGGGAATTTTCGGATCGACTATTGCTGTACATTTTTCTATGGAAATATATACACATATGTTATGGTCGTTGCAACTTTTTGAGATGAGTCACAACAATAGCGTTCGTTGTCCGCCCGTGGTATCGACGTGAAATTAATCGTTAGAAATTGAATGAAACTCATGTTCATCTATTGTGTTGGAAATAAAGTTCGTTGCGTTTTCAAATTAAGAATCGAAGATAAAATTAAGCTATTTATTCATATGTTTATTCAAACACACGTGAGGTTATCTCGAAAATGACAAATAGTAATAGAACAGAATGGAAAATATTTTATTCAACATATCTAAACAATTGTAATTTACAAACGCTACGAACTTTCGTTCCATCCCAATATCTCATTGGACACTAACCATTTCAATTAATTGTTGAAATATTTTACTCGTTTTACCAATCAGGAAATGTTTATTATTATCGTATTACCTTATGAGATCTGTTAATTCGACTAATGGTCTGTTAAACGTGCTTAGTATGATTTCCACCGCAAACATACAACGAAATACTTTCTGGTCAGGTAGATGACATAAGACAAACTTTTGGTACTTTATCACTAGACAGCGGATCTTCATGCGCAATAAAAATGTTTCACCGGAATTATAACAAACTGGAACGTGAGATAGAAATTTATTTTCTTTGTCAATCCGGATAGAAGATTGAAAATAATCTTAACAGACTTTTTAAATTTTAATGTTTTGTTATAAATGCATAAAGATCCACCGTCTATTTATCACTGATATCTTCCCATTTAATTTAAGTTACTTTGTATTATAGCGAAGTTATATAATATTATATCTTATTATGTACGTGTCGTGTGTATATAAGATGTATAATATTATATAGAGAATACATGGTAGTAATGATAGTAAATTCTGTACGTACAATTCAGTGTATATTATTGTGGAACTGTGAGTACAAATTGATCTGGTTGGTACAATTCTTAGAGCAGGCATTAGATTGGCAAGAGAGTAATTTCGGTATTTTAAAATGAAATAGAGCCGAATTTTTTATTGAAGCAACGAATTTTAATAAATAAAGTATTTTCTCTTTTGTTCGATGATCTTTTGCCAACAAGAATAAATAAGAAAATATTTAATTGATTAAAGTGCATCGCTTGAATAAAGATATTCGGTTTTATTTCACCTTAAAATAGCGAAATTACTTTCTTGCTAAATAATTGATAGTGGGGGACCGGTACATTGGTAGTGGGAGTCGCGAAGCGATGGAGGGGATGAAGTTGCCCGGGCCTGTTTTATAGAAACAATAGCTCGCAAAAGCTCGGTGAATTCTACTGATTAGATGTTTTTGTACTTATAATTTTGGACAGTCTTCTGTACACACAGAGCACAAGAAACAAATATTTCTTTGCATTCGACCGATCACAATAATCGGGAGCAAACGATGATAACTATCGAGCAAGGCGTTGCGTGTACTTACTTAATATCGTAAGTTGTATCAGGCAAAATGATAGATATATATATACACTCGTATACACGTATAACACGTCGCGAAAATACATAATCGTAGCTTCTTTCGTCTCTTGTAAATACATTAGATGTGCTGGAACGTGTGACGGAGAATGAGTATTAGCACTCGATTATTTGCAGAGGATGCAATCGCGGAGGAGGATTCGTTTAAACGGTCGTTGGATTCTGTGAAAGTACATAATATAATTATTAAGAAGGACACGCGGCGCGAGTGAACATATTAATCAAGTGTGTAGAGTTATTCTTCAAGTAACCTAACCTTAAATCTAATCGTTATCGAAATTTTCGATCGAACTAAAAAAAATTGAAGCCGACTCTAGAATTAGTTGAAACGGAGATACACACGTGCTCGAAGTATAAATGCATACCCGATTTGAACCGAAACGCAGATTCTAAGTTTCAGCAGGAACCTACCTCATAGTTGATATCCTTTGGTCACACGCCTAATTCAAACTAGGACCGGATTTATGGTAACACGTTAATCTACATTTAATTAAACTTTCAGCCAAACCATGGTTGACGCAATTTCCTGCTATAACGATCCGAACTTAAGCTTACGCTCGACGGAAGGTTTAACTAACGGTGTGAATCGAGCTCAAGCTTTTTAACTAAAGTTCCAGCTCAGAATTAATCCAGGTTTCACACCCACCTAGAACTCACACCTAATTCAGTTGAAACTCAGACTAGTGTAGTTCCTCTAATTCCTACTTAAATGTAAATGAAATATAATCGATCTATTACAGATTACATTCAGACTTAATGGTGTAACTTGTATATGAGAGAAATAATATGAAGATCGCGAAATTATCCTGATCAAATTTGCGTTCTATCAATTGTTCGAATGTCTTCGCGTGGATTTCCGTATTAAACGTAATAGTAATGATCTGTGTCTTAGGAGGATTTCGTCCGATAAATAAATAATGGTTAAGCAATTTATCGAAAGAAAAGTCTCTGTGTTACACGACTTCGAAAATAATTGAGTACTAATACTTATCGAACTATCTCCAAAAATAAAAGGAAGATCTCTCCTTATTTCTATTCGAGGGACCTGCGTACATATCTTCTTGCCTACGTGTAACATAACATATCCGCGTGTGTGTATGTTTGTGTGTGTATGGATGTGTGTGTGTGTGTGTTTGTGTGTTTGTGTGTAATGACAGCGAAATCAAATGTGAGCGAACTAATTACGAAATGCTTGGCGAAACGATGAACAGAGATGAGACGAAAGAAAACAAGAATAGAAAAGATATGTTCCGAGAAGTGTTGGTAGTCGGCGCTTAGGTTCCACGCCATATTTTTCTCAATTTCGTGTGTTCATTGCCCACCGTTAGTGGGCTTGCGAGTAAACAGTGAGGAGAGTAACGAGACCATTGGATTGATGCAGAAATAATGCAAGTTTCAGTTACGTAGCTGAGAAGAATCAATCAGTACGTTTTCAAACTCGGTGCCAGTCTTCCTTCGTCGCTAGTTCAATTTTAATACCTAGCTGTCCTCTATTTAGAATTTTCCGAAAATTCCGTAACTTTAAGAGAACTTCATCCTTCGCCATTTTGATTCTAAAGGACCTTAACCCTTTTGGTACCTCGAAATCGTAGATCTCCCGAGGAACACCTTCGATCGACAATTTTTTTATACAATTTGAACGATTATTGATAACGCTTTAATCTTTCTATAGGTGAAATAATTTTCTATGTGAAACTACATACATTTTTATAACAGAACGCTTGAAGTTCATTTTAACCTTTCGCACTTCTTTCTCGAGTCTGACTCGACATCAACGGGTTCTTATATGTATTTGAGTTTTCCTTTATTTATTTTTTTATTGAAATACAGATATACGTTCCACAAATATAAATTACAACAAAGTTTAACAGTTATATCTAATATAATTAATGAACAAGATTGTTTAAAATGAGTAGAGCAATCGAGGAACTTGTTCTTTGAAGTAAATTTCAAATAAAGCAATTCGTAGTAGAGAGTTGTTGGCAATGAAATTGAAAAATAATTTAGAGTGCAAAAGGTTAAAACGAAATGTCAATTTTGATATACACTGAAGGTCCCAATCGGCTGTGTGTTACAATAGAAACATCTGCAGAATAGCTTCTTGGATAAAACGGTTTGGATAAAACTGCGACCTCGAGACGAGCTTGAATTCAAAAATGTAGAATCTATGAACGTGTAGTCGATTGAAATCCAGTAATTTTCTGTTTAAAGCTAGGAAGAATCGTGTTACGTGGGCCACCCTGTATATGCATATCCCGAAACGAATATTTGTCGAGACGATTCTAAGCGGTACTCTGAAAGGGTTAAAATAAAAATAACAATTAGATAAGCTTATTTTTCAATATTTCTCTTACCTTTAATTTTCGATATATCGAACTTCCATTATCCTAGCATCAATCCGATACAAAGAATTTTGGAGATGATTATCTACTGTAGTGAAATTAATGGTCGTAATTCTAAGATTGTTTTAAAATATACAACAACAACAAAAAAAAAGTGAAGAAAAACCATAGTAACTGCAATACACTCGCACTTCCGTCGTGCATATACACCGGAACGAAACGCACCTGCACCAACGAGTATATATACACGGACACATATTGGCGTACACACGAGTAATTATATACAAGGCGGAAACAAAAAAAAAATAAGGGAACGAAAGTACATGTGAGATATGAGTCTAGATACCCAAGCAAGACACGCATGTATGTATGTACATTTAAGGAAAATCAAGTATTGAACTGCGTATTTACTTGAAATCTATATGATACTGTAACATTGTTGAACCGGTTATTAAACATGTCATTGTTACCGAAGAATACCTTGAGCTGTAATCTTTAAATTACCACGAACTACCCCCAACCATATTTTACTAAATCAATTTATGAGAACTAAATAAATTTTATTTTTCATTACGGTTACAATGAATGTGTATCTACTCACGTCGTTAATGGAACTCTATCTAATCGTCGAATCGAAATTTTTCCTTAATTTATTGCCAGTTCTATTTAAATCAAGCTAGGAGTCTGTCCACATGGAAAAATTATTCAATTTAGTGGTTTAAATAAATATTACATTGTTGTAAATTTCATTCGGATAAAATTTTACTAGATAGTTACGATCGGTAGATATTGCAACTATAATGCAATTCTTCAAGTATGGTTCGTGGTTTGATATCAAACTATTTCAAATATTCATTTTATTTTAGTAAATAACGAACTGATTGAAGATCCAAAAGCTAGTAATCACCGATTCCTTATTCCTTAAAATAAAATTAGGGTAATTATCAGGAGAACAATATGACAAGCTTCAGATAATTGGATAAATCTGTAATCGCTATATAATTTCATTTAACAAGGAGAGGTCAGTGATTTTCCAATAAAATACAATTTTTTTGAAGCATTATGTTTCATAAAATGTTTGTACAGGACGGTTCTAACTCCATTCAAATCGTTTCATTAAAATCGGCGACCCCGCAGACGTGAATTCTCTTTGTAAGTGGTCAAAGATTTGAAGAGGGTCATTCATTTGCAACAATCTAATACATTGCGTCTATCCTGCACTGTGTTGTTCGCTAAATTCTCTCGTCAAAGGGATTGTAGAATTGAAACTCGTGGCTAGAACTTCTGCGAGACGTTTTAAAATATTTAAACGACTTGCAGCTGATATTGAAACGGGGCTTAAGCGCCTTAAGCTTTCGGAAAATGGTGGCACGCGCCGCGCGGAATTCGGGCCTAATGAAAAAGCAAGCATAAAACACGCGGACGGAAGAGGGAGGCGAGAAAGCATTGATGGGATGTCTGCGGGGCCCAGTGTCAACCTAACCCCATCAAAGTGTAATAATATTTATATTAGGGCGCGGCTCGGAGGGTAGGAGACATCGTTGGGGTTCGTGCAGGGGGACAAGGTATTCGAGGGGTGAACTACCCTGAATATCCTGGAAACTTCCCCGATATGTTTACGAGAGGTTTGCTCGTTCACTATTCCCGATATCGATCTAACTGGTAATTGGACTCGAATATCAGCCAGCAGGAGCGGGCGGTTTTTATTTTTCAAACAAATGCGAATTGCAAATTTCATGTGTTTGTATTATCATATGGAAATGTTACGAGCGTAATAATAATGGAGCATTTTAATAATTCAGTAAATCCTGCAGATGAAATCTATTTTGTATATACATCCGGTGTATAAATATAAATAATTGAAGGAATAAATAATAACGAACTCAAAAGTAATTCTTTTATGTCATAAAATATTTAACTAAATCAAACCTTTGCACTCGGAGCTATTTTAAATTTGGTAGATATTCAATTGATATAGTACCTCATATAATAGTTAAACATTTAGTAATTGGTTAGATACAGACATAACTAATAATGTAAACAATATTTTAAATAATAGTACAGTCATTTTTAGTGACGCCAAAATAAAGATTTTCTACCAGAATTGCAACGAACTGGAGTGAAATAGAAATTTATTTTCTCTCTTACATGTGTTTCATAAGATTGTGTTTAATAACGCTTAACAAGTATATCATTCAGCAAGCATCGTCAATGCAATAATAATTGCCTTGCCTTACGATTTATTTTACGGATTCAGAGACTAGAACTTTTTATGTAGGTCGTCATTTCCTAAAAAAAAGAATATTGATATAAATTGTATGCCTATGTGTTCTCCAATAGTTGTATATTCACAAAACCAAAATATGATTTTATTTCGGTTTACGGAAAATTATTACATACATTTTTATCAGAATTTGTTCAGAATCTTCATCACGTGTCAGACACGATATTGTAAGGCAATGGGTTAACAAAAATAAATGATCCTCGTCGAAGACACGCCCTATACGAGTGTAATGTAACATTGTCGAGAGGTATATCATTGTATAGGCTGCGTAATATTGATCGCGTTTCTGGCTGATACCTGTCGCGCTGTTTAATTCAGGGTGTTACTCGGGATATGATCACGAATTGTCCTCAATTCGAATTATTCCCTCCTCGTAACAACATCTGAAAAAAAGATATCGATCTATTCCTATTTTTAACAGCAGATTACGACCGAGATTTAAGTTGAAATTCGTGAAAGAAAAATCGCGTCACGCTATGCCTTTACTGAGAAACTTCTCTTTTAACCTTCAAGCATTAAGACTTAGGAATACGAATATATTACATATACATACACTGGCACAACGATACAAGATGTCCTAAAAAAAGTTACTTCAAATAGCCTCAGGAATAACCCTTTTTCAAGGAAGCACAACATTTTTGGGACATCCTGTACAAACTCGAAATTTTTAATCAACAACAGTGAAAATTTTTCTAAACCAATGTCGAACTGTTTCTTGAACAGTGTTCGAAGTAAGTTCAATGAATATTGTAATTTTTCTACTGATTTATCGTACGTGTAAATTCAATATTATTTTTGAAATTGTGAACTGATAGTTCATTTGTATCTACATATTTACTGTTTTCCAGTTATATAAATTGGTTTCTGTAATGAAATGTTCTGTTTTATCATTGGCATTCCCAAACGCCTCATTATTTATTGTCATGCATAACACGATGAAAATTATACGAATATGCTGTATCGTGTGGACATATTTTTAAGCACGTCAGAATCAATCAATTTACATTTCCAATTAATAATACCTAATAGTAAAATACATAAAATAAAAATTACACTATTGTAATATAGAGTCTCATTTGCATTAAATTGATCGACTAGAAAATTGAAATCCTATTTTATTCAACTAACGAAAATTTTTATAAATGAGTAACAGGTAAAAATACAAATTTATAATATACTTATGATTGTGTACCATATGTTAAGCGTTTTCTATAATAATATTTTTGTATTTATCGACTAAAAGTTAGGGAAGTAGTGGATACAGTATTATTTAACAATATTTTAAACAAATCAGGGCGGGTGTTATTGATATTGACTACTTTCTAGCTTGGAGAGTTCGACGACTATAATCCTACGTATATGTACATAGTATTGAACGCTTGAGGAGCTCGATTGTGGAGATTTCAACGAACTCGTCGATGATTTCAATGAATGTAGCAGTCGCATCGAAGGTGAAACATATGGATCTATTAACTTTGGGCCATACTGTCATTTTGATAGTAAGATACAATTTTTAAAATATGATTTCAAAATTGTTCAGAAAACAATCACTAACTGCAACAAATTAGTATTTTTATTCTCTGTATTTTAGTACAGAAAATACTACAGTATCATAAATTAACAATATACTCGCAAACAAATCTATCAATGAATTCTTTCTTCAGTGGCCCTTATGAAAGGTTAAAATACATTTTTTATATATTATATAAATATGAGCAATGAAAAATATATACGTGATAACGTTTAAACGAAAAATATAATATATTCCATGATTTCATTGAATTGCAACTATTCCAGTTCATTTGATGTTTAGGACATGTTGCTGGTAATTTAATTATAGAATTAGCATAAAATTTCCAAGATTATACACGCACAATGAATTCATTTGAAATTAACTCCCACCCATTGTTCTCTTTAATGAATTTCTAACGTGGCGGTTTCATTCATAAAGGATATAGTATTTCGGTACTAATAGCGTATATGTATAAATTAATTTAACAGTTTTCATTCTAATAATACGTCTTATTATTATTCGTATGTTTCTTTCATGAAACTACAACGAGGTTTATATGCTAATCAGTGAAATTGATCATTTAGTATGCTTTTCTAGTACTAATTCGTATTCAATCAGATAATGGAGTGCGACGAGGACTTTTCTCAGGTGTTATGAGAAATTGCTATTTTTCCAGTGTGTTATTTTAAGAGCACTAATACTTAATTAATAATTATTCAAGTTAATTAATTAAAATTTACATCCGAGCATTTCTCACCGCAAACAATAATAATAATGACATAAATGAAGACATCCTCTATATCTTAAATCTAACACATAATTTACAAACAAGTGTTCGAATGTTTTTAGAAATGATCAATAATGGTGATATGATAAATAAATATTTATTTCCTGAAATAATGTATCGTAATAAAGAAGCTCCATTTTATAGAATAATAAATTTAAATAAAAATATAATGATAAATGAAGATCATATATCTCTACTGCATAGTCAATATTGCTTTCCATTACTTCTTGCATATACAAATACAAATGAAGAACTTTCTTTCAACAACTGCTATATGTAAATTCAATATTATTTTAGTTACTGTGTTTGCAAAATTGGTACATTTCAGATTGTCAACTCTGAACTTTTGTTTGGCTACTATATGACAAATATCTCCGCTAATATCGAAGAGGATTTAAATGATTATCGTGTCAACGATTATCAAAACAGACTGACTAATCGCGTTAATGATCGCTGAAAACGATGACGATGCTAGGCTAACAGTGTTGCGGGCAACACGAAGAGCGCTGGTAATCCCTAAATCCGATTATTCGCCTCATCGGTCCTCAACAACACCAACTTGCCACCCTCTCCGTTCAATCAATGTTTCTTTTGCCGTCGTAGGATGCTTCTCCGCCTTTTTTTGCTCGTATTTTTCATTCCCTCCTCACATTATTGTCGCCAGACAATTGGTCCATTCAGATTCGACAGCTCTTGAATTTGAAAAGTAGTAGGAAATAATCGATCATGGAATGCGTCACTGTCGACTCTGTTCAAATATTTATGCGAAACAACTTTCCTACCATTATCGCAATTTTTAAATTACCCTATAGTACTGTTAACCCTTTGCACTCCTTTGTCGAGTGTGACTCAACATCAGAGAAAGAAAACTGTAAATAAAACGGGTTCTTATGTGTATTTGATTCTTCCTTCACTTATATTTTTTAGTTAAAACAAATATAAGTTCCACAAATATATATTACAACAAAGTTTGACAGCTATATATAATAGAATTAGTCAATAGAATTGTTTAAAATAAGTTTGTTGGCAACAAATTTGAAAAATAATTCGCAGTGCTAAGCGTTAATATTTTTAAGAGTTTAAAAAGTGATACGATATTCCTATAAGCAGTAATGTAAAATATAAGAAAATATTTAACAAAGTTAGAAATGCTCTTGTAGCATCTTTATCTGATTAGAATTATTTAAAAAAGAAATGAATAGCTCTGTTTGTAGCTTCTATGTCTTGCAATAAATCCAAACAATTTTTATTTTCTACAAAAATCCACAGTCTAATTATCACATTACAGAACTTAAACTGAAAAGAGATTTTTCACCAAAATTGAAGCACCGGTTTGACAATTATTGTAACTTGAACAGAGTATACGTTTTGATTATGAAATCAAGACTTTGCTTCCACGATGATGCGATGCAGATGATACAGAAATTAGTAATTAACATTATCGACTCTGGTAGCGATCAAAGGGACAGATGAGTCCCTAGATGAAGAAGTTAAAATACAAGACTCAATCCGAAGCCACCAACGCCCAACACAGATCTACATGGTACGCTAACATCTTCATGGCTTTCTTCGCACCCTCCTGGAATGTGCAAGAGTCTTTTCGAATCTCGTCTCGAGAAGTCTCAGAGGGCTCGCTGTCAATTAATCGTCCCTGGCCAATCTCGAAGGGTCGCGACTCGTTCGAGGTGGCAAGGGAAAGGACGACGAAGCGCTAGAACCTAATTCAGCCCGATCTTGTCTACCACCCCGAATTCCTTTCTGATGTCTGCCGTCCGTGAATCCGATTTGTCGACTCGTTTGTCTTCCTGATACTCTCCTTTGATATTCTCAATCACCTAACGCCTGTTATCACGCAGAACAGGCTGTCAATTATTTGAAACAATATTTGTCCGAGGGTTAAATATGGCCTGGTGCTTCTTGCTTTTGCACAGTAGCGTACATCACGTGATAGGCCCTTCGAAACGAAACAACATTTATATTCTCCATTTTTAACGATCGTAAATTTTGTACATGCACTATATGTCTCCGTCTTGACTTTGCCACAACAGTTACAGTTTAGTACAGTTCTAACCGTCTTATTGACTAGTACCATTTCACTTATTTTGATTTCATTCTGTTTTTTTTTTTCACAATTCGCAAGTATGTATAAATACCTAATTTTCACAACTATTAAATAGTCAGTTTAATGAATAACAAATTTTATTACTTTAATTTTCACAGACGCGGACTTTTCTTTATATTGGTTCAAAACTGAACCGAAACGTTGAAATTATAATACTGCAAAATTTCTAATTTTTGTATTTGTGATCGAACCTGTAGCGTCGATATCATATAGAGCATATGCAGAAACAACTTTTGTCTGAAACATGTCTGCTTATTTCATAAAATGTAGAAGTTATTCAGGTGACTCACTTATCTTAGGTGACACCCTGTATACTTCGCCATTCACACAGTAGGAGATAATATAAATTTTGAAGCTGCTTATTTATTCCACGTGTAAACGTCAGGAAAGGTTCCACGTGTAAAAGTCAGGAATATTTGTATATGTCTCGACATACTTCGCAATGCGAAAACATCAAGCATTCGATTTTGTGGAGGACGATGGGAAAAGCAATAGAAGTTCGGTTCCGATAATGGTGTTCGTATATCGTGTGATTTATCGAACGTAGGCTTATCGATATGTCCTGCACTTGAGAAGAGGGAAGGAATGCTGGTAGATAGGAGAGGCTTTTCTAAATATAGCAGATTATGAGTGATGTAACATTTTTACACCTTTCCCCGGTTTCCGCAAGAAAATTGTAACTCTTTCATCGATGTTAGATAATAGGATAGCAGCTAATTGGGCATATGCACTTTTTAGCGACCACCGCAAGTTTCAGTTGTTCGATTCGAATGGAATTTAATGGGCTCGTCGAGAGAGAGAGAGCAGAAAAAAACTTAATGCATATTATCAATATCCCACTTGAGAAAAATGGAGGAAGCAATATAATGATTTACAGTTGTTTTTTTGTCGGGTACATAAATACTTTAAAGATAAATGCTACCATATATTTTAAAATGTACGTTTCCACACTATCCAGATCATACTTCCAATGTCGCAACGAAGTGGCTAAAGCAAAAAGAAATTCCTCTAATAGAATCGCTAAAGTAAGAATTTAAGTCCAATTCGAGATTTTCGGAAAGAAATAAAACATACTTCGAAAGCCAAGAAATTTAGAAATAAAAAATTGTTCCGAGTGAAAATAGTTCTGGCGTCCACGTGGCAAAAAGAATGCAGACTTAACTTCGTTCACCTTGTAACATTATAATAACATTTGTTTCCTTTAGTTTTAGTAAACCGTTCACGTTTCATTATATTTTAAAAAGAATTCAGTGGAACTTGGGTTTTTATTTTCTTTAAAATCGTGTTGCCTCAAAGAGTTAAGACTCGATAGGTTTGATGTTAATTTCGTTCAAATAATTTTGTTGCTGAACGTTCTTTGGTCCGCCACTGTGTATCTGCGAAGATTGAACTTCTCTTTTCTTCTTTCCATTGTTCCCTCGCGATGCTCTGATGGGCGACACGGTTTCCCCCCAACAGCGGCGTAAGAGTTATACAAGGTATTAGCGCGGAAACAGATGTAGGCGTCGAGCGATGTGTCTAGAGCTCACCCTTCCCGTGCACTGACAATTTGTCACATTCGCGACCGCCGACAATGCCACCCCCTTTCTATCTCGAGTACGCAACACATCGATAAGCTTGATAAATCGTGCGATACATGACCGTTATTATCGGAAACTTCGTCCCCCACCCTTTCCGCCTACTTTATCGTGCTTATCAGTGAAATAGGATAATAGGCACGCGCGTCTGATGTGATCGTATAGTCCGACGCATGCACGCGTCAACTGTAGGTGCACGATTAATGCTGATATAACGGCATTGCTCGAGTGCCATTTGTAATTATTCTGAACATTGTCTGTCTTTAAAATTTTAAATGTTATCGGCGCCAGGTTCGATCATTTACAGAAAAACAACAAATGTGCAATTATTACATGTTTCTAACTTTTCGATCCCGATTAAAACATTTAAAATTTTAATTATCTAAATTTGCGATCGAGAAGAATTAACCTTTTATTGTCTGTCTTTGATGTGTTTTTTATTGATAACTCTTTAACAAGGCCGCCGAGAACAATTTCCAAGAAGTATATTTTTGGGACACATCCTGTATACATATAAATAATGATTGGTTAATATATAAATTCAAAATACAGATGTAGAAGGTGTATAAAAAATAATGGTCATCCGTATAAAAAAATTAGGTAAAAACTATATGCCCATTAGTATAAAAAATTAATATTTCAAAGTAACAATTCGTATTGCGTTCGATATCCAAATATATCTCAATTTTAAAAATTGTTTCGATTACACTTGTATACCTACAGGTGGCTCGAACAATATTATTTTAGACAATAAATAAGGTCGTAAAAAAGGTAGGTGAATTGTTCAATTATATTCTCTGCGCCAAAAAAGCATATTTCGAAACAAAGTAAGAAATTTAAATAAAATAGAAGTTACACTAGAATTACTAAATTACTTAAATTTCCTAAACTCGTAATATTATAAATAACCAAATAACGAAGTCGCAATATTTTTATTCTTCATTTTCGTCTTATATTATCATGGAGAATCATCCCTTGAACTTTCTCCCACCTGTAGTCGATCACCCTATATGTATACACTCGCCATACGATATCTGTAGCCTAATTTCATAGCTCCTCTGATTTAAAATCAACAGCAGTTATAATTGGTTTAATGAATAAAGGAACTACGATGTGACACGTAAGTAACGATAGCATTTCCTCGCCACAAGTCTACATAAAGAAGTAACATTCAAGATTACACTCTTCTACCGAACTGCAAACTTCATGAGTTCGTTTCACGTCGCAAAAAACTTGTTCCACGTGGAGGAAACTTTAAGATACCTCATAAAATAGCAACGGCTGCGATCCGTTACGTTACATTAATTACTTACGGTGTATTGTTCCAAGGGATCTGAATTAGAAGTTTCTTGCTTCCCAACTTCGACTTGTAGGGGTATACCTTAGATAGGTATTCCGTGATACTTTCCGGGAACTCGTGTGTCTGACATTTCGATCTGAACTTGGTTAAACGTTCCTGAACCCCTTTCCACCTAGAACATTGTTAGAATAATTGAGGATCGATTCAACAACATTAGTATCATCGTAATGTTAACTCTAGGACGCCATGTGTCATCTAAGAAAATTTGATGGGAATTTATAAAATATATCTGCAAATGAAATTCACCCTGTCGCAGATCAAATTCATCTTTTTTTTTTAAATCAAATTCATTTGTATTTCATCGACCGGAAATCTGTTTGAAAGAGAGAATTAATCCAACAATTTACGTACACGGAAAAAAGTGGACACCGAACACCAGGGAAGCTCAAAACGACCGCATTTCCGATTCGTGCGCCAAAGTGTTTCCTTTCGAGGGGTGGTAACCCCTTCCGCTGATTGGCGGAGGGTAAAGGGCAACAATGCCATGAACAACCACTCAAACATTGGCCTTTGTCTGAAAATCTCACTCGAGTTCTTTCTCTTCTTCCTTTCCCGTAGCTTCTACACTCCTACTCTTCTTCCACCGTTTTCATCCCCCATCAGTCTGGAAGTGGCGACCATAACCTTCTCAATTTCAGTACTTTACAGTAATTTACAGTGAAAAGTTTCGGAGCACTTTTCATTTTTCATTATATTTCTTCAACATTGTTATGCAAAACTGTGAGGACATCAGAAACATTTAACACTGTTATTACTAAATAGCTCTCGTCATCAAAATTGTTATTGTTGGAATGAGTGTGTAGCAAAACGCGAGCGAACCCGAATGTACGGAAGCAGACGTGCCTTGTCTAACCTCCTGCGTTACATTTGCCAACAACATTTCTATAAAGCGTTCTTGCAAAGCACACTGTGATTTTATTCGATTATATCCACCTATCCACTGAAGTAACGGTTAAACAAATAAACAGTTATATTCTACACTGTGGACTTGTATGCAAAATGAAAATTATCTCTACCATTTGCAAGACATACCTACAGTAAAATTGTGTGAAAAAGTTACCCTCTCTCTCTTTTTTCAACTCTTTCGAATCTGCTCGATATATGTTTGTTATTAATTTCCTTTAACCCAAAATAAAATTCTATTTTGGTTTAAGAGTAGAACATGTAGGCGTACAATAGACATAAAGTATCTTTTTTTTAAGGGAATTAACACTAAACCTATCATCACCGGTTGAAATGACCGGTTCCAGATTTTTTATTTTTTATAAGAAATGATTGTACAGATATTGGAGCACATATTACAATAGGAACTGCACAAATTCTAAATAAGAATTACCAAAAAAGTTTTAATTACTGAAATCGTAAAATGAATCGTAGAGGAAGGAGTTAATGGAAATATTGCGTGCATTGTCCTCGAACGGAAAAAATGTTTAGCTGTGGATCCCTTGGAGACAGGTTCACGGTGCAGTCTGCGGTCCATCGACTCATTCTTCCCAAACGATGTAACAATTTCTTTCATCCTATGTCTTCCACCCTCATATCTAGCCCCGAGACACGATCTCGTTTTATCTTCTCGACCCCTTACACGATCCGCGTTTGTTACGGAGCCCCAAGTCTCGACCACCATGCTCGCCGCTATCAACCCCCAACCTCTCTTCCTTTTTCGCCCTTTTCTTCATCTCCCCCTCGCGGCTTGTTCGAGGGCGGCTAGCCTCGAGCGGACCAAAGTTAGATAGAGCACGCGAGTCATGCTGCTCGAGGGGATATTCGCGCAGACTGCGTGCCCTCTAAGTGGATTCGGGGGTCGCGTTCTCGGCTTCCTCGGTTCCCTCGCAGACCTGCCAACAAAATTTTCAAATCGTACAACACAAACGTACATTCAGTAGAACCTCGATTAACCGGACTCCAATTATAAACAAATATGTGTTTAAATATAGAAACCAAACTGAATGTTATTTCTTCCCTTAATGGTTTTAATAGAGGGATGAAATCATATATTGACATCTTAAATTCTTAAAATTTTCCAACAATTTTGAATTTCATTTACTCAATTTTGTTATAAATGCATAAAGATCCGCAGTCTAATGATGATATATTACGAAGGGAAATAAATTTTCAAAAATAAAAAATTTATTTTGTAATATAATGTACATTTGAATTATTCCCCATCGGGCCTTTAATTTATGTAGGTTAATCGAGGTCCTATTGTATATTAGGCTCGTGCAAAAATAATTGCAATTTTTCTTCGTCAGTTTTCAAGCTACTTTCTCGAAGAAATCTTGTCAAGAAAGGCAGGAACATTAAAAATTATACGTCGATGAAAAGTTTTCCTCTATAAATAATTTAAAGAATCTTGAAACTGCGCGATGCTAGCTAATTTCCTCGAGGACTCTCTTCCGCGGCTCACTCTTAAATCTACACTCCTACGCTCGCATCCCACGCGAGCACAGCTTTCCATTTAACTAAGGAATCTTCCAATTTAACGTGAAAATAAATTCAGGGATACTTTGGCTGAAGGAGCATGTTAAATGAACTCTGCTCCAAGAAGCACCAGGTCAACCTAACAGCCTTGTTCGAAGTTAATTTAACTACTGTGACGTATCCTTTGAGGTATTTAATAATACTATTTTGTAGTTTATTTTCAATAATTTTATTTTTACTAATAATATTATTTTGTTATTGTAAACATGTTGAAGCCAAAAATAGGAGCAACTGACATTAAAATATTTATTTGAGCTTGAACATTATTTTAATTCAACGAATTTGCTGATTTGATGTTACTAATAATAAAATCCTATCCTTTTTTAAATTACGCTTATTTATGGTAATGATATTGGGCTTCGTCAAACTAGATTCCTTATTCTTGCTAGCTGGCTAACTCCTGAAATCACAAATAAATATAAACAATTAAACTATCGAGAAATTAGGCACAACGATTATGAAAAATAGAACTGATATTTCAGAACATAAGTGCAGTAATAAATTCAGAGATTTGCAACTCTTGATTGTTATTGAATCGTTAAATTGAATGTGATTTCTTTCCATAATAATTTCAGTAGAGGAGAAATCATATATTGACATCTTCAGTTTTCTAAATTTTCCAACAATTTTGAGTGTCATCTACTCAATTTTGCCATAAATGTATAAAGAACCACCAGTACAGTTATCATTGTTCAAACTGGAAAACTTCCTGGAACTTCTACTTAGAAGAAACTTGTTACTTTCTGAAATCATACTCAGAGTTGAGCATCGTCCCCTGATACTTTTACGTTCACCATAACTTTCTTCTTTACTGTTTTCATTCGACGGGAGTCGTCCCTAGCTTATGAATAAAGCGAGCAGTTGCGCACATATGTACCCTCTTAGTATCATCCACCAACCATTCCCACACCGACGATGACATCAAGTTTTCTTCCAGACGCGATGCACGGTCTGCCATGGGGTACCATGTTGCGTTATGGGTATCAAGCCGCACATAAAACGGTATTAGCGCTTCCCCCATATGGTCTGAGACTGACTATTAAATTCATACGAATAGACGGTCGGGGTAATGATCGAGAAAACGTTAAACATCTTCCGTTTCGACCCTAAACAGCAACTTCGTGATTGTACTACAAAGGATCTAGGATAAGCCAGGATAACCGGCCCCCTGCCATTTTGCATCTTCTGCAAAATCCAAAAAATTTCACATCTCCCTTTATTTAAAGATAGCATGGAGGTAAAACTACCAAATTTTACATTTTATTATAAACTAGCTGTACCCGCGACTTTATCCGCGTGCAATAACAAATCCTTGTTGATTATTAACGTAATTAAATTTCCAATCGCCAAGGTGGTCTCAGATTTTTCCTTTATGCAAAATAAGTTTGTGCATTAATTGCAAGACACAGGAGCTAAATATAAATCTGAATTGATCACTAATCACTTTAATGTAGTGAAAATAATATATTGGTACTCTTAAACATTTAAATCTTTTCACTGTTTCAAATTGCACCTATTCGTATTCGTCATAAATGCATAAAATCCGGAGACTAATTATATCATACCGTGTAAAATACAATAGCACCTTACGTTCATGGTAAATTTGATGATACGGACAACTAAGTTTTTCGTTTAACTCGTGTTCCTTCGCACGGAAACCTTTCTACATACTGAAAAAGGTCACTCGAGATTAGCTCGTTTCTCCTACGCCTCGAAACTCTTCGGGAGAATGTTTCGTCCGAGTCCGAATTTCAGGCGAGAAAGACAAAAAACACCCCCAGAGATCGAGATTGGCACTACGGAGGGATTTCGACGAGGAAACGGTCAGAAGGAAATCGATGGTCGTTCGAGTCGAATCCTCATTCCAGTCTCGGCGGAACGAAATGGCTTGATTAACTGACGACGCGTCGTTACTGCGACCACCCTGCTGGTCCAGTATTGCTAGGGGTAGTGGCTGCTTTAGGGTGCTCTACCCGGCAAGAAAATGGAAGGAGGCGTAACCTTCCTTGCTTATTTATTCGCGTTTACACGATCTGTGGTTTTCCTTTATGCTTGTCAGCAAATGATGCACCGTCGTCTCTTATTCGCGCGATTAATAAAAACAGCATTTGACAATGCAAAACTTTCTAGTTAACCCTTTGGGTACATTTAACGACTCAGAATCGTCATGCACATGTTACGTTTCTTTGATATATTTATTTTTATATTGTAATAAAAATCTTGTTTAAAACTATGTAAGTAATACCACTACAATAAACGAAATGTTACATAAAATCTATTATTTTTACTAAAACTATTGTTACATTTGAAACTATTGACCGAACACCTTTATCAAATTTCTCGAACCACCTAGGTCATCTTAATAAACAAAACTTTGCAGTAGTGAACAATTACTACGGACAAAGTGTTCTACTATTATTCTCAAAGTAGAAATTTGTACTTTGCATTTTCCCTGAATTTCGCTGACGTCATCGCTCTCGCAAAAGACGCTCCGCGTATTCTTGTTGCGACTTACGATCTCAAATATTTAACAGTCCGCGAGAGTGTTGGAACAATAGTCAGAGTAAATCTCGATTCATTAAAAGTTCTCGCAGCTCGGTAATCCGGTTTCCGCGCATGTGCGGCAAACATCGAATATAAATGCGTCTCCCGTTTGCACGTCGAATTAAACCGAAATAAATCATAAATATTAAACGAGGCTTTCAGCCACGGGATTACGAGGGTTGCATCCCCTCGTCACGGCTCGCCGTTTCTCTTTCTCTCTGTCTCCTGTCCCACAGGAAATTGCGCAGGTCGTTCCTTCCTCTTTCCCGAGCTGGACGATTTCAATGACAATGAAACCTGATAAAGGCATATCTGCCGCACTTTGCGTATCACCGCCGACCGTCAACAAGTCTTAACGTGGCTGACCTTAACGTGGAATGAACTGACCAGCCGCAATGGAAGTGTCCTTCGGCGCACTTGATTCGCCGCTAACAAGATGCGCCAAATGAGGAGGCCTTAAGGGGATACTTCCGCTTAAGGGTTCAGTACTAAGACGATTCCAGAAAAGTCTTCGGACATGTCACTTTTAACACTGACCGCACCGGCTGCAAAATGTGTCGGATATACAGTGAGCCACGAAACTATTCGGACGCCCTTTAAAACAGAATAACTTTCTTCATAATTGTACCAAGCAACTTGATTTTTTATTGTTAGGAAATACATCGATAGAAGGCATAAGTCGAGACGGCGACACCTGTCGGTGTATGGCTGAGTGGTTTGTTCTTCCGTATGTGTTCCGCGCAAAACGTGTTCGCGCAAAGTTATGTGTAGCATTATTAACATTATCAAAATATATATTTATTCAGTGTGTTTAAGTGGACGTATAACAAATTTATACCCTGACTAAATAATAATCTGACAGGTTATGGGCCCAGACTGCGCATAATCGAAATACGAAGAAGTCACGAGATGTAACCTAAACAAAAACGTGGTCATCGATCGAGAAAAATGGCAGCACTGCACGGCGCACAAAATATCGATAAATTAAACGACGAGAACTACGAATCCTGGAAACTCCAGATGAGAAGCGTACTGATCTGCAATGAGTTATGGTCGTACGCAAACGGCAACGAAATAAAGACGGAAGAAAACCAAGTACAATGGAACAAAAAGGACCAGAAAGCATTGGCAATGATTATGTTAAGCATAACACGTGGTCAACTGAATCATATAAAGAAGGCCGAAACATCGCACGAGGCGTGGGCAGAATTAGAAAGAATATATGAATCGAAAGGACCGGTCCGGAAAGCAACGCTATACAAACAATTGTATAGAATGAAAAAGAATTCCGAAACAACGATGGCCGCTTATTTAAACGAGTTTACGACAAAAGCAGAGCAATTGGCAGAAGCTGGTATACACATTCCGGAAGATTTATTATCAATCATGATGCTGGGATCATTGCCGGAAGAATACGAAAACTTTACAGTGGCGATCGAGTCACGCGACGATATTCCGAACGTAAATAACCTAAAAACAAAATTAATCGAAGAGGAAGCGCGACAAAAGGAAAGAGATGGCAGATCCGACACTAAAAAGAAAATAGACGTCAACAGCGAAGCACTATATACGAAAACAACGAAATATACAAAACCGAGAACAAATAATTTCGAAAATGCTACACATAAACCGCAATCGAGTGCAAGTTTTAGTGGAAAATGTTACGAGTGCGGAAAAGTCGGACATCGCGGAAAAGATTGTTATATACGAAAAAGACGCGAAAACCAAAAATCGAACGACGCGATGACAGCTGTTGCGTGTAAAGCGGAATTAAATATTAAAAATTATTATTAAAGAATACATTTCGACAGATTTTACTAAATTCTTGGAAAACGAGGGCATTGCAAGGCAGCTTACCGTCGCGTATACTCCTCAGCAAAACGGAGTGGCTGAGCGCGCGAATCGCACATTAGTAGAGATGGCGCGATGTCTCATGCTTCAAGCAAATTTGCCAAAGTCATTGTGGGCGGAGGCAATTAACACAGCTGCGTTTTTACGAAATAGATGTCCAACAAAATCGCTAGAGAACAGAACCCCGTACGAAGCGTGGTTTGAAAAAAAAACCTTATGTAGGTTTTCTGCGAGCGATAGGGAGTAAAGCAATAGCGTTAAATAAAACTACAAATCTTAAAAAACTTGATCCGAAAGGTCAAGAATACGTTCTAGTTGGTTACTCGCAGGAATCGAAAGCCTATCGTTTATGGCTGCGAAATACAAGAAGCGTCATCAAAGCGAGAGATGTAAAATTTTTTGAAAATATCGACTGCGAAAATGTAAAGGCTTATTTTCCAGATTTCCATCCAGAAGAAGATGAAACCGAGGAATTAAATAAAAACGAAGACGAAATAGATATAAACCAACGAAATGAAGACATAAAAAACGACGAAAAACATCAAGAAGACAACCATGAAAATAAACGTGGTCAACCGACAAATATAAATGAAATATTCGGACGTAACGATACACAATTATGACTGGAAGCAATAGAAAGAGAAATGAAAACATTACGAAGAAATGGAACGTGGTCGTTAGTCCCCCGACCAGAAAATAAAAAAGTATTGTCCACCAGATGGGTTTTCAAAATAAAGAGAAACGGAAAAGGAGAAATAGAAAAATATAAAGCACGGTTAGTGGCAAGGGGTCACACCCAAAAGGCAGGAATCGATTAGGAAGAGATATTTGCTCCTGTTTCACGTAACGAAATCATACGAATCCTCCTCGCGGTAGCGGTGGAAGAAGAAATGCACGTACATCACATGGATGTAATATCGGCATATGTGCAAGGAAATTTGCATGACGAAATCTACATGGAGCAACCATTACATTCTAACGAAGAAAATAGCGATAAAGTGTGTAGATTACATAAACGGATATACGGATTAAAACAATCAGGGCGAGAATGGTACAGACGGTTAGACGAGTACGTAACACAGCAGGGTGGATATAGAAACGACGCTGATCCATGCTTGTACACGTTCGGGAAGAACGAAAAACGCGTCATAATGACCGTATATGTGGACGACATGGTGATAGCATCACAGGACATAAAAGAATTAAATATCGTGAAACAAAAGTTGAAGTCAGAATTCGAAATTCAAGACTTGGGACAAATTACCGACATTTTGGGGATGCGTGTTGAAAGAAAGGGAAAAACAGGCAGTATCAGATTGTCTCAACAAAAATACATACGAGAGCTGTTGGAAAAATTCTATATGACTCTAGCAAAAACCGTATCCACACCCATCGAATCGAACACAAAAATCACGAAAGAATTAGGACCGAAGAACGAAGAAGAAAGACAACGAATGAAAAATAGCCCATACAGAGAGCTCGTAGGTAGTTTGGTCTATCTGGCAAACGCAACGAGACCGGATATAATATATATTGCAAACGTACTAAGCAGATTTTGTTCCGATCAAGGTCACTGGGTATTAGCAAAAAGTGTTTTACGATACCTTAAAGGAACAATGGACTATGGCCTAAAATATGAGAAAACGGGGTCCGAACTAAACGGCTACTCGGATTCGGATTGGGGCGGAGACATAGAAGATCGACGTTCATATTCCGGGAGCGTACTGACACTAGCCGGAGGAGCGATCAGCTGGAAGTCGCAGAAACAACATACGACCGCATTATCAACGATGGAAGCGGAATACGTCGCCCTCGCACAAGTGTCAAAAGAAGTCGTGTACATAAAAAGACTATTAAGTCATATGTGCTGTGAAAAGTTTATAAAAAATCCCGTGCGCGTGTTTTGTGATAATCAAAGCGCGATAGAGCTTGCTAAAAACGCTGTATTTCACAAAAGGAGCAAGCATATCGATATAAAATACCACTATACGCGACAATTAGTGGAGAAAGGCGAAATTAAAATTACTTATGTAAGAACCGAATCAATGCTTGCGGACGTATTTACTAAAGCGCTACCAAAGATAAAACACGACAGAGCGGTAAAAATGTTAAAATTAGATTAAGAGTATACGAGCAATTTACAGCGTAAACCAAGCCTATATCGATAGAGAGGGTGTTAGGAAATACATCGATAGAAGGCATGGTCGAGACGGCGACACCTGTCGGTGTGTGGCTGAGTGGTTTGTTCTTCCGTATGTGTTCCGCGCAAAACGTGTTCGCGCAAAGTTATGTGTAGCATTATTAACATTATCAAAATATATATATTTATTCAGTGTGTTTAAGTGGACGTATAACAAATTTATACCCTGACTAAATAATAATCTGACATTTATAATCAATTCGAAGCATTGGTTTATGACATTATATGCAAGAAAGATTTTCCAAAGATTATAATCTACAAGGTTATTAGGAAAAGGCATTTTTAAACACCATGTTAGTTATACACATGCTGGATATTTCATTAGTTTTGCATGTAACCTTGTAAATTATAGTTTTTGGAAAATCTTTTGTTCACATCATTTCATAAACCAACACTTCTAATTGATTATAAAAAATCAAATTAATTTTAAAGGGTGTTCGAATACTTTCGTGGCTCACGGTACATTGTTTTATAAAAATTACAAGACTGAGCTTACTTAGATTTTTCACAATTTTCATAATAATACGTGGTTAAATAGAGAAATTTATTGAATAATTTCTCGTGGAACCCTCTCGGGGGAGCCGAGTTTGGCCGAGCGAGGGAGAAACAGACAGGTGAGCAATCGCCATAGAAGTTTTCACTTCGGTCGTGCAGTCTTATGCGCACAGTATTGGTCGGTTTGTGTTTTAAATGCTCGCTATTGTTGCTGGTACAGTGATAAACGCGTTAATAAGTGTAAACCCAATGGCGATAAATTTTGTGCGACATTGCGGACGGTTACAAGCGGAGACGGTTTCACAGAATCGTCATCGTCATTGTTCCAGCGACAATGCCGACAATGCCCCGATAGAAATGCCTTCACCCTCGTATCCGGTTCCTTGGCAGACCTAGGGGAGTGAATTGCCTCCGGTATTAACTTGCGTAATTGAGATTTATTAATCCGGGGGCCATTTGGTGGGCAACGCTGCGAGCGTATCCTTCTTTTTCTGCGGTAGGCTTTATCCCGTTACTTTATTAAAATTACAAGACAGAAATTTGATGCGTCGACTATTTCGCAATATGCGGTAGCAGAATAATTCGAACGAATCGTGAAAATATTTCCTCAAACATCATGTTTCTTTTGAATTATATAACGTGTTCAGGACTAACAAAATGGTGTAAATCTAATATTTGTTTCAATAAAGATACGTTGTAAAGAAAAGTATTTTTTTAGGGAACATTAAGCTTTAGTTTCATATCTTTTTAATATGTACCATTACAAAATGGTGGAGCTGCATAACATTATCTAACTTCAAGTCCAGCAAAACCTTGGTAGTTTGCACCCAGCAGTAAAAATGACTGGAATATAAAAACTAAAATCTTTTCGATTTGTTGAATTTTTAGAAATATTTAAAGTTGATCTTCTCATCTGAAAAGATATTTTTCCTTTCAACAGTCTTGTTTTATTTTCTCATTGTTTAAAATGATTAAAAAATTGGGCTCTTTTTCACCTTAAAATACCGAAATTACTTTCTTGCCAACCCAATAGATGCTATTCCCCCACGCTTCCGCCACGACCCGGTCACGTGACGCGTTTCGTCTCTGTCACGTGACTAATCCGATACTGGGAGAGAGAGGGTAACTTTTTCCCCTCCATTCGAGTCTATTCCCCTGATCTGGTGATTCTACTCAGAGTGTCCCTATAGCATCACGACTATAGACACAACAATTAAATCTTTCAGGTTAGTATCAGAGTTGGAGTGCTAAATATGGACCCCGTTTCTGTGATTAAATCCGTTTTGATCGCCAACCGTAATATAAACGAGACAAAGAGCGATCCGTCATCAAGCCGTTTAATGAAACTCGCGACTATAACTTAGGACATTTCGGCTTAAGACACCGTCCAAGGAAACGGAGGCAGAGTCGAAGGTGGAAGTTGAACGCTTAATCTAGCAATATGAAACCACCCCTGCGGCCTTACCCTCTCATAACTCACCCCAGTCCCGTTATTCTGTTTTCTTATTCACGTTATGCCACGCCGCGATAAATATTCACCGTGATAAGGCGGACACTATGATCATAATCATACCTGTGAATTTATTAAACTAACACTGTTCTTCATCCCGAGAGGAACATGTCTTGGACATTATCGTAATAATTTATTTCAGAAAGAATTATTATAATCAGACTCCGGATCTTTATGCAAAATAAAATGTTGTGCATCCATTGCCAAACACAGGAGCTAAATAGAAACTTATATTTTTCACTCATCATTTTAATTGAATGAAAATAATATATTAATACTCGTAAAGTCTTCTGATCTTTACACAAGTGCATAAAATCTGGAGTCTAATGATAATACAGGGTGTGTCAGCTCATATGATTCCTTCAAATAATTATTAGACTATACATTTTGTGCGAATTTTAAAACATGGAATTTAAAAGACTTTGAGGAACACTTTTCAAGGTCACCTCGATCTTTTTAAATTGTATTATCAAGTATTATAAATAAATACTATCTATATAAATCGAAATTCTTATAGGGTTTTGTATAATATCATTTTTATCGGAGGACCATCAGCAATTTCATTATAACGATCCCGTAATTGTGAAGCAACAATATACAAATGTTTTAAAAAAACCCACAGATTCGTCGAGCCGAAACAGTTCCAGGAAATGGTGGGAACGAATTTGTGCTCAGGCATCTGCCATCGAGGTACTACTGTATTAGGTTGGTAGAAAATTAATACAAATTTTCAACCACTTGGTAACATGGAAAGATGGCAACATCACCACAGTAACTTGATGTTTGAAAGCACAACATTGAAACCATCCCACCAAACGAATAATACTGGAACAGCGAGCAATTATTTCAAGAAGCTGACTAGATTTATCTGTCTCTTGAATACTTCACTAGGAAATTCAAGACAAGTATCTCTACTGATGTGACGAAACATTACTCACGTAACAATCGTTCAATCACAATCACTGAAATATGTATTAAGATACGTGTTTGTCGCAATGAAAGTTTTTCAAAAATTGTCTTATGTATAAATGTACAAATTGAAAATATGTTTTAAAAAATCTTCTTTCACTCACAGCTTATATTTCTGATTTCTTTGTGTTCAGCACCTTTTTCTTATAAACTATTATCAGCACTCCAAGCACATTTATAATAAAATTTTCAAAAATCAGACATTTTGTTTGACGAACAGAAAATTGGAAAGATTTGTCTACTTGTTGATTTCTGTTTCCTCTGTTGGTATGCTTCATTTCTTTCTTTAATTTCTTTATTTATGAAGATCGCAATAACAACATGGTGATTAGCGACCACATTTGGTTTACATGATATTGTATTAATTAGAAGAACTAGATGTTCTAACGTAAATAAAATAGTATTATTACTATTAACATAACTATTCGTGAAATATGTTATAAATATTTCCATAACGACGCCAACAGGGTGCAGAAGATTGAAGTATTTAAGTGTGGTTCTGCACATGAATTTTTAATTATAATAAGGCAGGCTGGAGATAGAGAAATTTTAAATACTACACATATTTAATACTACACACTTTCAAGCAGGCCTGGGCAACTGGTGCTCCGAGAGTGACGTAGAATCGGCTACCCCCACCAAGCCGGAAGGGCGCGATAGTGGGGGGAGCCGATCCTCTGTCATCGATTTTACAGGTTTGTAAAGAAAATATCAGAGAATATTTTTCATTTCTCTGTTTATTGTTTCAGAGGGATGGCGAGACTCAGTGTTGGGGGCCTCGCGACGCTTATTGGTAACTATCGGCAGTCTCTCCAGGGACGCCTCGCCATGTCCTGACAAGGTAAGTCCGACAGTATTTATTTCTATGGAGTAAAACACACAGAAACAGCAGTATCAATATTTGCCTTGGTTTAATTACTAAATAAATAGCTCTTATTCCTGTTTGAAATGTTAGGCAGCTCTAGTCTATTTATTTAGTAATACGTAGTCGGCCGATTATTATGCATTTATGAAGAAATTGGCTGAGCGAAATATAAAACAGTGAAGCATTAGAAACATTTAAGAATATTGCAATGTTGCTTTTAATGCAATGACGTCATTAAAGGATGAAATCAATTTTTATTTAATTCTTGCTTCCCGCAATCAATGGAGAACATTTTTATTTTGCATAAAGATCCGCAGTCTAGAAATAAGTATTTGGAAATGGATTAAGGATTAAATAATTATTTCAATCAATATTTTGCATGAATAATGACAAAAATATTTTTTTTACATAACTATTGAAATTCGTGGGGAAAAGTAACATCATGTTGAACAGAAACTTTGTTTCCATTGAACAACGTCGAAAACATATTGAGAAAATGATTTCGAATGAATATAAAAATCTGCGGACGTTAATGAAACATTCGTTCCTGTTATCACTTCCCCTACACGTCACCTCGAGGGTAGAAGCGTGCGTTCGATACTGAAATGTAAATCGAAAGGTGGTTTGGCAACCCTCGTGCATTTCGGATTGCCAAAAGCAAGGATCCGCCGAACGCCTCCGGCTGAAATATGCAAATGACACGCAACGGCATCAGATACGATCTCGTTACTGCCACCACGAGCAGGAGGATAATATTTATCGTGGGGAGATCAAAGTCTACGATATTCATAGAGTTTTTCCATCTTACTTCCTTTTTTCGGCATTCGTACTTCACAAAATTATAATGCTATGCGTAATATCAGGTTGTATTTTAACACTAAATCTACCGACCATCGAAAGTGTCTGATGAGTATAGTATTATAAAAATAACAAGATTAAATTTATTTATATTTTGTACGACTTTTACTATGATACATATATACTGGAGTCAAAAAAATATGTTCTATAAATTCCCATGAAGATACCTTTACAATTTCAATAATGGTCAAATAAGAAATCTAAAACGTGTCGTTTGACCCCTTGTGGTAGGTTTAGTGTTAAATCATTGCATGCCATACTATGAATTATAGATCATTACATACATACGCATGTAGACAAAAGTTAAGAAGTTAAAACTCTTTCAGAATTAAAAATTCTCGGAAAAGGATCAGGAATATTAAACACGAATTAATAATATAGAGATTTGTTCTCCAATATAGGTAATAACAGGCATTGACACTCTGATACGACATTAACTATAAGCAACAAAATATACTATATTAATTACTTTGTTCTGTGACGGAAGTTACTTTGATAATTACTGAAATTCTGGATAACGCCAATGTAGTTGTTTTTTCAGTTCTTTCAATTTCTAATCATTTACCTAGACTGTTTCTTTTGCAACTATAATGTAATACCGTATAATTACAATAATAACGTTAACAATAGCAACTATAGCGGAAGTGTACCTCTAAATTAGAAAGGCAATCCTTAGACGTTGTAACACTCTGAAAAGTACGATAAATGTTGCATTATGTAATAAATAGGTGGCAATGTAATGATGGAATTAATATAATTTTTTCTTTTCATTCTTAAAATTTGTCGCCGGAAATAAATAACATATTACGAAAATAAAACGCAACAGCGAGTGCGACGCGTATATTTATTCTTTGACAGTATTAGATTATGTATTATGAGTATAATACATTCCAGTATATTTTACTATATTCTAGTATATATTCCAGTATATTTCAGTATATTCTACAATGTTCCAGTATATTCTACTGTGTTCTAGTATATTCTACTATATTCTACTGTGTTCCAGTATATTCAAGTATATTCTACTATATTCTAGTACATTGTAGTATATTGTAGTATATTCTACTAAATTGTAATATATTTCAGTATTATTAGTTTTACGATCTTCTTAGTAATATTTTCACAGATGATGTTCCAGAATCTAAAGTTTAGATATAATTTATTTACAAGAACGTACGTCTGAAAATTCAATTTTTTTTCTTCAGATTCAAGTGTGCTTAAATCTGTAAATTTTAGAGGAAAATAGACTGTAGATTGAAGAGATTTACGAACGTATTCGAAACGAGCGCATACAGGGAGAAAATAATACATTACTATATTTCGTAAAGTGAATATAGGGCTCAGAAAGTTTTGCGACACTCGTGGAAGTGGATTATAGTATAACAGTTCAGACCATGCGCGAACGTTCAGAAAGAATAAAGTGGATTTAACGGCTATTCTTGGAAAGTCGCCTTAAACGTTTCGATTATTATACCGTTTGTTCAACAAATTCAGTTGCCGTTATTATTAATCGTTAAACAGATTAACCCTCTATTGCGTGAATTTTTATGATGAGTTGAAAAATATATATATGGCTGTTAGTCTACTTAAAGATGAGTGTGGTCATGAAATATATAATAAAATTTTCTTATAAAATGTTATGTATGAGAACTTTATTTTGTCTCCATGTTAAAAAATTATTATAAAACATGACCAATGAAAATTTTATTCGAAAATACAGGTTTGTTCAATGTGACACGATCGATGTTACAAAGCATCCTCTGTGACCGTGCAGAACGTATATAAGAACTCGCCATAAACTATGAAATCACGGTTTCTTATCTTCGACTTTGTATGTAAACGAGAACTTGTCGTGGGGGACCGAGGAATGTGATAACTCGCATGACTCCCACAACTTCTAACGTTGTGTATCGCACATACATATATCAATTCTTCAACGAGTAACGCAAACCATAACTTTTCTTTATTCTCCGTTCTACCTTTGTAAAAGTTTTACTAACAGGTTGTTGAAACTTCTAGACTATACTCCTACTTAATACTTTACGATGATGATACATACGTGCGATTAATTAATGATAACTTGACGTGAACGATGTTGTGTTTACGCGCGTATTTTATTATGTAAAATGTTCGAGATTCTATAATACTTTCATAAGTATTAGGTTGTTGCATATGAAATGTCCGATTTTAGAATGCGACTCTTATAAAACGTTTCGATCAGGAAATACTGTTAAAGTCTATAGGTTTATTATATAAAACTCTGAGGTACAAAGCTTAACACTAAACGTACCACGATCGGACAAATGATCGGATCTAGATTTTTTTAATTCACAATTAATGAAATTCTAAAAATGCCTTCATAAGAAATGACTTAATAAATTTCTTTATTAGAGCACATGTTATAATAAGAACAGCGAAAAGTCTAAATAAATTAATTTATCATTTTTATAGGCAGACACGTTTTAAATAAAGTTCATTTAAACGTCAACCAACGCGACGGTCGTATATTCCTTTTATATGTTTGGAAAAATAACCTTTATGTGATTTTTGGTCGAAACGTGGTGATTAATTAACTTTCTAGTCGTTGATGGTAAAAAAGAACTACAAAATCAAGATAACAATCTTATAATTAATGGTCATAATATCTTATTTTTACTGTAATACAATCAAGAATCTTGAAATTCGTAGATAGAATAGATTGAGTAGAAAATTGCGTTTACTTAATGTCATTGCTTAAAAGCGTACATTTTATATGCAACAACCTAATAAAAATAAGTCAACAAAGAAAGAAGAACATTTCTTCATCCGAAGCCTTCGAGAAAATCGACTTAAAAAAGTCGGTTTCGCGTGCGTTAGTATACGCAGGAAGTAGAATTGGTTGACCATGATCAGACAACTCCTATCAATAGCACTTGTATTCACTGCATCTTTAAAATCGGTTTTCTCGAGAACGAGGCGTCAAACGAACAAATGCTATTCCTCTTTTTGGACATATTTTTACATGTAGAATCATCCCCTGCCCGGTTCTACCACTCGTCCAGCCACACCCTGTATACAGAAAAATCTAAAAATTGTATGTTAAATATCTTCGTAAAAATTGATCATTGGCAAAAAAGCTCGGACACCTGTCTGCTTATTTTGTGTCTAGTATCAGTACAAAAAGTTTCATTAAAAATGGCGACCCCACAAATGTAACCTCTCTTTGTCAGTGTTGTAAGTTTAAAGACTACTGGAGTACCAATTAATGCAAATAGCAATCCTGCAGAGAACAACGCTGGTTTCAACTGAAATCTTCGACTATTTCAGCTATTGTTAATTGATATCTGGGCGTGGTACACCTGGCTGGCCGATCGATACCAGAGACCCCTATGGTCACGCATCTCATCCCCATTTCTACCTCTGCTACTCACTCGTATTCATCTCTCTCTCTCTTTCTCTTTTGCAACCACTCGACTTCGAGCCTCAAAAAGAGGCAGTCGTCTAATCCGATCTCCTATCTTCGATGTACGTAAAATCAGAGAACATCCTCGTGAAACACGATCGAAGATCCAATATAAAACCAATATCGGGAGCGACACTCTACCGAATATTTTTTCACTTCCCTGTCTTTCTTTCTTTCTCTCTCCCGTTCTCTTCACGATCTTCAAAAGAGACGATGGCTCCCTGGAGAGTAATTTTCTTATGGATGCTAGGAATTCTCGTCGTTTGTCATTTTTTCTGATGTGCCAAAGAATATTCGGTAGAAAGGGGATGGCTTCACACTTATCTAATACAAAGCAGCTTCACATTCACGTTTGCAATATGATATATTAAACTCCGCCAACGCTGTGAAGAGACACTCTTCTAGAGCGAACAATATTAATTAGTAGACAGCGGATATTATGCATTTATGACAGAATTGAACTTGAAAATACTGTTATATTATTTTCAACCTATTGAATATGTTAAGTCAAAAATAAATTTCTATTTCATTTCAAACGGGATAATGTTAATCTTAATTCTCTTTCATTTCTTATCTTATTTTTATATATTTATTTCCATTATATTTATAAATACAATATAAACTTGTACTTCACTCCAGTTTGTTGCAATTCGGGTACAACATTTTTATTTTACATAAAGATCTATCATGCAATTGGTAATTATCTTTTGCTAATTTCCTGCTTTTATTGTTACCCAGGTTGTTTTCGTACAAATATAGTAAAATTTCATTCAGATTTTTATATTATTTGCGAATTTTAATAAAATATATTTAATTTATACAGTAAAATTAATTTGAATGAAGAATATCTCAGTAAGTTATTTATGTTCAACTTTATTTCCAAAATGACTTCAACAAGCTTTCGAAATGTCGAAAGAAGGAACACGCTGGAGGGTATCGTTGCGCGATAAGAAACTAACAAAAGCATGGCACGTGTCAGAACCAACTGGATGTTAAACGACAAAGCCCACTTATTCTACCTGAGCGCATCCCTCAATCCCTCGAATTGCATTAAGCTAAACGATCAGCTTTACCTGGCACCCGCCACCTTTTTCCTAAGGGTGCACCGTCACGAGCTAACCATAAATAACACATTATCTCAAAATCCGATAGAGGCTAATTTATTTACGAATCGGTGCTGGTATAGAGGGTGATGGAGGTTCACTGATGAGTCACGTGCCATCTGCCACCATCTACCTACTCTATTATGATATAGACTGCAGTTATCATTATCATTATCTTCGGTGACTAGGTTCTTCTTGAACATGCAGCAATCATTTAAGCAGATCAATAATAAATTATTCCTTCTTTATTTATCACTACTATTACACTTCAACCATACTTGGTTTAAAGCATTAAACAAATAATATATAGAACCCTCGATCGTATCATTAACATTCGAACCACCGAGCTCGCCAAAATGTTTCTTCCATTTATGACCTTGTATGATCTTGAAGATCATTATGTAGTACACGATTGAATTCGTTTAGGCACATATAAAAATACTACATAGAGTTCCATTTAAGAAATTTAAGGTCACCTTCATGTCTAAAAAAGTAATGCAGTTAAAAAATTATTACAAACACTGTTGCATTGCTCGCAACACACACTGTAACTTTTTCATTTTGTTCGGGTCACAATAGTTTTCGAAAGAAACGCTGCTAATGACGCGAACACCCTGTATACGACCGCCATTTGTAAAAGTTCAAATCGCAACCACATAAAGAAATCTATTTCCGCTATTATTGAGAACATGCTATCTAATGGAATCTATTAAGTGAAACGGTAATGTATTGGAGAGTATTGCAACCAATGGAAATTAGTCGGCAGACTAATGATCGGTAAATTGGATGTATTCGATGCAGTAGGAATCACGTAACAGGTCGAATTCTCGCAGCATTTGCGTTGATAAGCTCGATCGGGGTTGTTCATAGAAAACTGAATGGAAGCGGCGCGTTCAACTTCAAAGCCCGTCGAGTGTCGCTAACTAAAGTTTGAACGACACAGGGTGGTGAGTTTGCCATTTCCAATCCGAGTCCATTTCGTGATTAAGTGTAAACTTCTGGAAGCTGCCCCTGAGGACCGACGCAAACAGACAAGCGTACACTGTGTGCCTCCTATTCATGTCAACTGGCCATTTCTCGACAGACATCGATAACAGAAAATGCACTTTTATTATTTACTCGGGACTCGAAACAAGAGGATACTGATCTCTGATTTTATTCAGACAGTTAATGGATAGGGTACCATTCAAAGCAGTGGACATATTAAAAAGATTCGAGGACATCAGTGTAGTAGTCCCAGCTTCATATGATAATTACAAGAAGAATACAAATTTTATTTGCCACCTATGCTTTGGAAGCAATGCAAACATCTTTTATTTTGCATTAAAACGTGCAAAAGTGAATTTTATCTTCCCAGGGAATAATATTACATATTTTGTATTTTTTATTTGGGAAAAGGTACGCTCTTTTATTTACTTTGAGTTACATTGTTTGTAATTCTACATTGTTAAAATTGTACAATAGTATTTCCTACCATAATACAAAATTTGAGTATGCTTGTAGCCAAGTAATCGGGTGACAAAGAAAATCGGGCATATTTTTTCAGAATTTTCAGCTTCGAACCCGAATTTTAAAAAATAAAAAGAATTTTGCAATGCCGAAAGTCCGTGTAGAATTTATGAAATACTAAGTATATATTTTTACAGTTTTAGCATCTCGATATGGTTGTTAATATATGAATCTTCGGATACTTCAAAGTGAGGGCACCCAAATGGATATAGTTGTAACAGAATTTTCAAAGCATGAGAGACGAAACGAATACACAACAATAAATCCTATAATTATTTGATAGATACTGGATGGCTGTTCGGAAGCCAGGAGAAAATAAATTCGCTCCTGTTCCATCGCTTTAAATAACTTAAACCCGACAACACGAAATCATGGGGTGTAAAAGCAGCAGATCGATGAAGAGATTACACGCCACGGCATTTCTCGCAGGTAGTGTTGCCTGTCTTAAAGTTTAAACGGTCCGAATAAAATATGAAAAAGCTGAAAGCTTCATATCGGAGCGGATATCGGGTTCCTAATGGCACGGTGCACCGTCGTACCATAAGCTATACGCAGGGATAATTGAAGGGAAAACCAAGACGCTCTCTATTATCTAGTAGCTTCCTCTCCCCTGTTTCTTCCGCTTCGCTCTCGCCATTCTCTTTTAATTGTTGGCCAAATTACTTTCCTGTGCTACAGTTAACTAATACGGAAATTTATGTTTCCGGCCGACCGGAACCGGCAGCAGTAGCTCCATCATCAATATTGCTATATACTCCGTGCGTTGAAATCACACCACTGTAACTTACCAGTAGACTGTGGATAAAATGTTCGAATTGGAATAATTCTGTGAAAAATAATAGTAGAAGAATAATCGTCGACACATTTTAAACCTTGAAGCCTTCACTTTCGCAGATCGTCGTTCATTTTTTCTAGGATATTCTCGTATGATACAGCACGAAAAAATCTGAAGAGACTTCTTTGGTCGAAAACACACCAAACTGAATCGTCTGTGAAAACATGAAAAAAACTATCTAAATGAATTTATCTGGATTCAATTTATATTAATATAATTTTTTTTTAATAAACACCTCCGTGGTGTTGTTTATTTATATTAATACAAAAATGGCAATACACCTTTCATTCACAGCTAAATAAATCAATCCAAAAAATCGTACATGACAAATAAAGCGTAAACTGAATACCAATTAATATGAGAATCTAAACAATTAATAAACTGTTACATATATAATAAATTCTATAACAAAATAAAGTTATACAAAGCATTTGTCAATTGTATACCATTAATGTTAGGTTACCTGTTATAAATAGTTATTTTCTAAACAATGCTAAGGTTTAATTTTTATTATTATTGCTAAAGATATATTTTCCAGGGTGGCTCAAAAATCACTAGACCATTATAGGAAGTTATTCTATTTAAGGTGCAGTTACTTTTGCGTCACCTGGTGCATTGATCAAAGTGAACTTCACGTTTAAATTTATGTTGCGAGAATAATCTTGAAAAATTTTGAAAAATTGCTCAGTAGTATGTCTGATAAATAGAAAAATTATGTTTATGGACGTTTACTTTCGTCAATGCGTATTGGAATGTACAAAAGTTTATCAACGTTCGACGTAAAAGAGTGAAAATAAATTGGAGGAGGGTGCGAGGCATACTTGTACAGGGGTCAAGTTCTCGGTCGTCTCATTAGAAACGCGAACATAATCCCCTACTGGTTCGCTCTCCAATTACTGTTCGCTCGTTCTGGGTTCCCAGTTTGGAGCAGGTTCAGGAGATATGCAGTGGCGTAGGCGTTGAATCAGATAAAATGTATTTAGTTACATGTACAGGTGCTGCATGCGAGACAATTTGATTATCTCCCCCTATAACAATCCGAATCAACATATCAACAATAATAATTCATAAATACAATGATTAATTATTTGTTGATATATATCGCTTTATCCACTGATTGGTACGTGTTGCCTTATGAAAATGACAGGGTTGTATTTATTTCTAAATTTATTCGGTCCTTCCTCATGTAAAATATCATTACCATTTCAAGAACGTTACAATGGAATGTATACAAAAAGATTTTGCGTCGATACTATTTGAAAACTCTGAACAACCGAAATTTAACTGTTATAAAAAATAATAATATAGTGGTAATATATTCTTGAATTCAATTAAACGGTAAGATATTTGCACACAGTAACTTAAATAATAAATATACCAGATTTGATTTACAAACTTACTACCTTGTTAAAAATAGAAAATAGAAAATTATCTAAGAAAAATTGTTTATTATTTGTAAGTCATAGGGACTCTTAAATAAAAGAACTATTTCCATTTAATTTATTCGATAACGAGATAAGTTACCTCAAAAGTCGCAAGAAGTGATAGAACAGAGAATGGAAAATATTTTATTGAATAAATATCTTAATTTTATCTTCGAATCTTAATTCAAGAAACGACGGGTTGAACATTCGTGCAGGTAGTGCTGTAGCTACGCCAGTGTCGCCGTTGTTGAGGAAAACTCTCTCGGCCCTTTTCGCACGTGTACAAAGAGTTTGCACGCGTCGTTCACGCAAAATCCGTAATTGCTTCGCACGGTTGCACATCGCTGACTGTTTGCCAATTTGTTCGGTTTGCCGGTGTTTGCGTTACGCTGAAAACACTCGGTTCCCTCCTTTCGCTCGGAGAGTTTCGTCATCCGTTGGAAACGCGTTGGATCACTTTCATTCGACACGCAGCAGCACCATACTAAAACAATACGGTGTTTATAAAAGATTGCCGATTGTTGACCGACTGCGGTTTCTTCTATCGCCAGTCAGGAAATGTCAACGTTCTGAAAAGTAAAGCGCGTGGGATCCCATTCACATTGTACGAAAGGCTTCTCTTTAATCAATAATAAAGTTAGTTGGTCAACATAATCAATAGGAACGGTGCTTTCAATCAATAATATATAAACGGTTAACACTAGCTTTGCGAGATGTTCTTTGATGTATTATATTTATTTCTATATTTCTATATTCTATATTTCTGTATAGTATATTATATTTCTATATTTTCTATATTCTATGTTTCTGTATAGTATATTATATTTCTATATTTTACTAATACAATCTGTAGACTAATACAATCAAACTTTTTTAATATTGTTTTTTAATCGCATATATGTGTAACTTCCGGCGGTGTTCATTCAGAAGTATATCATTAATAATATCCGTGTCATGCGGTGAAAAATGAGGTGGCGAATTTCTTTTGTACTCCCTAATCAATGTTTATCGATCTTTTTCACGTCGGAATATAATTTCATTTCAGAGAAGCTAAAGGTGCTGTGTCATATTTCATCGACTCCACGGCACGATAGCTGAAATACAATGGGTTCTTTCATTGTTTTCCGAATGTCATTTCAATAACGCTCAAAAGAAATACTGTATTTCTACATCCATCTATCTTTTATCAAACAAACAAATACGTTAAAGTTAGATTGAGAATCTGAACTGTAACGAACTTTTCTTTTCATATAAAAGCTGTTGTAAATAATCATGTTACATGTATAAGCAAAACTGTTCTAGGAAATCGAAACTGCTCTAACAAGAATCACGCGTTGGTTTCATTGTGGATCTTGCAATTGATAAATACGACTATTAAATTAGTGACAAACTTTAAATCTTTAACATTCGCGTTGCGTCGTCTGCGAATGAAGATAATATGATTCTTTATCTTATCACAGCCGATGAGAACACTAAATTTTTCGAAGGAGACAAGAATACACACGAATTGATTTATCAAAATTTATTATATTAACATGCTGCCTACCATGGGACTCACCGGTGAGTCCTGTGGTTCAAAATGAATATTTATTCAGTTTGTTCCACGGGACTAACCCGGTGATACCCGCAGTAATAAATAGTGCCATGATATGTGTGTCTTCTAATTATAAACTTTAATCAGATAGAAAGTTCTCTATTCGAAAAATACATAGATGGGATCTATAACTCTAGAGAATGTGCTCGGTTGTCAACGTGTTGAAATTCAATACATTTGCGAGTTCTTCACCCCATTCATTCCTGAAAATCAGTGCACAACAGACCGATGGATCCGGAACAACACGACGAAGCTTTCCACGCGAGTGATTGGCGTAAGAAATTTTGTTCATATTTCAGCTTTTTTTGATCTGTCACACCGTCACTCTGTTTTCTTGTTCAATTATTACTAGACTGCGGATCTTTATGCAAAATAAAAATTGTCTGCATCGATTGTAAGATATAGAAACTAAATCGAATGTTATTTCTTCCCTTTTTCATTCCGTCATCTTCAATTTTGTAATTAACATCTTCAATTTTACATTCAAGCACATGAATCATTCTCGACACTAAACAATTGCAATTAACTTTCTCTCTGTGCATGGGGTGCAAATGCACCCCTGGCTGACAAAAACGGATATAAAGAGAGTGATAAAGAAATGAAAAATTTCTGAACATTTTGTAGGAATGCAATCTGTGATATGTTTTAAATTTTTAGAATTTAAGAAATACAAATATTTGCAAATACTATTTCTCTCAACTGTGCTATACACGTTTCATTTGAAATCGTAATTTATTTCTGTCATAAATGAAATACTTTGTTGATTTTACAAATATATAACAAGTATTTAAAATATATAGTTTACAATATGAACCTGAAATAAATATTTCCTTTGAAATAATATAAAAATAATAAATATTATTCTTAAGAAATAGAATTCCAAATAATTAATAGTTTAGACAACGAAATAGTATTCCAAAGAAAAAATTATTACATCTTTAGAAAATATTATTTAAATTAATAATTTTCTTTTATCACAACAGAAATAACTATTTTGAGTACACATACTTATCTCTATAACGTCAAATAAATGTTCAAATATTATTTCATACAAACAAGAGTATTTCATAAACTATTTCCAGTACTTTTTTGTGGTGTGCTTGAATAACATTTATTTTGCAAACAAGATCCGGAGCCTGGTAATGAGGATTTGTCGAAGTGTCTTGAAGGAAGTGAAATTATGTTTGAATGAAATATTTGAAGCTCGCTCGCTAAATCCATTAGGCTCGATGAACCATATTATTCCTTCTGAAGCAGCATCGCGACGTGCAAGTCGACTTTCATCATTTGGTAGAAATGGTAGAGCAAACGAATCTGCTTCTTTCCTGAACCACTCAGAAAACTGACTCTTCCCCTGAAGTTTCTCCTCTGCCATTTCTCTACGACGACGGAGGAGACTTTATTAAAGTGTCGGCCAGATCGGTCCTGAGGGACTGGCGCGATTATATGACAGACTCAAGCCGATTAACTATGAAGAAAAAATTGAACATTCGCCTGCGGATGTTTACGCATTTGTAGCTTATAAAACTTGGCCGAGGAATAACATCAAAATTTCAAATAGAATTTCAATGTTTCTGTGACATTATTCTTAAGATACTGAGAAATCCTCTTTCACTCTCAGAATCTCGGTCGATGAATGGAAACAATTTAAAGAAATAAATGAACATTTGAAATAGAAAATATTAGGAGAACTAATTCAAGTTGAACGGAAAAAATTTGTATAAATACTCCACACAGATATATATACTTTTCTTAAAAATTAGTATTCGTTTACAGCCGATAAGTAATATATGATATAAATGAACATTTGATATAGAAAATATTGGAGGACTTAAAACAAGTTGATCATCAAATAATAAATAAATTGGTAAAACAGAAAAGGACAGGATAAAAATGATGAAAGGAGTGATGTTTGAAGTCATTTGAAGTAACTTTTTCCTTTGCGAAAATATTCTTCGTGGCTTTTGTTAATAAGTTATTAACGAATAACACAGACCAATCAGAGCACTGGTCGAGTTCCGCTGTTTTTCGTTGATATCTCTTTAACGAAGACGCTGAGAAAAATTTTGTCAAGGAAAAAATTACTTCAAATGACCTCGGGAGTCAACCCTTTCAAGGGAATGTAACATTTTTGGTACCCTCTGTATTTCAGTTAAATAATTGAGTTTTGTGTCACGATTTTCGGTACACCCAGTACAATACGGCCATCGCGGTTCCATCTATCGAAGGCAAAAACTGAATAATCGATATCTAATAATTCGTTAAAATAGACGCAATATTGAAATCTCGTGCTCGAACACGTCAAAGGGAAGCGGATAAAAAGTTGTAGGAATAACGAGTCGATATATTTCATCAACAAGAAGCAATTTCCAACAATCGATCGTATATCTACAAGCGGCCAGATGAAACAAAAGTCGACTAGGAGTGGCTGGTTCTTCTTATCGATGCAAAACAGTGCGGAGGGTCGTAGCAATTAAGAGATAACAAGGTTTCCCCCTCGGCACCCCTTCAATTAGTAACACCCAGCACCCCCACCCCTTACCACTGTCAGACCAGGAACAACCCCCTTAGGCTTCCTTTATATCCACCGTACTACCCGCTATCCCCATCTTCCTTTTACGCTCTCCTTTCTCTGTTTCCCCCTTTGCTGCATGTATTTTTTCCCCATAATTATTTTTTGCCCCCTCCGCCACCCTTTTGTACCGACTTTTTGTTTTAAACGAAGTTCTTATAGAATTTTTCAGCACATTTACCTCAGGCACTCTCTTCGCATTTTCCTCGGCAGCCTTTTTATTTTCTCTCTTTCTTTCAGTTTAAAAGAATATTAATTTTTCTTCGAATAGTGCAGTATGCAAATTTTACATTTCATTTTCGAGATAATTTAACAATTTAATACTTAACTTCGTAATATAAAATTGGAAACATAAATAAAAGGTCTTCTATTCAGAGGACGAATATCAGAGTTGTCGCTCTTCGACCCATGGTTAGTAAAACTGTAAATTGTAAAGAATTGTTAATTGTAAAAAACCAGCGTTTCTTTATAATTTAAAATGTCACTTATAAAGAAATGCTGTTTTGTTACAATTCTTTGCAATGTGCAATTTAAAGATCAGAATTGAAGATAAGAAAATTAGAATAACACTTTATTACAATTTAATATAACATTTCTTAGATCAGCTTACAGTCTTTGATATAGTTTTTGGTTAAATTTTTGTTGCAATTCTAGAGACAAAATAAACAGACACGTGTCCCAGCTTTATTGCCAACACTCATTTTCTACGAAGAAATTTACCTATTTTGAAACTGCAGCAAATACACGTACTTTTGATAGGAGTCGTCTGACGTGTCTGATCATGATCAACTAATTCTACTTCCTGCCTATACTAACTACAGGACGCGACGGATCTTTAAAGTTGATTTTCTCGAAAACTAGGCGTCAAACGGGAAAATGTTATTCCTTTTCTTCGGCTTATTTTTACACGTAGAATCTTATAGATTACATGTTAGTTACTAGTATATACATACATAGGCCTAATGTGAAAGTTTTCGAACATGGTTTGATGACAAACGAAGTAGAAGTGGAACGAGCAAATGTTATTCCTGTTTCTCGCTTTATTTTTACATATAGAATCGACAATTTCAATTCGAATTCCTCCGATTTTCGTATTCCGTTCGGATATCTCGATCTTGCGTTGTCGATTTTCCTCTCGTGCTTCGCAGCCTCCAGTTTGCATAGAATACAGGCCCACGGGGAATTCTAGCAAGGGATCGCAAGGTGCCACTCATGACGGAGGTACATATTATCTGGCGAGCGTCCACAGTAGGGCAGAACGAGGGGATGTGCAAGGAAATTGAGCGTACGTAAAATTTCCGCTCGGAGGAAATACATGAAATCCTCGTAGGAGAATCTCGTAACTGTTGTGACGCGTCGCAGCGATCGTTTGGTAGAAACATCGTATCGTATGCCGATATAAATATTAACCTTCGCAAGGTAATGTGGAGTCTCAAAGACCGCAACTTCAGATTTTTGAAAACAATTGTTATATGAATAAAATTAAATCTGTTTACTTTTTATCCTGTGATATTCTTTATCCCAAAATTAAAAACGCAAATATTTATGAAATTCATTTATCGAGGCCTAAGAGGGTTAGAATCTCCTTCAAAAAAGATTGTCATCCGTGAGATATTCTTCTTGCTGCAATTTCTTCAGCGTCTGTGCAAACATCCAAACTAATGATGTTCCATTGAATCTGGGGCGAACGTCATCGAAAATCTAACTTGACTTTCGACAAGCAAATCGAAGTCCAATCGCATGGATCTCAACGTTCTAGTTCGAAGTTTTAATTGGTAAACTTGAGAGAAGATTCGAATGGTTAAATACAACGTTGAAAGATTCTGTAGTTAAACAGAAACGTCGAGGCTCTTTGCAAGGAACGTTAAGGTTCATTAAAATATCTTAATCTTTTATATGCCGCGTTCGTTTGTGACTGAATTAAAGTTACAAATAGCAGAGTCTAGTCATTATAGGTTATATACCAACTACATTATAGATTGATGTAACTTTTTGACAGAGAAATGTAGCTTTTTGTGTTTCGTTAAAATCCTGGACATTAATTAAATTGATATTGTGTCTGGATTATATTTATTAACATGTCATCATACCAATTGAAGGTTAAAATGCGAGATATTATCGAATCGAAATTATTAAATTGAAAAAATGTATTTCTAACTTTTTGTCCTTTGCGGAAATGTTCTCCGCGGTTTCGTTAATAACTCCTTAACGTTAAAAAAACCCTTTCGAGAAAGTACAATATTTTTGGGACGCCCTGTATAAAGGAAATACATACATGATTGAATCGTTTACATGTAGCACTCTTCCATTACGTGAAAAACAAATTCCAATTGTATAAAAGGTCTGCTGACGATAATTCATGCTTGCACGTTGCTTATGAAGCATTTCAATGAAACGGCATGGCTTGTTTTTCTTCATTAACGAGCACACTCGCGCCAGCGAGCGTATGATCCCGTTTACAAGATATTCGTACCGTTGCAACACGAGCCAGCTAGGGAGAAAATGCGAGAAATGAGGGGTTTGGAGATGGAAGGGTAATTATTTCGTATTCAGTGCGTCCGAATGGACAGCACACCCAATTGATTATTATCGAATCGGACAAACGAGGCTGTTTGATCGAATTTCTTCGACCGTTCTCGTCTCCTCGCAGATTTACAACGTATTGTCCGACTTCATTACTATTTTTAAAAGTAATATTTCTCCACTTTATCATTCACCGTGGTTTTATGTATTAATATTTAGTAGATTCATTTATTATTATTTAGGTGTCGACTATCAGATTCGAATACGTCGCAGTGGTTGAACGCATTTCGAACGACGCTTGAGCCTGCTGAAATTTTTTGATAATTAATATCTTTCAAGGAAATTTTGAAAGACTTCCAGTGCTAGTAGTAACAAAGTATTTTTTTTCTTTGTGAAACACTTTAAATAACATCTACCAAATATGAATGTTATACCTTTCTTTTAAAATGAAATAGAATTCTAATCTTTTGTAACCAACATTTAAGCATTAAAGTAATCATGGACATATAATATTGTATATATATTTTCTTCCCTCTTCTGTGAAATTATTACAAATAAGGAAATTCTAATTACTGTAACAATTCCAAGTATACCAAACAGACTATAAGCTGTAACAGATAACAATGGAGATACTGCATAGTAATAAAATTAATAAAATCTTTAAACTTACTTTTGTCCACCGAGTTATTTCATTTCGTTTACTGTTCTAAATAAACTCTAAATTTCCATAATATGTACAATGATTTAAATAAACTACATTTTCATAATATATACAATAATTTAAATAAACTCTAAATCTTCATATTATTTACAAAAAGTAAAACTTTGACGATTTAAAATACAATTACAGTTTGTAAAAATTGTGGTGGTATATGTATCGTGTACATTACTACTGAAACTTTCTTTTATCTGCTATTGTAAACGAACAACATTTCACATGATTGTTTCGTAATAATAATAAATTGTTTCATAATAAATAATGATAAACTTCAGTTTGAGATATCAGAGACACGGTTGGAATTTATAAAATGGGGATCTAGAAGGATTTTCTAATAAGCTTCCCAATGCCTACTGATATACATCGGGAACGGACGAAATCGTAGATTCCTGGATCGAATATTTCAAATCCACGCTATCGCGTGGCTCGATAAGCCGTTTCGGGTCGAAACGCTGGCTGTAGGTTCAGGGGTGCAAAGGTCGTTAGCAGAGTTTCGAGCGGTGCATAGCAATGAGCCTTGAAAAGAGGGTAGAAAACCTCCTGGGAATCGAAACACCCGTTACATGGAAACTCGTACGAAACGAACGGGCTGCAACACCGAGGGGCTAAACTGACGCATGCCAAAGCAGTATAATCGAACTCGTTACCGAGCATTCTCTAGATTCATTTCGTGAGTCGAATCGAGCATTGCCTATTTTTTCTAGATTTCCTCACGTCCGTCCTCGAACGAGTAAACGACTTAAACTTAATCGTTGTATTCTTTGGTCACGTGATTCGATCGTGTCGTTAACACTGGATCTACCATGTCAGTGAAAATTACTGGTTTTAAAATTTCATTCTGAAATTCCTAATTCATGGTAACATTCTTTTTCGCAATTATGTGATAACTTTTACAGTGATAATTAAAGGTATAATGAATTTTATTTGTGTTTTATTTATACAGAATCAAAATAATTTTGTATCATGTCTACTTACACCAATACCAGTCATTCTGAACGTGGAAAAGTATCTTATAATTCGTTTCCCGAACCTGGAACCGTAAATTACATATGTAAAATATTATAAAATTATGTAAAAACATAAATTACATTAACATAGTCGTGATAGAACGTAACATAGTAATTGATGCCGTTTACTTATGTTATTTGTTAACTGTACTCTTTATTACACTATAATAATATTAAAATTACACTGTATGAAATTATAATTAGAATAGACTAATCCAGAACAAATTTCAATACACCAGAATATACCAGAATTTACAACGATAATGTTGCGCAAGCACTAGCTGATAAGTAAATAAAATTACGACCTTTCAATAATAGTTGAACTTTCACAGACTTCGGAAAGAATAGGTACCAGGAATGTTGCATCGAACATACGTAACAGAAAAAATAAAAGTAGAACAGTGTATATAGCCAGATAAAAAGAGAAAGATAAAAATAACTTCTTTCAATAGAAGCATCCAAAGGGGGAAATGGTTTATTTATTCGGGGGAAAATACGTTTATTTATTCATTCGTAATCGTTAGACACCGGATTTTACGCGTTTACGACAAAAATGACGAGGTGCAATTTAGACAAAGTAAAGACATTTGAACTATTCAGAATTACTATTAATATTATTTTCGAAGAAAATAAATTTCTATTTCACTCCAATTTGTTGCAATTGAGGCAGAACATTTTTATTTTGCTATTTTAATATTGTATTGATATTACAATGCTATTGTGTAGTTAAAATGTTCAAGAAATGAATAAAATAGTAAATTGACAGAACAAATTTTAGAGCGTACAAATACAAGCTCTATACAGGAAAATAAAGAATCAAGTCATTCAACGATATGAAATAATACCTGGTGTAGACAAGAATTTTGAAACATTTTATGCATAAAGTAACCGCTCGATAAGTAGCCGTTCAGAACGCCTCTCGCTGACACCAGAGTTGGGTAAAACTTTTATTTAAACAAAAACATCGCATAAAGTGGTTTTTTCCAAGTGGGTTTCAAACCCACTTTATTCGATATTTTTATTTGCATATAATTTTATCCCAACTCTGGCTGACACGCATTACCCATACACGAACGCAGACTTTACTCCACCAGTTAGTACATGACCTCGCAATTCCTGTGTGTGACCACAGAAGGAAAGCAAACAGACACGATTAGGGGAGGAAGCGCGTGCCATGGACCGTTCGATAAGTAGCTGTTTTAGGGGCTCCGAACACGAAACAGCTATTTATCAAGCAGCTACTGTATTTATTAGATAATTTTTATTATGCGACTTCAACATCATATTTACGATTTGTTATAGCTTCTAATTACATGTGAATTTATGGCAACGCTTAATGAGGCACAGCTTTGTCGTATATTTCTCCTTCTACCCTCCCTTCCCCCTCTTCTTGTGATTTTCTACCTCCCCTCTTTTATTTTCCTTTTGAATCCTCTTTCGTCACTCCCCATATTCTCTTCATCTTTCACTCTCCTCTCTTCTTGTGAATTTCTACCTCCCCACTTTTATTTCCCGTTTGAATAATCTTTCTCTCTCCCCCTTGCTCTCCTCTTTCTTCACTCCCCGTACTCTCTTTATCTTTTACTCTCATCTCCTTCCTGTCTTTCTCATTCTATGCCTTTGCTACCTCAAAACCTCATTTTCTACTCTCACCCCACTCCTTGTCCCACTATTGCACTTGCCGGAAACATTCAAAACGAAGAAGGAAGGGTCGCATTGGCAGCGTTGGTCTTGTTAGAAAGGGGATTCTGATCAACGAAGCGTGGTGCCCTTAAGGGCCCTTACTCCCGCCAGACACGCTTCGTTTCTCAATCGATTCTTTATTTTACAATCGCCGTGACATCGTAAAGGTCAACGTACGTCACCCACAAATTCATGTACTCTCGAACTTGTTAAATTCTTCGCGAAAGACATCAATGTAGTTTTTCTATTTTTATTAATGTCACCACTACGATCCTCGATGCACTTTAGACAAATATTTAAATCAATAGTTCTGATATACAGGGTCTTCCTTTAAAAACTGTTACTTTAAACTATACAAACACACTGTTTTTTGCAATTAACGATTTTTTAGAATTTTTGCAATTTAACATTCTTCTCCGTTTCACAATTTTTTACAATTCTACTAGTCACAAACAAACCACGTAACAAACAAATTCGTGAGGTCCCAGATCAAACATTTCGATAACTGTGACAGTTCAGGAAGATTTTAAATTATTAGTAACTTACGATCGATACAAAAACCGTAACATCGTTACTCTAGACCTCCGTCTTATTTTTTATGTAGAATAGTCCCTTACAATTAGTCCCACCTGTTGCCTTTACCTTGCACACAGGATGTTCTAACTGTCATGTTACATTGGAGAAAAAGTGCTATGTATATACTGGGTGACCCACACAATTTGAACACTAAATATCTTAATTTTTATGAGAGGACAAATGTCAGAAAGAAAAAACCTGGAAAGGAAAATATTTCAAAGTCAATTTTTTGAGAACATCATGGTTGAGAACATGAACGGAATTTTGAAAATCTAATCTATAAATATGTTATCAAAAGTCAACGTAAATCCAATCACCTTCAGATGACCTCGAATGCAAAAAGTTTATTCAACTGTTCAACCCACAACTTAAAAAGCAAAATTGTATTATCACATTTTTCGAAAACCTTCCATAACTTACTTATTCTTATTAATTTAATGGCAGTCCGTGAACTTTTAAGAATCGTGAACTTTTAAGCCGTATTTTCTAACAATTGCTTCTTTTTCTCGTTTACAGAAAGAAGAAACCCTACCAATTCTTCCAGTCCCAAGTTTAGAAGTAACCATGCAGAAATATTTGGCCCAGGTTGAAGTAATCGCACCGACTCATTTGGAGAAGACTAGGAACTTGGTGAAGGCGTTTCTTTCGGGGCCGGGGCCTAAACTTCAGCAACGTCTAGTGGAACGAAAACAGAAAACTGTCAATTGGGTGAGTAAAAGACTCTTCTTATTTTTTGAATTAATAACGAGTAACAGATTAAGTAGAACCGGAAAAATAAATGACGTTATGTTCGGATGGTAGAGTAAACTGTACAATAATTAACACCCTGAGCCAAAATCGTAGTAAAAAGCTTTTTATCTTTTTTTTGAAATGTTTAAACGAGCTTAACTTTCCATTATAAGCTGATAGAGATTTTTCAGCAAAATCAAACAGGTTTACGAATCATAAATCTTTTATTATAAAATATATTCAGTAAATAACAATTGTAAGACAAATAGTACAGTCATTGTACAATCGTGCAACAGTCATGTGTGGAACTCTGTTATGATAACTTACAACGTTGCTTTGAAACATAAATAAGAAGCAATATAAAAAAATGATTTTCTATACCAGGAATTCTTAATTATTTGCCGTTTAAATAAAAAATTCCGATAACTACTGCAGTGCCAGCAATAGTACAGTTTACCCTACCTGTTTATCTAAAATGGGATTATAAACCATGTGCAATAGGAGCAGACAAACGAGATTCATTTATTCGAAAAAGTTTTTAATCCGTAGATTTCGTCGTTAGAAGCGTCGTTAAAAATTATGACTGTAATTATATTGTGCTCCGAATAACACTCTATGAACAAGTTCCCACGACCAACCGTGCGAAGATGCACATTTCAACAGCACGTGTAGTCTGGCTGCAACTAGGACCTGTTCATAATGCAGTTTTAAGAGTTTCCTTGTACGGTAATCTCAGAGGTTGCATCTATGACGTCGTCGATTTTCAGGAAACTTTTTGTGGTGATTCTAGAGAACAAATAATCAGAATACGCGTCCGAGCCTTTTTGCCAATGCTCATTTCTTACGAAGATATTTAACATATAATGTTTACACTCCTTTAGCTTTAACAACACTTGCATTTGTTGTTCTCTTAGTAATCACTAGACTCCGAATGTTTATGCGAAATAAAAAATTTGTATATCAATTGCAAGACGCAGGAGGTAAATATAAATTTATATTCTTCATTAATGATTTTAATGTGGTGAAAATAATATATTAACACTCTTAAAGTCTTTTAATATTATCACTGTTTTAAATTGCACTTGTTCATTTGAATAAAATCCGGAGTTTAGTAATTACTAGAAAATAGAAATTAATTATTTACTTAAAATGGTTAATAGGTTGGAAATAATATAAAAGAATTTTTTAAATCTTCTAATGTTCTTACTAATTTAAATTAAACCTACTTTTTGTTATAAATTTATAAAATCTGCTGTCTACTTGTAACACACGCAGCTATGTCGTTTGCTGTAGCAAAAATCATCAATGATAATGAGCTCAGTAAGAGAGATATTTTCAAAGGATTAAGCAAGTATCTGGTTAATTGTAGTTTCACGATGGTACTTCATAGACATCTATAATTTCGTGACGTTTAGTAATCACTTACCTACCGTTTGCCACCATAAGAATCTCACGGATGAGAATTCGTTGTTTAGTAAACTCGTATATTACGCACGGAATTCTCTTTGCTCGTTAAACATGAAATTTTCCGCTGAACTGTGCAACGAACATTAAAGTCAGAACATTTCAAGTTGGCCAACACTAAGGGCATAAAACTAAAATAGAATATATCCACTAGGTAACAAAGTCCGCGGTTTACTACTTTGAATTCTATCAGGCGACGAGCTGCTTTTTCGCAAGGGAAAGCAATTTCCGCAATTTTTATTTACAAAAGGTATCGCCTGCAGCCCCGTTGTCCATGGATGAGTGGTCTCATATGGGTTTTACACTCTCTTCGCTTACTGCTGCTTAAAGAGGACGGTAGTGAAATATAATGTGTGTGAATTGAGAATCTTTCGTTCGGTGCAGATGATAATACACGAATTTCAATTAACATTGTAATTAACCCTTAACACCCGAGAAATTACACGGAATCGCCATTGAAATTTATACCAAAATTAAGTAGATAAAGTTTGAAATTGTTGGAGAATTTTGAAAATTGAAGATGTCAATACATGATGTCTCCTCTATTAAAGTCATTAAAGGAAGAAGTAACATACAATCTAGTTTCTATTCTTTCCAATCGATGCAGACAATTTTTATTTTGCATAAAGATCCGCTGTCTAGTAAAAAAATAGACTGTTCTGCAGAATGACAGTACCTACTTCTTTACGTTCTCTCCGTATCCTTTTGTCAAAGAGATTGACTTTAAAGAGGTTCATTAAATATTCATGACATAAAAGCTGTCAGAAATCGGGCACTGTGGAGGACTACTCCTGCGATAATAGACAAAAGCGAGGAAAAATGGGGCAGATTCTTTCTCTTGTCTAAGTGGCACAACAGCATTTTCGTTTCAAGCCGCCTCGCCTCCGGAGAATTTACTTCCCGCGACATCAGCCTACGCAGACAAAGAAAGATAGAGAGAGAGATAGAGTATCCGTGACTTTTGCGATCTTCCTCCCTGTCCGCCGTTTCCAGAGTCCCATGAGATTCCCGGTTCGATGCATACGCCGCGCTCTGCCGCCATAAGCCTCGACGTCCCCACGACCATCCGGTCCCCGCGCTCCCGTGGCACATAAATAAATAAATAAATGGATTTACGAGGGCTCGTGCACCGACTCGTCTCGTAACGGTTCGCTGGTAAGGGGCAGCGATGAGATGGATCTGGTGTACTTGAAAATACACTGGAACAATGCAAATATTACGACAAGAACGAGGGTGGAAATGACAAAGGGTTGAAGAAACTATATATGGTCAACGATTGTAGTCCGATCGGATGCTTTTCTTCTACAATTTTGGTCGAATTGTTCGTTTACTACGTATCGATACAATCCATTCATTTGTCTTCCTCCATTATCCAACATCAAACTTTTCACTGAATAAAATAATAATATTTTTGGTAGTTCAGGCTTCTTCTAAGACAGTGTAAGTCCACCACTATTTCTCGGGAGAATGGTGACTCAGAGAATCACCACTAGAAATTACTGTACCATTATTGAAAATATTGTTTACATTATTAAATATTTTGGTATCTAAACAATTACTATACATTTAAATACTGTACGAAGTATTAGATCAATTTGATATGCATGAAATGAAAAGAATAGTATAGAATGGAATTATTCTAAGTCGGAAGAAATGTTTAATTTTCGAGTTAAAGTAACTTCGAGTGCAAATGGTTAAATTGAATGTATTTTTTTATTGCAATTCGTTTTGGCTTTGATATAAAGAAATACATATCTAAAAAAAACATTACAGTCATTATTACCTTGCAAAACATCAATATAACTTTTTCCTCTCTCATTTCTTCTCGGTCATAGTTGTTTTCAAGAAACACGCTCTGGCTAGTAACAACGCGGACACCTTGTACAAATAGTATACAAGTATGAAAACATAATCAATTTCAGGCGACATACAAAGACATTCGACCTACAATGCAACACACGAAATTCTTGAGAAATGCTCACGCTTTTTGACCTTTGGACGTTAGGGTATCATCAATACGCGGTTTTGCTTCAGAGAACGAGACGCATCAATCATTTCCCGCGCGATTACTTAATACGTGTTAGGAGTACACAACCTAGACGTTCATTAAGCAGCCGGTGTATTACAAAAAAAGGGCGAAGAATCTCTGTAATTAGAGATTACTGTTTGTGTTCGAATTGCTAATTGTGCTGGTTTCGCAAGTTTCTTAGAACACATTTCACCGCAGCTACACTTCCAATGGGTCAAACTCCATTGCCTTTCAACTTCAACTAATCGTCACGTTTGTGATTCATTTCAATTTTGTAATACGCGTGTAGTACAAGCTATTTGAAAGATGGACGTACCAGATAGTTTTTCAACTGTTGATTACTAAACTGCGGATCTTCATGCGTTTATGACATAAATGGGTAGGTGCAATTGAAAACAATAAATCAATTCAAAGGATTGAAGAATGTCAACGTATTAAAATTATTAACGAGGAACATAAATGTTCACTTAACTCCTGCGATTAACTCTTGTGATTGATGCAAAAATATTTGATTTTGCATAAAGATCCGCTGTGTATCGATAATAATTCATACTACAAACGTATTCTGTTTGTTTCACTGTTGTTCATGTAATGCATTGGCAATATATTATCTCCGCTGCATTGAAATTATTAATGAAAAATATATATTTAGTTAATCTTACACAAATGATAGGTTATGCTATTTATCTTTTAACTTATCATTTGTTTAAGAGAAAATAAATATAAATTTATATTCTTAATACTATTTATTGTTTAGCTTCTCATTTTTATAAGATTAAATAAATATAAAGTTTTTATACTGTCTATTTTTTTAACTTATTATTTGTGTAAGACTAAATAAATATATATTTCTCACTATTTATTCGCTGTATATATTTGCATAAACAAGCCATTTATTTTTCGTTTGGCCACACCGAATTTCATTTAATGCGTGTTTGTCAAGGGGTTAAACAAGACCGATTGGTCGGTGTCAGCTACGGCCAGTATCGATCAAACGAGTCAGAACGCCGTGAAAGGAAACGCAAGATCGAACGCGCAACAATCTGAACGCGACGCTTGACTCTCTCGAGAAAATTGCTTTCGCGACAACATTTCGTTGGGGTGTCGAATCTCTGTGTCAGCCCTCCGACACAAGAAACGAAAACGTATTTGCGAGATAGATACCGGCGAATCGAAAACTCTGTCGATTACCATTGCCCATGTCCGGAGAAAATTTCAAATAATTAGTTAAATTCATTTAAATCGATGACGGGATTTATTGAAATTTACTACGATTTTTATGTGCAATGTGTGCTTAAACAAATAATTTCTCTTAACAAAATTTTCTCAATAATTGTAAAGGAAAAAGTCTAGTGTTAAAAACACAACTGTGAATTTGGATACCTGATTTATACAGCGTGTCCAAAAACTGTGCTACTTCCTTGGAAAGAGTGATTCCTGATGTCGTTATTATTGTACCTGTACCTTTCATTATATGTAGTCTCTTTTACCTCGTTACGTCACGACTATTATTAATTTTGATATTTTATCTTTTCAACTTCATCTTCAATAATTGTTCATCTTTCACTCGTTATTTTTTTCTCTTTCATTCTCATGCTATCCTCATATAAATATATTATATAATATTATTATACAGAGTGTCCCCCATAAATGTACTTCTTTGAAAGAGATGATTCTCAAGATCATTTCAAGTAATTTTCTCCTTTGCGAAAATATTATAATTAACGAAAAACGCGGTCCAATCAGAGCGAGGATACTAGCGGTTCGCGCTGAGCCGAGCGTTGGCATTGACCGAGTCGAAACACGTCCACTGTACCCGCGTTCTGATTGGCCTGTGTTTTTCTTTAATAACTCCTTAACAGAGCCCCGAAGAACATGTTAGCAAAGGGAAAAGTTTCTTCAAACGACCTCAGGAGGCACTCCTTTCAAGGAGATACAACATTTTTGAGACACCTTCTATAAGAAATGTCGAACAGTTTTTTTTTTCAAATGGTTTAATGCAGTTTTAATGAACTACGGTGCCGGTCCCCTAAATACCAATCGCTTATTTTCTTGGCTGGCCTCTCTGTCGGATTTCCTCGTTCCCCTATTTCACCCCTACCGACAATAGACTCGCGTTTCTCGGAGGCGAGAAGCACGTCTCTATAAAATCGTAGCATGGGGTGGACAACCCCGGAACGAAGCACGCGGTTCGTGGGTTTACGGGTTCGTTCGGGGAGGGGGCTTTGGTTGTCGGAACCGTGGCGGCGCGGCGGTAAGCTAATATTACGGTGCCCCGCGGCGAACTGGAAAATTTCATTGAAACTTCCATTATTCATTCGCGAACCGCTTCAACCCCGACTGTCCGTCTGTCCGTTCATACCTTTCCTCCCGGTAAATCCAATTCGAATTACAAGGGCACGAATTAGCTTGGCCCCTCCCACGGAGTTTCTCGATTTTGCTCGCGATATTTCATCAGCTTGGAATCGCGCAATTAGGCGCTTTAATTGCCGATCCTTTGGAATTTGCCAACTGGATCCGACGACACAGTGTATCCTCCATATACAGTGAACCACGAAATTATTTGAACACACTTTGAAACAGTATAACTTTTTTATAATTGTACCGAACGGTGATGATGATTTGTAAGCAATCGGAAGCATTGATTTATTAAATGATCTGCAAAAAATATTTTTAAGAATTTCAATTTATAAGGCATTTTTTAAAACGTTTATATTTCGACCGTTAATGAATATATGTTTTGAGGTCTATGTTAGTTATACACGTGCTGAACATTTCAATAAAATCGATTAACATACTCAAGAGCTACAAGTTTTTCGCGACTTTTGATGTCATTAATATTTGTCACTATACGTGCGTCCTTGTATTTAACAAATGGGTAAAAACTATAAATGCATAAAGATTATTTTTTTATTATTATTATATTTCCCATATGAGACCCAACCATCTGTATCAGGAAGTGGTGAGCACGTTTTTAATCTATCGTATGCTAAGTGATTGACTTTCTACGACCATATGCAATTAAGTGGAAATGCATTGAAATATTTCGTTCCCCGTTAAATTCGAGGCATCTGCGCTATAAGGAGATAGGCCGACGAGCAGATGGACGATTCTCGAAAAATATATGTACCGCAGACACGTGCAAATGGCTGTATGCTCAGACTTAGAGGGGTGCTACTAAGGAAAAGTACTATTGCCATCCCTCTTCCACCGTAGGAAGGAGGAGCTGAACGGAGGCAATAAAGTTTCATGTCTCAACTGGTACAGCACCAGAAGATAGCTTCCGGAACTCTTCCTGGATCTATCTCGCGCAGCACTCTCACTGATGCCGCATACGCGCATCCTGGATCGTAAACTAAGCCTTTGCATTCTATACATTTCCTTCCCGTGTCTGACAACGTACTTAAATAAATTTTGCCAACGTCAAATTCGAAATTTCTCTATGTTTCTATGAAGTGATAGTTCTCAACCGTACGCTAGTAAAAAACAAATGACCGCGTGATAACAACCTCGTCAAACGTAAAGGCCCACTCTACCTTCCCCCTCTACGACGCTACCAGTCACGTGATGCGTTTCGTCTTCATTGGTGATTCTAAAGGAATTTAGTGACTTTGGAGGATTTTTCCAAGTTATAAACGTAAGGACGGATTGACGACTTTACGTTATCGTAAAGGCTGCTAGATACAACTAATTAGATACAAACAGTAGATGCAACTTTGGCGAATCGAATTGCTAGTGCATTTAGAAACAGAAAGTTCAAAATGTGATTTATAATATTTTTGTGGAATTCACTTTCTGTTATAACTAGATTGCGGATCTTCATGCATTTATGGAGTCTTGAATTTTCAAAAAATGCTACAATATGAAATTCCCCAACTACAAAGCCTACTACCACTGAAAATAGGATTACACACGATTCCACTTTCTTAAAATTTGCCTACATAAATTGAAAATATGTATGAACATCCGCAGTCTACCAGAAAAATTCGTAGCGTTTTACACAGCCTACATTTTATAGTATAAACACTTATGTATAATTAAATATTAAGAACCTCCCCACTCTCATTAAAAATAGAATATGTCTGCAACCAAACGAATTTATATTACAAACCAAAAATTGTTAAGTGCTAATCGTGTAGTACAAATAGAAATTCCGGTTACTACAGAAAAATAACAATATGAATTATTATTAGTGAAGGCACTAAAAAAACACTTAACGATAATTTGATGAATAAAAGGAAAATTATTCTCAGATGATATTAGCTAATAATAATATGCTTCTCACATTCACCCTCGCAGCCACGAAATTTATACATTTATCTTGACATTACAAGTTTACATTTATTCTAGCACTACAAAGTTGAATTAATCCACCTGTTCGTATCATTCACTTTCGCCTTTCTCTCGTTCTCATCTTTCTGCCTCGTTCAAGTAATTTATTTCTCTTCTTGGTGTCCTAACCACTCCATCTATTTCCCTACAATAGCTTATGAAAGGTTCCAACATTCAAAATCTATCTTAACATAAATCATACTTTCTCTTTTCTTCGTTTTCGCGGTATCTGTTTCACGTCTCCGAGTCTCCGCAACTCGCTCGCGCTGTTAATTGTTGGCTTCTGCCTCTTCTATCTTTCCTTAAATATTCTGGCCACCAGATTGTTCCTACAGTACCTGTACCTTTCATTATACGTGATCTCTTTTACTTGTGAACTAACAAATCAACCTCAATAACATCATCTTATACTTTCATTTAAGATTGGAATGTAAAAGAAAATTTCTATGCTTTTTTTTGATACAGAACAATTATTGAAAATCCTATTAATAGGTTTTCGCTAGGTAAAGTGGTAAAAACGATTGAGTTTCAGTCCTTTAACTGCAGCAAAGCCGACCTAACAAAGGCACCCTTGTTCTTTTACCGTCCCTTCACCTTTTTATTCTCGCCTGCAAAAAGCTCCTGGAAACGGCTGAAAAAAGCTTGGCAGCAAAAAGGAATCGAGGAAAAGGATATCGATTTACCCGAAGCGTCGACTTTATCGCTTCTCGCGTCAAAGCTACATCGTGCCAAGCATCTTCGAGCGCGATAAGACTGGTAAATGTGGGAGGAAAGTACTACAATCCATCGTATTACCTGGCGTGTTGGAAAGACATGGTTTTTTTCCCTTCTTCGCGTTGGAATCGCTCGAAGAAAGTCGCTCCTCTGCGACGGGCACAGGGAGAAAGTTCGACCGCCCCTCGTTCTTCCTTTCCGGGAACGCTGTCCGCGGGGATTCATAAGAAAAGTTACGTACTCTGGGGGTGATTCCCAGCGCCAGACACCCTTCTTCTGGAATTGCGTGAATAAGGTTTTGGGTTTTCAGCCAGGTCGTTACGGGATCAACCACTTTCCTCGGACTTTCGAGGAAAACGTTCCAGACGTTTCTCGAAATCCTTCTGCTTTTGTTCTCGCCTGTCGTCACGCGAGCAATAAAAATAAATGAACCAGACACAACAAATACAAAGATTAAGTGAAGCTTTATGACGAACGTGAACGTTTTTTAGAATGAAGAAAGCAAGCGAGTTTTACCATCCAGCGACAAAACTTGTGAAGCATATAAGGAAATGAATAAGAAGGGTGTATTCCAGTAAGAATATTTTTCTTCATTTATCTCTAACGTTATTGCTCACGTGGTATAGCAACGCTTTATGCAGTGAGTGTAAAAAAAGTATTCGTACGCACTTTGAAATAGAATAACTTTTTTATAATTGTACCGAACAACCTGATCTTTTTATAATCAATTAGAAGCATTGGTTTACGAAATAATATGCAAAAAAGATTTTCCGAAAATTATAATTTACAAGGTTACATGCATATTTTAAATTGTCATTAAGGACCCAAATAAAAGAGTTTTAAAAAATTTCTTTTTCATAAAAAAGAATTTCTTTTTCTTTAAACCAATGCTTCTAATCGATTATACAAAATCAGGTCGTTCGGTACAATTAGAAAAAAAGTTATTCTATTTTGAAGGGCGTACGAGTACTTTTAGTTGTATAATAAAAATGGTTTGAAAGTTGACCTGTCTTCAATTTGTTTTTCTCTGACTGTAGACAAATTTTCTTTTGTACGTCCGGGAATAACTTGCTCTGTCTTACGTAACGAGTTGATCAAGAGCATCGAAATTGCATGAGTCTTCATTATACATATTATGTACACGTTCACGAGCCATGTTTCCCATTCACTTTTGTGTTCACCCTTCGGAGGACGGTGTTTGCTTCCGAGATCAAATAGCAAAAGAGGCTCTCGGCGCTCCGACGAAAATACGATTCGACTGAGAGTGAGATCAAAGGCAAAGAGGAGTACCGGCGATAATTCCGTTTGGATGCTCATTTCGATCCAATGCATTAACCACCAGTGTGATCATTATTCTAAAGAGGCTCAAACTCCATTTCGTTGGCTAAAGACATTTTCAAAAATGTTTATGTCGATTATCGACTAACTTCCCTGTAGAATGATTTTCAAAATAAAAGAAATAAACTGTCAATGGTGATTTCTGACAATATTCATTGGTTTGGCAAGAAAGTAATTTCGGTACTTTAAGATGAAATAAAAAACCGAATTTCTTTATTCAAGCGATGAACTTTATTTAATAAAATATTTTCTTATTTATTCTTTTTGGCAAAAGATCACCGAGCAAAAGGGAAAATATCTTATTCATTGAAGTTCATTGCTTGAATACAAAAATTTGGCTCTATTTCACCTTAAAATACTCACAGAAGCCGTTCGGATCATTATAATTTAAATGCTTCCCTGGCGAGAGTACACAGAGGCTCAACACCTTAATCATGTTATTTGGCAATGTTCAGAGTATGATTCAGAACGAGGACACTTGCTTAAACTACTCCTCAATCGTAAAAACTATCTTCTCTACACTATTAATTTTTTTCTAAACGTACGAGGAATTACAGCGCTAAGGTTTATATTAATTTCACTTTATATTACCATATATACTTCATTATTATTTGTAAAGTGTTATACTAATGTATGCTACATAAACCAAACATGGTTTACGGCATCAATACATAAGTAAATAATATTTAGAAACCAGTATTTTAAGCAATTTCAAAACACGAAATAACATAGGAATTTCACAGACGTTGTTTACCAGGTTTCATAAAAATCATTGTCGCAGAGATCTAGGGTTAAAGACATGCGATCTGCCGACGTATTTACGCTTAAACAGCCTTCAATGATGCAAACTAAGGTATGACATCGCCTTTGGCGGAACACGTACAGGTTAAGACGATAAGTACTCGTGTACATATCGCATGAAACCATCGTGAAATTTTTGCGATTAGTACGAAAACATACCGAGTGTCTTTAGAGCAGGCTCTGGCAACTTCTTCAACGCTTCGCGACTCTCACTATCAATAGATTACTACTTGCATTAGGCCATTCGGTAGCTTATCCAAAGAAAATACTTTGTGCCAATATACAACCGTGTATGTCGACATAGGTGGTAGTAATGGAATGACAAAGAAAATCAGGTTTTTCTTCATAATTTCTCTTATCCTCTTCAATTTAAGATTCTGAAAAAAATCGGACATATTTTAACTATTAGAACGCACGTCTATGAATTTTTTCAAATTGCTTTAGTAAATCGAATTAAACGAAAAGAAGACTATTTTTGAAGGTTTTACACTAAACCTTACAACACTTTGTGGTTCCAGGTTTCTTATTTTACAATTAGAAAAATAATAAAACTGACTTCATAAAAAACGATTGTATAGATATCTTTAGTAGTGCACGTATTACAATAGGAGCTGCACACAGTCTAAATAAAATCAATCTTGTCATTTTTATAAGGGAACGTGTACCAGTTACTCTTAAGGCTCCGTAAGTTTAGTGTTATGTTGAACACCTTGTACATTCACCAGACTCTCTGCTTACTTAGAAATGAATACCTCCATCACAGTAATGGCAGACCTCATAAAAATAGTAGGACACAGGTGTCCTGATAGAGCTCAATGGGAATTTACAAATATGGGCAATGTAGATCGTAACTTGTTTAATTCGAGAATGTCCTCATTGCAACTCTAATGTACCTATATCAAGTAATGCATTATTAAATGATAATAATAACAACAGTCAAATAATTCCTTCTACAATCATCGATCGAATATTTTCTTTGGCAGGGTGGTTCATGTCGCCGTCTTAAAATAAAGTATGGCTATCACCTGCTTATAGATAATAGCAGAAAAGCGAAACCGAAAATTATAGAGAAAAAATCGACAGCTTTCCGGAGAGTTTCACTTCTATCGTTGTTGCAATCCCACAGACAATCCGTGAGGGCTTAACGCTGTTTCAACAAGGGATTACTGTCGCTTCCCTAAGCCGATGGCTAGGCGACCCTGCGTATCCGTATCGTGGGCAAACATTTAAATTGCCAAGATTACCAAGTACTCTACCACACACAACTTTTTTTAACACTACAAATAAGATCGATGTGAAATACATTCTACCCCGTTCACTGTGGCTTAAGAAAACTTAATCCTGGAAGACGAAGATGTGCGTATGCATTCCATAAAATCATATGAGCATTTAAGTTCTAGTTTTTGCGAGAAACTGATTTATTTATTAGCAATGTAAGAATATTTATATTGGGTTGGCAAGAAAGTAATCTCGGTATTTTAAGGTGAAATAAAACCGAATTTCTTTATTCAAGCGATGAACTAAATAAAATACATATATCAATATTTCTTATTTATTCTTTTTGACAAAAGATCATCGAACGAAAGAGGAAATATCTTGTTCATTAAAGTTCATTGCTCGAATAAAAAAATTGGGCTTTATTTCACCTTAAAATACCGAAATTACTTTCTTGCCAACCCAATAGTTAGACACTTAATACAGTCGTACATTTACTTGTACGTAAGTAATCACTTGAAAAATTTGTTTTTTACTTATTTACACAAAGGAGTGGTCCGTGAGGTATCATAAATAATGAAATGTTAAAAAATAAATAACTTTTGAAGAGGGATCTAAACTAGACCTCTAACCGAAAATTTTAAAGGGGATTGTTGTTCCAAATGGTGACCGTGACAACTAGACAGCGGATTTTATGCATTTATAACGAAAATGAGTAGGTTTAATTTCAAACAGTAAAAACATTAGAAGAATGACATTATATTATTTTCAACTTATTAAACACATTAAGAAAGAAAATAAATTTCTATTTCAATCCAGTTTGTTGCAAATCTGGTAGAAAATTTTCATTTTCCACAAAGATCGGCTGTCCTGTGATAAATGTTTAGAAATTCAATTAATTGCAATGGAGAACATTTCGAACCCTACTTACATTAAAAATCATTTATATTTTACTCTTTACAATAAAGAAACTCAAGGTTACCTTGATAAAAAAAAGCTCTTGTACGCTAATCGTGAAACCATATAAATTTTGTTTCAAACATTTTCTCACATATTCTATTTATTATATTATAATAATTTACAAGTAATTCCGACGGCACACTTATAGTTAGCTGAATCATCCTTATATACAAAACACATAACGTTCCGGGTGTTATGATTTATTTCGATGTTATGCTTTTTTTGGGTAACGCCCTAAATTGCGGAATTAGTTCCGGACCTTTATAGATCACCGAAGGGTGGCTACTCTGTCCCGATGTTCACTGCCTGGCGCGAATCTCCAGGGTAAAATTGACTTTGCGCCCCTTCCCCTAGTATTAGACCCGTTACGTATCGAACAAATATCGAACAATTTTGGGAACGACTTTCCCTTTGTCCTGTCCTAGTCGATCCGCTGTCTCTTGAACTCGCTTATTTTTAGCGTCCTACCTCGACGACCACTTCCGAGTCAGTTTCTTTTTTTAGAAGGAAAGCCATCCGCGAAATAAAGGATTCGATTTACTCGACGAGAAACAAATATAACGCAGCAACTACAATATTTTTACAGAAAACGCTGTATAATTACAATATATCGTAATTGTTGATCTACAAAAATATTAACATGTGCTTGTAGCTTCTATACAAAAATATAAAATAGTGGTATTGTCTGCCCTCTAATTATTACGGTAAATATATCTACCAAAAATGTGTAATTGTAATACATCGCGTGTGCTTGTAAGAGAATTCTTGACGAAAGAACAGAATTTCCAGAGTAAACCTCTGCGACGACGTCACGAGAAAATTAAATGAGCAAAATCCAACAATTTCTTTCCCAAACATGAAAGGGTAGTCAGGTGCCTGGACAAAGGGGAGAAGGCGTATCGTGTCACAGAGCCTGTTCTTATATTCCGGAGGCACTTAAGAGCGCAAATATTTATGGTATCCTAAAGGTACGGCCAAAAAACAAAGCCCTTTATCGATGCAGAAGATAAGTCAAGGAGGGAAAAAGAAGAAAATCCGTCCCTCGCAGAATAGTTATACCCCATGGGATTAACCTTTAATTCTATCCTGACTTGACAGCCCCTTTCGTCCTTGAAAAACGTTCCGCCGCACATCAAACGTCCTTGAATGTTCCTATAGCGAGCGGTAACAAGATCAAAATGAAATTTCGAAAATGGATCCCCCAAGACCGTCTTTTAACGGTGAATTGAAATGATTGAAAAATGGCGGATGACATATTATAAAAAGACGGGAGTGCCTGAGAAGGTAGAATGAAAATTTGGAAGGTTTTCTGAACCACAATAATTTATAAGATGTCCCATCTAACTTGAGCATTTTAAATATTATAACCTAGAGAACCATGACGCAAATAAATAATAAATATAAAATTAAACATTTGTTAAAATTTGTGATTTAAGGAGAATTATCCTTAATCGTAATTACTATTTTGTTAGTCAACTATTATAATTTTCTGTTCATCTGGTTGTCATTTATGACAAACATGAGTACAAATATTAGAAGATTTTAAGAATCTGATGATAGTATATTTGTTACTTATTCAAATTTTTAAGAGAAGAAGTAAATGCCTATAACAATTCCTCCCATACTAAAGAAGAACATGGAGGAAAGTAACGATTACATGATTACGTATAATTAATGGAAACAGACATAAAAGAGGGACATTGATAGATGAACAGATACGAAAAATAAATTCTATCTAAAGGGTGCTGTTTGCTATGTGTAGATTGGTTTCTGAAAGTGTTGGTGGCTATAGGTAACCAGCATCGATCCACTTGACCTGGCGTCCAGCTTGCCTGTTTTCATGTCCGAAATACAAACTTGCCTTTCTAACGATTAGATTGTTGCACGTAATGTGACTGTCGTGTCGTGAAATGGATTTACACTTTTCTTTCAAATCAAAAATTAAACTTTCTTATTTTTGATCTTTCACGAATCAAACTTTTACCATCGTATTCGTCTCGGGTTTCTAATTAGAATGAACTAGAACCAAACACGAGATACACTACCGCTAACTGAAGTTTGGCCAAGAGAGAAAATTTTAAAATATAACAATTTAAAACATTTCGCTCGCTTAAAGAAAGTTTATATTATTACATAGTAATCTTAAATAACCTTTCTACATACATTGACTCGGTTTAATATTCGGACGCTGTAATAAAGATGACAACTTCTATAATATTGTACTATACGATTTGAACTTTTTTGGGAAGCAATTAGTTTACTACAGGATGTGAGAAGAAATTGCAATTCATCAGAATTGTACAAAAAAATACTAAAAATTGCATTTTACAAGTTATCTATTTATGGGTTTGTATTGAAAATTTAAAAAATACGTTTTGTAGATCTGTGTTAATGATATGCACTGTGAAAGTTTCATCGAAATCGATTGATGCTGGAAAAAACTACAGGCATTGGAAGATGGTGGTGTACTCAGAGTACACAGAGGTGTTCAAAGGTGTTCTATTTCAAAGAGAGTCTGAATTTTTGTGCGAGTCACAGTATACAGGAACATCGCAAAAGTCGATCGATCGTTTCTTTTCGAAATTGGAAGATGTAATACGTAGGATGAAATTCTCTGTGCAGTAAAGCATAACAACAACCATGTTGTTTGTCTGCGTTTACGTTACATGAATATGGTTGAATGATCAAAGCAATCGCCTGGCAAACGAAAGACCCGGGTTTGCTCGGGTACTTGATCGGTACCCAATTTTTTCCCTGCGAGGCAGTGTTCCAATAAAATAGTCGGAAAATCGTTTATGATATTCACGAAAATAGAAGCAGCAGACCAGACCATAAACTCGTTCGTATTTGAGTTGTATGTATGTATGATTCATCTTCATCATCGTCGATGGTTCCACCACTTCCATCACATTAAATTATATCGGTATACATTCAATCATTTCTATACACTTAGTTTTCCATCGACTTTATGGACTAACCCAAGTTAAACGAATCTAACGAATTATCTATTTAATATAATTTTCTGCTAAGATGATAACGTCACTCAAATTGTGGATACGTAAAAAAAGAAGAAGCACAATGGTTAACACAATATATATTTCAGTTAACCTTTGGTTACTCGCATGGGGTCATGCAGTAATTTCGATATCTTCATAAATGAGTAATTCCTGTCAAATGTCCTGTCAACAAATGTCAACGTCCTCATCGAAATTTGCTTTACGTTTGCCTTAGTAAGAACAAGAAGATTAACGTATCTGGAAGAAGTACCTCCAAAAATAATATATTCTTTGAATGATTATAATTTGATTATAATAATTTGTATTAAATGGAAACATTGTAATTGTTAAATGTTTAACGTTAACTGCAAAAAGAATGTAAGAAAAAAACTCAAAAGGTGATTAATCGATTTGTCCTGTGAACGGCTCGACTAATTCGATCAATTTCGATAAATCAATATATTTAGTAAGAAATGTAATCGAACAGTAGTTCGAGAAAAAAAGTAAATGTTTCTTTCGACAACGCTCAGGCCAGAAATGCATCCGACAAGTTGCAGGGTAGAATATGTCCTTATGACGAGCCGGTAAGTGCGCAGAATCCAGCGTAACGATTGCAGGAGCAAAGGCAGCCATCATACAGGTAAGGCGAGACCGGCTGATCTAGGTCACCGCGACCTCGTCCCAGAGGCCGGACTTGCTAAAGGTTACGACCCGCTTGAATAGTCGCTCGATGGTCCATCGATTGACCCGCTCGGCGGCCAGTTTTATTTCCATTCGTCTGTTAACGTTAACACATTCAAATCACCAGACACTCGGGTGACTTCAATGAGGCTTGAATTTCGCGCCGCCTCGCGTCGTATCTGCTAACTGATAACTAGACTCCAGATCTTTATTCGAAATAAAAAGTTTGTTCATCGATAGCAAGACACAGGACCTAAGTATAAATTTACATTGTTCACTAATAATTTTAATGAAGTAAATATAATATGATAGCACCCTTAAAGTAATGGTGATTCTTTTAACTGTTTTAAAAGTGCATCTGATACTTTTTCTCGTAAATCCATAACATCCGCAGTCTACTGATAACAAATCACAATGGTTGACGAAACAGTTTTCCACCAATTATCCGATCTCTCGTATTTTCATTATTTTTCAACGTTAAATTCAAACATCAATAGGTATATATTTTGGTAGGGGATGAAGGATTATATTAAAAGCAAGTACTTAACATTTTCTTCACTGGAAGTCCAGTAACAGACTTTTCAATAATTCCGTTGTACTAAAAGACAGTTTAAAAATCTCCTTTTACGTAATAATCTCAGAAGAAATAATTCGATTACGTTACTGAGGTTGATTCAGGTTGATGCTTCAAGATTGAAATTGCTATTACTGCTGAATGATCTATTAAAAAATTCGTAACCATGGGCCACAAACTTGAACAAAATAATGAGACAATCACCGGTAATGTGTTAAGCCAAAATTTAATTTGAAATTGAAAGAAACAGTAGATTTTTAAGAGTATCTTAGAGGGTTCTAATATTCTTAATTTGCGATTATTAACCCCTTGCCGTACTTTGACCAGCCAAACTCGTGATAAAGGTTTTTAACGGATTCTAACAAATATGAATGTTACGCGTTTCATTTAATTGAAATAAATGTAGCCATACAAAAATTACACATTTTCTTTTCCCTTCTACGACATTTGTGTGCATAAAGACTTTCTAATCATTGTAACTGCAAAAGAAAAGATACGGCAAGGGGTTAAGATTGTAAAGATGCTTCCCTGAGGAATTATTTACCAATCTCATTGGTAAACCAATTGTTAAGCCGACATAAAAAATTACCACTCCTGAAAAATAATAAAGAATCGAATATTTCGTGGATGCACCTTTCAGGACAGCCTTAAATCTTTTAACCCCTTGCCCTACGATTTATTTTACGGTTTCAGTAATTGGAACTTTCTTTGTAGTCCGTAATTTCCTAGAAAAGGAGAAAATTTATATCTATTGTATACCTACATGTTCTTCAGTAACTGTACATTAACAAAACCAAAATAGAATTTCATCCCGGTTTAATGGAGATTAATAACATACATATTTATGGGACTCTGTTCAAAATCTTCATCACGAGTCTGACACGATATTGTAAGGCGGGGGTTAAGCGTTGAATGCATTCATTTTCGAGTAAGGTCCATACAAAGGTCATTCCCAGAGTCACCAGATGAGGGGAGAGAGCACGAATCGAGGGGAACGTACTTACCCTCTCTCTGCCAGGACAAAACGGAATAGAGTTGTAGAAGGGGAAGGTAGAGTGGGGACGTTGATTAATACAGTCCACTGTGGTCGCGCTCTGATTGGTCTTGTTTTTCGTTAATTACTCCTTAACGAAGCCGCGGAGAATATTTTCGCAAAGGAAAGAGGTACTTGAAAATACTTCAGGAATCAGCAATTTCAAGGTAGTGCGACATTTTTGGAACACCCTGTATACGAGAGAGGAGGAAATAGTGAAATCGAGAAGGAATCACGTGACAGAGGGGAACGAGAATTAATTCGAGATTTTCGAAGGCCGTAGGGCTCGTCGAGATTGAACGTACGCTTAGTTAATCTCCGCGGATGTGAGCTGCCAGTAAAACGAGCAACTTCCTGATCCTGTTTTCCTCGTGGATCAACGGCTCACCGCTCACGAATCTGTCGAAGTCTCCGCGTCGAGGTCTCCGGTCATATCGCAACGTGCGAGATGATCGATCGTCGCTGCCGCCGTCCAATTCCGTCCGCTCACGAACAATCGTTGCTGTACTCGTAATCTACTGGGTGGCGCGTAACTGGTGGAATCTGCGTATCTACGTGAAAAATTAAGTCGAAAATATCGAACAAACGTTTTCTCATTCTACGGTTTGTTCTCGAGAAAATCGAATTCAAACATCTGCTCGGTACGATGTACATTACCGCTCACGGAACTTTGGTCAAGACAGATAATTTCAAGATATAATAATTTCAAACGTTTCGCTCGCTTCAAGAAAGTTTATATTATTAATAGACTACGGGCTTTTCCGCAAAACAAAATTTTCCAGATGCATTGCAAGAAACCGGAGTAACATTTTATTTTCTCTCTTAATATAGCTAGTAGGTTGAAAATAATATAAAAGTATTTATAAATATATCTTATGTACTGAATGTTTTAAATTACACTTACACATTTTTGTCATAAATGCATAAAATCCGGAGTGTAATTATTACATAGTAATTTTAGATAACCTTTCTACATAACTAATGAGGATTTCTTGAAGAACATTATATTACACTAGGATGATCCTTAGCTGTGAGTGCCAAAATTATATTTCGGTCTTTTTGGTCTGGGTATAAGGACGGAATTTCTAAAAAAAACTTATTCTGATTTAAAGTGTATGCCATTAGTTATGAGACTGTTCGAATATGGGTGTTTTCATTGCTATGCCAACATATAATTATTGTCACAGCTCGTCTAGTCGCATTGCTAAATGAATCGACGACGAGTAGTACATATACATTTGACGAAATAATAGATGTTCAGAGGAAAAGTTGCAGCAATCATGACAGATTTTAATATTCGATTCCTTTGCTGTCCGAGAACGACAAAACAATATAATTAAACGTAATAGCTGTTATTTCTTCATAGAGACGTTGGCTCACGTAATTACCGCGTTCACGCTTACAATGTCTTACTACGTTACGTTCGCTGCTCATCGTGATGATGACTGAATTTCTAGTGAAAGCCATTAGAAATGCATTGAACGTGCACATGTCATCCAACGTGCTTCGAAATACCACTTTGAATTTTCATTCTAGCCTCCGATAAAGAATTTAACAACCTTTACATTTTTCTTCGACACTCGAACGAATAGGAATTTTTAACCCTTAGCACTCGAGAGGCGCCTCTGAGGCGTCACTAAAAATTGCTGTACTATTATCTGAAATATTGTTTACACTATTAGATATGTCGGTATCTAACCAAGTACTAAACATTTAAAAAAAATGCAAGTGGGTAATTTTTCTGAATAACATATATTATAATTAATTTCATCAAGTGTTTTGAAAATTGTATAACATTTTACAGACGCAATTCTAATTAATCTTGAAAATGATCTAAACAAAGATCGAAACAAAACATTAACGATTAGTTCACTGGACGATTCGTAGAAAAATTATTTAATCTGTACGATTATTCAATGTGTCGATGTCTAATCAATTACTAAACATTTAAGTATTGTATGAAGTATTATATCAATTTCGTGTCTACCAAATTTAAAACATCATAGGGCATGGAAATATTAATATAGCTCCGAGTGCAAAGAGTTAATTGAAAAATTAAACATTTCTTCCGACCTAGAATATTTCGATTCCCTATGATTTTATTAAATCTTATGGATACGAAATTGTTACAATATCTCATACAATACCTAAATGTTTAGTAATTGATTAGACACCGACACATTGAATAATCGTACAGATTAAATAATTTTTGTACGAATCGTCCAGTAATCCTGAAATATCTCGAATCGTTTGGTCGAATGTTAGAGAACTTATTTTCTTTTTAAAGTGTGCGCTTTTGTCCACCACTGTAATTCTATTGGCTTAGCGTAACTGTTATTCCTGAGCCTCCGAAACCACTTCTCTCCCGTGGCACGAGGTTTGAAAACCCGTACGTGCCTCGAAATATTCAGCTATCGGATTTCTCGCGTACAAGCTCGACGAGTTAGCGCACCGTGGGATGATAGGGGTCGATCACTCCGCGTAGGGTCGATCGATTCAGCGAAACCTTTTGCACGGCACAGCTCGACCCGTCGTTTTCACCGTGGCTAATGAAGTATCGCGTTAACGGGAAACTCGATACCTCATGCCAGAGAAACTCCAAAGCAATGGTTTAACGGAAGAGGGACACGACAAACAATTTGATAAACCGAGGATCTGGTCTAAGTCTATAACTATACTTACTCCACTTGTAAACATCAGCTTTCACTGCTTACAAGGGAAGCTAAATCCAAAAAATTATGAAATGCTTCGCACGCAAATAGAGTAAGGTTAACACTAAACCTTTTTTTTTCCTTCACTTTACTCGGGGACACGGGTGAGGGCCCTTTCTTCGATTCACTCACCCGTGTCTATTTCCGAGTGTAGCCACTCATGTTCTTGTAAAATTAACACTAAACCTACCACGGTCAAATTGACCGGTTTTCTGATGCATAGTTATTGAAATTGTACAAATGTTTTCATAGGAAGTTACTGAATCGACTTCTTTGCTTAAGTACAATGTATAATTAAAACCGTACAAAGTTTAAGTAAGTTTAATCTTCTCAATTTTATAAGGTGTTTCATTTTTCTCGAGGGTCTCGATACATTTTCTCGCAAGATACTCTGTTGATTCACGATACAAAAGGTAGATCGTTCCATGTAAAGTAATAAGGAGATCTAACTCGATTCAAAAAGAAATAACTTTCGATAGAAATGAGGTAGAGCGATGAATTTTTTTTAAATGAAAGCTGAAACAATGTAGAATATGGGAAAAATAGAGAGATTACAGTACGAATGGTTTTTAAACTTGAGAAAATTCATCAAAGTTGCACAATTTCAAGAAAATGTGGTTTTTCCGTTACCACGAGCAGACAAAAAATTTTTTTTAACATGCTATGTATCATTTCCCATAGATTTTTTCACGCTGATTTCAAATCTGGTCTGAAAATTTGTCTACGACCCTTGGTTTTTTCAAAAAATCGAATTATAGTTATAATCTCCCTATTTTTCCCATATTCTACAATGTTTCAGCTTTAATTTAAAAAAAAATTCATCGCTCTATCTCATTTCTATAAAAAGTTCTTTGATTTTGAATCGAGTTAGGTCAATTTTTCCCATAGTGCGCCGTTGCCCATGTGAAGAATGGATTTTGCATCATAATATTTCCCCTCCATACCATGCAAGTTTCCGTAGATATCGTCTTTTGATATTATTATGAATAACAAAAATATTTGAAGTAATCGAAGTTATAGGACATACATACATATTATATATGTAGATGTTGTTTACCTTGTGACGCAATAGTTCCGAATTCAGTACGGAGACATCAATCCCGTCCATTGAACTTCCCGCTGCGCGGGTCCGGTTACAGAGACTTCAACAGAAGCTAGAACTCGACGCCGCTTCCATTAAACTGTTTTCCCATATCTTTCTCTCTCTCTCCTTTTATTCTCTCTCGTTCCCTCTTTCCACCTCTTTTACCCCTCACTCTAGTTCTCTTTCATTGTTATTAGTAGACTGCGAAGATCTTTATGCGTTTATGGCTTCTGAAAATGTTCAAAAAAGGGTAGAATACAGAATTCGACAGAATTTCGTACAATTTTTATTTACTTCAGATTTGCAAAGGCTACTACCACTGGTAATAAGATTCTTCTGTATTGCACTTTCTTGAAATTCGTTTACAAACATTGAAAATTGCATAAACATTGGCAGTGTAAATTAACTTACTGTAAAATAATCTCAACAGGGGCATATGTCGTATCACTAGACTGTGAATCTTTATGCAAAATAAAAATGTTATGCATTGATTGTGAGAAGCAGAGATAACATAAAAATTGATTTTATTTCTTAACGAGTTAATTAGTCGTTAGGAAATGAACATAGATGTCGTGATGTTGGTGAGTTAATATTGTCAACGAAGTTAGAAGTCGATGAAATAGAACGATTGTCGTTGAAATAACTGTCGGTGAGTTAAGGGTAACCCACTCTGGTTACGTGCGCGTGCCATGCAAGATTTGCATTGTTAGTATATTTAATTTTCTTGCCACAGAGAAAGTAAGAAAATAGTACGGTGACCTAATAATGGATCATGCAAACAAACCGGCTACCGTAGCACTCGAGTATGTAGAAAAAGGCGAAGTATGATAAAGTCTAAAACTAATCGGAGCATGTACAAGATGGCCCGCAAGTCACTGTCCCAATTCAAAACGCTCAGAAGATGAATAACTTTTCTATTTTTTAATAATTTGTATTTATAATTATTGTGGTTCAAAGTAAGTGGAAATATTTTCAATTTAGTATGCTCTCCATTAGACATTTCCAAAAAAAGAATATCAATACTATGGAAGTAAAATTTGAAAGTATATAAATATTTAAGGAAAAGTTATTCGTCTTTTAAATGGGAAAGTGACTTGCATAGATGCAAATATGTGCAATTCTGTTAAATTCATTTTGTGGCTCTTTGTCAGCGCAAACTCAGCGTTATCGACCACTCGTCGGCCCGTAACCACTGTCGTTTGTGTATGTATGTCTGCGCCAATGCTTTCCAAAGCGCACCTCTGCACATCTGAAGGTGGTGGAAAGGTATACAGAAGTTTTCAGTATTCTTCCTGACTACTGAATCCAGAACTAGGAACAAGTTCAACCTAAGAAAAAAACCTCAACCAGAACAATTCATTTTATGTACTTAGAAATGTTAAACGCGTTACTTTTGGAAGATAAAGTAATTGCATGGTGGATTTCAAAAGATGCTTTAAATAATTTTTGATTAATAAGCTCGAACTTGTTTATTATTAACAAAATAATTGAAGTAAAATATTATTTGAAAGTACTTTATTTGATTTAAACGTACAATAAAAATTGTACTAAGAAAAGAACCTCAACCAGGACAATTCATTTAGTATGTATTTAGAAATGTTCAACGCGTTACTATTCGCAGATAAAGTGTAAATAATTTTCGATTAATAAGTTCGAATTAATTGGGACCGTGTGATTCGGAAAATCGAGCCGTTTTAAAATGACTTAACATGGTATAGAGGATGTTCCAAAAATGTTGTTCTACTGTACTATGAATAGTGTAATGGGTTGCGAACTTCGCGGCAAAGGTAAAGTGATTTCTTAACTGCTGAAATTGTCGTTGAACAGAAGATATTATCAGTTTAACGATGAAGTCAAAGAGAATGAAAGGCAGTCCATTATTCGCGCTGCAAATACTCCACATTACGTGAATAAAGTTAGCAGTGAGTGGTTCTCATTAAATTGCAGAATATCCTCAGAAATCCTCGTGGAACATTCCACTTTGATTTCGTAATTTACCGCGCGTAGTGAAGGCACGATAGATCGAGACGCGGCCAGATTTACGTAATCGTTTTTCACCATTGTCATCTGATTGGAGTAGCAGTTAATTAGTCTTAACGAACAGTTAAATGGAACTCCTGCGCCGACTGTCGTTTGCTCTTGTCTGCGTGAAAAATGTTATAACTCTTGGTAGCATATCCTTCAATGAATTATGCAGATATCAATTTCTGGATTGCTAATTTGGCACTATTTTAATATTGAAACACTACAAAAATTAGCATATCCAAATTTATTAATCAATTTAGTAACTTTGATAACCTTCTCATGAGGTAGAATTGTTTATTTTATTTGAACAAAATAATTGAAATGAAACATTATTTGTAAATAGTTTGATTTAAGCGTACAATGAAACTAAATCTTTTATGATATTTGTAGATCATAAACAATAATTTGTAATACCTTATTATTTTGATCAAATGAAATAAAAAATCATTTTCTTTCTTCGAATGATGTAGGATTGCTACAAAATTAGGCGAGTAACAACCCATTTTCAGTGCACATGTACGTATACATACATATCGAGATATGCGAGTGTTCTAGTGGGTCGTTTAATATTTTATGGGCGACTTTTATATCGTATCAAGGCCTTCGATAAAGTGATCCTGGATCGTATTTTTTCTCGTTTCAGACGGATTAGAATTGATGGGCTATAAATTATGTTATGTAATACAATAAATATTGGCGAACAAATATGTTTGGGATTTACGAATAAATATAGCAATAACTTAGTACATCAACAATAAGATCAAATTAGATTCTTTATGGACAATTTGATACAATTGTATTCGATAAATAGTTCATTTAATACTTTTGAGAAATATTAAGTAAGGTTTTATAAATTAATCATCTAGAACTAAATCATTTTCCCATAAAGGGCTGATTCCCGAGGTAATCTTAAATAACTTTTTCCTTTGCGAAAAAACTTCTGTGCATATGTGTCCGGTATTGACAGAGAGGGGGTAAGTTTTTCCCCTGAAATCATGCTCCCTCCCCTCATCTGACGACTCTGCCCTAGCAACGAGAAGCAAAAAAAAATCTCGGTAAATCTGACGGAACGTGTCAGTGCTCAATGTACTACCCCCATTCGACGTGCAGAAAAGCGCGAAGATCACCAGTGAACTCATCTAGAAACTCTAAAGGGAGGCACAAAGCAGCCTGGGCTATAATCACATGCTCGCGATGAATAAGAAACCTTAGATCAGACGGTACGTGCGAAAGATCTTTATCGTTCTCTCGAATCATTGCTAGCCGAACGAACCACGCGTGTAGACGTGTCGCGGCGCATAACCACACATTCGACTCCATCCCCATGTTGTAAGCGTTGATGGTGTCCGTGATGCAATAATACACGTAGTGATGGGATTCGAAGAGCCTTGAGATTCAAGTTCTACCAAGAACATTTAATAGTTCCCCTATTTTTCAAACAGTTTCGAATATTTGATAAAGCTTTTCTTATACTTACCCTGGCAAACATTATCACTATACAACGGATTCTATGCATTTATGACAAAAATGAATAGGTGTAAATTAAAACAGTAAAAGCATTAGAAGAATTTTAAAATACTGTTATATTATTTCCAACCAATTAATCATATTAAGAAAGAAAATCAATATCTACTTAATTCCAGTTTGTTGCAATTCGGGTAGAAAATGTTTATTTTGCATGAAGACCCGCTGTCTAATTATCACATCAAACAAATCAAGTGTCAAGTGCATTGGTAAAACATGTTATATATAAATATGTATTGTAAATATAAGTATAAATAAAATATTAATATGACTACTGAATATGTTTGTTTCTCATAATGTATAGAATCAGAGAATTATTTCAGAAAACCTTTTTGGCAATATCTATCGTCATTTTCATTGTTCGAGATATTAAGATGTGTTCTAATGCTTTGTCATACTACTTAATCTTCTTTACAAATTCTTCTTTGCAAATTATTATTTTACATTTAGTAAGAAACTAAAAGAATCTATCATTTTTTTAACACTTTTTGAAAATATCATTAACTCTTATACCATGTTTGTCTAATTGTATAAATATTTATAGTGATATTCTTAGTAGTAGTACCTTGTAAGCTTTTTGATAGACTGGCACTTTGAATGTTTTACATCCTTGCATTTAGGTCTTCAATAATTCAGGATACACGCAGTTCAGAATTCCACGCAGGTCCTTCACGTTTCGTAATACCTCTACCTCTTGAAAGGTCAAAAAGCCTAGGGCTTTGTAAATGTTTTTGAGTGCTTGACTATCCTAAAAGCACGAAGACTAAAAAATTTGTAGAATACTAAATTTTAAAATAGCACATCTCTCAACTATAAGAGAAAGTTATAACAGAATTTTTAATTTTTACAGTCTTTAACAAAGTGAACAATTTTCTACGAATTCAAAGTTTGAAAAATCATCAGAATCACACAAAAAATTTCACAAATTTCGAACAAAAATTATTTCAAGAGCCTTCGAATATATCGAATCTGTAGTGGAAAATAGCAATATGAAATTAACTAAAAATAGAGGTACCTACTTTTATTTAATTAACACACTGTTCCGTCATGTCATCGTCTTTTTTAACAATACCTTTACAATTATTTGGTCGATTTCGGTTTTAGGTTTTCGCAGTTGAACTGAAAGCATTCGAATTCTCGGTCGTTTAAAAGTTCGCGAACAAGTGTATTGAACTCTCGCTACTAAATCCATACCGCTCGATGATAGGTACTTTCTCATCTGCCTACTCACAATTCGGTTAATCGCATTCACGCGAATCAAAGCGCCGTACCGCCAGAGAAATGTTACCCAGCGAGAGTTCGTTTCACAGAGTTCTGCGGACTGATTTGCGTTCTGGTTGCGTTCAGCGCACAAAGCGTGGCACCGTTGCACACCATTTGCGCAACTCCGCGTAAAGACGAGACGATTGATGAAACATACGATCGAACAGCACGAATCCAACTCGTATTGCAACTGAGAAACTTCAAGCTTGATCTTCGCGAATATTTAGTTCGGGATTATTCGATTGCGGATTTTTATGCATTTCTGAAGAAAGTAACTCGATGAAATATAATGCAGTAAAAGATATAAAAAGTCTATATACTGTTATGTCGTTATCAACGTGAAAAAAAAACTATTAAGGAGCGAAGTGAATTTGTATTTAATATTCAACATGTAAAAATAAATCGAGAAAATGGAATAACATTTTTTCGTTTGACGCCTCGGTTTCAAGTAAACCGATTTTGAAAATGCAGCGTGTTATTGATAGAACGTCTGACGCGTCTGATCATGACCAACCAATTCTACTTCTTACGTACAGTGATCTAAATTAATATTCGGACGCTCTAATAAATACGATAACTTTTTTAATATTGTACTATACGATTTGAACTTGTTTGGGAAGCTAGAGCAATTAGTTTACTACAGGATATCAGAGTTAAACAAAAATTTAATCAACGATTGACGGATAAATTTCTACTTCAATCGTTGATCGCAATTAACTATTAAACTCCGAATTTAGTCGTTAATTGTGGTTGTAATAGTCAATCGGATAATTGATTATGATTAACTGCTGAAATTTCAAAATGAAATACAGAATCAAAACTGTATGCATACTGAAACCAATGTAAGCTGAGTTTTTGTTGAGATACATTTCTGTCAATTTTCCATCTCCGCTCTCCATCTCTCTATCTCTCCGTTATTACAATTATAAATTAATATCTTTATTAAAATCTCCATTAAAATTTTAAGTATTTAAATGAAACTATTGTATCATTGTATCTAGAAAATAGAGATAGAAATCTATGAATATAATAGAGAAGATATAAATTAAATATCTTTATTAAATTGATTTCCATTAAAATGTCAAGTCAATTCCAACAAAATTTATATATATATATACATATATATGTATTTTATAACAGTTATATAATATGCAATTCCATGCAAATATTTACATACGTATTTCGAGATTGAACACATTCTATCACAAAGTGGTTAAAGAGGAAGAAACAAATGGTTCGAGCTTACAGCAGTAGCTATGTAAATTGAAGCAGTACATTTTTAGAGAACAAAGACCTCTCGGACAGTGCAACTGCCATTCGAAAATAAAAATCTATATAAAGAACAATTTCCTAGTATGCCACAAGCTATAGACGTCGCGATTCAGACCGTATACATACGGGCTTTTTTATCAGCGATGAGACCAATGTCTGAGAAAACATTCGATCGTTCTCATTCCAAATTTATCTCTTGGGAATCCGTGTAACTATAATGACAGCCATCATAAAGTTCTACAAATATCCATGTCTATGGTCGCCTCCGAAGAAGAATCTAATGTATTGCATGCGACGTGGGAACGAGTTATGTGGCAGACAAAAGAAAGTTTAAATAGTAATGGATACGATAACTAGCAGAATGTCGACAAATTGAAATTTTATTATAAAGTTGCAATGCTTTAAGAGGATAGTGAATTGATAGTTTATTTAAAACGATGAAACAAATAAAGAAACTGGTTACACAAAAGTAAGTTTAATTCGACATTTTTCTGATTGCAATTTTGATATTCAAACAGTTTGTTATTTTATATATCAAGTTTGTAAAAATATAGAAGTATTAAGGATTAAAATATAATTCAACAGATTTGTTCAGAAATGTTTACCTTCGTTTCTATGGCAGTAATAATGTTAATGTTATTATTGCCAGATTATCTGCAGTAATCAGTTAACGCGATAATATTGAATCAGTACAGTCATTCTAAATTAATAACAATGATATTAACGTTAGTATTACCAGGTTAGACCGTTTAATAACTTTTAACAAAGCACATTCGATGTATATAGGAAAATTCCGAATAATTATTCACGCGTGTGGCAGCTGTGACACTTTTACAAAAATTCAATAAGGATTACTTCGATGCCTCATTAAATACGGATTAAACAATGGCGGCCCGTTCACGCGTGACGCTTTCAATTTCGTTTACGTAGTTTGTATACAACCAATTACCGGGACGCATCCGCGAGAAAGATATTGACAAACTATCACAGTAAAATTGCCATGGAAATTGATTGGTTGCAACGTATCTCAGATTTTCTACATAGGTTACGCATTTGTTTAAAATAATTCATGCATTGTAAAGTCGAAGAGAAATAATTCAGATTGATTTAAGATTTCAAACTCTCTTATAAATAAATCCATTACAGTGGAATCTTCTTTTCCAATGATAATTAATATATTCATAATTAAAATTTAGTCATTAAAGTGGAAAAGTTATATTAATCAAGTCGAAGAGAAATAATTTGGTTTAATTAAAGATTTCAAATACTTCTATCATAAATCCTTTCGCAAATCAAGCCTTCTCCAATGAAAATTAATATATTCTTAATTACAGTTTCGTAATTAAAGTGCAAAAGTTATATTAAAAGGAAGTTTACGTACTTCGTAAACTTTTAATTTGAAATCTGTAAAGTGACAATTTTCTCTATCAAAATTGCAAGAATATATGTTGTAAATGCTCTTTCTGAACCACTTTAACAAATTGCAAACATGTGGTTACATTGATATACTTAAATTACTTTAACACTTGTACTGGTAGTACTACTTTAACCTTTTGCATTCGAATATATAGGGTGTTCGACTATGGGTCAGAGAAAATTTAAGGGGTGGTTCTCAATTACTATCTAATTACTAATAATATAATTAAAGATTCGCCTAAAATGCTGCAACCCGACCGACAGTGGTGTACGTTACATAGCTATTAGAATGCGCATTTATGAATTTTTCCGGAATATTTAACTTCGAAACTGAATTTTTGAAAAATACAACAAATTAGGGTTTTATTGTTACAGTTTTATCCTCTTGTTATGGTTGCTAACATAATTTCTTCAGATTTTTCAAGTGGGGCACATATTTAGTTGAAAATATGAAAACCGATAATTTTCGAATGCGTGTAATCTACAATCTAGTAATTGTTATTTGTTTCGATCTGTTTACAGGCAACCGAGTGGTGGTTAAAAGATATGTACCTGTCTGTCCCATTGGCTTTACCAATCAACAGTAATCCTGGCCTAGCAGCGAGACCAAAACGATTTTCCAACCAAAAAGATGCTGCAGTGTTCCTCGCAAGGTTTATAACGGAGCTGCTTAATTACCAAGAACTGTTAGATGTGTAAGTATATTCTTCCACAGTATACATATACTCAAAATTTTCAATTTCGAGTATTGCTGTAAAAGATAAACAGAAAAATACAAGATTAAGCAATGTTAATCGAAAATTTACAAATTCACTTTATGTATTGGGTTGGAACGAAAGTTCATAGCGTTTTCAACTTAAGAATCGAAAATAAAATTAAGACATTTATTCGTATGTTTATTCAATAACACGATAAGTTACCTCGAAAATGGCGAAAAATAATAGAACAGAATGGAAAACATAATTATTTCTCATGACTTTAAAATTTACTTCGATGGCAGGTAAAGTGTGTGAAAGCTTGTGGTCTGTAAAATAATTGAGAACGTAAAGAGGAAAGTTCATTTTATTCAATGAATTACTTTGTTTTTCCCCAATTGTTGTAATGGCCGCTGAGTGAGCGATCCAAGTGTAAAAATGAGTTTATATATGTATTAACATATATTATTTAGAGCAGAGTGCAAATATTTTAGAAGCAGTTAATCGAAAAAGGAGGGTTCAAGGAATTGTCCCGACGAATTTGCGTTAATTCTTGAAAAGAAAAGAAGGAAGCATTCCTTCCTGCTTCCTTCCTCGACGAGCACAGGATAAAGGCTTTCATCCTCTCAATGCAGCCGCATCCTTTACGTTTCTCTCGCAACGAGTCTCTTTATGCTCGCGTTCTACGGATCTTAGATCCCGGATTTCCTCGCAGACGTGCTGCTCCCTTCGCTAAATTGATTTCGGTGCGGCTTCTTTTTGTCCGCGGACAAATCAGCTCCAAATGACAGAGCTTTTCGAAGAAAGCTCGGGTTGGCTGTACTCGACTTCGTTCTTCCGATTCGACACTTTCTCCTCGGCGATTAGATTAGTCAGCCCTATTCTACAAATTTATCAGACTTTTGGTGCTCGAGCTCACCAGAAGGTCATCTTAAGAACTTTTAGCATCTTCTTTCAATTGTATTAGGTTGATAACTTAGTTCGCCACCTCCACATTTTCAAACAACGTCATTTATATATAAATTATATCAAATTCATCACAAAATTCAGAGCTTCCCAATGATGTACGGATCAAAAGAAATGGTCACTGAATGAGGGTATAATGATACAATAAGAGAATTACGAAAGAAGAGTTCGCGAATTTAGTTGCCAACCTAATACTTCTTCAATCGATGTAAGATGGAATAAAAAAATATAAATTTTCCTGATAATTAATCATTTTTATTCTATGGTATTCCTCCTACGATGCCGTTTAAATTATGCCATTAAAAATAAAGGAGATAACTCAGTGAACTTATTTAACTGAGACACCCTGTATAACTGAACATGTTCCTCTAAAATTTAAGAAAACACAATAAGAATGTGAACATTACTTCATTTTGTTCCTGGATAACTGCAGATTCGTAATAACAACATTTGTTCCTTAATTCTGTGTAACATGACAAGTATAATTTTATTACAGAAACGGTTTAGAACCTGATAAGGTGAAATCAAAAGATGGAAAGGGAATGGAACCGCTATGTATGGCACAACATTATCAAATGTTCCGTGCGTATCGACGACCAGGCATCAACAATGATGAACAAATTATACTCGATAGGAACATATCGGGAAATAACATAATCATAGCGCACCATAATCAGGTATTCCTGTGGAGCATCAATTATTACAACGTAGCATCCATTATATAATATTTCACTCAGCTATTATTTGATTCAAATAAATCAAATAATTAAATTCAATTAAAAATTTAATTTTATTTAAAATTAAAATAATAGCCGAGTGAAATGTTCAAAATCAAATAACTTTTTCCCCTCGATTTGTGATACCTCCCCTCATCTGGCGACTTTGTTTACACGTGTAAGAAACAATATAGGTTTGGTAGTTTTATAGTGTACCAGTCAGAGCTCCCGACAGAGGTCGTATAACAGAGGAAGAATTGGTCCAACAAATTCTCAGCATCATGGAAACGAAAGCTGACCCCAGAACTCCGCCTGTCGGTATACTTACCACTGCAAAGAGACCAGCTTGGGCGAAGGCCAGAGAGGAGTTACTTAAACGTAAGTACTTCTGTACATTTCTCATTATAATTATTATTACTAGACTACGCATCTTTATGCAAAATAAAAATGATCTGTATTAATTGTGGTTAATAACCGTACCGGTTAGTATTAATAAAAATTACAAGACCCAGGTTATTTAGATTTCTTACAATTTTTATAATAATACGAGCTCGAATAAAGAAATTTATTGAATAATTTCTAATGGAAGCATCTTCATAATTTCAATAATTAAGAAATAACTTAACTTTGCTACATTAAAAACGACATTACAATATACTCGAATTTTTCTAATCCTTTACTGTTTTATATTTCACCCAACTAATTTCTTCATAAATGCATAAAGAGCCGTAGTGTAATTATTATTTTAAAGACAGTCGTCCTACATTTTCCTATTATTACTATCCTTAATATTTTAGATAGTAAAGATTTAATAAAATTTCTTTTGAAATAGAGTACCATTTTATTCCTTCAAAATGGTGTCTGTAAAATGTTCATTTTACAAAATCGAGTATGAACTTAAATATATTACTTGGCAAAATTATTGTATTGCGTGAAGGAGACAACGTAAGTTACACGTTTAACAGACAGCTGTACTAATCTCATTGGAAGTTTTCCTGTTCCCCCTGTCAAGGTTCCACCCACCGCCATAATTAACCGCCTGTTCTATATTCACCAGTATTCGCAATATTCCCATTAGCTCCCTAACCCGACCTTACTCAACGAGATCCTGTGACCTACGTCTACAAATCGAATAAACTATCCTGTAACGAGTTAACGATCATGGAGGATGGTTGCCTCGTTTAGCCGGTGAAGCGACAATTATTAGATTACATCTTAAATAACTTTCTCGCTTGATAATTATATTTTATTTCAGTTCAAAACAATAATCAATATAAAATTCCACATTTTGGCGTTCCCTTGTGGCTTTTCAAATTACTGTATATAGGTGTCAGACCCGGGTAAATTTTATTTAAAATGAAAATAAGCAATAACTATTTGAAGTAATTGATTTCGCATCGTTATTTTCAATACTGTTATTTGGGAATAAAAAAGACGTCTAGATAAATACTAGATAAATACTAGATAAATATCTAGATTTATTTGATGTAAATGACAGATTTATGAATTGGTAATTACTTTTACTGGTAATTAATACTGGTAATTACAATAGAGAAAAATTTGATTTCATTTCATTTCAGAAAGTTACTTAAAAATTTGTAAAAGATTGAAATTGATTTGCAAAAGGGTGAATTTGGAGTACAAAATCCGTAAAAGGTTGAAATTGATTTAGAAAAGGGTGAAATTGTTTTGAAAAGGGTTGAAATTGATTTGCAAACGGTTGAAATTGATTTGCAAAAGGGTGAATTTGGAGTAAAAATTCAGTAATAAGTTGAAATGGATTTGCAAACGGTTGAATTTGATTTGTAAAGGGTTGAAATTGATTTGCAAAAGGTTGAATTTGTAGTGCAAAACCTGTATCCTCAATCCTCACTCTACCGTCCTATTCCTACGATGCTACCCCTTTACTTCTCCACTACCTCCGTCACGTAAAGAAAGGGGTAACTTTTCCCGTCAATTCGTGCTCCCTCTCCTCATCCGGCGACTCCCCTCGACGCGTGATGTAAGTGATTTGCCACTTTTGAGGAATACTTTAGAAATAACTAAAAAGTAAGAGAAATTTGCAGACGAACGAAATCGACACAATCTCGAGTTACTGGAGTGTTGTCTTTGCGTGGTGTGCATCGACGACGATATTCTGCCTGCCACGTTCAACAACGCATTAAAGAAAGAGGATCGATGGATCGGAGATAGAGATTACGCGAACGTGCTTCATCATGCTCTCCATGGTGGAGGCTCTAGACATTTGGGTGCAAATCGCTGGTTCGATAAAACTGTTCACGTTATTCTTGGCAAAGTAAGTACACACTTGTACTTACTCTTGACGATTTTATAGTAACCATAGCTAGATCCATTTATATTCTTACACGTCAGTTTTTATAATACAGCGTGGCCCATAAATGTTCATAAATACTTTGTATCAGTATTGATAAATACTTTATATTTTTTATACTTTAACAAATATCATTCCTTTTTCGCATCCTTAATGGAAAATCTTTTCACTGCAATACCTAACAAATTATTTTAGATTATTGTGCAAAAGGAAAAATTTTGTCATCAAATTAATAATTTTACTTAACACTATAAATTCAGTGGTACTACATGTAATTTATATCGATTTATCGAAGGATGGAATGTGGGGACTGAATTACGAGCATTCAGCTGGCGAAGCGCCAGCGATTTTTAAGGCGTTCGAAGAGTTAACAGAGAAGGTAGACGCGATGCCTCCGCCAGATGAAAATACTGTACCATCTCATTTACCTGCGCCTGAAAAACTCGAATGGCACTTATCCGAACAAAGTCTCAATCACATTAGAGACGCTATGACGGCTTTCGACTCGTAAGTAGTTCTGATTTACTATAACGTTTCTGTCAATTCAAATTTAAAGATGGAAAAAGATCTTTAGTAGGTTCATAGGTTTATTTAATAACATAATAAGTAGACAACGGATCTTTATGCAAAATACAAATTTTCTATATGATTTTCAACAAACTGAAGTGAAGTCGAAATTTATTTTCTTTCTTAATATGTTTAATACTATATATAATGTTAATAATATATCTGTAAATATATCAGTATTTTTAAATTCTTCTAATATTTGTACTGTTTTAAATAACACTTATTCATCTTTGTCATAAATGCATAAAATCCGCTGTCTAACGATAAGTTACCTGAAAAATGGCTAAAAGTAATAGAACAAAATGGAAAGTATGTTATTTAATAAATCTATGAATAAATAGCTTAATTTTATCTTTAATTTTTAATTCAAAAATGCTGCAATGCTATGTAGAATGGAACTTTTTCAAAAAAATACAATTTTATAAATATGTTATACATGGAAGGATATATTTGTATATGGGGTCAAAGTGGATAGTATACCCATCACGCAACTGATCGTTAAACCATCCACTGCGCCGTACGCGGATTAATCATCGCGTGGACGTGGTACACTTCCGGCTTTTCCTACTCCCCTAATGACTATTAATCATTTGGTCCCAACCAATTAAATTTAATTATGTATCTAATCTAAATTTCAACGATGACCTACCAAGTCTGTTACAAAAATTGTTTATCATTTCCTGTTGTTGATATTCTACGAGTAACAAATATAGTAATTTATAATATAAAAGCCTACAATCTCAAAAATTATGGCTAGACTGCGGATCTGTATGTAAAACAGAAGTTAAATAAAGATTCACTTTATCCCTTAACACGTTTTTTACGTTGAAAAGATCGTAACGATATTCTTAGATCTTTCTAATCTTTCACTGTTTTATATTTGACCGAGCCAGTTTCTTCATAAATGCATAAAAATCCGGAATCTAATTATGACTATGATGCTCTGGTTTTAATTTTAATCTTCTATGTAAAAAAGAAACAATTTATCTAATATTTTTCTCTTTGTTATCATCGCGTAGCTTGGCAGAAGACTTGGATCTATGTATTTTGTGGTTCGAGGACTACTCGAAGGAGTTTGTTAAATCTTGCAGGATCAGTCCGGATGTTTACATGCAATTAGCACTGCAACTTACATATTTCAAGTAAGTATTTGCAAGAAACAGTTCTAATAGATACATGATTCTATAACATACATGAACGACTTGGAAACTTTAAATTGTACAATCACGAAATTACAAAAATTCTTCGATTGAAAATTATTAAATAAATCTGTTATAAAAATTGCGAATAATCTGAATTATCTCGTAAGTTTTATGAAATATCGTATATACTAGTTACATTATGACCTTGATACAATTGCTGTCAAAATGATGGAAAGAAGAAAGAACCTTGTTCGTAAAAAAAATTTTTAGTTTGTATAAATCCTCGTAATGTAATTGTCAGTTAACCACTAACTTTGGTTTCTATTTTTCACAATTAATGTAGAACATGTTTACTTTGCATAAATACTCGTAATGTAATTATCAGTTAATCAGTGACTTCTTCATTTTGTGTAGATTACATGGAAAATTGGTAGCTACATACGAAAGCGCAGGCATCAGAAGATTTGCTCTAGGCAGAGTGGACTGCATCAGGGCTGCCAGTCCGGAAGCTTTAACATGGGCGAAAGCAATGTGCCAAGGGGATCCGGAAACTCAAGAGCAGAGCAACACCCCCGACAAAGGCACCAAAAGAGTTCAGTTCACCATTTACAGTGTAACTGCAACTTGGCTGTATTTCGTAGAGATCTTTGCGTTTGCGTAGCCAATGGACATGACCCAACAAAAGTACACACAGAACAACATGTCCAAAGCTGATCAAAAAGAGGATGTTACACAGTAGCCAAATTTTGGGTAGCTCAGACACCTAAAATATTCATAAGCTGTTATTATATACGGGATGAACCACGAATCGTGATCAGTAGAGATTACTTTGTTATTAGTAGTTCGATCGAAAATGTTTTAATCAGAGGTTCCAAGTTAACTTTCACGTGATTATAGCAAATTCTTCGTCAACTCTGTTTTATCATGATTACTTAGAGTCACTTTCAATTATTAATTGAAAAAATCTTTTACTTTCGGTTCTCAATACTTCTGATAAAAACATTTTCGAGTAATCTCTAGTGATCACGATTTGTGGTTCACCCCGTATATTATACTTCTGTAAGTATCAGTGTTGTGTATTTATACATATGTAAGGATAAGTGTTGTGTACAATATACTAAATGATGGAAAAGTTGTAGAAAAACCAGATGAACTAGAAAACGCATAGAGAAAACGCACAACTTGAAAATTTCTAAATAATTAGAATCTAAAGAATAACATTCCTTATCGATACTTCAGTACGAGCTACGCAAAATTTGACTACTTTCAACATTCCCCTTTCTATTCACGAAGAAAATAATTTTCTTTATTAGAACTTTACGTCCAGCTAGAAGATGTACTGAAAATTTTGCTATTGAATTTAACAATTATTATAAACTTCGAAAAATTTGATTCCCAAAAATTTTGATAATTTGATTTTTGAAATCAAAATTAGACAATTCTGAATTTTGATACGTTGATGAGTCAATAAATGATTGACGACGAAGTTTAGATTAACAGTTCAGTAAAATTTCTAAACAAGCACGTTGAACCTGTTCAAAAGGAAATTCTCTAATTAACAGAATATAAAGGATCAAAATAGCAAAGGTAACCACGAAATAAAGAAAATATTTGAAACAATAATAACACCATCAACACTAACAAAAAGAAACAACAGAAACTGGAGATACAGCTTTCCTAAAAACAATACCAAATAACAATTCAACAAGACATTTATGTATCTTTATATGCATACCCCTCTTTCATTTTTACCGTTGTTTACTACAAATACTCATGTATCTATTACATGGTACAAGACAACATTTACATAAAAATACAGTGGATCCAAGAAGTATTTGAACACTAAATACCCTATTTTCGAAAAATTGCCCATATTTAACTAATAATTGTTGTTTACAACTTTTACATATGGATCTGTATTGAAAAATTAAAAAATACGTTTTGTATCCTCATATAAAAAAGTTGTAAACAACAAATTTATCTTCACGTCATGTAGTAAACTAATTGTTCTAACTTCTCGAAAAAAATCCAAGTCGTATGGTCCAATATGAAAAAAGTCTTTTCACGATGATCTGAATATTAACAAGAGTCGTAGATTTTTAACGAGATTATCAACGTACAAATATTGACAGCTTCTCGAGAATTGGAAATTTGGTGTTCGAATACTTTTTGGATCCAGTGTAAATACAGGAATTTCCTTGTTGTGCCTTCAATGAAAGTACTTGTGTGTGTACAGTAGTTCGAAAAACGGGAAACCGAGAATCTAAATGCGGATGCTGAAAAGGGCCAAGAGAAATTGGACGGCAAAGGAAGGAAACGAAATGATAAACGAAAGAAAAACTCTCGAAAAAAGGCAATCAATTACGGGAGGCCGTGCACATTCTCCCTGTTCTAGTGTTTGCGAGATACTCGAGTGGCCTCGGGGCCTACCTTCATGGGGCTTTTCCGTTTGCTTTCTTTCCGTAGACCACCCTCGTTTGGGAAGTACCGCAACGAGCTCGGCTGTTGTTTCTCGTTTATCACGATGTTATTTCAGTCGGCCCGTTCTCCGCAATTACGTCGATGTTCATCGAAAATGCACGATAATGAAATTGACTCCCTCCGTGTGTGTAGTTTTCTACCCTAACGAGCTTACACTCCACCCCCATGGCTAGATCGCTCGATCACTGCTACAGAAAATTTGGGGAACGCATTAAAATTAATTAGTGCAGGCGATACTCGCGATGTTTATGAACGTTTATGGTTGAACGAAATTATTTTCGAAAAACCAGTTGGTCAAGTCGACGAAAAATTTTAGCAGGATATGGTTATAGGCAGACTTGAGTACTTTTGAGATAAAATTATTTAAAATATTTGTTTTATAATTATTTCCATGCCTATGATCACTTTTCAAATTACTTGGAATATTATTTGATATGTTATTTTATTTTATAATTACTTGACATAATTATTTCAGACAATTTTGAAATTGTTCTTGTGAGTCCAAGTTTATACTGACACCATTTAGTGCATATTATTTTGAGGATTATTTCTTTTGATAAACTTGATATAAAAAAATATTAAAATAGTATACTAACTTTTAAATGAAAGTATAGAGAGAAATTAACGGTGTGAAATTACAATTGTTTCATACAGTTATTTCTTGTTTCCATTTCAAATACGATTTGCCCAGGTTTGGTTATACACAAAGAGTACAACGTTCACACGTAGAAACGTTATTAGTAATAACTACACTGCGGAAGTTTATGCAATTTTTAATATTTCGTGAAGACTTTTAAGAAGGGGGAATAAAATAAGATATTATTTTTTGCATATTTTCAGAAGCTATAAATGCATAAAGATCCCCAGTCTAGTAATGACTTATTACTTTTCTACCAAAGTTGTATTTTTCAATTGAATAACTCTTCAATTGTAAACAGTTATGAAGACGTAGTAAAAAAATATGTGTAAAATTGAGATCATAACAATTTTATCAACGAAACTGCAATAGAGCTTCTATCAATATGAATACTACGTCACAATTATATGAAAGAGTTATTCAATTTGTCATTAAAAAAATTATGAAACTTTACCCACAAGTAGAGTAAGTTATGCCTCACACAACCCTCTCTTTTTCGTGCTACTTCTCGCATTAAAGGGGTGAAATCAACCCTCGAGAAAATATTCTTCTTCCTAAAATATTTGAAGAACAACAAATGATACTTTTAAAAAATCGAAACGAAAGTTGCATGGTATTATTGTGTCTATCAAACTACGTGAAAACAACATTTTTTATTAAATGCTTTCTTTTGAGTATTTCGGATTATCTTCTTTCTACACTTGCAATTCGTGTGACAGAATGATCTGGATTGATGTATCGTTTGCGATGTATCTTTCTACGTGTATTACGAAATTCATGGTCATTACTTGGTAAGACTCCGTTCGGATCGTAATTGAAACGATTCCGTTTCGTTCGTTTTGCAGCAAGAGAGGCTGAAGGAGTTATTCGATTTGGCGGTGCAGAGGCAGACTAAAGAAATGAATGACAACATAAATGGACAAGGAATTGACAACCATTTAATGGGGCTGCATTACGCCGCGAAAGAAGCTGGGGAACCGGTACCTGGTATCTTCACCGACGATGCTTATGCAATCGTGAATCATTTTGCTCTTTCAACGTCGCAGGTTGGTAATCCTGATTAATAATAAATCAGTGTTTATTATTAACCCCCTGCCCTTCAATATCGTGTCTGACACTCCTGATGAAAATTCTGAACAGCGTCTGATAAATATTTATTTATTTATTTATTTTTAATGCCGTAAACCTTGTTTGGTTTATATAGCACAATATGTGCGTTATTAATTTCCATTACACCGAGATGAAATTCTATTTTGTATAACAATGAAAATTACACGTACAATCAGGACTTCTGAGGGCGATCGCCAAAAAGACCCATCTTTGTGCCCATATCTGGCGTACCCGTAGGAGGGTGGCGCACAGTGGGAAATTTTCTGACAATTATTTTCTCCATGGTACCGATGTCCTTGTGTCGTTCAACGATCTAGCGGTTTTGCTCGGTAATCATTGAATCGATACTTTTCATGTTTATATATTAAGAAGATTTGGTCCCCTTAGGGTTTCAAAACCATTATCCGTGGCCAGTTGAGTTCTCGGAGATCCTGCCCCCCCCCTTACAATAGCTTAGGTGGGAGTGCGGTTTTAGTGGGTAGAGGCTGGCCGGAGAGTCCTCTGGACAGTCTCCCTTGGGGGGCCAGTGTATGCGTAACGCATTTCCGCACTATAAAAAAAAAAAAGGGTTTCAAAACCATTTACCAATCTTCCTTCTTTCCACTCTCACTTTCGTCTAATTTCAGCCTATTTCAGCTTAATTTTCGGCGGGATCTACTGCTTATTACACGACCCATACCCAGAGGGTCACCGATTGCAACGAGAAATATAATCTGAAATCTCCGTTTTTAATTTGCATTATTTGCGTAATTTCCATTATTCGGCAAACCTAGTTTGCATTATTCGTAAGCACACAGCTGCGCACGTAGCTATCTTCATAAAGCTGCGACAGCTATATGCTGGCCAATAATGCGAATTACGCCTCGTAATTTGTAATAATGCAAATACGTCTGTGTCGTGGATTCGTCGACTAAACCATCAACCATAATCCAACCATATCGCGACCTGTTCTTGGCTCCTCTAAATGAAATTGTCCTATTTTCAGGTAACTACGAAGAACGATGCAATCGTAGGATACGGCCCAGTAGTTCCGGATGGTTATGGATGCGCTTACAACATCAGGAACAACGGCTTCATATTCTCGGTGTCCGCTTTCCACAGCGACGGTGATACAAACGCGATGAAATTTGCGCAAACGCTCGAACAAAATTTGCGGGACATAGCAACTATGTTGAAACACGCATTACACCAATGATAAAACAATACCGCGAATCCCTCACTACGAATGAAAGTAACAGAATACTGATAAGCATATCGGGATGGTATTAGATGATTGCATAGGTTCGTGCACGACTCGAAAATAAAATTCAATGGTTAAATTTTGAAGAATACAGCTTCAATAATCAATTATATAGTCGCCATTCTTTTCTAACTGTAGAAAAGAAGCTACAAATACATTCTATAATTAGAACAAATTCTACAATTAGAAAAAACTTACAATCAGATTCTACAATTAGAAAAGAATGGTGACTATTTAATTCTTTTTACACTTCGACGTGCAGTAGAATTTTTGACATGTATGAAAATCGGGCACGAACTCATTCAATCATCTGATATCAACGATAAGGCGACATACAAAATTCAAACATATCAATGAAAGTACATATCGTTAGGTTGGCGTATATGAGATTTCCGTTTCTGTCGTCCGAATTTTATTTTTAAACGGAACGCGTTATACAAATATATGTTCATAGTATTGTTGATCAAAGTTTAAGCTAATTGACAGTTAATACGTATATATAATATATATAAATATATTACAATGTTATAGAATTCGAACGGGTGATTAACAATTGAAGATTATATTTCTCGTTGCAATCGATGACTCGATCAGTTACAGTCACTCCCATTAATATTCGGACGTTCCAAAAAATATGATAACTTTTTTTATAATGGACCATACGATTTGAACTTTTCTGAGAAGTTAGAGCAACTAGTTTACTACACGACACGAAAAGAAATTTTTTCAAATATTGTAAGTTGTCGGAATTACAGAGAAAATTGGATTTAGGTAGATTAAGTAAATTAGATTTACTTAAAAGTTGGATTTTTCAACATTTTTATGTGGGCCTACATTGAGAACTTAAAAAATATGTTTTGTATATCTATTTCAATTGTTTGCATTGTGAAGGTTTCATCGAAATTGGTTGACGAGGAAAAAAACAACAGACATTTAAAGATGTAAGAAAATCGTGAAAAACTGCAATTCTTACCATCTTTGACACAAAACCTACCACCACCGGTCCTTGGTCAGCTTTAGATATTTTATTTCACAATTATTGAAATTATAAAATTGCTACTAACGATGTAAACAATATTTTAAATACTACCATAAGGGTTAAAAATGTTATCGTTTTTTTAAGAGTGTCCGAATATATATTAGTGAAAGTGATTGTATATTAGAATGACTACGTATCGAGCATACCTATCATGATCTCATTATAATTATTAGAGTCGAGAAAACGAACGTAAGTGGAGTGACATATCATCTATCATGTTGTTTTTTTTTCATTCTAACGACACAGCCGTAGATGGATTGTGTATGTAAGTTGAAAAGCTTTTTATGCGTTATACAAATCGTTTTATTAATTCTAAAAGGTGGCCACAGGTGGGACATGTAGATTAGGAAGCTTTCCATTTAATTATGGTGATTAGTGCTACATACAGGTATATGTATATGATACAAACTATTCGTACTTTATTGACATAGTCACTGGTGACTTATATGGTCTACGAGAATTTTGTTAATCTTTGCAAAATTACATGTATTACGTGTTGTATGTTACATATATAGATATATATATAAGATTTCTATTAACACCTTATCATATAATGACGTCGCACGGCGTCAAACTGACTACTTCAATGACGTGAAATTATAAGTGTTACTGTTACTCGCTAAACTGTTCACTCTAATTCAAGTACGTAGCATATTTTCGTTCCTGATAATGATAAAAAAGAATATAAGAATACATAATTGGGTTGTATTTCACCTTAAAATGCCGAAAATAATTTCTTGTCAACCCAATAAATTGAAATCGTTCTAAATTCTGTCATATTCTATACCCTAGCTTTTTTTAAGTTCTCAAGTGCCATAATTTCATAATGATCCGTAGTCTATTTATCAGTACATGTGTATCTGCTCCAGTAAGTGATAGTTACTCGAAAAAGGTATTTTTCGATTTAAACATTTACATAGATCATTAATAGAAACGAAGATATTCGAAGTGCTAAATTAGAAGTGTTATCTTCGATAAGGTGTTAATTATAAGGTGGAAACGTGGGAGAAAAGTGGGTTATACAGTTCGATTCTGAAGATCCTTCAAAGTAGAAAACTATGTTTCATATGCAATAATCTAATATTTATCATAGTTGAAATAGCAATTTAAGAAAAATGTTTACATTATAGATATATATATAGTTATCGTTGCTTGTAATTCGAGCTCGCACATATCATCAGACATTGCTGATTTGTTATCTCTTCCTTTTCCTATAAAAAAGAAACTATCGTGCATATCTTGACCAATTTTGGAGTAGATCTTTTACGGCAGATGTGTTTTCGCCTACGATTTTATATCTCATCGTACAATTTACGGCGTAAATATCCTTCACTTTCAATGAAAGTAGTAGAAATCCTTTTATAAGGGGGTAAACGCGAATCGACGTTTGCTACTTTGTTCAATTTTATTATTAGACTGCGGATTCTATGCATGTATAACAAAAATGAGTAAGTGTAATGCAAAACAGCACAACTATTAGAGGAATTTCAAAGTTCTGTTGTACTAATTTCAGCCTGGTAACCCTTTAACTGCGGGTACTTTAATCACAGCCGCAGTTCTACTTTTAAATTATATTACTGAAGTGATATTCTATGTTAAAAGATTTTTTTACTGTATTTATTTTATTTTTATTTCAGTGGTACATATATAAGCCCAAGCCGCTATTTAATATTAGCAAAAATTAACATGTTTATGTTCCGTCCCGTCGGAATAGAAAACGTGGAGTTCTTTCGGACATATTTATGGTGCGTTCGTGACAAAGAATCTTCCTCGAAGATTAAGTAAATTAGGGTCATTCGACGACCATTCGAAACATCGCCAGATGTTTGGTTTTTCTTAAAAAAACAATGCACCATGGAATTGGTCCCTCCGAACGACCACCCGCGACCCTCAAGGGTAGAGTCAAATTACTGGGACCCGTCGCACCTCCTTCCCAAGGCTCCTTCAGAGCTACGACAAGGAGGTCTAAACATTCTTGAGAATGCTGATTGGTAAATGCAACTTTCGGCAGGAACCAATCAGTACATGTTTTTCCTCATCGCGTTCGGACAAGAAGTCGAACTCCGACAGTTCCTTCTTAGCTTTCGGACAAGCACCTTTGAATCCGCGGATAGACAAGTACAACGCACCGGCCATTGGACTTGTCAATCATTGAGTTTGCTTCCAGACTTGTTCTGCAATAGTTTGTTGTCCAGCGCATAGGACAACCGCGTTAGACTCCGTGTCGTATTATTCGAAACCTCTCGCGTGCGCTAGCGTATAAGGCAGGACCTGCTAGATCAGCCTTACTGATGAGTCCACTAGCAGGTCCGGGACGAAACGCTCTTTTAACGTATTCCTTTAATCTTGTGTAGCATCATAACACATTGAAGCGGCTACCCAATATTAATTTGGCGGGTAGCAAAACTCGTACGAGGGCATTTACACAGATTTACAACCTTGAGTGAAAAATTCATCCGCGAGTGTTCCTCAAACGGCACGACGTCTCTAAACATTTATATACCACACCCACCTCTGGTTATAATTTTAGTGTCTGATTATTAAACCACGCCCACAGTTAAAGGGTTATATACATATTAAAAAAAATAATAACTTTCTATTTCACTCTGGTTTATTGCAATTCAGATAGAACTTTTTATTTTGCATAAAGATCCGCAGTCTATTTATTATGTATATTTATATCTACCCTTGTAGACTGTTGTTTTGATCAGTTTTAAGGAAAGACTTTTGTGATCTTGTTTTAGAAGGAAATTATGTGGATACCAGATTATTAAACCACACCCACAGTTAAAGGGTTATATACATATTAAAAAAAATAATAACTTTCTATTTTACTCTGGTTTGTTGCAAATTCAGATAGAACTTTTTATTTTGCATAAAGATCCGCAGTCTATTTATTATGTATATTTATATCTACCCTTGTAGACTGTTGTTTTGATCAGTTTTAAGGAAAGACTTTTGTGATCTTGTTTTAGAAGGAAATTATGTGGATACCAGTGTCGCCAGATAAGGGGAGGGAGCAAGAATTGATAGTAAAAAGTTACCAGTGGAAGGGGAAGGTAGAGTAAGGACACAAATCTCAATCTGACGACTTTGGTGCCTGAATTGTACAGAAAAGTCGTACCCAGTGGTGACAAATTCTTTTCTTTAGTTTTACTCGAAAATGGGTTAACCCTTTGGACTCGAAGCAATTTTCATTCGAAAATCAAGACATTTCTTTCAACCCAGATCAGTTTTATGCTATGCAATCTTTATCAAGTTGTGCACGTGAAATTGAACCTGTTTTCTCATAAAAAAAGTAGAGCTTTTTACAATTTATAGAATACAGACAACCTTAATAATATCAAAATTGTTTTGAATAATGATATGGCAATTTTTTCAGAGTCGCCATTCGAGTGCAAAGAGTTAACATTAATAGCAGTACACAGAGAGAAGTTTAATTCACCACTGGACGTACCACGTTGAATATATACGTTGTTTTCATTATTTCGATATGTAAAAGAAGATGTGATAAAAACATAATTGTTCGGAAAAATGAGTTTTTCCGAACGTATTTGTTAGAGTGTGAAATTGTTCAATATGTAATCTGAAGAATAGACTAATAACTACGTGTATGGAAGAACTTTCAGAAATTAGAACAGTTAGAGAAGAATTAGAGGTACAGATGTTTATACTGAACAAAAACAAACTATTCTACTAATTCTTGAATTAATGTCCTTTTCGAATGAAGATCATATGTTTGAGTTAGGTATAAAACAGGTTGCATCAAAGATTGTAATGCAAAATTTGCCTATCAACGAGTAACAATCGTTTCAACAATATATAAAAATAGTAAATGGGATGATTTTTTACCTCGAGGAAAGTACAAGAATTAAGTTATAGAATTAAAAGAAAATGAGCTTGTTTTTAAATGAATGCTGCATAAAAAATCAAGGCAATTTTTAATTTCATATGTATTTCAATGTTTTTGGATAGTTCGACGCTACGCGAAACAATTTTTCTCTAACTGTTATAGTTTCGTTAATAAATACGCGTTTATACTAGCTTGTACATCGTAATCGTCAAACATCTATTCATCGATACCTCAATTTATTGCTATAAAATAATCGTTGTATCCTCGAAAACCTACGTAACAATGATCCTGAATTGATTCAGTCGCTATCTCCTCATAATGGACGCTATAATCTCGTTACCCTTTCTTAAACAACGGACGTACAACTAATAAACGATCGAGTTCGACTAACAGAGACATAAAATTGTTTAAGTCGCAGCGTGTAGTAGGCAATATAGATCGATCGGTCCATTGTAAAACCCTAGTCAAAGTCCTCGAACATTAAATGTCCGAGCGCTGGAAGTTCCTTTCCTGTGAAAGTGAACGATCATACTTCCGCATAGTTTGTTATCGTTGTAATTAGTAGACTGCGGATCTTTATGCATTTACGGATTTAAAAGATTTTCAAAAAATGCCAGAATTGGTATATTCTAGATCTACAAAGGCTACTGCCATTAAAAATATTATTTCATTTGGATCCCCCTTCTTAAAAATCGTCTCGAAAAATTGCAAATTGCATAAACTTTCGCAGTCTAGTAATTAGTGGATTGCGGATCTTTATGCGAAATGAAAAGTGAATGTGAATTGAGTGTAAATTGAATGTTATTTCTTCAAGAGAAATCATATATTGACATCTTCAATTATTGAAATCTTCTATCAATTTCGAGTTTCATCTACTAAATTTTACTACAACTGCATAACGATCCGCAGTCTAGTAATTAGTATTAATGTTTTACGCCAATTTGTTACTATTAAGATATGGTTGAGCTATCTATACTTTAAAGAAATTTGATCAACATGATTTATCTAGACTAGGTTTGGGCAACTTCTTCCCCGCTGTCGTTTCACATCCACTATCAGTGTACCGGTTCCTCCATTATTAACAACAGTTGAACCTCGATAACAGAATCTCAAGGGAAGAACTAAAATTTTCGAGTTATAGCCAAGTCTTCGTGTAAGGGAGGTTTACCCGACGAAAATTCGTCTTACAGGTGGTTTGTACAAGAGTTAATAATTGGCTGATTGTAATAGTTTTTAATGTAGCAAACATAATCTACTAGGCTCTTACATATTTAAGAAATCTGCGATTTTACTCTGCATTAATGAATTAACAGATTGTTGATCATCAATATTATCAACGGTAACCAAACCAGAGAATACATGTTAAACTTCGTAAAATATTTACTGCTATTTCGGCTTGTTTTAAGGGAGTTTTATTTCGATTTGAAGAGGTTTTTAAAGTGCAGCGGTCTTATGGAGATTTTCCAGTGATCGAGGTTTGACTGTATCTTATATTACCCAACCCCCACAGGGGTTTGGTAGGGAGGACCCGCGAGTAGGGAGAGTTGCCCAGGCCTGCTCTAGGCAAACTGATCTCTAAGATTAGAAGTTGAATTGAAGAACACAATTCAATATCTTAAACTAGAAAGTAACTCGATCCAAGTGAAAATATTTTAGTGGGAGATTATTTTCGGTAAGGTTTCAGTTCAGTTTAGATGTAACTTGAGTGTTCTTCGAACATGCCGAGTACGTTTACATATTCAACCTAACTCCTAGGTCTGGATTAGGTCTGAACCATGCTAGGATAAGCCTAAAAGTATCATATCGTTTGGACGTATTTGTTATACGTAATCGATCCTCACTCTAATCTAATCTAAGCCCAATTCATGCCAATTCCAGAAGTTCGTGTTGGCGTGGGTTTGGCTTCAGTTAGGTTCGATCAGGTCTGAATGCGAATCACATCTAAGATGGACCTAAAAGCACTGGGTATGCGTACATACTTAAGTCAGACCTAACTTTTATACTACTCAGTTTAAGGTAGATTTCGAACTTGGTTTTTAGAAACCAACAACATCCTAGAATCTTTGTCAGTCTCGCCTTTCTATGCAAACGTAATTGGAAGATTAACGACGTATCGGATGTTTGTTCGATTGTACAGGGTGCCCCAAGAAATGTTGGACTTTCTTGAGTGGGGCGGTACCTTTTTAGTATAACATTTTTGGGCCAGTCTTATTAACACACTATTATTAGCTTTCTACATAAATTCCTTTAGAAAACAAAGATTAACGTTTCTTGGTCCTCCCCCAAGCGTCCTGGGGTTACTTAAATGATTGTCTAGGAGAAGGACGCTTGTTACAAATTTTCTAAAATGGATTTTCTTATTAAACGAGTGCGAATAATGTTCAGATCACTTGAACAAAGCTTTTGGTACTCGACAGTGGCACTAGAGATCAGGAACTGTACAGAAGAATAGAATGAACAGTGACTCTCTAATTGCCACATGGAGCAACGAATCGTTCTTACATCTTTCTCTAAGTATAATGAAATGTAACAGACGCTCTTCTAGTGGACATACATTTAATTATGCTAAATGAGGTACATGTATGTTGCATTGTTTAAAAGTGTCTTTCCAAACAACCTGTAAATGCATGATCATTAACCCCTTGCCGTATTTTAACGAGTCAGACTCGTGATGATAATTTTAACAAAGTCTACCAAATATGAACATTTTGCAGTTGTTTTCACGAAATAATATAATTCAAGCACTAAAACGAATGTAGGCACAAAAGAAAATATATAAATTTTCTTTTCTCTTCTACGAGATTTTTGGGGATGAAGAGGTTTCGATCGGTGTAACTGTAAAGAAAATGGTACGGCAAAGGGTTAATTTATAGTTTTGTAATATAAGTATCCAGTTTTTGTAAGCGGTATGCGATTCGTGACGAATTTTAGGTACAAAACTATACGTTCCCGTTTTCTTTGAAAGTTGTCGTTCATTTTGAAAAGTTCTGCGTCGATGAAGCGGATATTCCTCGCACAATATCTCCAATAGAGCAACGATGAGACGGGATACATGCATAGAGGCTGATAAAATTAACCTCGTTAGATAGAGAAGAGATTTCTAGCGCACGGACCTCGTCTGTCGCAACACATTTAAATGTGGCCAATCGTTCGTGTGTTGGCGCCCGCACAGTAAACTCTTGTCCAATTCTTAGGTAGGTCAGCGGTTCGCCCTTCTCGATAGACCGGCGAACGTTGACGATAGCTCTATCTGTCTATCACTTTAATCTTCTACGTCTAATAACTACTGTAACTAAAGCTACTTCACTAAGTACCGAATTCTGTCAACATTGAAAACGATTCGTCTGTCCCTTGAGAAAACTATAACAAGTTATTCAGTCGGCGCTAGAACAGACAAAATATGGGGTAGATCATTCCCTGATCATTCCCGTTGTAATTGAGAACGGTGGAAACAAAAACTCAGTTGAATTCAGCCACTGAAATTATTCTAGAATTCGAAATTCGTTCTTATATAAATTTTATTCCCGTATTGCCTTCAATATTCGAATGTTATGTCTTCTTCGTAACAACGTTCGCTATGATGATGCACAGTGGTCCGGATCGAAAAATTCAGTGACGTTTAAAGACATTTCAGATATTGCAATGAAATTTTTACCAAAAATATTTTTAAAAATACCTCTGTTTAGCTATAGGTGATTAAATATTTTTTCCATTTGTTAAACGACAGTTTGCAATTAATTTTCATCGATATTTTGAAATTGGAAACAAAATTGCTTACGTATAAGTTTACAAACTATTATAAGCTAAATGTCAATAAATTTCTCGATCCGGGCCACTGTGCGACGTGTTCAGCGTCAAATGTTCAAGACGATATAGAGGAGAAACTGTAAAAATGTTTCATTCATTGAAATGTTTTTCAGCTATTCAGAAACATAGTGTATATGGATCGCTTACTGCAAAAGTGGTATAAGTCAATATTTGTCGGTTTGGTTCATCATCGCGTCTCAAAGGATTTTAATCGTCGTTAAATAAAATAATTGTAATATTTAAGTCTATATACTTCACCATTTTATTCAATGATTGAGTGTTTTGACTTGCACCATTTTTCCATTAAACGGCTTACCTTTAAAAATCAAGACCCAACTGGCTGCTTGATAAATTTTCTTGTGTTTGAGTAATCAATAATGTGTGGAAAAACATTTAACATGATTTCGTTGTAAGAAAGTTAATGGATCTGCCATATATCTTGTCTGTACCTGTAATTTATATAACTGATTAGAGACACACTCATATGTATATGTAAAGTGCATTTGTTAATATTATCCATATTTTACAACGTTGTTCGTTAAATTTGTTGTATACTACTTCCACTGTACAAACAACCGCAATATATACATATAAATGTCATCGATTTTCGAAATGTTCCCACACGCAGAAGCGTAAAAATGTTTCATCTATATTATCGTTACGCGATGAGTTAATTGAGTATTGAATTAATATAATCAGAAGGGTTTTCTATTCAGAGTCTAACTAAGAGAAACTGCTTTATCTATTAGCTATGATATAGAATGAATCATTAACGAAACGCGGGGAATTGCGGTGAGTTCTTATATATTGTTATCTAATAAAGTTATATATGTAAGTATATGCAGCTATACAAACATTCACAGATGTAACGCACATATCGAGTAGTGTTTACGTATGTAAGAATATTTGTATGTATGATATACGAAAGTGTTCTGTATATTAATCGTAAGATGCAAATACCTATTAGTTTTAAGATAAAGTAGAAGTACTTATAAATACATATCGCAGGATTATTGCGATTGCACCTCTGCGGCCAAGAATATCACGCATATCAGGCGAAAGCCATCATAGCGATGATTTTATCGAATAGGACGTGTCCTCGTAAGATAGAATTGCTTATATACTAATGCTGACTGAAAAAAGTAGTCTGTATTCGAAAGTTCAGCTGAACTTTATTTCAAACATTATATTGAACGAAGACTACTGTTATTACAATGAAATTATAGACTATATTAATACATGTGACAACAATTATACATAATCCCAGAATCGCAACAAAACAGATTGTTCGCAAAATAGTCGTCTTCGTAATCAATATATTTAACGGTTATTAATAGACTGCGAATCTTTATGCAAAACGAAAAATTCTCTGCGTGAAATTTCGTTCTTTCATCATTTGAACGAATCGAAAATAATATGTTGATACTTTCGAATTCTTGTAATCTTTCTACTATTTTCAATTTCAATCGACTAATTTAGTCACGAACGCATAAAATCCGCAGTCTAATTATTAACACTCGTAAGCACATATCGCTTTCCGTTTATATACGGAAAGTATACACGGCATACCTCTGTAATTAATTAATTGAAAGTATGTTGTATCATGTGTATGTTTCCTTGTGCAAAAATAAACACTATTGTGACACCATCTTTTGCTTCTATTTTATTCTATGTACAATTCTTATAATGTTCATTCGACAATCTCAGTACAGTATTTGACTAAAACGGAAATATACAATCTAGATCTAAAAGAAAGATAATTTAATATACATTAGGTGAATGTATTATGAAACCATTTTCTCCTGCAATTGGAATGTTACACTGAAAAATGTCTTTTCTTGCCCTAATACTGAACAACTGATTTTGTAGTATATACAGTTAATCCATTTCCTGTAATCGAACGAAAACCTACTTCATGTATAATGTGGATGTAATTCTATTAGGAACTTTTAGCAAAGAATTTTCGGAGAAGTAAGAAAATTGGGGGATGAGAAGTACTTTTTCCTGTTAAACTAATCAAGAATATATTTGACCTGATGCAGGTGATAATGATGATACAAGATTCTTCATTCTTTCAAACCGAAAGATTCTACACTCGAACTGACACATTATATTTGATGACGTGGTACCGTTAAATCAGCATTTACATCTTCGTATGCTTGGGCAAACGGTAGTGCAAGTAAGGCATTCACAGTTAATCGTTTCTTTGGATCATGTTGTAAACACTTGGTGACTAAATCGACCCCTTCAACCGACAGATTTTTTGGTAACGCTGGAGTCTCGCCCATTCCCACCTAAAAATACGATACGCAATAAATAAAACTATCAGTAACTGACAAAAAATTAAGAATGACACTGTTCCTCTATTGCCGATCTACTGTTAATAAAACATCCAATAAGTCAAAGAATTAATTTTTATAATTGAGGTGTTTTTGAAGCAAAATAACTCAAAATTTTGATTACATTAAATCTAAACAATCGTTTGGATTCGCGAAAATTTGTATGTTATAACTAGGCTGATAGTATTGCAACAAGTGGAAGTTTATGTTCTTCCTTAATGTGTTTAATAGCTTGAAAGTAATATAACAATGTATTTTTAAATTGCTAATGGTTTTCCTGTTTTAAATTGTGTCTACTCATTTTTGTCATAAATGCATAAAATCCGCTGTCTAGCTATAACTCGTAACAGTTCATGCGAATTATTCCTAGCAAGAAAAATTATACATATGTAATACAGTATAATTAGAAGATACCTTAAACATTATTTGATAATTAGAATCATAATCTGACCATGGCCTCCGCCCACTAGACATTTCTATTACGCAACAACCAACTGACCAAATATCAGCAGCTCTACCATGACCACCGGTCTCTGACTTCATGAATACTTCCGGTGCCATATAAGCTGTGGAAGTAATATTACATTATTTTCACAAGTATTTAATAAGAAATAATAGAAGGAATATCTTATTTAATTACCCTGAGTCCCAACAAAACCTTGCAATTCACCAGGCATAGTGGTGTGCGCTTTAATTTGAACTGCACTACCAAAATCTCCAAGTTTCAAACAATTACCCTCGTCCGTTAAAAATATATTTGCAGCTGTGCGTATAAAATGTACGTATTAATTTAACTGTGTATAAAGCGAACACTCTATTAACGTTTTAGAATAGTACTCACTTTTAATATCGCGATGCACTATTCCATGAGAATGAAGAACTGCCACGGCTGAAAGAAGCTGGTGAGTATATTTTCTAGCTAATGATTCTGGCAAGCCAGTTCCACTACCCGCTATTAAGCTTTCCAAGGTTCCTTCAGCGCAGAATTCCATGAAAATTAACATTTCTTCCTGCAGCAATACATTCTTTATGATTCGATCTTTCAAACAAATAAAGAATTTTGTATGGACTTACCCGATGAATTTCTAAGCCATAATATCGGACCAAATGTTCCTGCTGAATTCCTTCAAATATTTGCAGTTCTTCGGCTACTCGCCGAATTGCTCTGTGATCTCCTGGTTGCAATTGTACTTCCTTCATAGCCAACAATTCCCCGGTCTGGTTGTTAACTACTGTGTACACTTTACCAAATCTTCCTTGACCTGAAAGTATTATTTTTTAATATAATATACAACTCAAATTTATCTTTCGCCACTCCATTGGATAAGGTCCCCAAAGAAAAACCCCTGTATTATTAATCTCAACATTAATCCCTTGCCCTACAATATCGTGTCAATATCGTTGTGGTTGTTCTTTAATACACAGCTATTGCAGAACATATAGATATATAATAGATACAAATTTTCTCCTTTTTTAGGAAATGACGATCGGCAAAAAAGTTTTAATCACTGAAACCGTAAGATAAATCGTAGGACAAGGGGTTAAACGTACGCACAGTGAATAACAACAATGCGTTTAAAACTTACCGATTTTAATGCCTCTTTGCCAAGTGAAAGTGACTCGTCTAGCTTTAATACGAACTCTGTCGACAGCTTTTCTATCCGTAACCTGTCCGATAAGTTCGCAACTTTTTAGCCTTTCGTCGATTTCAGAATCTACTTTTTGTATAGCTCGTGCGAATCTTTCTTGTCTCGATACACTGCGACACGAGGTATTTAAAATAACTGGTACATTTCCGTCCACAACAGTTGGCGAAGTAGCCTTCTTCGAATTTAACGATGCGTCTGGAGATTTAAGAATGTCTCTTGGCTTCTGAGAAAGACTTAAACTCGCTGTCCTACTCCTGGTATGAGAAGGTGATGACGCTCTGGAGCGAGACAATCTTCTCAAGTCTGAAATTAGATATCGCATAGTTAGTTATAGTATTTGAATGTTCTAACGATTCTACGAAAACGTGCTTACTTACTTTCTGATTCTATATTCGCTGCGGTATTGGGTCTCCCAACAACGTGAGATATACAACGATCCATAGATGTCTTCAATTCTTCAAATTCTTCATCAGTTAAATGTTTAGTATTATGAGGTTCGCACACTGTAATTAAAAATTCCAAGCCCTGGTTCGCCCATCTAGGTCTTAAACCTCTCCCTCTTTCACATCTTGTTCTAACGAATTCCATCCACAAAAGTGCAAAAGTAACTAGTCCTCGTGCTAACACTGCTTTTTCTCCTATCGTAAATAATTTACAGGTTTCTTTGTAATAGTCAAAGCCCATTCGATAAGCCTGGTGGAGTACTTCTCTTATTCTTGATCGCATGGCAGATATATCGCTTTCAGCTTTTGGTTCTTCTACTTGTTCGAGATCACTTTCGAAATTTTCAATAACATTTGATATCTGGTATCGGAGATCCATAACCGTTTCCTTAAACAAATATATATGTAAGTAACAGAACGAAACATTAACCCTTTGCATATCCTTCTATATCTTTGGTTCTGAAAACACTTGAAACAGCAGGGAGCTGTTGGCAATAAAATTGAAAGATAATTCAGAGTGCAAAGGGTTAATCTACTCAATAATTTACCTTTAAAGCTGTCAGGGATTCCTCTAACTTCTTATTGAAAACAGGCCACTTTTCAATGTCACGCTGCAAGCATCTAGCCAATGTGACACTCTTCACACTCTTCTCGCGAGCTTCGACGAACATCCCTTGCCACTCTCGTCCAAGATACATCCACTGAAATCTAAATCATGCATCAACATGAATCCGCTTATGTACTATTCAAGTACTTCGTGGAAGCATAAATTAATATTTTCTTACCTATTTGTCCAGTCCTCATCACTCCATTCGTCTCTACTTTCTTTAATCTCTCGAGGTCTCTCATTGAGGAACTCTTTAACTTGTTTAATCATCGTCCTTGCTATTTCACTGTAAACAAAGGTACGATATACTAAACATCACATAGAAAATACGAAAAATCACATATAAGGAATTATAGTTGTATCTTGCAACTAAAAAAAGAAGAATAGTTACCAAAACTTGGCACCAGCAATCTCATAGCCATCTAATATATTTCCTGCAATGGATTTCACAAAAATCCATTCGTCCATTATCAAATTTTTGTGAAAACTATCGTGTTGCACCATATCCACCCACTGTTGTAGGTAATCAAGGTACACTTCAAACACAGCCTTCAAACTTTCATCAAAGTCTTTCACATCCTCTTGGAATAAATATTCGTAACTATTATTATCGCCGGCGATTGCTGCACTAGAATGCGCAGCGAATCTGTCGCGATGAATGCATGCAATTCTAAGACCTTCCCTAAGCTCGCGCATAAGTTGTCGGACAGACAATGGACTAGGTTGTTCTGGCTTTTGTTCCAATCTCATTCTCAGAAATTCGTGGACAACATCCAAAGGTACTCGGGACAAAAACACAAAGGCCGCCCTAGAAAAAGCATGATTGTTTTATATCGAATAACAGAATTAACACGATTATGTATTCTATAAGGAATACATTACTCTATTTCTCTACCTATACGAAGGAAGATTCAGTTCTTTAGCCACAGGACTCCATACTCCGTATCTACGCAACTGCATATCGCCTTCGTATTCCTCGTTTAAATCACTCGACGCACTTATATCACATTTTTCTAATGTCAGTCTTGCCTTTCTCAAAATAGATGTATGTAATCTCTCAAGAAAATTCAGACTTTTCCCAAGGCCTCTGGTTTTCAATACATCTTCGATATATTTCCTGTAGGATAAACAACGGTGATTACGAATGGTATTTACACGCAGCGACGTGACGCGAAGACAGAAATTTTTCAAGTTGTATATCAAATTTTACCTATACGCTTGACGATCGAACTCGACTAAATAGAAATCGAATCTATCAGCCTTCTCATCATCAGTACACGTGAAAGAGGATTCAGGAGTGGAAGGCCAAGATTGTCCAGCAGATGATACTCCAGTCGAGGAATTGTTACTGCTGTTACTGTCGGAAGGACTGGAATTTTCTTCTTGTTGATTAGATACCTCAAACCTGACCAAAGTTTGTCGATTTTCTGAAGAGTCCACGGTATCCGAGCATCTTGAACTGAATAAAGAAATTAGGTGCGTCGAAGTTGTTTGTTACGCGTAATAGTTACATTGAGTAGATGAAATTCAAAAATGTTAAGAAATTTAAAAAATTGAAAATATATAATTTCCCTCCCTTAAAATAACATTCAATTTAGTTTCTGTTTCTTGCAATCTATGTAGACAATTTTTATTCTGCATAAAGATTCGTAGTCTAGTCAGTATATTTCTATTACCTAATCCCAGAATCCATTGTGTCGTCAAGTTTCTTCTTTGTATGGGACATCATTAATAGTTTTCCCAATATTTGTAACTTAAGTCGATGATGTTTAGTCATATTGTACCAAAGACACATTGCTTTCACTCTTCCGATAAATTCTGAACTTTTGTACAAGGGGTATTGTGTACCCAAAGCTTGAGAAGAAGGATAAAGAGCTTCAGCTGCATCTAATCTAGCTAATAGCCCTTCTATTTGCTGTAAAGCTTCTCCTTGTGCTTTGGCACAGGCTCTACAATACATTGAAAGACATCCTGGACAGGTACCTAATTCTATGCTTGGACTAGACCCAGGAGTCATTACTTGATCCGTAGATCTGATGTTGATCCAAGGTCCAGAATTATCTTTTACATTAGCAAGGGGGTTGTATCTGAAAGGAGGTAAATATTATCAATAAAATTGCACGTTCGAGAACTCGTTTATCAGCATTAAGCAAATCTTTCTTGTGAATCATCCCGTATAAGAATATTAACATTATATAATTCAACTTAACAGATGATAAGGTTTACCTATATTCCATTATTTCTTTAAGTAATCCTTCTACAGCTTCGCGTTGTTTACATAAGTACTCATCTTGAGCCATTGGACTGCGGTCAGCATGGTGAGCTTGTAATTCCAGCCATATTAAATCCTTCAACTCATTTTGCCACCTAGATTCTTCGTGACTCATCTGACGACGACAATTACGCTCTGTGCTTCCCTAAAAAATATTTATTATCAACATTAATCCTAATGGTACCATGTGTACAAGATCATTTACGTCATTAACTTAGTACATTATCAGAAATATAGTGTTGAAATATATTTTAGATCCATTATAGCTCTAATACGCATCTTGCATACACATTATTGTCTTTTTCAAACATTCATAACAAACTGTACACGTACCAATTTGATGAGCATGGAAAATGTATCATGAAATATTTCCCGTTTTTTAAAGCTCGGCGTCTTTGGCGATTGCGTGACCGTTTCCTTATTGTCTGTGATTGTATTCTGCTCGTGAACTTCATGCTGAACCTTCTTCTCCTCTATATCAACGGGCTTTGACCGCAGACATCGGAATCTATTTCTAGTTTCGATCTGTAAACACTTTCAGTTAGTTCTTGCTTGAATAGCGATCACAGAAATGTTTAGAATTCAAACTTATACAGGATCAGAGCCGCCAGATTAAGATTTGGGTCCCCACGCTACCTTCCCCTTCTACGACGCTATTCCGTGGCACGTTTTTCCTCTGTCGCGCACAGAGAGGGTAACTTTTTCCCATAAATTCGCGCTACCTCCCCTCATCTGGTGACTCTGTACAGCAGGGAGCTCCAACAAGTAGCTCACGAACTACACGCGACTACACGCGGCTCCTCCCCGCTTAGATTCTTCTACGATCTTCTAGGAATCTTTCTAGGAACTACAGATCATTGTATTCCCATTCAGTAGTCCAGATTCTTCGAAGAACGGGGCCTTTTAGTTCAACGACAACTTTTTCCACAGAGAAAAAACATCTATGGTCGAGTGTTGCCCGAGCCAGCGGCAAACACTCATTCGTTTTTTTCTTACACGATTTTTTCTATCTATAAACTGTGAAATTTTTTTGGCCAGGTCTAAAAAGCGTAAAAGACGAGCAGTGTTTGTCTAGACCACTTTTTTGCGAATCGTCGTGGCGAGAGCCGCGACTGCCGATCGCTTCGGGGGAAAAAAACGGCGTAGTTTCGCGAATGAATTGTCTAAACGTGCACGTGTCCCGCAAAAATATTGTCCAAGTCTTAACTATGCCGAGTGTCCCGCCAAAACGAGGCACAAGAAATTTCAGAAGAAAGAGGCTCGTGTAGGACCGCCGAAAAAAAAAATATAATTTTTTAAGTATAGGTACCGATCAGTACATTTTGGGTTTTTCATATTAGTAATAAGAAACAGGAAACAATTAGGAATTTATTTCTTCAATTAAACTCCTTAATTTTATATGTGATCTATTGTTTTTAGAAATGTATAAAATTTGCCCCTGCAAATATGAAGTTTTCTTAACCCCTTTGGAATATGAAAATATTCTAAAACTGTTTTATTAAATTTTTACTAGTAGCACTGGAGGCTTAATCTTTTTACCACGTTTTTATTAACTCGCTTTCTTGCCTGTCTGTTCTGTACAAATTTTGCAATTGATTTTAAACTAACTTCCCGATTGACTAATGGCAGGGACCTTGCGGTTCTCGGAGGGAAACAAATTGGAACTCCCTGCTGTACAGAATGTTTTTGCTGCGCTTGTCACACCGATACCTTTATGTGATTCGGTGTGGACGCTTGATAATGATCCGATTTCTCTGCATAGTTGTAAGCAGCCTCCATATCCAGCTTCAAGTCCCTTTCATTGCCGCGTAGCAATTTCAAACTTCTTTTGCACTTCCGGTTCCCCTCTTTCGTTGCGTCAAGGTTCGCCTCGTCTTCGTAATCTCGGTCCGCTTTGTCGCACATCTCATTGAAAATGATGTTGTCTAAAGTATTCCTTCTGCGAATCGTCAATTTACACGGCGTGTCTTTCTCTATCGATTTGATGTCCCTACGAATAAACAAAGATATTGTATTAATTCATCAGTGCAGATTTTATACATTTATGACGAAATCGAGTGGGTGACATTCGAAATGGAATGAGAGAAAGAATCCACGGATGTCAATATCATATTTCCAATCTATTAAATTATTTAAAAAAAGAAGAATATCCTATTTCTTGTAGTCGATGCAGACGATTTTTATTTTGCATCCGCGGTCTAACAATTAAAATTCTAATTGTAAATTCTGTCTTACAATTGAATTAACTTTTAACTAGATATCAACCTGCCTGAGAAAGGGAAATTTCAATCTAGCTGACAACGAGATGATGTAAAGTACAACATTCATTGGATGCGCAATAAGTTATGCACAATCTAGTCTGTGTTGAGTTTGGGCAGTTCGGGTCTGGTATGGATTACGCCCGTGTTAGTTGGCAGATACGTTCGATTAGATATCGGGCATGTCCGTATTAAATATCACTTATGTCCGAACTACACGCGTATGACTATGTCTGGCTTAAGTTACGACCTAAGTTATAACTCTCCTTTGTCCCCTGTTTGTACGCGCGTCGATTCATTATTATTCATATATTTCAGTCTTATCTCGGTTTAAGGAATTTACAAATTTCATTGCTATCTTCTCATCCAGATAATGTTTTGACACTAGGCGACTAATTAAGTTGCAGGAACGAGGACAGACAAGGATTAAGACTGAACTGAATCCAACTGATGTCAAGATTAAATTCGCATTAAATCTATGTCAGACGCCAATCAGGCTGCCATCAGGTATGTTACGTGGTTCATCGTTACACCGTTCACCTGCGTGACCAACGCAACAAACATCTATTAAAACATTTAGGAAAGATGCGAAAAATCTGAATGACTCAAGGTGACCTTGAACACTCGGAAAGATAACAGAAAACGTAACTCCGCCATACCAGCTGGCCAAGCTAAAAATAATTCGCCTGAGTCGAGTGACTTCAGAAATAATCAAGCCCGTCCTTCACCTTGTCTTTTCTCGGTCACGACAGTAGCTAGTTTCTTCTAAAGAAACTCTCGCAACCGCTGTCGTGCCGAGACGCTTAGCACACTCTGAGTAACGATTAAAGCAACAGTTTACACGTAATTACACGTGCACCATTGATCAAATGTCGGCGTGAATACACCGCACCTCTATACTCACATTTAGTCACAAATTCGATGGACGGTTAAATGCAAAATTACAGTCACAGTTTCGAAACATTGACGCAGCAACGATATCGCATTGGTAGCGCAGTGGTAGAAGCGCAATTGCCGTGAGACGTTTAAACAAGGATACAGTCAAAGCAGAAAAGTGTGCTAGAACCATTAGCAGGCGAAAACACGAATGCTACTTATCGACTCGCCGATTTATTCTTGGGAGTAGAACTCTCTAGCGGACACAGACCTGAAAGTAACTCTCCATTCATTTACCCGTCCAATAGCTGTCGCTTCTAGAGTTAATAGAAAACCCGATGGCGTCTACTTTGAAACGGGCATGGTACCGTGGAAGATCTACTCTAGGATACGATTATGCGTGCACGCAGCACGGTCAACTTACCCTCCATTCAGTTTCTGTTTCATGTATCTCTTCTTACGACTCAGTCGAGTCCTCGGAGGTGTCTGTCCGTAAATATCGCACATTGCTTGAATCGACTCGTCGAATTCGCTGGTCGGGCTGCTCGATCCTTTTTTGCTGCAAAAGCACAAACCGCCCGAGCGTAAATAGAATTTCTTTTAATCCCAAAACTAAAAATATAACGTTCTCGGCGAATTCGAACGTTACGCAATCGATTGCCAGAGGCGCATCTCGGAAAAGATATAAGAAGACTATTAATGAACGGACAAGGATTGATGAGTTAGAAGTGATCGATGCTGCTGAACAAATTATCTTCTCAACGATACTACCGTCGACCGCTTTTCCCTTCGAGAAATAGTCTCGATTTTTTTAACAACTCTGTAAGAATTAAATGCGACGTTTTTTTTATCTAAATTTAAGTATTATCGTTCTACCAAAGGATACAGCCGGTTGAAGGGGTTGAATTAATGTTTCGTCTGTGATTATTTCAATGTGAAAGGAATAAATTTTTTAGAAGCCGATTTTGCAACCAAAAGTTCTGAAATAATTCCAACTTGCAACTTACCACAAAGGGTTTTCTTTGGGGGCCCTATCGAATGGTATGAATTTGCTTTTGGGGGCATATTTGTACTATTTCATTGAACGAAATGGAATTATTGTAAAGTGTGCTCTATATGTAATGCTTATTTCTCGCCATAAGAATGTGAACAACATGATTTTCAATAGTAACGTAATATGTATAAAATAGCATACTAAATCAACAGAAAAATCTTTATCTGCAGGATCGTATCAGCAAATATATATCTGGATACTCTCGGACGATAATTCAGTCGTCCATTCTTTGCTACTGAATACTTCACGAACAGAACAGCAATTTCCTGCTGCTTTGTTAAGAGCACAAACACTTAACGGAAGTTTCTGTGCTGGTTACGACTGCATCGTATAATAATAATTCGAACACTACTCTCCAAACCACGAACAACAGACTGATTAATTACTATTACCTACACGTGAGTCGGTAAACAGCCGAATGATAAGACTCGTTATTTACATTGTATTCAGTTTTGAAATGTAAACAAGCTGTAAATAGATTCAGATGAAGAACTGATGAAACCTTCATACGACAGATGCAGTACAACAAAATAACGAGGGAGGACGAAACGTCATGTCTGATTCGATTATACATAGAGCTTCCAAATTATCGATTATGAAGGACGATTCAGCTGAGTCTGTCACCAAAATCTCTTGTAAACTATTTGGTGGATGAACAAATGATTGAAACGAAAGTGTTCGAAGTGTAACATACGATGTAATAATTAGTATTCGAGATATTGTCCTTTAAAATATCGATTGATAATTCTTTGGCATGGTATATTGGTAAAATTGCATTTATTTTCTGAGCCTTCCGAATTTGTTTTCATAACTTTTTTCTGGTAATTTTCAGGTTTTGGACTTATACCAAATAGGACGTATATCAAACCAACCTTTCCCATAAGAAGTAATGCAATAATAATTAATTCGTTCTCATGTAAAAAAAAACCTTCTATTGATATTATACATACATTAATGGGATTGTAAAATAATTTAAACACTGTTTAAACGCATTAATAAAAAATGAGATTTTTTTATAGATTTTTAAATTTAAACTCTGCTTAATGCTAAAATACAAAAAGAAACAAATGATATTCTATTCTGTAAAAGAAGAGGCCCCTTGCAATAAAACCTGACATTCGGTACCCTTGATACCGATCATTTTTTGATCATCTCTCCGTGATGCGTCTTCGCGGACTTCGCGATCATACACCGACCTCATCAGCAATTCCATTACTGATCCTTATTTGTATGATCAGTCAATTAATAATACATCAACTCCGAATATAATTGATTATTAATTTACTTTTTCCTCTGAGATAATTATTTAAAAATGACGCAAAATTCATGTCGTATACCGAGAAAAATTTGCCACGTCCAAACAGGACGTATTAGCACATAAAATCCAATATTTTGAGATTGCGACATGCGACGTTTTTACTTATAACCACAGATTTTTTACCCACGCTGATATTTCACTAATGCATATCGCTAAAGCTTATCCACGCCGCGACGCAGTGTCGCCAGATTAAGACTTATCTCCCACTCTACCCTACCCCTTCCACGACGCCATTCCTCCACTCCTCGGAGGCGAACATCCCTACATTTCCGCCGCGGCCCAGTCACGTGACTAGTTCCATCTCTGTCGTGCATGTATCACAATGTCACGTGACTAATCCGTTAATGGCAGAAAGGGAGTAACCGTATTCCCCTCAATTTCCCCAGTCCGTCGACACTACTGCTACCGTGATGGGTCACGAATGACCCTGGCATAGCATACGGAGGGTTAATGATTTACGGAATAATACAAATCGTGATAGATCATAATGTTCCGCACGACACGTAACCGATCACGCCAAGGACTCCAGCCGCTTTTATTGTTTTATCAAGAAAAATTTATCTATTCTAATCATCCTAACTCCGAATCAACACTCTGAAACCGCTTACATTTCCAAGAATTCTACTTCCCATCCCTAGCAATGATTTTCCATCTGTAACCCAATGACAATACTTTAACATTTCGTGTACTTGAGAAACCGGTAAGCTTCAATCTGGATTGTAAAGAAATCTATGAAACATTGACACCCAGACAACCAACATCTAAAGCGTACACATATTTGCGAACAATAAGCAGGTACAAACACAAGTATTAAACTGGGGATCTATATGCAATTGCAGGAAACGGATATTAAACTGTATTTTTTCTGTTGATAATTTTAATAAGTCGAAAACAATGCAATTATATCGTATTATATTAGTTTAATATCTTCGTACTTTTGTATCTGATTATTCAGTTTCATCATAAATGCATACAATCCTCAGTGTAATTAACATCATAACACTATAGCGACATATTATTATTGTTAACACTGGAACTACTAGAAGAGCCACAATGACCCATTTCGAATTCTTGATTTCGTAATTATTGAAAATATATTCCCCTTGTCTAACGAAATGAATTATACATAGTCACTCGTGTGCATGCTATAATGCGAATCAACTAAAGTCTGTTTCCTGGATCTTGCGATTTTTATAGAATATTCTGGAAACTTTATTATTAGCTATTTTAATTTATGCGAACTACTTAGCATATTTCATAGACCTTCGTGATAAAAGCATGTCGTCCACAAACTAATATTAAAAACATGTTTGTACATCGTCAATTGGATTAAAAAATGATTCTGTTAAATGATGCTGCGTGATATGTATATCGAAAATTATCGAATATCAAGAACGTAACCTTGTATCTTTATATTTAAAAACACGCGCATCAATTGACGTCAATAAATTTCTTTTTTTGTTGCTTCGTTATAATGAAACGTGTAGGTATGTAATACAGTATTTGAAAATCGATTATTCTCGAATTCGTACTATACAAAATATGTTCATTATTTCTTTTAATCTTAACTATTTTTTACTTCAGATTCTGATGAAATACTCTCTTCGGTTTACTTCCACAGGTTTCAGAAATACGAATTGCATAGTTATCAAAAATTAGCGAATTGTTCTCGTGAGCTTCGAAAGTTTATTTTCAAGAAAAACTGCGAAATATTAAAGTTGGAGTAAATATCGAAAATTTGCCTAGAAAATGATTTACGTTGACGTGTGTAAATGGTTTCTCGGATACATTATTCTACAGCGTAAAAATAGCAGATTACAATTGATTGAAAACCATAAAATCTTCGACAAAGTGATTTAGCACGGAAGAATTCACAAGGTTAATCATCTCCGTGTACTTATCGGTGAGAAAAGGGCTACTTTCAACAATCGCGTTTAGCAGAGTAAAAGCTTCAGTTCGAATCAAGCCACAATGTTTTCAGTAATATCTTCGCACAAAAGCAACCAGTGACGTCGTAATATTATTTAATCCGTTTTAACACCGTACGGAATGAAATCAATCGGAAATCACGTCGTCTTATATATTCTTGGTGCATTTCTAGAAACGGTAAATACACGTACTTGCTATCGTTGTGACCAGCATACGCAAATTCTCTATTATTTAATCAGCTTCGTATCGAGTAATCTCACATGCGCATGTAACAGACGTCGCGTGTATCAAAATAACCATTATTCGCATAGGACAAACAATATGATAGATGCATAGAGTGATGTTGTTTCTTTTCTATTAACAATCGAAATTGCTGTAACTGATACAACACTCGGACTATTGAAAGCAGCCGTTACAATGTAACATTGAAACGAAGCAGTCGATGTAGTGCAAACTAATGTTGTCCGCAAAACGACAATTCCGATGACCTGGCGATTAGTGAGCATGCAACCTTTCATTGTGTTACATAAAACTAGAATCAGCTTCGGCCAGTATGAAAAATGGGCAAACGTTTGATGACATGTAAACAATGTTTGGACATCCAATCGCGTATCGTGCCGGTCGTATATTCGTGTTACACGAAAATGCGCCAACCACGTGCTTAGATTGCGTGACGCATAAAACTCACCTAACGTAACCAGTATCATCGTCAGAAGAGCCTGAGAAGGCATTTTCGTGGGCACGACTTTGCCTGTTAAAACTCAACATTCTTGCGTCCATAAAAAGCACATAACAATCCGAGACAACGCTGTCGACGTTCACTGAGAAACTCAGCGCAGGTGCGCAGGTGCACAGCCTACGTAGCTATGTTAGTACATATAAAGTATAGAGGGCCACAAAATCAGCGAGCGAGAACATATAGACAGCTACGAAATCATGTACGAATATTGAAACATATTGACCTAACGTGAGCAAAGTGGAAATCTGTTTTCTACTTACATACAAGATATGCCAGTATTATTATCATTTTATGAATACTACAAATGCTCGTAACTATAAATGATGGTCTACACAGTTTGACAGACTGTAAACATAACGATGATGTTATTTAGACAACCAAATTTTTTCTACAGTAAACGGTGAAGAATGAGAAAACGTAAAGAAATATAGCGAATATCTACCACATATATACATTGTTCATATTTTGTTTATCCGCGTTGCGAGTAGCTGGTAAGTTACTGGTAAGCGTATGAATATTTAAACTCTTTATCCAGGCTGAGGTTAACAAACGCTATTCTTTTTCAAAAATGTATTTTAAATATTTGTAGGTGTTATTTAATTTTTATACTGACAAAATGAAGCGGGCACGAATAAAGGCTACAGTTACTGTACCGACAAGACGGAAAACAACGCAAGAAAGTACCGTCACAGAATCTACAACTACAACTGATTGCGCTGAGAAACTGAAAAACGAAGTTGAGGATACTTCATCAGTATCTCAACAGCAAATTTCAGAGAACAATGTCCAGGAAACACAATCACAAGAAATCACAATAACAACAACAAAACGGATACAAAATGAAACAAGCAATCAAAATGTTTCGTGTAAAATCGATGCTAAACACTGTTCTGACGAATTGAAAAAAGAAATTATACAACCTTCGGAAAACACAAATACAACACAACTTGGTGAGTTAAGTAGATAACATAATAAATATAATAACTACAAGTATAGAAGTGATCGTTGATTTGTGATATCTAGGTTCTCCCATAAAATTATCACAAAACCGATTAAGTTTCATGAGGCCAACACCTAAATTAGACAGCGGTGGTAGAGTAAGGAGGAATAGCGTACAAGGAAGTGGAGCTAGCGCAAGCGAGTCGGAAGATGAGAGCAAGAGAATAAATTATAGCACTGCCAGTCATACGAAAAACGATTCAGTTCAGACAGAAGAAATTCCTAAAGATACAAGCGTTAGTAATGTCAAACTATCTAGTTTAACAAAGTCGAAAGTAGGTCAAAAAAGACGTGTCTTAGTTTCCGAATCTGCCAGGAAATTAGCTGATGCTAGAAGAGAATTTAATTTGAAACACGAGAACAAGATACCGGATAGAGCCAAGCTTACCATGTACGATTTAATATATTACAATCCTGTTACAAATCCTATGAAAAAACCTAAGGGATCTGAAATAATGGCAAGAAAACTGTCGACATGCCAGTAAGTATCTTATTAACTAAAATGCTTAATAGTTCTCGAGTTAACACCAACAAAAATGTTGAACAATATTTCAGATCTGACGAACTTCAAGAAGAAGAAGAAGAAAATGAAGACGATCCAGCATCTGCAATGCCTGTACCACAAGTAAAAGTTGGACCGGATGGTCAATTAATAATAGACGAACAAAGTCTTGTCATAGAACAAACCAATGCAAAAAAGAATCGTGAGATATTAGCGAAGGAAGCTATTGTCGATGATGATACTGGCGGTGGATTCTATAAAAAACGTCAGAAAAGTAAAGAATGGCCCAAATGGGAAACTCTAAAATTTTATAGAGCACTAAACACAGTTGGCACTGACTTTCTATTGATGCAAAGTCTTTTTCCAAATAGAACACGCCAGGAAATTAAGATCAAATTTAAGAGAGAAGAGAAAATAAATCGAAATCTAATAGAAAAAGCTCTTGAATATCACCAAGAGTTTGATATCGAATTACTAGAAAAATCACTGGGTAAGTTTTAATTTAATATAAGCACCAACTAAATTATAAATCTAACGTATATTTTTTAGCTTCGTTGGAGAATTCTGAAAAAGAAGACTCTAATACGCAAGAAAAACGAAAGCAGAAGGAGTCGAAGGAAAAAATTAAAAAAGTAGATAGAAAACGAAGATTCAGTAAGTCGAAATGATTTTTTAAACTTAACGAATTATCTAAAGGTGTATATGTTCATTTGAGAATGAGACTTTTCAAAATCACAGAATTAATACTTTCAGGACTTGTAGCAACTAGTATTGGGCAAATGGAAGAGACGGACGAAGATGAATGTTCAGATTCAACAGTGCAGAATGAAATTATAGAAGGTGATGAATACCAACAATCTCTTAAAAAAGCACACAAAAAAAAACGTAAAAAAATTAAGGACGAGAAGAAAACGTCAGAAGAATTACCGATTGAAACGGAAGATGTTGAATCGTTAAGTGTATGTTCAGGTTTTGATAGTGATATGGAAATTTATCATGTACGACCAACTAGATCGGGAAGATTACCGAAAGTGAAAAAGTTACAAGGACCGGACATAAATACGCTTGACAATGAGAAAGTAAATTATGACTCGAGTGACCAGGAATCTACAGTATCGTCAAACAATATTACAAAAGATAATTCTACTAATTCGGAAACTAATTATGTAAATTCGATTAAAACAGTGATACCGAATATTAATCACGTGGAACCTGGATCCTTACTTATTTTATCAAAAGAATCGCCGGAAGAGCCTGGTAAAAGCGTTTTACAAGTTTACATGGTTAGCTCTAATGTTAACTCTTCAGAAAATGTCGAGGAACAAGCCGTGACACCCGTAAATTTACCACCAGAACTTTTAGCAACTGTAACAACTAGATTATCAGATACAGAAGCGCTTACAGTTAAAGAAGAGTACGAATAATTGAGTATAAATAATTTTCTAGGATATATAATATTAACAAATACAAGTCATTTACCATAAATCAATACATTATCGCATACTTGATCGATAGTCATAATTATTATTCTCATCTCACTATCGATACGCTATAGCAGTAGAAAATAAATTTTGTATAAAACGATATAAACTAAAATTATCGTAAACATGCCCTTTTTCTAAACATAAATAATACTATTAGCTCGTATACAAAGTGTTTCATATAATTAAAAAAAGCTCATCACTTACCATAAGTTTATACATTGTTGAAGTTTTGCTCATGTATCATGATATATCCTGTATATATTTGATTATCTCCATTAAAAACGAATATTAAATTATCATGTTGGTTTATGTGCGAACAAATATAGTTTTTGTTATTAGTTTTGTACAATATTTACTTAAAATATACAGTAGGTGTATCAACTTAAAAAATTTTATTTATTTTTTTATAATTTTTTGCATTGAAAAAGAGTCATCTTTCAGTATGACTTTTGTACGTGAATGGAAAATGACGATGAATAAAATAATGAATGAATATGAAATTCGAATATGATACTTCAATAACATAATTCTAATGTGTCACACGGTATCCACTTTGAACTCTCCAATGCGTCCCACAAATTATAATCTTGTTCTATTATTTCTCTATTAAGTTTATCAATATCTACAGGAACGGAATGTTCTGTAAAATATAGGAAATGATCATTTTATACGTTTCAAGAATACGCTGTATAGGTGCCTCGTTCTTACCAATTAGTTCTAATTCGTCTTCTTCGGGTTTTTGATCTGATATATAACTATTATATCCATCGGACGTAGGTTCGCTTTCGTAATAACCCTGCTGCCATGCGCTATAGCTGTTCCAATATGACGATGTATCATAATAATTATAAGCATCTGAATTCATGTTAGACGCTGGATAATCAGACGACGACTGTGGTGGGGTGGACCTGAATTAACAAAACAAAGTGAAATATTAGATACGTTCTAAAATTCCCAACTAAATAAACATGATGAGCAAATATTTTGTATACCCTGATATTTTATTCCAGGGTCTGGGGACAGCATTACAAATTTTTAATGATTTTGTTCCTAGTCCTCTATATCCATTCATGGTGACTAAACTATTTTTCTGCTCTTCTTCGTTTGCAAATCTGACAAAACCGTATCCTTTGCTAAAACCGGAGCTGTCCAAAATTACTTTGGCTGTTCTAATCGAATTATATTTGGCTGCGAATGCTCTGTATAAAGAGTAGTCGTCTACATCTGTTGACAGATCTCCAACCCAAATACTGAATTCTCTTTCCGCTGCTGGTTTTCCTGTTGTGCTAGCATGATTCAGTCGAAATCTTACAGCCTAAAATATGAAATCAGTATGAAATTAAAAAACATTAATGTTATAGTAATATAGATTCATGTAATAAATACATGATTATTACCGGATTAGAACCAGGTATCACTTTGCCATTTAATTTATGCATTGCGTCCAGTGCCATTTCATCGGTTGGAAAATGTACAAAACAATATCCTGCTGGTTCACCGGTATAACGATTCCTCATTACTTTAACAGTTTGCGGTTGTTCTCCCATTTTGTGAAAAGCGTTCATTATAAAACTTTCGGTCATGTATGGTTCTAACTAAAACATTATAAAATGTGTAACAGAAGGATTAAAGCACAACTCGAAAATTAGTTTTTTTACAATAATAAGATATGTTTCTTTAAAAATAGGTAACATTTACTTACTCCACCCATCCATAACTGGCACAATACCATTGGTCCTGACATTTTCTTGTTTATGATTATTCGAAATTAACAAAACACTTGGAATTCTATCATGAAACATAAAATGCAATTACTCGAGATTCGAATTATTTCAATAACGATGTGTACTATCAATTTTCTGCATTTAAAACAGAATCAATGTCGACACAACATAAAAATAGCATAGAAAATTGTTAAAAAAAACCATATATACACAAAGTATTAAAAAATCTGCAGGAGGTTAGAATTACAATTTGTACACTAATTATTTGTTTCTACGGTCTGGACACGGACCTAAGTCTGTGGTTCTGGGCGACTGGAAAGAAGTCACATGGAAGGAACGCGAATCTGATTGGTTGTTAGACAGACGTAATTTTGCTATTGGTCAACGAAAAGTCCGACAAGATGATTCCGCCATTGACTAGGTATAAGAATAAACCTATCATCTAATGTATTTTTGCGGCCCAATTTTCGGGGGCCACGAAACCCCATTACCATTTTTATTTCTTCTATTTGTATGCAAATGAAGCGATCCAACGATTCTGAACAGAAATACTTATTTATTTATGGCACGAAGATTCTGGCATAAACTCGTCGAATAAATCGAATCAATTCTTTATTCTTTACTTATCATAACATAAAAATATATTAAATTTTTCCAGAGAATTTGTAAAATTTATTGAATATATCTAACTGTGTCCTGAGAATCTCTTGCATAGAAATTGGTAAAGTTCGAAATAGCAATGCAATTCCATGTCGATCGCATATACTAATTAACAAGTATATGCAATTCTGTAGAGACGTCTGAAACAGAAAGTTGGTTTACATGTACAATCAAGAAAGCGTAATAACTAGACAGCAGATCTTTTATGCAAAATAAAAATGTTCCACCTGAATTAATATATTTAATGGGTTGAAGATAATATAGCAGTAGTCTGAAAAATTCTTTTAACGTGTATACTATTTAAAATTACACCTAATTTCTGTGATAAATGCATAAAATTCGCTGTCTAGTAATAACTTTATACAATACAGTATAGGTAAACAAAATTACCTTCACCACTGTTGCTATCGATGATTCTGAGAACAGTTTCAACAAATCTGCTATTAGATAAGGACTTAATCGTGTCATATCCTTTTTGAGCTTTATTAAGGAGCTTGTGAACCTGTGTAGAAAAAATGAAACGAATGAAAATAAAAATATATTTTTCAGTTTAGTAAATAAATATAGAAATGTAGCTTACTTCTCTATATCCAACGCGATACATTTCAACCTATGTTCTTCAGATTTATCAATTTTATCTTTCGACTTACATACAACAACATTTAATATACGTCGATACAATGCTAACAGCGCGGGCAATCTATCGGTAATTGAACTTGTTTTCATTTTTAACAGTACGTTACATACTGCTAATGCATCATTACACGTTAATATTGTAGTTTCTTGCAGCGATTTTAAACTAAGTAATATACTCGAGTCGATAATCGTATCAGACAAATATAAATGCTTGGTAGCAAGAAGATCGTGTATTAATTTTAATAACATTGGCCAAAATTGATTTGGTACGGTTAATACCTGTATAGTTTGTATCAACTTATTAATTGCAGTTAAACGTAATCTATTCCTTTCGTTAGACATATTTATTTTCAGTATAGAGTTCCACATGGTACAAATATTTTCCAAATCATTTTGTTCCACACGCGTGATTGCTTTTACCTGTAAAAATTTTAATAATCTCAATATCTATACAATTATATCTGTGTATACAGTTACGTACCATCTGATCGTGCAAATCTTTCAAGAATTCCTCAAGTTCTAACGATTCGCTTGATTCTAATAAAGGAAAGAGTACATCCACGCACGGATAACTGAATAAAATACACCATATTCCTTTTATAGTTTGATCTTCGATTTGAAACATTTTTCTATTTCGAAGAACAATCACAGTCAATTTTAAAGTTTCTTGTATTATTTCATTCTTTTCGCCTGTAATACTATCGTTCTGCAAAAAAACCGTCTATTTAGTAATCGAAAAAAATTTATCCATGTTCTGTAACAATTATATTTACCAAAAATATACTCTGCAATGTTCGCTGTACTAGATCTTTTAGTTCTTCGGTGATATTTTCGTTGGATACATAAATTTTTAATATCGAAGTTAGTATGTTTATATCCTCTATTTCTGTAATAGTCGAGGGTAGTGATTTCATTAAAATTTTGCCTAATTTTCTTTCCACTTTTCTCACTATTACCCTTTGGTCGACGTTTAATTTTGGCTTAACATGTTCCATAGATTCTAACAAAAAATGCAACGTCTTTTTAGAATCTTCAGAAGCGTTTATAAGTTCTTTAAACATTGTGTAAGACAGGCCATTTCTAAGTGATAATTCCAAAGTTTTTTGGACATTTTTAGTCAGTGGTAATTGACATAGTGACACTGGACCAATGTACTGGAATATATCGATGCCAGGTTTTTCTAAGAGATCTGGAATAATTTTTTTTTTTAATAAACATGTGTATGCGTGTGGAACACTTTTTACGTATTTGTATGAGAAGAGAAAATACCTGAAAGTATTATATTGCATAAGCTACTTATGTCACCGTTCTGATAAGACTCCTTACTGAGAGCAAAGAAGATTATAAACGTTACTAATCTTACATTAGCATTTAAGAACATGAGAGGCACGCGAAGCAATAATTCCAAGTACACTTTTATTTCTTGTAACAATGTACTCTTTATTTCAACCCATTCGTCTCTTAACAAGTCCTCCTTCATACGTTCTACTATTTCGTTTACTTCTCTGTTATCGATATTTTGGTCTTCCAGCAAAATTGTCTGAGAAACAAAATAAATATTATTTAATCGCTCGAATAATGTTATGCATAAAAAGCACTTACTTTTACTTTAGCAAAATATTGGCACATAGACTTTGTTACGCCATTGGTTAGCGAAGTTTCGATTTGTATTATAACGCTATTCAACAAAGACATCGACAATCTTTTGTTCTCTTGTAAATCATCTTTGCTTAACACTTCCATCCATTTCGAAAAATTATCCTCGCTAGATGCAACCTCTGCTAACAATGAGTCTGTCACCTTTGAAATCTGTTTTGTAGTCAAAAGTGATATTACATCCGTATCGAATTGTAATATAGGCTTCCAAGAGTATTTCAAACCACCTACTAAGTTGTTAAGTTTAACATAAGATTTGTCCGATGTATTTTGGGACATTTTAGTCTGTTGCAAAATAAGTTTATTCTGAAATGATATTGCGATAATTAACTAGAAACGACAGAAAACTTTCGAAACAATTTATGCTGATAAAAATAATGATAACGTACTATAATGTCTTTACAATTGTCTTCGCCAAAATTTGTAATCCTTTGAATCAATTGTTGCCATTGATCTTCCAATATTGGGAAACTCAAGTCTTTGGTAACACCTTTCGGTACATAATATTTTAAAGTATTTCGGGTTTCGTTCCACGAAAATATTGCACGCAGCAACGTCACAATAATCTTTTTGTTGTAATTCAAATGTAAAATTCTGTCTATTAGAAGTGATAAAATGTTTCCCAAGTCGTCGAAAGTATTTATAAATTTCGTGTGGAAAGCTAATGTCCCTGTATGCTCGAAAATGCAAATACCATTTAAAAATGTAACAAGCAAATCAATGATCGCTTGCATAACAATTATGGTTTTACCTGTAACAAGTTACGAATTATTTACAAAAATATTTTAAACAGTATATAAATCTTTTTAATATGTCCACAGCATAGAATCCGCAGTTTAAGTATAATTAATATTGTGCTTACATGTATCATTGGATTGTAGCAGTTCCATGCAATCAGTCTTCAAGTGATGTACCAGTGTCCTTAATATACATACATTTTGAGAGTTCGTGACGTTACTTACAGACTTCATAAATACCTCTTTGAATTCGTATGGAAAAAATGTATCGAATTTCGTATTCGATCTTAGATTCTCAGACTTTAAAGCTATTATTATCGAAGGAATTAATTTTTCTTCTTGTCTTAGATGTACAACAGCGTTCATAATAGATACCATTAAATTTGTATATTCTAACGTTGGACTTCCCTGAAACGCTTTTCTCAGTATCTCTTGAATTTTTCTTTCAATTAGAAGAGGATTGAAAGAACAAAACTGTGAGATCAAAATATAGTCTATTGTGCTCATATTTTCGCTGGATAGTATGTCATTTATCATAATCTGACAATAGCTGAACAATGTAACGTCTTGTATTTTATTATCAAAATTGAATATTACATCGTCCGAATGCTTCAACAAGGCACTGAAGATTTCTCTTTTGTGAATTACCGCACATTCTAGCAGTTCTCTCAATATCGAATCCAATGTAGCACCATCGGATTTGAATATGCCAACAGCAGCACGATAAATAAAACTGAACGTGCAAATGTTAGATTGAAGATCCTTGGATCTTGAAGTTTCAACCAAAACAGATATTAAATCCATAAATTGAGTTGTATCTTTACTTTTTGGGAGCACGCCGATCTCTGCGTACTTTCTTCCAAATATTAATTGTTGAACGCATTTGTAAGTTGCTACTCCTAATCTGTTTCTATTATCTGTACACTTCTGATCGATAATATTGCATAAAGGATATAAAATATCACCAACAAATATAATTCTTAACTTATCGTTCGTAGTAAAAGAAGACTTAGAAATTAACATTATAATTTCTATAACACTAATTATCGTATTATATATTGTTAGCGATAAACCGTTGTTCTTATCAATTAAATCTACATCTATTCCTATAGTTGGTTCCTCGATGTTGAAATTGCATTTGAAAAATTTCAGTGCGCAACTCAAAAGACATTTTACTAGAAGTCCTAAGTCGTTTGGTTCGTTGATAAAATATTGTTGCATTTCATTATTCGAAAGTAATAACTTATAGCAATCGAAAATATCGCTATGGAGATCTTCCACGGTTCCTTGTAGTCTCGTGACAAGTGTATTAACCAATAACCTTTTAACATCGACTTTGATATCCAAATGATTTGTTTTCAAACAATTTTTCATGTATCTCCAACCATTTTCATCTGTAGAGCATGTTTTACAAAGCCATTGTAAAATGAGATTTTCCTTGCGAATTACTGGAAGATCGACGGTACCGAAAACATTTTCAGCAAGTTTGAATCGTTTAGATAAGGGCTGCTCGTCCGAATTCAGACGTTTCAATAATTCTATTAAGTAGAAAAACAGAAACATTTTGTATAAACATCTTAATGTAGGTTAGAAAAGATCACGTGTAACACTTACCAGTTGATAAAGCCATTTTAAACGGTTCAAAACGAAGAATCAGTGTTTAAAAGTTTTAATAAATATATCTGCACAGCAGTCAGTAATTATGATTGTTTCACTTCATATTATTATATCAACATTATTTGAACATTTCAACGAGAACCAGATACACCCGCCACAGATAGTATGTGCAATTATTATGTACACAGTACACACCATCGCTATCGATAATTATCGATAGTTGATATCACAAACTATCGATGGTGTCGACTATCGATAGTTCTCCTGGCATTCCAATTTCAATATTATCAGATATTATGCTATTAGGAGTTATTCAATAAATTTATTTCATCGGGCAGATAAAGATAAAAATCGCTAAAGATATGAATAAATACATTTCTGTCACGAAAAGAATTGACTTTTTCTTTTTACTAAGGATGTTCGATTTTTCTGCAAAGAATCAATTCTCGAAAATAATCGAATCAATGGTGCACTTTTGAAATATTCTTTCTTCTCTTTCAAATATATTCAATATTTAAGTATTAATTAATAAAGAAATCATATATATGATTTTCCTTCCTAACCGCCTTAATTTTCCTTTCAATGTTACCCTTTCGTAGATATGGCAACGATATTGATTTTCCTTACACCGATTCTATAAAAGTTGTAGGCATCTTTAACACATTTTTATTAACAATGTGGCAAGACAATGAAGTTCGATTTGATATTTCTTACAAGTAATATCTTTTATCTTTTTCAATGAAGTGCTACAATATGTATATTAGTTCACCGAGTTTCGTAATAGTTGTTGATGATACATTTTTAAATTTTCGAAATATAGCAAAATGAATACGTTACTTTTACATAATTTACTATAAAAAAATGATTAACAGCGATAGATGAACCCAAGAATTTATATATATGTAAATCATTTGAAATTTGATTTAGCTTGCTGCAGCTACGATTGGGAGAGTTCACTGCTGATAAGCTTGATTTAATTGAAGACACAAAAGGGAACGCAGGCGAGAATGGAAGACTTATAGTAACGAATCTCAGAGTAATATGGCATTCGTTACATCTTCCTAGAATCAATCTAAGTATATACTGTCTCACCATATATCTGTACTCGTCTATTAGTAGCTGTGAATATGAGTAAAATTATTTTTTATAGGTATTGGATACAGCACATTCATTGCTGTGAATTCTAAAACTATTCACACTGTCAGTATACATCTGTGAATATCATAGAATATTTTTTACTTCTATAAATTAATTGAAACAAATCATTTCTTTCTAGTTACAAGGAAGACATACGCAAGCTCTATATATTTTAGCTTCTTTTCGAAATTGCAGATACGAATTTATATTTACAAATCTAGGCTCAAAAAGCACGAGACATTATACGTCCGTCATTGGCATATACAGGTATATATTTTCTATTTTATACTTAAAATATTTTCTTGGTAGATAATATAATAATATATAAATAACTATGTATTACAGAGCTTATAATTCGTCAAAGATTTACCGAGAAATTAAGTTGAGAAGCGGTATAATTAATGAAAACCAATTGACATTACTGCCGCAAGAAACCGTTCATTCTACTTTGCAAGACATTTGGAATCTGTCACTGGAACAGGTGAAAAATTTGACTTTCTTTACAGATACGACAATTGTACTATTCCTGAAACATGAAACATTATAACTTATTGTTCTGTTAGGGAAATATTGGAACATTCATTGTAACAAATATACGTTTAGTATGGTTTGCTGATATGAATTACCAATTCAACATATCAATTCCATATTTTACAATAGCAACTGTAAGTAGACATACTGAAATATACAGTACTGTTAGAGTACAAAGACTTGAATAATTGTTTAGTTTTTTTTTTTGTTAACAGATTACAATAAAAAATTCGAAATTTGGTCCAACTTTAGTAATTGTAAGTACAGAATCTACAGGAGCCTACGTATTAGGCTTTCGAGTTACCCCTCTTGAAAAGCTTCATGTTTTATACAAAGAAGTTACAACATTGTTCAAAACGTTTGAGAAATGTCCAATTTTTGGTGTAGATTATACATTTGAACATGAGGTAATATTACAAATATGCAAACTGATTTTTACTTAATAATTATTTAATAACTCGTTACAGGCACCTTTACAACGAGAAGTGAATGTAGAACAATATTCTGAAAAAGAAGACAACCAAATCGACAATTTGAACGTTTTCGGCTATTATTTCTCTGAAGGAATAAATCAACGTAAACCTAACGTTTCGGACTATTTGGGGATAGCTGCGGAAAAACCTAACGAAACTGGCACTTTGCAAAATATATGGGAGCTTATACCTCAAAGTTAGATGTACCATTTTACTGTGTATAGTGTACACTGTATGAAATTATTAGAATTATAGGAACAACCATGTAAATAAGGTTCATCGTGATCGTTTTCGAATGCGTCTATAATATTGATAGTAATTAATCTACTGAGCGGTATTGCAAAATTATTAAACATTTCAGAGAAAAGAAAAACGTGATTACACTTTTGTAAAAAAAACACGTTTTATATTCATAGAACACAATTTTAAATATATATATATATATTCTTTAGCATTTCGTTTCTCTAAAAAAGTTAACAGAGCTAAAAAGAATTAATAAAAAAATAGATAATTAGAATTAAAGTATATTAATTATTCTACAATACAGCAATGAATAAGTCTTCGAATATTTAGTTGCAATTTTATGCCACTTTTCAATATCTTTTTAAAAACTTAACTCGGTCTACAATCCAAAGGTAGCATAATTGACTGATTTTGTTGTTCGCTGCCGTCTTCGCTATGTTCAGCTTGCTGACTAGGAAATCTATATCCCATATTCATGAGCATTGCTTCGAACGGATCTATGTTCATCCGTATTTGATTTGTAGCTGCAACGTCTTCTAAATCCTGGATTTTTCTGTCGTTAACACTACCATCCTATTTTAAGAGTAGATTATTGTACGTTGTTATTCATCGAATTACTTTATTTCGAATTAATCATTATGGGCAATTACCTCGGGCAATGGGCTCCATAATCTGATTACTGGATCGATGCCGCTAGTAGCTAACAAACATGTTGACGGATGAGGTTGGAGACAATTTACAATTCGTTCATCTCCTCTTAATACGCGAATAATATTCGTAGTATTACGATCCCAAATAAAAAATGATCCATCGTCTGATCCTGCTACAATATATTGACCATTGCTTAAAGGAAAAATTGATAATCATCAATACATTATAAATAGTAAACACGATTATTTAATTATCAGTTAAATATATGCTTACTTTCCAAAGAAATTAGCTTCTTTTATATCGGTTGTGGTGTTACAATGTCCACAAAATCTCATTTTGTAATCGATCGTATTATGCCGCCATTCTTTTTCATAATCTGATATTTGAAACAGCGGCAGATTCGTAATATCTCTACCTGATTTCATAATAACAACAACAACATTAATAATAATAATAATAAATCTAATATAACGATATGGAACGTTAACTTAAAGCATACCAGAATCTATAGCTTCCTTTATATCCATTCTTAATGCTTTACACGCCGAATTGGACGCATATTCAGGAAATTTTTGTTGAAACTCTTTAAGTACTTTATCAGCTTCTGCTGCCTGATCTAAGTCAAATAGACAACGCGCCAGTCTAGAAACATACATCTAATACTCTACACTTTACTCGGTAAATGAGATATTATAGTATTAATAAATTTAATGATACCTAAAACGTGCTTTAACATGTCCTGGATCGAGAAGTAATGTTGTTTGACAGTCTTTAAGTGCTGCGTAAATATCACCATCCCTACAAATCATATTAAAAATGTCAGTATGTCTTTTACTTTTTCTCCTCTAATAAGTCCATATGCAACGCGACACTTTTATCTATTATTCGAATACGCGATACAATAATTGAAAAGTCCGTACCAAGTTCGTTTCATATACGCTGCGGCTCTATTAGCATAAAGCACAGCTGCTGTAGGACAGCAACTAATTGCCTTATTATATAAAGTAATTGCCAATACATAGTTCTGTTGCTCAAAACACTTATTAGCCTAATAAGAAAATCATATTCATTCCGATCCTTTCTGTTTCATATTTAACTTAACAAAATTCAATTAGTCAACTTACATCGTATTTTAATTTCTCAACACTAGCTGGCAGAACTTTTACATTTCCCTTAGCATACTCTATACTGTCCTCATTATTTTTGCTCGTGTAACACGACTTTCCAAAGTCCCCTAAAATCAATATCATTTCAATAATTAGCCTTTTCACTTGTTTCATTAATAATTAGTTAGTGAAAATTAATGGTTGAAATAATTACCCGTATAAGTATGCATAGTATAGCCGAAACATGTCTTTACATTTTTTGGATTGTTGATATCAAATAAATAAATTTGTTCCCCACCCATGTTAATTAGAAGTTCATTTCCATCAGCACTGAAGGTCAAGTATGTAGTAGTAATACTCCTATTATTGTCACGCTGTCGAGACTGTAGATGGCCTGCTCAATATCAAACATTAACAGTCTCTGTTAAAGCAATCATGCTACATATAATAAAAGAGGAAGATTAAGGAAAAATGGAGTTGCGTATGCTATCTCCGATCGTACGAACGAACCCGCGATAAAATACTGTGCACAACCCAATGGTATATTCTCATCTGGATCTCCTTCGCCAGTCGCACGACGTGAGGATGCGTGGCCTCTGTCCCAGTTGCTGTGTGGAATAGAGATAATAGGCACCTATGTGGAAATATGCAAAATAAAATATATAGCTTATTATATAGCTTTTATTATACAGGGTGATCCACGAGTCATGACCAGTAGAAATTACTCTGTTATTGGCAGTCCAATCGAAAATGTTTTCATCAGGTATAGCATGGTTTCAAGAGATCTTTAACGTGATAATAGCAAACTTTTATGTAAAAAAAAATAAAAAAAGCAATCTTTTGCAATACTTTTTATGTTACACTTACCGAATTCGCTTTGAAATCCTCTAACAAATAGGCATAAAAAAATTATAGGTGTATTTACAAAAAATTGAAGGTGAAAAATTTGCTACACCTAATCTCTACTGGTCACGATTCGTAGTTCTCACTGTATATTATATCTGTGATTGCCAGGCAAAACGCCGCATGTCATAATTTCAAAATTATACTATAGTAAAGTGTAGTAATAGTATAGTATAGTAAGAGTCATGAGAATAAATTCGAAAGACTAAAATGTCCTATGTTAAAGCATTAGTGTAGCTAAAGCAAAGTATGCGACATACAGCGGTCTTCTTGATAACCACAGATGTATATAATTACCTGAGCAAGCTTAATCATCCTGCGATCGTACATCCGTACGTATGCATCGTTAGCTCCGACAGCTATTAATTCTGGTCGTTTCGGATTCACAGTGACACATTTAGCTTCAGCGAATCGACCCATATGGTTGTAAAGATTTATTAATACAGTATTGGATCCGTTACTTTTGCAAGTATGCGGAGCACGAATATCATATTGTAAAATAAGACCATCTTCCGCGGCACTCCAAAACAAGAAAGGAACAGTAGATGCGGTAGCAATACGTTTCACACGGCCCGTATGACAATTGCATATAAGCATAGGTTCGGAAAGTGTTAAATCACGAATTCGAACCTTGCTATCTCCAGCACCTGATACCAGTATGCTGTCGTTTGATTTTGGCATAAACTAAAATATGGGTACAATTGAAAATATTATTCTAATGAACTATTCTAAAGAAAACTGAAGCTGTACATGTATTTTCGCATTACCTTAACGGAAAATATGTTTCCATAATGACCCGTGTGAAGTACTAATTTCTTTTCATACCGAAACGGATCCCATAAAATGATGTCCATGTCATCAGATGCCGAGGCAAGAACTCTGAAAGCAACAGTTAATTAGTTCTTTTTGATCTTTATTTATTTATTTATTTCATGACCAATAGTATTTATTCATTTTATTTTGAAATACTTACTGTCCACTTTCGTTCCATTCTAAACAATTTACACATCCTGTATGCCCGACTAATTCTTTCTCTAATCCTAATCGAGAAATCAAATTTTCTGTAACATGTAAATTCTGAGAGACTGTATACGCTGCGGAATCCTAAAAAAGTATCAAAAGAATTCAAATGAAATATTAACGACTAGACATTTATCTAATGCAAGGGAACATACCTGTATTTCACGTTGCCGTACCAAATCCAGAACTCTATAATCTTTGTCGTATGCATTAAGCATTTCTATACTTATTTTATGTAACGTTTTACTATATTGAAAAACTTAAATATTCTCTGGAAACACAAAATGTTGATTATAGAGAAGCATAAATATAATTATTCTATACAAAATAACTAATAGATCCACGTGAATGCTGTATTACAGAAGGAAGAAGATAATTTGAAGAAAAGTTAATATAATGTATAGCACAAATCAATGCGTTGTCAATATGAAATGTATCGTAACAATAATCGAAGAAAAAAGTTATTGAAATCTATCTACATGTTTGATCAAAGTTTTTTCCGCATTTTGCTACACGAAATTACCAATGATTATACTTTATCAATTTGTAAGATGTATCGATTAAACTTAAAGAACATAATAATGCACATCCACTTATTTCAATAAACGCATGCAATAGAAATTGATTACAATGAAATTTTATTTTCAGAAAGAACTTAATTACCAAGAACGATCTTTTCTGAATTTATTATCAAATTTAATGACTATTTTTATCATTCTACAGAAGACCAACTATTAATTAATACTCTATAAATGTTGAACATTTTTTTTCATTATGAAAAATTTGCACTATGTTGAACTTACGTTTAATATTCGGCACAGTCTTTCGTAGTTTCATCACTCGTTCGAAATTATACATCTGTTGTTTCTCGTTGACATTTTTTTTGTTTAAGAATTCATCGTTCTTACGATTTAATTAAATTTTGGTTCCATAAACATTGAAATATTTACATATGCACACATGCATACGTGTATGTGTTCTTGTTGAAAAACTTGTCCATGCTATATACCGAAAATACAAGAAAGACACTAGTCGGACTTTAACTTTCAATTGGTGGACCACATGTCACCAGAGAGACTATGAGAGTTGTGATGTCGCCCTAATCGAGATCGTCGCCATCTTATGAATGACTATAGTCACAGTACCGCGCGTATTTGAATGTCAGAATAATTAGGAACCTATGTTCTAAAATAATCAAGTATCTGGTGCCCACAATTCCACGTCACAAGATTAGTCAAGATAATGGATAGCAGAGAGTAAATGAGAGTGCTCATTCCCGGGTTTTGTCCATGCCCATTATAGTGCTGCCCCTACTCTAGTGCTTAGCCTGGATCAGCTCCTACATCATCTTTAGCATGAACACCAATTGACCAATGGACACCGAACTGCCAGTCCCCGGTAAGTGGGTGAAATGGGCGCGGGGATAACCAGGGGATAACCATAACGGTGGAAATTACAGTGATGTGAAAGACCACATCGGTAAAAGTTCCACCACTAGTATAAAAGTGAAGATAAATTCTAGTGAAGATATATCAACATTTTATGTACGCAAATACAATGAATAAATAAAGACTATAGTCTTTATCATAAAGACACAACATATATATCAACATATATATTATCCGAAGTCGGATCTACAAATATATATGGTCTAAGGAGTTATCAAGGAAAACCACGGACCAATCAGAGCGCGCGAATAGCGAACAGATTCCGTTTCAACAACCAAGAATAACACGAATCAGTCTCTAGATGGCGATCTGATCGTTTTAAATCTACAGCGTATTGTTACTTCGAGTTCGACCTAACCTTTTCAGCCTGGTGCATAACGAGGAACGGTACGTGATGTTTTTGAAAATCCGTAATTTTCCGTAAAATCGTGTGAAAAGCGAAAAATATATATGTAACATCTTGCTTTAGGGGAATGAATGAGACTGAGTGATAGAATATTTTTTAAAATAATGTAATATTGCAGCGTAACGTTGATAAAACAACATGCGACACAGACGTGCAATGTTGTCATACACTGTGTGTCTCTCAGACTTGTGTGTTTGACCGGTGTACATTGTATTTATGACTTTTATATTTCAGTTTTGTACCATCCAACAAAATTCAAAATGGCTATCCGACCGGTGTACAGGCCCACAATTATTAAGAAGAGAACTAAAAAGTTCATTCGCCATCAAAGTGATCGATACAGTAAACTAAAGGTACTAGATTTTCTATAATATTTACTGTAGATTGTTCATGATCATATTTATAAAAAAGTAGTCATCGTTTTATATCCCATGGTAGCAATACGATTTCAATTCAATAACAAAGCAACAAAACAATTTTTCAGAGAAACTGGCGTAAACCGAAAGGTATCGACAACAGAGTTCGCAGGCGTTTCAAGGGCCAATATTTGATGCCCAATATTGGTTACGGAAGTAACAAGAAAACACGTCATATGCTGCCGACTGGTTTCAGGAAAGTTTTGGTACACAATGTTAAGGTAAGAATAACAAATTCAGCATTCTTGAAAATCTTCTAATATCTTTGTTCAACATTCTTGGAAAATTTCTAATATCTTGTACTGAATTTAATATAATCTCGTTTAAATACAAGTTTTATAATCATCGTTTATGTCCATATAGAAAGCTGAATTAATGAGGTGTGTGAGATTCCCAAAAATATATGGGAACCCGCGAAGATTCGGGATTCCCGAGAATATATGGAATCCTAAAAATGTTCAGGATTTCCGACAATGTATGGGATATAGAATAATCTTTGAGATTCCCGAAATTGTTGTTATTATTGAAAATTTCAGTAATCCGAATGTCTTTCTGATCTTCGAGCATTATGATCACTTAGCTAAGTTGACAGATCTTGTATGGAGTATGGAGAAATTTCAAAATGTCAGGAATCACAGATATTTTCAGAAACCCTGAACAATTTTGGGAATCCTGAACATTTTCAGGATCCCGAAATTCGGTCCCGACCAGGATCTCGCACACCTCTGCTGTATAACAATGAAATAAATTACAGGTTTCTGTAAAGAAAATCCTGATACTGTTTCAAAAGCTGTTTTCATAATATATATAATAATCTAGTAAAACGTGGTTGCTTTTCGTATCACGTAACTACAACGAGATCGTTTTGCGCGTTTTCAGGAACTAGAGGTTCTAATGATGCAAAATAGGAAATTCTGCGCCGAGATCGCTCACGGCGTGAGCAGTAAAAAACGCAAAACTATCGTTGAACGTGCTCAGCAACTTTCTATTCGAGTAACGAATGCCAGTGCAAGATTACGTTCTCAAGAAAACGAATAAGATTTCATTCTTGTTTGCTTTATTAATAAACTATTTACAGTATGTTTGTGAGTCTGAAATTGTTTCTCTCTATTCCCTTATCTCGAGTAATACTTTTAATCGTTAAGCTTAACATACAAAGTACAATGGGTTTAACATAAACTTACTTCTAATCGATAGTTTTTATTTTAATATTTAAAATAATCCATTATATATAATTTATTTCACGCGCATCACAGTATAGAAAGAACAATGTAACATTAATAAAATTGAATTGAGAATTGTTGGAAAGTTTTACTAACAATAAGTAGTACATTTTGTTACTAACGATCATCTACAATGAATGACAATGTATAACAAAATCGATTGACATCGCGACGTTTATAATACATGTTACATGAATATCCATTGCACTGATTGCAATGTTCTTTCTTCTTTTTTTTAAATATAAAATACAACGGTGCTGGACCTACTTCTGCGAAACTCAACAGCTATGCGAATTGAGAATCTAGAAGTGTTTGTCTTCTGATACCTCTAGAATCAAAGGTAATAAGTAGACTGCGGATCCTTACGCAGAATAAAAGTGTTCTGCATTGATCGCGAGAAAAGCAGGAAGCTTCCTTACATTAAAAACAACGTTACAATGTTCTTAAATTTCTCAGCCAATCAATTTCTTCGTGAATGTATAAAGATCCGCAGTCCAGTAAATAAGAAAGACGTTGTTTAACAACTTTCGATAAAGTGGCGGTTTACCACCGATACACGTTACTGTGGTAAGTTCAGTTCGAAGCAAGTATAACGGACTTGTATAAATAGCTTATTCTATTTAACTTGCTTTAAGTATCCTCTATCTTTCAGGAGACCGTCCAGCGCCTCTTGAGTATAATACACAACGAAATCGCTCGACGCGACACCCTCGAATACCGCGTAAACGGAAGGCTTCAAATTGTAAAAGAAGAGGGGCTGACCCCGTAACGCAAAATCTCTTGTCAATGTTTCCATTACCGTGGCCGCAGTAAAATCTGCTCCGTAAATGTGTGTACAGTCGATCACAACTGGCGTAGAAATGTCTCCACTGCGCAGACTGTATTTTGTTACGAGATTCCGTACGTAATCCACCGATGGGAAAATTAGACACCGATCGGGCGTTAACATGAGATATTGGATGCCATGTCGGGTCTGTAACACGTGATACAGCATAAGTAACCTTCCTTTAAATGTAGCTACGTAAATATTGGATGATTGCAAAAGTTCGTAGCCAATTTATCTCGTCACCTTTTTTGAAAATGAACTTTTAACTTTTACCATAAAGGAAATCAGGTTGTAAAATGTTTGGGGACAGTTGTGGAAAATAGTGGTGACTATATAGTTGATTGATGATCAGTAAAACTGTTGCAATCATCTAATGTCTTCTTTATTTGCGATGACATAACAAATGTATTCACCTTGCGATACCGTTTACATCGCATTAAAAACACTTGTTACATGATCAAAAATAAAGAGATACGGGACCACCCTGTACATTGAAATTTGATAGAAACGACGTTCGTGACACGTACTATAAGTTTCTCCACTGATATCTTCGGTCGAGCTGCGTGATAGAGAATGAACATTATATTGATTCCAATACCGCATAGAATCCCAATCTCCAGTTGCAATACTAAACAAGCAACAAACGTTGCTACACCTGGGATTAAATCCGACTCTGTGAAGGCAATAACGATATGAGAAGAAAGTTTTATCAGAGTTTCATTCTTAGGAAATGTGTGGTTCGGAACATACTTTTCGTTCTCCACATGGGCTTCACAACTTTCACTTCCACCATAAATATTACAGCAGCTATGATGATAGCAGCCAATGTGGCTTTCGGTATGTAGCTGAAGTATGGTGTGAGGAATAGGAGGGCTAATATTACTAGTGTACCTAAAACGGAAGGAACACGTTAAAAAGTTGCTTTTTACAAAAGAGATAGAATGAAATTGGAGCCAGATAAAAATGTATTTCTTCTCGGGATTCCAGTCTAGGCTGCTGAATGATTAAATTACCTGTGTAAAGGCCGCCCATCGGAGTTCTAACTCCAGAAGCATTGTTCACTGCGCTTCTGCTAAGAGATCCTGAACCTGGAAAAGCTTGAACAAATGAGTTGCTAATGTTTGCGAATCCAATGGCAATCAGCTCTTGTGTTGCATCAACTGATTTTCCAGTTGCTGGAATAAATGATACGATTGATATGATTACATGTGTTAATGATAAGTGCATATGTATGTTCTTCTTCTAGAAGAAAAACTTACAAAATGCTTTGCAAGTAGCGATGTCCTCCATTAATGAAATCAGAGGTAGAACTAGAATACCGCTTCCCAAATTGGAAATCATCTCGACAAAGGTCACCGTTGTGTTGTTACTGTTGGTATACGAGAATGGTGGTAATTGTACAGTTGGCATACCCCCCGGTATGTGTCCTATCAAAACATATTCACGTGAAATGACATTAACTTTTTTTCCTTTTAGAGAATTAATACTACTGGGTAGTCTCTTACCAACCACTCTGAAGGGAGACTCTTCGCTGAAACTATATCCCAAAACGCCACAAATTATCACCAGAAACGCGTTCCGCGATGTACCGATCAACCAAATAATTTTATTTAGAATACGATACTTCGAAGTTTGCGGTTCTTCATCTTTGGGTCCTATTTTATACGACGCTAGAAGCTGCGATAGAATGGATAAGGCAAAATATAAATTAATTTCATAAAATGAGCTGTCTATTGCTAACATGAAATGATTATATACACTTACTCTAAGGAGGAGGAGAAGTACTATGCAGGTTGCTCCAAGTGCAGCATCCCAAGCAGATGTTTTGTGTAGCTGTTCACCAATACTTTTCCACATTTCAACAAACTGTGCTCCTTTCGCGGGGATGCCGAGGATGTCTTTTATTTGCGAAGTAACAATTATCAGTGCTACAGCGGATGTGAAGCCTGAGCTCACTGGCCCAGACACAAAATCAATTAAAAATCCTAAAATCAGCATGACAATTCTAATTAATTAAACGAATTCACATACACACAAGTAGGATTTCGCGAGATAGATGCGTTTTCCAAGCTTTACTACAAGAACGTGAAACGTTAATGGAAACGATGCGGGACCAAAAGACGACGCGGCGCGAAATTAATTATATGTACTCACCAAGACCAAATATCCCCATTATTAACTCTATCACACCGGATAAGAAGCAGAGTAATATCGCATGTGGTAACGGCGCATCAAGATGAGAGACAGTTTGGTAAGTAAGCAATGAAATAATTGCAGTTGGCCCGAAGGGTGTGTCTTTACAGGATCCAAAAATAATATAAATAAAACAGCCTAGGAAGCTACCGTATAATCCATACTGAAACAAATTCTTCTGTGTAATCGAATAATTGTTCTGACATATTTTATTTCGTGAAATTGACAAACCTGTGGGGGTAGGTTCGCCACGTTAGCATAAGCTAGAGATTGTGGGATCACTGTGAGTCCGACGGTGATGCCAGCGACGAGATCACCGATTATATCTTGACTATTGTATCTCGGTAACCAATTTAAAATTGGTAGCCTTTTGTAAATGGTTTTCTTTGTACAAGCCGATCTTAATCGACGCGTGGTGCATTGCACCACCGAATTTAACAGGCTGGTCTTGTTCTCGATCACTTCATCCTCTGGCTCTCCCACTACTATAAAAGAAAAAAAAAACAATTTTATTGAGAGCTTGTTCCATGTAACTTCGAATTCTATATAGATCGTAAATAAATTAAGAAAGGCCAATTGCTCGAGCGGTTTTTAACTCAATGAAGAATCGTGCTGTCACTTAACGTCAAAGTTCAGTTCTATATAAGCGTTCGCGAAATGCGAACAACAATTGACATAACGATTCACTGCGGATGTTTATGCAATTTGCAATTTTTGTTGACAAATTCTAAGGAAGTAGGATCGAATAATACATTTGATTTTCAGTGGTAGTGGCTTTCTTAGAACTGAAATAAATATAAAACAAATCGTACGGAATTCTGTAGAATCTTATAAAATTTTCAGAAGCTGTAAATGCATAAAGATCCGCAGTCCACTGATGACTATAGCAACAAAGAAATGGATTATTTACATATAAAGTCCGAGGAACCCTGTATTTCTCGGTGACTATCGTAAGATTCACGTAAAATGCGCGAGTTGTTCGAGTTGTTGAGATTCAAGTTGTCTCCCAATCCGTTGAAGCCATGATTCGTGTATACCCCGTGCCGATCGTGCTCGTTTACAGGTCCTGCGCCGTTCTCTTTGCTCATCCTAAGAAGAAACAGTAATGCATAAATCATTTCTAAAAGCAAGTGAAACCAGTGGCGCACCCAGGGGGGTGGCCAGCAGGCTTTGGTTAAGAAAAAGTAAATAGAACATCAGAAAATTAATTAAACCGTAAAACAGCCGCTTCTAATGTGCAGGGCCGAATTAGCTATATCAGGGGTCAGCAAACTTTTTTTTGGAAAGGGACAGATCATAAAATTTTTAGGCGTGGAGGGCCACAGAGCAACAAAAAACCAGGGGTTCCAAATATTTTTTACATAATTATTTCTACATCATTTTTTTTATTTCGCGTAATTTGATTTATATTTAATTTTTTTATGTAAAGAACAATATTAACTTCCCGGATCGGATTCAAAACAGGCGGCGCGGCGGGCCGTAGTTTGCCGACCCCTGGTATAGCTGAAGTAGCAAATGCTACAAGCCCCGCACTTGGAGCAGAAAATGTTTAGCATGTAAAATTGTGTAATAATAGCCATGGCTGTTGTTAACAGATATTTTAGCAAAAAAAAAAACAGGTCATTCCAAGATTAAATCTTGGGTGCGTCACTGCCTGGAACTCTAATACCGAAGTCAGATCGCAACGCTTGTAATAATGTTAATATTATTGTATCAGCTACTCCTGCGTCAAACTTCAACTCTAACTTCACAAACCCATCACTCCATTGTATAACCGAAGTTAATTTGTTAAAGCATGAACGATATTTATAACGCCCGGGGATTTACTTAATGGTGAATCATATCTTCCTATCGAGGTTTTTATAGAGCATAGATGTTTCTCGAACGATTTCGATTAAACAGATCATATTGTATATATACAGATAAATTGTTGATCGAGTATGGAGGCACGTATGCAAGCGACGTAGTGGAGCGAACGTCATCGATGAATGCCACATAGTACATTGCCCTAATTCGGTATGATGACATTCCCAATAAATACATAAAAGACATAAACATACAGTGACTCCTATCAATATTCGGATGGTTTCTCTCTCTCTAAAAAGAAACGATAACTTTTTAAATATTGAACTATATTGTATAAGGGTCTGGATAACGCATCGTAATCCTGGGGTTCCCAAGATGACCGAGCTGGGATTATGGAACTGACGCACGGAATCGTAAAAAGTTGGACTTTCCTCGATCAGCTTCAACTTTCCTTTAGAACAAAGGAACTACAAAGGAATTTGTATCGTAATACGACTTAACGATAAATTATCAACGATTGGATTAATCGTTGAGAAATCTGACGTTAAACTGTTCAGATTTCCTCCTTGGAAAAGAGTACGCGTCGTTTATACCGATCACGAGTTCATAGGATACGAGGACTTTTATTCAACGAGACCTCGAAACGGAGAATAAATTTTCATTTCATGCTCGCTTTCCTGTCCAGTCCATGAAATCGTGATAAATTCAAGTAAAATTGTATTCCCAATGAAAATAGAAGTAGTTAGAATTCACAATTTATCGGCTGTTATGTCACCGCAATCCGTTTTTTTCTCTCCGGTATGTCTTGGATTAATATCATTAAGAAACACGACCAGACTGACTGGCTAATGGTAAATTATGTTTATTAGGTGGGTGGCTCGATTGTCGGGTTGCTCGGATTCCTGAGAAGTTGATAGCTTAATTGTAATAAATATTTGACCGATAGAATTCCTTGATCAAAACTTACATAATGATTTTCATCCTTCAACGAATCTGGGCTTTATATGTGCTCAGGATATGTCTACAATTAATAATTAATTCTCTTGGAGATATACGATGTTCATTAGAGGTTGCAGTCATTTTTTTTTATAACATCTGCATACATAACATAATCTTACATCATGATACGGAGATGTTGCTTCTACCAACGAGTATATCAGTATTTCTTTTCGATGCTGGTTAACGTAGTTTATGTTTGCAACTTCTTCCAGCGTCCATCTTTTCGCTTTTAAAGATGGCGTATTGGAGAACGTGGAGAATACATTGTCGTTTGTTAACGAAAATTGCAGAAACATGCTGAGTAACCTTAATGCCGCGATCATCCGAAGCCCGCGGCTGTCTTGTGCATAATATTTATGGCATTCCAACAAAACAGTTAATTGTAAATGAAGCGAAGCTTATTGCAAATGAAGCGGCTAGATTGCGAGACATTGTTAGGATCTGTGTTGTAAACGAGCAGCTGGAACTTTATTCATTGCCAATACAGTTGCATATAATAAAGCGAAATTTTTCCAACCGTTTCGTTAAATGCTCGACGTTCTCACAATCTTGAAATGGACACATTTCAATTTTTCTTTAAACCTTTTTTTTAAATATTTATTTTTAATTAAATCTTTAAAATATTTTTCGACCGGGAATTACAGTGATTCCCACTAACAGTCGGACACTATGTATCTTAAAAACACGATAACTTTTTCACTACTGGACCATACGATTTGAACTTTTCTCAGAAGTTAGAACAATCCGACTGTCACACAACGCGAACAAAATTGTTGGGAAAAATTGCAAGTTGCCGAAACTCTAGAGAAAATACGAAAATACTAAATACTCTGAAAATTTCATAAAAATCAGTCGACGTTGCAATCATAGTTAGGAACGTTTAAAGATGATAAACGTTGCAGTTTATCACGATTTTCGGCCTCTAACTGCAATCAATCTAAGGATGCTTGCATCTTTCAATGTCAGTTGTTTTTTCCCGCATCGACCGGTTCCGATGAAACTTTCTACAAAACGTATTCTTTAAATTGTCCAAAAGGTTGTGAAACGATGGTTGTCGACGGCTTGCCCGTCTGGGAAGAACACGACGAATCGAAACATCATTAACAGACTCCACGTGAAACTGAGAGCAGCGGTTGTGGCTATTGTTTAATTGTTCGACGATTATTGTTATTAGGTATCTCGTGATGCAAGCTCGTTGATCCCAATCTCGGAATACCCGGCTGGCCGCCAGCATCACTACATTTGCTTGTAACTTCTGTGGAGATTGATCAGCTGAATGGAACAAGAACCAGAGGGGAAAACAAGAAAAAAGCTGCATTATTGCGGGCGTGTCACATGATTCGCTCGTGCAACCGGTCATTCCGTGCCGCTCACGTGCTTCTGAATCAACCTCCTTCATCGGTCACGCGGTTCCCCTTTATCGAACCTCGTGTTGGCACTGGCTTCACTCGGATCGCAATCCCCCCATGAATCCTATTCGAATTAACATTGTTTTTTATGTAAATCCACTTCGACACACTCGAACGACTCTAACGTGTCCGGTGTATCGTTCGCGAACGCGTGTGTATACATACAGTATTATCTCGACCAACGAATTATGCCGTATTCTAATCAGCCTGCCGATACTGGAACTGCTACCATTACCTTGAAATTAGAAACATACAGGCACCTGCGATGATTATGAAAAACCTGCCGATACGCGATATGGAACGGACTGCCAGATGGAAATTCTTCTGCGCACACAGTCTTCGGGATAATCGTATTTTTTTCATTTATTTTCATCGAATCTGGAACTTCGCCACTAATTTCAACTCGCTGAAACTTTACGGCATATAAAATTTCAATTTTTTTTTACAATAAAAAAAAATAGAGAAAGATACTCGTTTAATAACAAAGAAGGTGAAGTTATGAGAATGGACATTTCTCAGAGTTCCACAAACTGTGTCACACTCTTCAGGAATTCGAGAACCAGCTTAATTTCGGCTGAACACTCTGTGCAAACGATGTTTCCTTTCAACGAAGTCGTTCACTCGGAAGTAAACGATCTTTATGCATGTTACTTTGTACACCGACCGTAGATCACGCGAAAAATCGGCAATCGTCTAACTATAATTGAAGTCGCTCGTTGCGAAAGCATCGCGTCTATCTAATGTCGCGATATACTATCTCGACGCAGTTCTTATTGCTTTTATAATCCTAAATTATTAAGTTGAACGTCATCGAGAGCTATCACATGAAAGTAATTAGTATCGTTTGATACATTCGAAGCCTATCGTGTCGTCGGCTTCATTGTTCGAACGACGAGTGTCGTTTTTTTGACGGCAGTATTCAGTTGTGCTTGTAGAAAATATATATTGCACAAGCGTTCAAAATTTCATCAAACGGAATACGCGATGTATATCGTAACAAATTTTGTCATCGATCACGGATTCAAACCAAAAGTATTCTCAGCTGTGTGTTCGTACTTTGATCGAATTGTTCGAACTGCATATTTCGTTGTTCTATCATAATTGAAAACGAAAGATAAAGAATCAAAATTGTTGTATTTCTAGATAGAACCTGATTATTCATTTCATTTAGTTGCAAGGTGAAACAAGGGAGTGAAAGAGAGTGATCAGTGATGCGTGTCTTTGATTTAATCTCGGTATAATTTTATTATGTATCCAGCTCGATTAGAAGAACAATGATACAAGAAATGTTCACAGAGACGTGAAAAACTCGAGAGCAGACGGAGCAGGATATATGTTAGGAAATATTGAATGATTTCGTAATTCTGATTCTACTAATTATGAAAGGATAACAGAGTTTTAATTCGCGCGATTCAACTCGCTGAACACTCCGTTATCACGGGATTAGAGCTCCTAACCCAGTTGTGGCCGAGACCTGGCCAAGACCTAGCCTAGACCTGACCATGAAAGGATAACACAATTTTCTCAATTGTTCATACACGTTCTTACCGAGGCTTTTCAATATCCTAAACATCAATTTCCATGAAACTGTGTCAGGCATCACAATGAAAGGAGGAATTTAGAACATCCAACGTATAACTACTCGTGGAAGCACGACGTTCAAATGACAATGACGATGCGACCAGACAATTTCAGATGATCCATGATAAAACCTTCGGACGCAATCTCGTCGATGATTCAAACCTTCACATCGACAACAATCGTTCTGATCATAGACCTTGCAAAAATCAGCAACTTTCTTTTATATTAGCCCTTTGCATTCGGAGTAAATCTAACTAAAAAATTAAACATTTCTTTCAACCTAGAATAACTCCATTCTATATTGATTTTGCTCTTCATATAATAGCTGATAGAATACTTAAATGTTCAGTAATTGATTAGATTGAACCCTTCAAATCGACAACAATCGTTCTGATGGTATACCTTGCAAAAATCAGCAAATTTCTTTTATATTAACCCTTTGCATTCGGAGTAATTCTAAATAAAAAATTAAACATTTCTTTCAACCTAGAATAACTCCATTCTATATTGATTTTCCTCTTTATATAGTACCTGATAGAATACTTAAATGTTTAGTAATTTATTAGATTGAACCCTTCAAATCGACAACAATCGTTCTGATCGTATACCTTGCAAAAATCAGCAAATTTCTTTTATATTAACCCTTCACACTCGGAGTAAATCTAACTAAAAAATTAAACATTTCTTTCAACCTAGAATAACTCCATTCTATATTGATTTTGCTCTTTATATAATACCTGATAGAATACTTAAATGTATAGTAATTTATTAGATTGGACCCTTCAAATCGACAACAATCGTTCTGATCGTATACCTCGCAAAAATCAGCAAATTTCTTTTATATTAGCCCTTTGCATTCGGAGTAAATCTAACTAAAAAATTAAACATTTCTTTCAACCTAGAATAACTCCATTCTATATTGATTTTGCTCTTTATATAATAGCTGATAGAATACTTAAATGTTTAGTAATTGATTTGATCATATTTAATAATATCAAGGATATTTTGAATAATGGTAGAGCAATTTTTCGAGGTTGTACAGAAATGAAATAAAGCGACTTTGCGCGGAGCGTTGTTACAGAATTCGGATGTTAAACTTTCTTCTTGTTAATCACACGATGATCACGATAGAGATAACAAAGTTTACAGCAATTCCACCTGCGCGTCATTATCGAGGAATTTCGAGCACGTAACCCAGTGTGGAATATTGAAGGAGAGACTGCTTAATTCCTCCGTGTACGTACACCGCAATATTTCGAACAGCTCTTAATCGCTCGGAACGGAGCCTTTAAGTAAGACGTTGAAGCGCACGTGCCGCAGAACAAGGCATATTAACTTCTATTGTAAAGCGCGTGCATCTCTCTATCATTCAAAGGACGCGCGGCGAACCACGCGATGAAATTGTAGCTTATTTGCAATAGAAAGAACACTATCGGATACAGTTGTTCTCGCTATTATAATAGTAACTGGTTTGCATCTCGATGGCTGCGAGGGCACGTCTCTTATCGGCAGAAAATAATCGCAATTAAAACCACCGAACGACAAGATGTCTCTCGTTTCTCAAACGATTCTTCTCGAAAACGTTTAGTTGCGCAGAAAATCCTGGCGATAACAGGATTCATCTTTACAAACTCTTGTATTTACAAGTTAAAGAAACCCTGGATAAGGAATACGGGTCAATATCTTTCTTAGGAGTTCTAATGGAATCTTGATTCCTTTGTGTGTGCTTTTAATTATTTGTGGGACAAAACATAAAAATAGTAACATTTACATAGATAATTCATCTTTTGTCCCACAAATAATTAAAAGAACACGCAAAGGAATGAACGTGCTCAAAGAAATTATACAGAAAGGGCCATGAATCGCGAAACTCGTTGTGCTTGAATTAAATTATACATACAGTTCAATAAAACTTTGTACACGTTTTCAATTTTCATGACAGGCACGGATAAAAAATTTCAAAATCGTCACATTTACTTGTTCGTTCGCAATTGCGACCAACAACAATTTAAAAAAAATGAATTATTTACACTATTAGCTAGTAAACTAATACTTCTAACGTCTTAATTTTAAGAATACTATGTACACCAAGAGTATAATCAATTTCAGCAGCGACGTTTCAGAATGTTTGCTGATTTCTGCTAATCGAATTTGTTTATTCTGCTTGTCTGCTACTCGAAAAGGGAGATGTTATCGAAAGAATCGTTTACGTTTTTAAGAGTATCTCCGATCGGCCGAGTCTATTAACTTTCTCGACGGGTCCGTGTGTTTACAGACTCAATTTATAGGCACGTGACTACATATATTGCGTGCCACAACTATCGTAATCTGATTCATTGAATGGCGCGTGCTCTAACTGATTAAGACCCGGCCAGACTTTTTGAGCAATTTCAGCAAGGCTAATAGGGAGTGACTGTTGTCAGTGAAACAAACACACTGGCAGACGTGCGTTCCGACAGTATTTACCCGCGGCAAAGTAAAGCAATAGTTGAACCCGTGTCGTTAAGGAAGCGACATTCGCTAAAGATAATCAATTGAATTGATCGTGATACGGTAACATTCAATATTTGCCTTTTCAGACATCATGTGATTCATCAGATCTTCTCTACGAACCATCAACAGCGTCCGATCAACATTACAGTAAAACAATATTTCTCCACGTCGCCGATATTACATCTGTCTACAATCTACATAATGGAGGAATTCATTGTTTCTCGGTAACAAACCGTCTCGATTAAACAAATTATAATTCGCGTCTATTCGTTTCACGGTGTCGCGCGCTTTTCACAGTTGAATGAGCCTCCTACTGAATGCAGTAGACACACTCTACATACGAGTTATGCAAATTTCTCTGACAACGCTAATTGTTTGATGATCGCTCTAAATATACGAAAATTATCCGGTGTCAAATATATGTATTCGGAACTAGCTAACTCGTTGCTTCTTGGTCTTCGGTAATTAGAGCTAACTGCTGCGTAAATTTACATGCGAGCAGAAGTTTTTGAAAAGTAAATTATCGTCTTTTTCCGTCGTCACTCATAGTCCGACACGCTACTTTATTCAGCGAGTCGAATAAACAATAAAAGAAGCGTCGATACCAGATGAGAGAATGTGACGAATAAAATGATTTACACGCGACACGATCACTTATACAGTTTTCGACGGGGTGAAATTGTTCGAAAACGTTCAGGAAGTTTCGAGACGAGATCAGCGAGTCGCTGTGCCTTGTTCTAAGGGAGAAAAGTGTTTTTAGCGCTCGGAGAAATTGTTCTAAAACGTTCAGGAAGTTTCGAGACGAGATCAGCGAGTCGCTATGCATTGTTCTAGGGGAGAAAAGTGTGTTCAGCGCTCGGAGGAATTATTCTAAAATGTTCAGGAAGTTTCGAGACGCGATCAGCGAGACGCTGTGCATTGTTCTAAGGGAGAAAAGTGTGTTCAGTGCTCGATGAAATTGTTCTAAAATGTTCCGTGCTAATGAATGGAACGAGACACTCACCTAAATGTTTAAGATAATCGCAAGTGACCGGTGCTGCTCTAATGTTTGCCGAGGTACACCAAGTTGATCGCCGTTCGAAGTCCCCTACAGTGATAGGAACCGGAAGTTACTTGGTCTTGCATCCGCGACACATCCTATCGCCGTGGAAATCGCGACTGATACGGTTAAAGTTGTAGCGACAGCGAACGGATCGTGATCATGCGATTTTTCGACCACGAACGGCACGAACTTCCTCTCGCTCGGCTCGATTTCCGTGCGACGACCACCGGGACGACGAATAACGCGCGGCCGAAGAATGATCGGTATCGTTCCGTCCACACTTTTCCGTGAAAAAAAAGATCCCGAGGGGAAAAACGTTATTAGTGCGAAATACTGTGCGCGAGCGAAAAACACGAAATTCAATCCGGTTTTGCGAAGCTGACGACTGAATCCGCGGCAACACGCGGCCGACCATTTAAATGTGTCGTGGTTCTTCGACAGTTTGTGCCGTAACTTCTTCTCCCCTTCTCCTTTTGGCGTCTTTCAGGCAATGTAACGTCACTGGAGAACAATCCAATCGGAGTCATAAGGACTCTGCATCAGGCCTGTTCGTACCGGTTTCTTTTTTTTTTTCCTCTTGAAGAGAATTCGCGAGGATCGATGAAACACGATCCTTTCTTTGCGCTCCTCTTCCCCGACGATCACTCTGAAAATTCGTTATTTCCTGATTAGGTTTATATCGATAACAGAACGTGTATTGTGTCGATGTTTGTGTCTCGATACGAACGATGTACCAAAGGTGAACTCTGTTCGCGATCGCGACAGGAAGAAAATAAATATTATACGATCTCTGTTGCTGCCAGTGTATTGCTCTTGAGTAAAAATTTAAACAAAGCTATTTATGCATATTGTATATATCAATCGACGTTTGATGGACACTCGCATTTGCATTGCAATTTTCGTGCTCGTAGTTTTCATTGAAAGGACGTTCAACGTTTCTTCTTCTTCTTCATCGAAAGAAAAGTTAAACATTTCTTCTTCTTCATTGAGAGGATGTTAAACATTTCTTTAACTAGAAGAGACGCGAGTCGGTAGATTCTATTTTTAAACTATTTCACTAAGAATATTCGCTACTGATTGTTGACGAGCTGCGTTGATTGATCAGTCCATGCACTATGTAAATAAGACAAATCCTTGTACATACAACTCGTCGATTCTCGCGAAGATTAAATTGCGCATTTCAAACTTGTTTTGGATAATCGTCTTTTTTACTGGTTTACAAAAAGAACATCTAATCGATCGACTTCTCATTCATGAATTTTGATGCGTCTATGAAAAATAAGATTTGTTATCTTTTCGAAAACGACCCGTGTGCAGCAGTGATGATAGTTGGAATCTTTGATCTATTCTTAATCCCTTTGGAATGTCGAGGGTGATGTTCCGCGCGTCGATGGTTATCTATGTAACAATTGATGGGATTAAAACATTTAGTCAGTCATTGTTGACGAAAGGACGGAAAAAAATTAAATTTGTTTGTTATCAGCATGTTTCAAAGTTTCTAAGACGATTGCTTCTACTCGTGCGTGTTTTTATCCTTCACTTCATTTTCTAACAGAACTGATGGTTAGATGGAACTTTATATGACTCCAACACACATCAATTGTTAATCAATAAAGTAACTACTACGTTTTCAGATTGTATAAGACTCTATATATGGGAGTAAGTAAAAGTTAAATATTGTTTCTAAATGGAGATATTGCACGATCAGATGTAACATGGGCGAGATAAACGATTAGACAATGATCTCGTTTGAAAACACAATTTTTTATGTTGATTCAATTTTTATCTCAAGTTTTATCACCGCTCGGTGATTTCCTTTGAAAAATCGTTATCGTCAGTTCTTCCTTGTCATTTTTGGGATTACGACCGGTATTTGCTGAGAATTTAACCGTGTCTGAAAGATCAATAACGTTAAACGGTATTTAAATAGAAATAACAGTTTCGGAGCTACAAAATAGTGTAGGAAGTGTTCAACGTTGAAGTTATAGTGGAAGAATCTATAATTAATGAAAGCTATTAACAAATAAATGTACAGAATTTCAGTATAATTATTGTTACTAGTGTATTATCGGTGTGTACCACGATACATAAATCCTTCTACAGACGCAGGCTTGAATTCAGAAAACAAGGTTTCGTGTCCTACTGATCCGCAGTCCTATTTACATAAACTTTCAGGAAAGACGTGCATGAGAGCTGAAAGCTGTTGTAAGTTGCATGTGTATGTCCACAGGAGTTAAAAATAGAAATTCAAAATCCTGAAACGTAGATGAAACAACGGAATTTGAATAAATTACTTCTTCAGGTTACCACACGTATTAATTCATTAGACACCGACATATTTAGTAATGTAAACAATATTTTGAATAATACCACAGCAAGGGTTAACAATCAGTTCTGTATATCTATAATGTCAACGAAATCATCTTACTCGTCAATTAATCAATATACTTGAAATAATGTACAGTCATCGCGTGTACTAAGCACTAATATTCTATCAGTTGACACTACATCAAAATTATCTCTTCGAAACAATGCTTACTCTAATTGGAACCGATAAGTGACACAATTGTTTCTTTTAACATAATGACCACCCAAAACGTTGAAAAGCCTTCTAAGCTCTTTTAAATCGCTTACACCATTCGTGTTTAACATAATAAAATGAAATAACGGGATAGATGACATGAGAAAGGAATACAATCAACGTGAATCTTCTCTTCCGTATATATTTCAAATTTCCATTATTGTATTCTCCTTCTGGAATCCCAGACAATAATTTATTTAACTACCTAGAACGAAACAGTGAACATTCACAAAATGAATCGAACAGTATACATATGAGACACAGGTGTGATTTCCCAAAGTAATAGAGTACAATAGATTTCATATAATCCAGTGAAAATGGCATTATTATTCTCAATACTTTTGATATACAATAATAATCATTATTAATTAATTAGGTACAGGAACACTTTATCATTCGTGGTAATAATTAAAGATAATCAATTACATACAATAAACTGTTATCAGCCACGGTGCATCGCCTCCAGCCTCGGCGTCATTGAATTCATTTTAATGTAAATACTACATTTTTTTCTTTTCTCTTATCTCTCTTCTCTGTCGCTCTCTCCCTCTCTCTCTCTCTCTCTTTCTCGGTGTCTGTTAAAAATTCAAAAATCAGTTTTAGGAAGCGAGCGCCTACGACTATAAGAATCGAACCATTATGCGAAGGCCATTCGAGAAGATTTCAATCACACGTTCGACTTTATTCTTTCACTTTTCTCTTCCGTATCTTTAGCCACTCTTTCTTCGTCTCTGTATATTATTTACGTATACGCACATAATTTCAATTTCGTCGCAAGAATCATTTTGTTTTTGTTTGATTACGAAAAAGTGAAATGAAACGTATTAGTATATCGTCGTTGAGAATTCGATACTCAAAAACGAAAAAGAAAACAGTGTTGTCGAAAGTATAACGATGCTGATAATTGTTTCTCGTTTTTTCTTTTTTCGTTTTTCTTTTTTTAGCGTTAACGATGCTAATTGATTAAGCTTGCAAAGACTACGATGAAGTTTGGAAAAAAATATATACAAAACGCTCGGTGTATCAAATTTATCCTCTCGATATTAGACCCGCTGGTCTCCAATTTATAAGTATCTCTTAACCTTTTTTTTTCTCTTAGGCTTACTTTGATCTTACTGCACTAAAAAGGCACAATTTTTCGCACCTGATAAAACATTGTGTTACGGTCTAGACACTAACGATTCCTTTTTTTGTGTGTTATTTATCATTTCCACCAAAGTACTTCGTGTTTTGAACCCCCTCCCCATTCCCACCCCTCCCCGCCCCGAAAAATGCCAAATTATTTTTTTTTCGTTTCCGTTGTGTGTCGCGCTTCTATTTCCCATGTACGTGTCGTGTGTTTATGCGATGCAGGAGCTTATTTTACAATATCAAATGGGTGATAATGGTGGTACGACAAAACATGATTTGTATTCTTAATATTTTTTTTTCACAGTATCTCGAATGGGAGCAGTATATTACGTACATTAAAGCAGAGCGTGCGTGTATTTTTTTTCATAATGCACGTAATATACCATCTTATAAACTAATTTGTAATAATGTTCTTTCCTATGTATATCTAAGGCCTATACAGGCCTTACTAAGGCGATGAACTACGCGGGCCTTTGTACAGTCGTTTGGAAAACTATGGGAAGTCTTTAAGAGGAAGAAATTATTCATTCAATCAATATACAATGTTGTTTCCCGGCATCGACGCGGTCCTGTCCGAATTTGATCGGCGATAACAGGACTGTGGATGTCATGCAATTTTTAATTAATGGATCAAATAAAATCTGATCTTCAGTGGTAATAGTCTTTGTAGATATGAAATAAATGAAAAAATCGTACTCGGTTCTATCAAATTTAATATTCTAGTATTTTTTGAAAATTTCCAAAAACCATAAATGCATGCAGATCCGCAGTCTAGTGATAACCAAGTTTGCGATCACGATGATACTCCGTTTTTTACACGAATTCTCTGTCCACCGAAAATGAATAAGTTGCTTGCTCGTCGAAAATTCCGATCAACTTCGTTCACGTTACTGCAACTTGCCCAGTTCCGTTCAGAACTGATCGCGTTCGTTTCTTTTTGATTTCTTCTGTTTTCTTTCGCTGGCAAAACCTTCGTCACATCAAAGGAACGCTTCTTCATCAAAATCATACATTAAATTATGTACAATACAGCAACACCGTATAATCGGGAAGAAACAAGTACGTTACGAAATATTATCGAACGTCGAGGGTGTACCGTTTCCATGAGAATTAAAAAAATACATTTCGAAGAAGATACAAAGTTCTGTAAAACAAGGTCAAGCATTAAATCGAGGATCAATATCAAATCAGAATCTATTGTCATCCAAACAGGGTTTCGTTTTTCTTCTTCTTTGTGTGTTTTCTTTTGATTTAATAAACGTATAACGGTTTTGCTCGGTTAAAAGGTTTCCTTTTTTTTTGTTTCATCAATTTTTAAAAGCACTTGCGCTCGGTTGACTGAAGCGGAAGAAACCGCTTTAGCAACTTCAATAAACTAACACCGATTATCGCTTTATAAGGTTTCTTCTTCTAGAATGCTGGTCCTCTTAAATAAAATTAGTTGCGGCACTTTATCGAAGTTAGCACGTTCTTTATTGAGAATATCCTTGATTCAGTCTATCACTCGAGCGCTTTGACTTGCGCCATAACTTTACCCTCCCATAACGGTAAAATTTCGGAATCGTCGGTTATTTCTTCTTGAATAACCTTCGTATCCAAATCCTCGCACTCAGTTTTAAAGAAATATCTAAAAAGAGAATTAGATCGTTAGTATAACTTTCACATTGTGATATTATGACAAGATATATTGATTGTACTGACCGATAGCTGCCTTTCTTAGGAAGGTATTCTTTAAACTGCTTTAAAGTGACATTATGACCAGGAATTTTAGTCCTATAAGGAAACTGTTCGTCACAGAAACTGAACACAACGGTGGTAAAATCTCCGATATCTTGCTTCGTTTTCTTTAACGTTGATTGGTTTGATTGAACTGAATAAGATTGACTCTGCATTGTAGGCTCATACGACGATTGCTTAGAAATATTAGAATGACGTTGTTTGCAACTTGAACGTGCCCCTTCCTCGATTAATCTTCTCCTTGCTTCTTCTAATTGGTCTGCCTATTTAACAAGAATAAAGAATTTGTGTAGTAATTGGTAGAAATAATTTTAAATCATTTTCAATTAGGAATTTGCATTTACTGTATGAGGTTGTGGCAATGGTGGCATTCCTGGATCGGCAACAAAAGGTTGAGCAGGAACACCCCACGTTTCCCTGTTCGTTCTTTCCAAAGAGCCACTACGAGATCCATACTTCTTCCCATGACGGCTGTGTTTCACGTCTTTCTTGTCATTTTCTTTAATCCATGACAAGAGACGAATATCTTTACTAATCGTCGATGGTGGCGCGTCGCTTACAACGCTTACACCACTGTCTGTTAATTCCGTCATAGACTTTTTCGTGGCTGATCTCCTAGTCATGTCCGACCTACGGAATCTTTGCTGGTCATGACCTGCGCAAAAATTGAATAATGTAAAGAAAAATGGAAATTTCCCCTGTGACTTGCGATTTATAAAGAACATTTTTAATTTAGACAGCGAATTTGATGGATTTATAAAAAAAATTAGTAGATGAATTTAAAAATACTATTATATCATTTTCAACCAATTGAACTTATTAAAAGAAGAAAATGTTTATCCTGCATAAAGATCCGCTGTCCAATGATCACGCTCGAACGAAATATACCTTGAAGATAAAGGTCTTGCTTATGGAGGGAATCGGCATAATCAGATGGCACGGATTTAGATTTAGGCAAGTGAGATCCTAATGAACTCATGGAGCCAGCTCCGACAAGATCGCTGCCTTCTTGGAAATCGTGAATATTACCACTATCTGCTGAAAATGTAGAGAATACATCCTTCTCTTTTCTCTGTTTGTACGATCGTGGATAATTGTGCGTAGAACGTCTTCTTTCAGGCGAATGCAGTCTTGGTGACGAGAGTCCGGGCGATCGTGAAGGCGTTAGGTCCGACCAAATTCTTGACACATGCTGGTCCAGAATTGCTTGATCGTTATCTTCCTCTATCAACAATTTTTCCCTCAGTGCATCAGCTAGCGCTTTCTGAGCTCCGCTTGGTACTTCCGAAGCGACGTCCTTGTTCATCGTGTCACCCTCTTGCAAATGCCTAACAAGCTTTTCCTGAGATTCTTTTTCGCGTTTTAAATTTTCTAACTTCTCAATAAGTGATTGAGCAAATTGTTCCCGTGTCAATGGATTCGTTATATCGCGCGGCAGCCGCTGCGTACGGGGGATGGTTTGATGATGCGCCATTGGTTCACGATTTAAACTAGCTGAATCTTTCATAGCTCTACACTGTCTTATATACTGTTTTTTACTTCGTTGTTTACCCATTGACATTCTATCACTGTAAAGAGGAAACGCAAACATATTCTTATTAATAATCGAAACACTCATATACGACTAAATCATTTACCCTAATTTAGTATTTCGAACAAACTATGTGCACTGAAGTACAAGTGAAATCTAGAATGTAGGTGTATACATATTTAAGCATAAAATCGTTAAGTTTAATACATCAATGAATTTCCACGCAGTAGAAAATTTTACAATAAAGATGCAATTAGGGTAAGTGAATTTTATTATATTCACATTTTAAAGGGGAATAATTATAAAACCAGTACAGAACATTTATTTTTCAATGTAATCTCCACTCTTCGTGTTACGGCATCTTCCTATCTATGTACCAGGCGTTAATACCAGCGTAATAAAGGAATTTAATTTATAGAACTCGTAGAATATGCAGACATTTTAAATTACAAAGCTACGAAAGTAAAACACAGCGAAAGTACTAAACAGAAATGTAGCAAATAAAAATTCATTCTTTATGTATTACATAAAATAAAAAAACTTACACTGATGAATCGGTGAGAGACATATTGTCTGATTCGGTTCGTGCATCACTGCTCAAGCTTTGAAGTTCTGAATCCTGTCTGGATACTGGATTGTACGAGGAATATTGTGCGTGCAGTCTGGGTACGAGCATATGATATGGACTAGCTCCATGTTGCAAGTAAATGCTACGAGCGCCACGCAAAATGTCAAACCAAAAGGAAAAAAAAACAAACGAAAGATTGGAAAACATTCTGATAGATACAGTCGAAAATTTCAAATATAACAGGGAAATTAAAACACTTATATATTGTACAATAGGTTTTCGTATATCACAGTGTGTGACGTGTTTCGATTGTAATTAAAGAGACTTTCCGAATACTATAAATATATGTGTACGAAATCATTATATGCTACGAAAACGTTATGAAAAAAAGTCCACACATCAAGCTTAATAAAAATAATACAAGCTAAAGAAAGCAGTTTAATGCAAACCTAACTCGAGAGCATTCTAGGTAATGAATGTTTTAAGTGGATAGAAAACCACATTTGTTAACTTAACAAAAAAAAATATTTATTACCCAGCATATGCTTCTGGCTTTGGTCGAAGATCCATCGCCCTAGTTTGTTGAGTAGCCATAAGCATATCTTTGGTCAATCTCAGCTCACCCCTCAATTCCCCAGGCGTTTCACTAGCTGAATGTGAGCTATGTACGGAACTAACAAATTCACTGTCTTCGTGGACAGTGGGCAATAAGCTTGGCCCGCAAGAAACAGACATCTCTCGACTGGATCCTGAACTAGGACATCCGCCAGAATCTGGATTCTGGCAGGACTGTACATATTGAAGATACATATCAGACCGAAGAAAGTTTGGATATGTAGTCTCATTAATGAGGCGTTCGACTTCCAACTGTACAGCATCGAACACCTTTTCGTCCACCCGTCCTTCCTTAACTCGACGATTAGCCTCTTTTCGTACATCTTCCGGTATGGCTAATTGCGATTTAAGGAAGAACTTTCTGTAGATAAGCTTAACCAATTGATTTATCCTTTCAGGATCATCTTGTTCCTTGAGACCCTCACACGCAAACCAGAAGTTAAGGGGATTTGCATGTGGTCTACCTTCTTGATCCAGATATTTTCTGAACAATTCCAAGCCCACTGGATCCTGCAGCAGGGAGTGCAAGTTCCTGGCCCACCGCAGACAAGCAGGCGGTGAATCACTTTCCATAGTTGTCATACTACAGCAACCTTCTGGTTCAAATCCCAAAGGTGCCGAAGCATCGCAACCTGAAGCTGTTGGAGTTGCAAGAGAAGAGCGCCTAGGGGTCAGAGTAGGACTCTGTGGACGGAACCTGCTGACGTAGTTTCCCGTTTCCTCTCCTACAAACAAAATGTACGATAATATAATCTTGGTTTTTGCTAATTCTACCTCAGCGCAAAGTTAACCTATCTATTTTGACATCTATGACAGTAACAGGAGAATATAATGCAAAGAATTCTCTGAAATTATTTATGTATGCACACATATTTCTTTGTTGTAAAAATTATTACTATGACACTGACAGAGTGTACTTTAAAATATGTAAACACTTACCAGGCACTGGTGGCCGTGGAGAGTTTTCATTGAAGCAACGTGCTTCGTTCTGTCGAGATCCACTCATCCTATCTATTATGGCCTTCGCGTATTATTTTACGTTCTATATTTAATTTAGGCCCACGACGCCTCTTAGTGGACATGGTTAATCCAAACCTAAAATGAGAATAAAATATTTTTGCATGAGTATCTTTCCCTTTGTAAGGAATAATAATAAATGAATTATTAAGATAATAATTATGAAGCATATTATAACAAAACTATTGTTCTTGTATAGAAAATGAAAAAATTATGTCATTTTTAATTCGTATTTCTGAAATATTATTGCAGATTCATAGTATTTCTAACTCCATATAGTCAACATCCATTTCTATATAGTTCGGTTCGTAGTATTGTACAATGGAGGAGCTATATTTTGAATTCAGGGGTCTCGAACAACAGACCGAAGCTACGGGTGCTGGATCGATCGAGCCCCGTGGTGAGTCATATACCAATTAGGCACCTCAGGATGGTTTTCCTATCCTGAAGAACTTTAAGGGCGGAGCCTGACAGAAAAACTGTAGGGTAGAGCTCCTGGCAGTCTGCGCATTGAAAGATGCCTCTCTATATATCCCTATTGGTCCGCGCAGAACATTTGTGTGGTATTGATCGAGAAAAATTATAACGCAATCTATTGAACACTACAGTCAACCACGAACAGGGCTTGGTTCTAGAATAAAACTCACTGCAGAGTAGAATTTTATTTTGACAGGATGGCTAGATATTAATAGATCCATAGGGTAAGGTATCCTATACAAAAGAAAAGGGCTATTATATTCCCGAAGGTTCAGTCTATTGTTACGATGGTCTATAGAAATATGATTTCATAAGGATCCTAACATTTTTCTGTATATTCTGTTTTAGTTAGAAGGAAATCATAACGTTACTGCACAAGCATTTAACTTTAGCATTACATTAACAATAAGTTTAGCCACATAATTTAGCATCGAAACGATTGGAATACATTAATATTGTATGAAAATGTTAATAGAACATATCCCTGTAAGTACTATATACAATTGTTTTAAATTATTACCAAATTCTCCAGCTTAGTACGAGTTTACTAATAGAGAAACTAATAAATCTACGTATACAAATATTTATGTAGGTATGCAAAACACTGTCGAGCTAAAAGGGTACATATCTACGTTAAAAGAAGATAAAGAATTGAATAGGAAAAACTGAAATGCACACGACACAAGCATATACCAACATCGATAGCTTAATGTATAAGTAGGTTTACGGTATATAAAAGCTTTAGACAACCATAGAAATCTGATCTCTACCTGCTCAAGAGAGAGGGAGAGAGAGAAAGAGGAAATATGAAATGAAAAGCTGTCATAATGAATCATCTCACTCGAGTGCACATTTCCCTGTGTTACGGGGATGAAAAGGAATATACATACCATTTTGCTAAGAGTTTCCTATACCTGACCTTGAAATCTATTTAGCCGAACAAAATCTGTTATGATCTTCACAACTTTATGGAGCTAAATCACTGGCAGCTTTTAACTTCCATTGTTATAGAACAGAATGAACATGCGATACCACTGTCTACGCGTCTCCAGGCAAACTGAGCGAAGGCTGCGTCCTGACCAGGACCGACGCCACATTGGTACAGCCAGGGTGGAGTAGGGATACAATGTCTGATCTTGTCAGATTGTGAGGCGTTGGATTCTGATAACTCTACCTTACAAATAATTGCTTCTACTTTATAAATAAAAAGCTTCCTAGCTTTGATGAAAAGAATATCATACGTTTTTCCAATAAATATAGAAATACACACAGCCTCTAATATTTATACATCTTCAATCCATTAATTTATTCTAAGGAGAATAATAATAATAACAACATTAAGACTTAATTTTTAAATTATATTGTACTTATACTTGTTTTATACTGACAGCTAATAATATTCTAATTGTTACAGTAGTATTTTTATACCAATATAATAATCTATCAAAAAATTAAGATGAACATTATTTTAATAAGATATTTAAATTACTTTAGGATTGTTAAAAAATGACTATGTTCAACACAGGTTCGAAGAGACCTCTCTGAGCAATGAATAAATATTAACAAAAATAGTTAGTTTAAATTTATTTCTTAAATATAAACTACTTTTAACAAAACTGTTTATATATATGATAAATAAACATTTGTGCATATTAAGCAAAGTTTAAATCTTTGTATTTGAAAAGGGCAAGGTAACTTATTTTTTTTTCTTTATAAATACGTTGATCGTAATAGAAGTCTTGTGATGTTGTGATGTAGAGAAAAATTCAATTCATAATTTAATTCACTAATATACGATAAGTTAGAATAAGCTTATACATACATGAAAAATACTCGTATAGTTATAACCACCTGTAACAGCGTGTACAAGTTTACAAGAAAAACCGTTACGACTTTATTTACATTTTTCGTTCCGTCTTCGCTAATAGATGGCACTAGGTACACCGTTTCAATCCTGAAGGTGTTCCTACGTACATATTACGAATTGTTCATTTTCACTATGAAAATGTTATTTTTTCTGTGAAACCGTGCCTTATAAATGTCAAAATTTATCAATCAATAAAATATAATAAACAAATATTTCTCTAAAATTGATTGAAACTTGAAAACGTTGACAAAAATCACAAAGAACGACACAGCGATTCTTGTTAATTGTATTTCAAAAGAGAGTGAAACTAGCAATTTTTTAAGTAAATTTCAATCATTTCAGAATATCAGGAAGGCTGTGGAAGGAATTAATATTGTCATTAAAGTAATGATTGCAAGGATTTTAGAATCGTTCAGACTGAAGAGAGAATTTATTGTCAATATGACGGAATCTGATGAACTTGGGATCTATTCTACTCTTAAACCAGCTGCACTTCAGCCTTAATCATTACCCGAGCGTTTCTGATAGGGATCTGAGGGTGATCCGCCATTCAACGTAGCATACTTCATTAGAATCTTCAATTTTAATAACGACGAAAGTGCGAGAATAATCATTTCAACGGGCACCTTGCACGGTTCTCTAATGTCTTCTTCATTTTCTACTTGCTTAATGATGTCCGTCGTTATAATTATTCGAAGCACGGTACCGTGAGATATAATTATATGCCGAAAGAAATGCGTCGCGTCAAGAACTATTAGGACTGTTGCACATAACACGACGACGACGTTATATGCGGTGAAACCCTTCGTTCAATTTAAATTTCGGATAACGATTCGAAACGTCTCGTGTGTAAATGAGATCGGATATTTTTTGAATGTCCTCCTCTGATTTCTCAATAATGTACCTCTCGAGTGTTCGAGCTATTGTACCATCGTCTGAATGGATTTGAACATTTTAGTAATCTTCACTCAGAAGATTATCCTCCCCTATTAAATTTGGTGCTCGAGACTTATACCTTAATTATACATTCCTTCTAGTATAATGAAATAAAAATTTCTGCTCTTTTTTTTAAAATATTTGTTAAAAAAATGTATTTAGTTATTTGTGTGATATTATACTACGGTGTTAATATTGATAGTGGTTTATTCATTTAATTGATACATGGCTATGTATCGATCGCAGTAATATGTACAAAATGTTATCGATTTTATTTTTTCATATTTTCCTATGTTATATTTGGTTTTGAAGGCCCCCATTTACATTTTACTTAGTTACATTTTATTTAGGCAAAATTTTTGCCCAACTCTGAGTCTAGTGCATTCTGGTATATTCATGTATATTTTACTATATTCTGGTACATTATAGTATAGAATAGAATATTCTGGTATATTCTGATAAAGTTACCCTATTGCGGCAGAATTGACCAAAGCTCGTGACATTTCGTGAATCATAATCGAATTCCTAGAAGGTGAAAGTATCCTAACCCCGGGAGTGTAGAAAAGCCATCTGGACAGGATACGTACAAAATTCATCTCCGAGCGACACGCTATATTCCCCCTTTCGCTTGGTCGGTAAATGCTAGGATCGGCGTTACCCGGCATACCAAGCTGTTTGATATCGACGAGCGAAATACTGAGAATCCATACAAGGAGGTCCCACGATATTGAAATTTTCCCGACCGTGCAGAAATGTATCAAACCGTACGGAATTTAAATCTCGCGTCCCACTGGAGCATTACCTTCAGTCGTCCGAGAACATTTTTCGGTTTTCTCACAAATATGGAAATACAATATTAAAACGCGCGGCACCGTGACATGCACCGGTGTAAAGGCCCCTCCCCGTATATTACTTAGAAACCCTACGCGCAATACGTAATAAATGATTATTAATTGACGGGCCGCATGAAATTCTGCATTAATCAAGCTATTGATCACAAAATTCCTTCAATTACGAGTAATCGAAATTGGATACGCTCGTATGAAATCCGTGTGTGCTGCGCGCGGTGCTCTTCTGCGTATTTTACCGAGACGCGTAAGTGCTTCAAACTTTTAACTTTCATCTACCGGGTGTCTCGAATCGTCTGAACCAGACCCTTCATCGATAAATGGAATCAACTTGGGTCTCGTCGTGGTCTCGGTTCGAGGAAAAAATTGCACGGATAAAAAAGTAAATTCGACGGATCGAGGAGCTTCGAAAAAAGATCGATTTTTATCAGAGAAACCGAGAAGGGGACGGAGTCGCGAAGGCGACGAAAAGGTCACGAAGAAAAAGGTGGCTCGCCATTGAGCGCATTCCTCGGGATACATTAACATTTTCTGAAGGCAGGCGATATTTTTCTGGCGGCGGAAAAAGCGATCGAAGAAATGACAAGTATTTCGGAGTCACCAGTTAGATGACGAGGCGAGGGAAGGGCCCCAGCTTTCAAAGAGCGTGCTTCGCCGAGCGAGGCGTTCCGAAAACCTGTAATTACGGACCCGACGTACATCAAGCGGTGCCGCCAGCCGCCAGCCACCAGCCGGCGAGGTCTGTGTCTTCCATCTCTCTTTTTGCCTTCTTCTCTCCTTCATCGCCTTCCTCGTCCTCCTTCTTGCCTTTACCTGTACCGTCCCGTTCGTGGCTTTCTTTCCACTCGGTCTTTCTCTCTCTCTTTCCAGCGCGCGCCACCGAGCGCACGGTTTGCTTCGCGTTCGCTCCTCTCTGTTTTCTTTTCTCTTTTGTCTCTCTTTCGTTCTTTCTGTCCACTTTGAGCGGCCTCCCGCTTCGACTCCGACAGCGGTCCACCTTATTTGACCCTTCCCCTCCCGCCCTTCCACGGTCCACGTCCAAAGGGCTCTCCGATTCCTCTTTTATTTTGCCCTCTTACTTTACTTACTTACTCACTCTCGGTTTCTTTCTATTTCTTCCCCGTTTCTTCGACGTCTCCTTCTTTTTACCTCCTTCTACCGTTTCTCTTTCTCTCTCTTTTTCGCATCTTAGATTGCTGTGTCGGCAATCCCGGCTCGCTACTCGGAATTGTCCGAAAAACAGAGTACGAGGAACAGAGAAAGCAGGCGCAGAGGAACCGCGATATCTTTCGTTCCTCTATCGTCCTGTTTCTCGCTGGTATCGTACAGTATGTTGCACAGCGTTTACAAACTAAACAGCTACAGGGAAACTAGGGAGCTTCATCTACTTATTTATATCGTAGAGTTTACATCCACGGTTCGCGTCCAAAGGACTCTCCGATTCTTCTTTTAGTTTACCCTCTTACTTACTTCTTAATTTCTTAAGTTCCTTATACCATTTTCGACTAAATCGGGGGTGTAGAATCGCGCTACAGTGTCCGCGACATATAATTTTGTGACACCCTGTACACCAGTGGATCCTGGCGCGGCGCCGTTTGAAATTTCTACAGTTCTCTGTACCCTCATTGTTCTGCCGTATCTTCGGCGAGATTGTTCCTACTCCGTCGGTAACGGTAACGGGATAAACCCTGGCTGTTGATCAATTTCTTGAATTGCTTTCTTTTTTTTTCTACTAGAGCTCGATGTAGTTCGGAGACGCGTATTCAGAGGGGGTTCGTGTACGATATACACCCGGTGAATTGTAATCATTCGTCAGAGGAGGCAGTCCAAGAGAGAACCTCTTGGTACGGCACTGGGCAATCCCGAAGCTCCTCAAACGAGAAAAGCACACATGGCACCCATTCAGCTAACCCTTTCAGCTTTCTCTCTTCCCTCCTGGTACCTGTAAGTTTCCTACCAACCCACCCAGTCATCCTCCTCATGCGTCACCTCCTTTTTCCTTCTTCCACCTTCGGGGTCGCTCGAGCCGCTTCGGTAAAATCTCTTTTACGCGCCCAACCGAGGAACTCTGTCTCAAACACGACGACTCTATGCTTTTCTTACGGCGACCATTTAAATTTCCACATGGCTTTACAGAGTATAATTCGAATTTTTATCTTTCTCGACTTTCCGTTCGTTCGTTCGTCTTACCCCGACCTTCCTCTATTTCGCTCTTTCTCTCGCTCTCGCTAACGTAGCAGACAGTTACAAAACTTTTCGCTAACACGACCGCAGAGATTTCTGCACTCCGTTCGGGGGAATTTTAGGGAAAAGTCTTCCCGGAAGACTCCAGTCGAATAAACGGACTCTTCGAACGGATAGGTCGATGATTATTTTTCTCCTGCAAGAACAAGTTGCAGATTTTGTTTCTCGGTGAAAATATTTTTCAAATATTACATTCGAATGAATCTTTGATGAATAACTTTGAAATGAATAACTGAATAGGTGTAATTGAAAACAGTAAAAACATTAGAAAAATTAAAAGATAAATGTGTATTTCACTCCAGTTTGTTATAATTCAGGTGAAACATTTTTATTTTGCATTCAGATCCGCTGTAATTAATAATTTAAGTAATTAATCGTGTCCTAGTGTGATAAAATTACAATGTTTGTTGAACGAAGAGGAACACTAACTTACTGCTTGACGCACCAAAATCATTAGCAGGATTTTTTGTTATAGATAACAAGTGCGGTACACACGGCATGGCGAGCGAAGCGTCTGTGTCGCCACTCTAAACCCTCGCGTTGATTCGTTAACTTTTTGCTTGGTAAGTTAAAGGAAACCTGAAATTAATTTGGGTGGTCGTCATTACGAGTAAATAAAACTTCCTTCTGAAGCCCTACCACGTTCTGGGACCTGTGACATTTCACGTTAGCGTGTATTTTAAATAGGATCGTGAATCAATTATCTTCACAGTGCTTTACTTTTTCCTTCGCAGTTGCGACCAATAGTAAATGCAAAAATAAGAATTATTTACACATTAGCTAGTAAACTAAGTTTTAAAAAAACTTCGAGCTGTTGGGTCTAATTTTGAGAAAGTGAAACGTAAAAGTAGGACTTTCAAGGGAGACAACGGTCTAGATTCATCTTTCATCTATCGCTTTTGACTACCGAAAAATCCCATCTTTGCATTATCGAGAAATGAAGAAGCACTCTCCACTCTTGCAATCCTGGAAAGGGGTATACCCCCTGAAGTCTACGCGTTCGTGGATAAATACAAAAAACATAAGACCCGAAAATATGGCTACGTCAGGACTACTCGGTAATCAGTATGCGACAAGAAGAGAACTTTCCTTATCAGCCGGTATCGGGCACTAGAGATTCTTGACAATGACACGAGTAGACCATTGATCTACCCTTTCTAGTCTCGGGGCATTTACTCCCCTTAAAATAAGGGTTAAAAAAAAGCCCAGGCCGCGTGTAGACTTCAGATCGTTCGGAGTAAGCCCCGAGGCCAGACTATGCAATATTAATAACGTTTCCCAAAGGGTATTTTCTTTGAAAGGCGCCGAGGGAGAGTTTTATCGATATCGAGCGTCCATTACGACAACGAAGATTATCAATTAAATAATAAGGGGGAGCGTTATCGGGTCGAAACGGAAATGATCCCGATCAGGCCATAAACACCGGCTTCTAAAGTCTTTTGAAGTACCGACAAGGATTTGTTGGTGAAAGACCGAGCGGAAACGGTCAAAGGCGTGTCACCGTTATCGCCAGATGACTTTATGTAGTGGTATTATGCCTCGCGAGCTGCGAATCTTTCAAAGAAACTTCTAAGGGACCGCTCTCGCTCGGCCAGCAGCTACACCGACCGTCGGTCGACGACCGTCACGACCGCCGCGACCGCCGCGACCGTCGACCGCCGGCTCTCTCGACCATCGACTTAGGAGAATGTTCACTGACGTGTCAAGATTCCTCGTCGCCCCGCCTTTCTCTCCTCAATCCCGATTGACCTTCATTCGTCTCGCCAGATTATGCGTACACCTCCATTTACTCAATCCCATTTCTATCCCGATCCCAAACAAAGAATCTCCATTTTTAGAAATTGCGAAATCCTGCAATAGCTACCCGACATGACGGAAAACTTACTAACAGAATTTCAACGTGGAGTAATTGCTCCAGTAGTCAGCTATTTAACACCGAAACTGCTAAAATATTTTTGTGATATTTTGGTTCCAATATTGGGGCTAGCATACGGCTAATTTATGAATGTTTCATAAGATAGATTTTTGAATTAAGAGAAAACAAATTCGTACAAAATGTTCAAAATTGCAATGTACAGTAATTGTTCCAGTAGTCTCAGCCAATTAACATTAGAACTACTAAAATGTATTTGAAATATTTTGGTTCCAGTGTTGGAACTGGTAGTCAGCTATTTTCTGAATGTTTTATATAAGGTAGGGACACGATTAGCGCATCTTTGAATTAAGAATAAAATAAATTCGTCCAAAATGTTATTAAATATCATTTTCAACAAAAAAATTCAGTTGTACGTTTCATAAAACATAAACAACAATAGAAACGTACAACTGAATTTCTTTTGCTAGTTAATACCTTGATCCTGCAACGATACGACTGGCGTTCTCCGTTGACCGAACTTCATATTCACGCTTTGTTTAAGAATGTAGTTTACATGCCTCCAAGGCGCAGATATGTTTACGAGTAGCTTTTATAAGTTCACAGATATCGAATACAGCTATCTATCCTGTATGTAAAATTGATTGCCTACATCTCTCCATTCAGGCATTCAAACATATTGTTTCTGAACAACGTTCGTTCCGAGAGTACACTTAAATCGGCAGGAACAGGATCCAGAGTTCCGTTTGTCGCAAACGACATCTGGCATCGGTTAGAATAGAGATCACAATAGCAGTTCACACGCGGAAGGCTTCTATCAATCTAACAGGAACTATAGTTTTTAAGTGGTCGCAATGCCCGCAGGAAGTCTCGGGAATAAACTTTTCCAGATAAAAACATCTGAGTTGTCGAGCAGCCTGCATGCTTCTGCTGGTTCGGCTGAATGCGTTTCTGTTTTCCTTGTCGTTTTGTTTGCGGTCACGCATTTCATCAGTCGGGTGAAACAAAACGCGAAACGTCTCCTCGAGATCATTTGCCATGCTGAATTTGTGGATGGATAATCTCGTCAACGCGGTAGTAGAGCTTCTTCAAAGATGCAACAATAATTAATTATCCTCAAAGAGCTGATCCGACGATACCCAATACCAGCTACGTCCATGCCAGTCCTGTGTAAGGGGTTCCGATTAATCTTCACGTTGCAAAAAGGAATTCGTTGGAAAAATTATCACAGTCCACATTGCGAACTATCCTTTATGTCTAGCGTCTGTTGATTAGTGTATCCTCGTTTACATCCTGAAAGAGATTGATATCCAAAGTACCAAACAGTACACATTCGTTGAAGATAACTCCAGTAGAATACATTTGCGGTTTTAGGTAATTTGATTAGAGCCCGATTAGAAATATTGCCGGCGTTCCTCCGGATACAGTTGCCACTTTATTCGGTGAAATATTTTCGCCGGTGTATCAAACAGTACACATTCGTTGTAGACACAGCTCCAGTAGAATAAAATTGCGGTTTCAGGTCATTTTGATTAGAGCCCGATTAAAAATTATTTGCCGGCGTTCCTGCGGATAGAATTGCCACTTTCTTCGGTGAAATATTTTCGCCGGTGTACACCGAATCAGCGAGACGAATAGAAAAACAAGGGCTGAAGAACGGCTCCGGTTGAATACGACAAAGGATGCCGAGGAAGACCTGTGCCCCATACAACGTACACGGTAAGACTGAAACTACACAGTGACCGTACAGCCAAGGGAGAGCGAGTATTATCTCTCTCCCTCGCTTTTTCCTCCTCGCTCTTGCACCGTCCTTCTTCTTCTTCTTTTCTTCTTGCTCTGCCACACCTCCCTTACGGCCGCAACTGCTTCTCTCTCTCTCTTCTTCGTCTTCTTTCTCCCTTCCCTTTCCGCTCCTTGGCCGTGGTGGACGGCGGGACAAAAAAGTGGTAGGGTCCAGGTATAAGGGCAAATTCTCAGCTATATATATATGTACGTATCCATACTTTAAAACTCTTACGGAAACACGGGGATTTTTATAAATTTCAACAAGCAGTTCACCTTTGCGGCGGGAATAAACAATTTTTCTAAACGTAAAGAAAATCGACGAACAGCCCAGGCGACATAGAAATACAGCATTGGAACCGTGACGTTTCAAACGGATTTTTAGGCGTCTAAACCTTCACGGTTGGTGGCGTTATGTTCCTTCGTGTACAACTAGCCTAGCCCCCTATACACAAACCCGAAAAATTCTCCACAATACGTACCGTGTTGGAGTTTTATATCGAGCTTCCTCTATGCCAGCGGTTTTCAATATTTATGCTACTATTCCCTACTTTCTATTTTTTAATAGATATAATAATATAGACACGTTTTAAAACTACAAATTAATTTGTTGTCAAAAAATATTGGCGACTTCACGCAATTTAACAAAATTTTAGTGACATTCTTGTTATATTTGCAGCTTAATGTAAACATTAACAGTTCGAATGTGCTTGCACTTATATCTACTTTCGTCAAATTGATGGATATAACTGGCTCTATCGCTCGCCGTGCAAAAACTAAATTGAGTGTTCGCCTAAACGCATAAACTGCCACGTTAAGGAAGATTAAAGAATAAGGGTAGCATCTGTCTGTCATCAGCCCTTGTCCGATCCAGACGATCTCTTTAATTCCATGTTCGATGAAACCCGATTGAAGTCGCTGCCAAACGACGGTTTGCCTTCAGGTAAATTACAAGCTAGCGCACTGATTTGTCGTATCCAGCCGTTCCGGCCACGAATTCGTGGCGTTTCGCTTCGGATAGAAGAGAAAGAACAACAATTACACGTTTTCGACGACACCGTGCTCTTAATCAAGTGTCGCTGATATAATTATATCAGCGGAGAGAAATTCTCTTGAAAAATGTTGTTGCAAAGGAAACGCGGTTACAAACGGCACGCAGGGAAATATCAATTTTTTCCTAGTTCGTTGTCCAGCGGCGATGTTCAGAACGCTGGGAAAAAGGAAAAATCACAGTCGGACACGTGTCCGGAGCCCGCTAATCCCATTAGCCGGCGCTAAACGCGAGTTTCGGTTCGCAGACGGACGAGAAGTCGATGGAAATGAAATTATTATGATAATAATGAAACAAAACGCACGGGAGGCCGCGGAACGGAACAGGAAATTATGAGAAGGGGAAGGAAAGTGGTGAGGAACGGTCTTGTCGAGCGGCTAGAGAAGGACAAGTTGCGAAAAGACCGTTTGCGAGCAAAAGTGAGAAACTATATAGCAATGCATCGGTGCCACTTGCGCCAGACGTGCACCGGAGTGAGATGCGGCTAGGTAAAAAGGGAAAAACGAGTGGGTTAGAGAAAGAGCACGAGAAAGATAGAGAGCGGGAGAGACGTCGGCCGTGGAAGAGGGGGAAGAAGAGGGAGAATTACGATGAGAGGGTATAAGAGAAGGAGAATCTCCGTTTGATCTTGCCGCCGCACGCGATCCCACACACATGTATGCATGTTTCTCTGGCCTCTCAATATGGATTCGCATGAATGCACTAACACATCGCGTCAGTTAAAATCTCTCCTCTCTCTCACCTTCGGCTCTCTCGTCAGTCCTCTGTGCCTTCGATCGGCGGTGTGCACGCCGGGCACTCTGTTGCTCTTGGATGTGTATAATAAACACCGTGCGAGCCAACTCAGCCGAGTCGCCTATAATTTCTCGCGGAAAATTATATGTTAATGCGCCCTTAATGGCGTCGTTCGTTAACGGGATCGTTGTACAAGCCCGAGGGATAGAACCGTGGCCAGAGAGCTGCGATTCGATTCGCTCGAGCATGCCGCGAGTCGTCAATTCAACCAGACCCCGGTCATAGTTTCTTGTATTGCATTTTCTTATCGAATACACGCGTGCTCGCTCTCTTCCCCTCTCTTTCTCTCTCTCTCTCTCTCTCTGTTGCCGTGCCTACACGCGAAAGTGTGCTAACGAACAAAAAAATATTCTTGGAAAATATCCCGAAGGCTGATATTTTATTTAATGCGTCCGCGCGAGCATTTAAAACCACGTTCGAGCATAACTCGCCTGTTTGCCTGGCGGTCCCGGCATGCTTCGAAATCATTTTTTGCCTTCCTCCACTCTTTTTTTTTGTTTTATTATAAAATGAGCGGAATATTTCAATAACCGTTCCTTCTGGAAGTCGGATTTTTTTTATCAGAAGCAACACCCCCTTCGGGTTTCGACTTCTTCGAGACCGGCCGGCACCGACAAAGAAACTGTTACCGTTCGGTCAGTTTTTCTAAGGTCGGGTAATTACTGTAATTTGTAAGCCGAGCGCAAGTCCCCGAGGAAACTTACTTCCGTGTGCCAAGGGACATGTTGGGACTGTACAATCTCCACTCATTATCGATGTCGGGTATAATAGCACTCGGGAAATGTTAATCACCGATCTGCGGTTTGCGCCTCGCATTAGTGTCAACGGGGACTTCCAAGTTTCGGAGTCGAACAGAAATGTATTCGCCGTTCGAAATCTTCTAGCGATTTCTAGACGAAATGTGCTCGTAGCTGTGAAAGTGGTCTTATCAGTTATTTTATATCATATTATTTTAAACAAAAATTTACAATTAAATGTAATTCATTTAATGTTAATACTATTTTCCTACATTCATAATTATGGGCATATACGTTACCGATGAAAAATTTCGTTCGTCCTTGTTCCGCGAACGCAGTACTTTAAACACTACACGCGACACACGCGCATTGTCTATTCCCTTTTTGCGCCACATTCTTTTGTTTCAGAGCTTGTTTGTGCTGCATTCGAATATTTCATAGTTGTTTTAAGACGTTTCGTGGAGTGTTTGAAGGGACATTTGTCTTAGCTCTCGCGATCGCATGTTACAGTACGATTTCCATTAAAATCCGCGTTCGGCATCCAGGATCCGCATAAAATCCTAACCGCGCGCGTTTCTCCGACGATTCTAGGATCCGATCGAAGAAGATGCACGCACGAAGCCAGAAGGTTAATCGAACCGTGTCCGCACGAAAAATCAGTTACCGTGATTGGAATCGGCGATTATGCAAAACGTTTGCGCGCCGGTATCGTTCCCGGTAAGAGGATAAAGACGATACGCGGCGGCAACGGCAGAGGTTCCCGAAGGTAATACTCATGACTGTTTGATCGGCCTCTTCGGACAGAGAGAATTTCCCGTGGGTCCACGGCAGCGGAACAAAGTCCTCAAAGAATGAAGATCGCCCAGCTAAAAACGTGGCAAGAGAAGTGGCGCCTTTGACCCTCATTGTCTGCGCTCTTTGCCCGTCGCATGCACGGCCTAATGGACTCTGTTTATCTTTTTCGCTTTCTTCTCTTCCCCCTTCGTCTCATTCGCGACAATACAGACATACTCCCCCTCTGTTCAACCCCTCCCTAACCCCTTCCTTACGCGCCTAACTAGACTTAACTGCACCCGGTTCGTTTTTACCTTGATCACGACGACGATTTTCGCCTTCGACTTCCCTTCTGCCCTCGGGGGAAACGTCTTTGACGACTTCGCACACGGCGCCGATTATATCTGCTCTAATTTGTCGGGATATATCTTTTCTGAACGTTCGAGATCCGTTTATTCATCTATTAGATCTAACCGGAATGTTTCATCCAGATTGTGATTATTCATTTTCACAAAAAATGCATAAAATTTGCAGATGACTAATAACTAGACTGCGGATTGTTGTGCAAAATCGAAATTGACATCTTCAATTTTGTATTGCATGTGAACGAAACGAAGTTCAGTAACCTTCCAAAGGATGATTAGAGAAAGCTGATTTAATCACGCTGTAGCTACCAGAAGTCCATTAGCGAATTTCTTAACGATTGTGTTATTTTTAAGAGAGGTCTAACAATTGGTTGCCGAACATCAATACCAGGATGATCGAACTACGCTATTCGAGACAGCTGGTAAGCTCGCCAGTCGCAGTCATAGAGAAATTGATTAGGGATCCAGCCATTGTTAACCTTCAATTTTTAAAGGACTATTAACACCTTCGAGCCAGAGATATCCTTTCGGTTCCCTCGGTAGATTCAAAATGGTAATAAAAATGTCAAGCATGACGGCATCAAAGCTGCCGCGCGTCGAGGCCAAGCTTCGGCGCTGAAGACATCAAAACAAGCGCCGCGACATCAATCGATGCCGATTCTTAAAGTTTAATTTACGACTTTCCTTATCTAGAGGCTCAGCCAGAACTGTCATAGCCGTTCCGGAGGTGTTACATGCCGAAGGTGTCGTGCACTAATACGTACTGAATTTTCTTAGTGTGCGAGATGTTTCCATCATTCTGTTCAACTCCTGTTCCTGTACACAAACAACATATCTAATCCATTCGAGTATACAATAAAAGGAACAGCGTGGACGACGAACAACTAGGATGTCTAAAACTCTCCCGTTGAAAGGGAGAATTGAAGACAATTTTGTGCATACGCAAACGTGCACAAAAGATATAAAATTAATTCATATATTCCTGCAACAAAAGGACCAGAAGAGGGTGGCGACTAGATAACGATAATATTGTCATGAAACAACAATTAAATCTGCAACTAGAAAATAGAATAGTAACACATGAAAAGACAATATCAAATTAGTAATTCATGTATTTCTGCAACAGCAGGAACAGAATGGAATACAAGGGATGCTTTTCGGTCAAACGGTTGCAAGAGGGTAGCGACTAGTTAATGTTGTCTTGAAACAATTAATTCTGCAGCCAGAAAAATAGAATAGTAATGCATGAAAAAGACAATATGAAATTAATTCATATATTCCTGCAACAAAAGGAACAGAATGGAAGGGTTGCTTTTGGGTCAAACGGTTGCACGAGGGGTTGCAGAGTGAGACCCAGCTCGGTCTGTCTGGGATGGAGTCGACGAATCCGACGTGTCTGTTCCTTAAAATTGTTCCAGTTCATCGACGCCTCGCGTCATACGTATAAATTCATGTAGATGTATTCAGTTTTGGAGTATCCGAGGCGTGTACCGATACATGATGGTGATACCAGGTGGCCTCTCAGTCACACGAGACAGACTGACACACAAATTGAGCCGTGCGACGGCAACGACACCGGGGAAACTGAATGACAAAAGGGTGGCGATGGAGATGGCGGTGTGGCGGTGGTAGAACGGGAACAGAAGAATGGTGGGGAGCAAACAGTGAGAACAGTGCTACAGACAATAGAGACAATTATTGCACACAGACACGAAGATGATGGATCAAACGCGGTACCATTTCGGCGCCCTCTTTATCTTCTTTCACTTATCTTTTACTCCGCTTACCCCACTTGCCCCCCCCCCATCCTTTTCACAATTGCACGCACGCAAGTATCCGCCCCCGCAAAACGTTCTTTTTTCTTATCATAACATTTTCCGCGTTTACTTGGTCGTTTTACCCCGTTTAAGCGTCTGATAGAGGTATGCGAGACACGATTCAACACGTGCACCGCACACCGAGCCACCCGTTTCAAGGAAATTACTACGCAAACACGGTGCTTTCGTAGTATGAACCTATCATTTCGCGAAATAACGTATCTCTTTCGCGGATACCTGGCGAGTTTGCTATACAAAAACTAGAGTAGATGACGGGGCTTAAGCCGCGTATTCGCTTCACGATGCATCGACCCAACTCGTTTTTCCGAACTGTCCTGCAACTACACAGTTAATTTATTATAGTTTATTAATTTACTTCCCTGTAACAGGGTCTGTTGTACGATAATTCCAAAACTACATTGTTACTAAGAATTATGCGTTCTTGGTAATTACACGTTAACTAACAACCTGTTTGTCGTTGATAATTGCGCGTGAACCAGCGGCACACGTCAAAGGTGCACAATACGCGTGGTTATAGTTGATTAAACAATCTTTTAACTGAATATACACGGGCAAAGTTCTCGGTCGACCTTGAAATTTCATAACACACACGATGTCAAAGGAGCCTTTGAACGCATTGCAAACCGCCCGCGAACGAATAAAAGAGCGAACTACTCGAATCATTTATAATACATCAAAGGAATCGGAAACTATATGTGTCGCAGATTATAGAGAGCCAACCCACTCACCCCCCGGGGGAGGGGCACAGAAGGGTGACGCGGTATAAAAGAACATCACTATTCGTTCGAATCGATTGTTCTTTGATGTCTGCGAGCGTAGCGACACTTGTCAGAAATTATGATCGGCGGATTTAAAGAGTTATTTCAGGTCATAGGGTTAAGTGAACCACCTTGTATAAAAGGGAGCAGCGTATGTGAGAGCCAACCCTCTGTTGTCGCGGCGCACACGTTTGTGGGAATCCCCTAGCGCGAGGCCGAAGATCGGAAGAGTGGGCGGCAACCATTTGTGATCGTGTCGTTTGATACCACGTGCTCGATGTGGTTAAAGCACAGGGGAGAACTTCACCGTTCGCGGCTCTCATTTTGATATCAAAGAGTCCTCTTTCTCTCACAAGAATCTCTAAATCGATCATTTTCTTTGACTTTATAAAGCTCTCTCGCCCGACAATGTCCCTTCGGCTACCTTCAATTTTCTCTGTTACCCTCGACTAGTATTTTTTCCGTGCCCTGCACCCGCGAAAGTGACTGGAATAAGCACGTTTATTGACGATAATTGCGGAACAGGAAGGGCTGCTGCTCGAACAACCTCATTAGACACAATTAATCATCTGTGTTTGTCCATACACGGACTTCTACCGGATCTGTTATGGAAAATTAGGATGTTATGTCTCATCGGTGCAAATATTGTTAATCATGTTCCCCCTTTGCATTTGGAGCTGTTTTAACTCGAAAATTAAAAGTTTCTGCCCACCTGGAATCATTTCATTTGGCTGTTGCCGAGACATTGAAGACTAATATTTTTATATAAACGCATAAAATCAGCTGTTTATTATTTAGATGACAACATATTTAATAATAGTACAGCAATGTTGTGCACACGTTTTATAATCAGTCTGGTAATCAGATTAATAAGAATTATTTTTAATTTACTCTAGGATCGTAGCTGATGCGAATAACCCAGGGTTAAAACAACGAACAAGAGTAACATTTCAGATACAAACGATAATTGAGTACGAGAGATGCCGAGGACCGGTATTTGTTAGCGATGTTTAATACAATGGAGCTCTAGAACGGTCATTGAGGTAACAGCTGCTCGAACAGCAAACAGAAGGGTGTTCGCCAATCAACTCGATGATACCCAACAACGCATGGAATGATTCCGAACGATTTTTCTACTCCATATAACATTCAAGATACTAGTGGCGGAGCGGCTTCTGTCCTTTGAGGGTTGGTTTCACCCCTAAAAGCCATTTTTGCTGCCGACGGAACCCTCGACGAGGCAGCAAACTTAAAAAAAAAGAGATGGAGAGTGGAGGGGGGTTGGAGTGAAAGAGTGGGAGAGTCGGGAACGTTTTGAGTAACCGATGTTCCATTGTACAGGGAAGACCAAAGGCAAAGATGACAATATTAAGAAAGCTTGAAGAAACCTTCGCCGTAAAGGTTTATTGGCGTGAAGGAGTGTGGAGCGTGTCTACATCAAAGCGACCGCTTCTGAACTCCATTCCCTTTCTACTTGAACCCTCGCCGGCATCTCGTCACCACCTCCACTTCTATCAACTACCACCGGGCGTCCATTCGCTCTGCCAAGATTGTGCACGCAACCAGACACTCACCCCCGAATGTATGGCTCTCTCCCACCAACGTTCACCACCTATGGAGCACACAGCTCTCCCTGCAGCACGCCGGTGGTTATTAACATCCATTACCATCTCAAACGAGACGCATTGCGACGTACGATCGAAACGCAGCTTTGAATAAACCCGGCTCTGTGATATTATTTTTTTTTTCGACCATTCCTCCCACCCCCTTCCTGTCTAGGGGCTTCGCATTAATTAGCAAAACTGCTCACGCACTCGAAACTCGAATATTTGAAACTAACGTGGCCCCGGTCGAACCGGTTCCCGGAATTTTTGATCATTTGCACGACGGGGAAACAGGTAGCTCCAGTTTTTCGAGAATATTCAACTGTATTTGTTTATTCAATGAGCTCGACCCTTCTCCTCCTTCCTGTTGCTATATATGTATATATCCAAAGCTGTGTTCGTTCGAGTTAATTACGTCGAGTGAAATAATTCTGTCGTTATTTATAGGTAACTTAATTGTATTCGAAGTGTCCTGTTACCGTGCCTATTTACGTGGAGAGTAGTAATTATTATTATAGTTGGAGTTGCAATTATTGTAATTGCATTTGACTCGACGAGGTTAGGTCAAACCACCGATAACAATAATACTAATATGAAGAAAAGCTAAACCGCCCCCGTAGGATCACGTTCATCCGTGCATACATAGTTACGGTATTTGCATAAACAGCGTTCTCCTTCTGCTGCTAAGGGTCCAATGAGTAATGCTGTCTTAATTATTCGTAAGCATTTATCGTGAATCGTCAATTACGGGTGGGCAAAGCATGATAACCAGGAGGGAGGGATTCCACGTCGTCTCGACGCGGCCTATGTATTGGGGTCCGCTGAATAATTTATAAAACCGCTAATTGATATTCGATTGACGGGAGGAGAGAGAAAGAGAGAGCGTAGACCTAGAGCAGCAGCGGCGGTAACATGTATACATATTGTTTTGATAAAGATAGAGAGCACATGTAGGCGACTGGGCAGGAAGGGTACGACGACGGCGGGATAAAAATGGAGGAAAGAACACGGAGACGTGGAACCGGAACGATCGAGATGGCTCGACAGCGGTAGAAAGAGGAGCAGGGAAAAGAAGAAACGTACAAAAAAGGAAAACACACACATACACACACACACGCACGAAAAAACCAAGAAGGAGAGTAAGCACAGGCCACGGAGAAACGGGAACTGCGACTGGCAGAAAAGCTGGGAACGACTCGAGAAGAAAACGCACCGCTGCGTTCGGCGGCGGGCACGTCAAGAAAGAGAGCACACAATTCGTGAATACACGTTTCCCCGAGACGTGCAAAGCTCTCGTGGCTGGAGGTAGAGGGAGAGATCCGAGCCGAGTAAAGTGAGAGAAAGATAGAAATAAAAAGGTGGAGGAGAGCAACGAGAGAGAGAGAGAGAGAGAGAGAGAGAGAGAGAGAGAGAGAAAGAGAGAGACAGAGACACGGCAAAGACGGAGACGGAGAGCAAACGAAAGGAAGGAAATAAAAATCTCTGGGAAGAAAGAACAAGTATAAATAAAAGCAAACTCGTGCGAGAGAAAGAAAGAGAGAGGTGGTAAACATTGATAGAGTATTTCGGAGCGAGTGTTGCTCGTTTAGGTTGGCTGTTAGGAGATCGACGTCCGTTACAGTTCCCGAGAGTGTATCGTGGACGTGTGCGAGAGAAACATCGTTTGGCGGTGGATGTTTTGGAGTCCGGTAGCAGCCGCGCGGTTCTTCGACAGGAAGGAGCGATGGTCTCGAAAGGAAAAGGTATAGAAGGCGGGTTGAGGACGAGGAAGAAGAATAAGGAAGGAAGATGGAATAAAAGGCGGTGTAGAGAAGGAACGAACTACAGAGATGGAGAGAGAGAGAGAGAGAGAGAGAGAGAGAGAGAGAGAGGTGGGGAGGTAGGATGAAGAAAGAGAGGGAGATAGAATCCGAGAGCTGGAAGAGGTTCAGAGAAAGAGAGAAGAAGAGAGACGGGATACGAGGAGTGAAAAAGACGGACGGGATTTTAAGAAAGGAATCGGCGGTCGGAAAAAGAGAAAATCACGGGTAGAACTTACTCGGTATGTCCGACGGAGACTGTATTTGCTAATGCCGCGGTGACGACGCGTTTGTCCGGCGAGACCGACGTTCCATGCTCGAAAATGTCAACTCTTGATCGAGAAATGGTACGGGCCGAAACGCAGACACATCGTTGTAGCTCTCTTTCTCGTCCTTATTTTCTCGCTCTCTCCTGGCGACGACGATGATTCGGCGTGAACTCTCGACACTTGGACACAACGCACACACGCACCACACTCGCGGCGAATAATAGACACCGTGCGAATCCCGCTGAGCAACGAAGCCGGCTCGACACGCGGAAGGCATGCAAAGTGTTTCCCGGCCGCATCGAATGAACGGGAATAATGATTACTGGATCGAATAGATCACGGGAAATCGGACACGACGGAACTAGGCATTTCGCGGCTCGTCTCTCAGGCACATCTTGGTCGCCATCGAGATCTAACACGAGTGCGCGCGCGGGACGCGCACTCTCGCGGCCCCTGCACAAACTCGCTCCTTCAAAGGCCGGCCAATCAACGGGCCGCATGGCCTATGCCCTTGCCGCGAGCAGTCCTGTATCTAGTTGACGCGCCGTCATTCATTCATCCACTGGAATTTTCTTTTCCATACTTCTACCCATAGAACAATCGATCACAACCCCTCCGCTATACGTTCTTCTTCTTGTTCGTATCGATTCATCGGTTAACCCTTTCTTCGATATTCTTCCATTCCTTGAGGTTTCTTACCCAACACATTACTAATTAATGTTACTACCGAGAAGTACGCGCACACACACGCACAAACACTCGAGCGAGCATGTATGAACGCGACCAGTCACGTATCTAATTGATTTAGCACCTTTGTGGCTGCAACGTTTTCCCGGGAAATGTCCTTACCGATTTTTGTCTATCGTTACTGCAGGATTTTGTGCATTTATGACAAGAATGTATAGGTGCGATCTGAGACAATGAAAATATTAGACGAATTTTAAATTATTGTACTTTTATATAATTTTCAATCTATTTCTATGTCACTCCAGTTTGTTCTAATTTTTATTTTGCATGACTAAAATCCGCTATGTAATTATTACTGTATACTGAAATTTTTCGGATAAATTCATTATCGTATATCGACAAGACCATGTCGATCAATTTCTAAAATAAAATATCATTGATAAATGTCTAAAATAAAAATGTATAATGTCTAATATATTGTATTTCAATCAAAGAATGATGTATGGACGAATTAGCGGATCTTATTCATGCAAAATAAAAATGTTCTACCTAAATTGCAACAAACTGGAGTGACATAGAAAATCGTTGAAAATATTATAAAAGTATTTTTAAATTCGTCTATTTTCAATGTTTTAAATCGTACCTGCACATTCTTGTCACAATAGGATCAAATCCGCTGTTTATCTGTTTTGACTTTTCTTCCAGAAGAATTTACATAAATGAATTTTTTCGCGTTTTCCGATCCGCCAGTATTTCCGACGAAAAACACTTTCGGTTCCTAGCCGGGCTCGATTCCACGATATCATAAGATCTAAACTGCTTTCTGCTAAGCTTCCTGTTTGACCCGCGTTAACGAATGGGCGCCACAATCGCCGGTTGTCAGCCACTCGAGAACAGACAGCAATGTTGGGGAACAGCAATAGCAGAAGGAGAGGGAAAACGTTTATAACTGCCGCGCGATGCAATTAATAAACGTTAGACGACGCTTAAAATCGTGCGAAACGGACAGGACCTGACAAGGACGAGGATCCATTGAACTCCTCGTTATTCGGCTCGGTAGCTATGAAATCGCATCAATACCACGACGACTCTCTTGCGTTATACACCATTTTCTCCCTTCTACTCGTTCCGCGTTATCGATTGTTACAAACGCGCCGTCTGATAATGCGTTAAATCTGCACTTCCTTTAAGAAATAACGCATATCCTCCACAACGTTTTTGCCTCTTCGCCTTAAGAATCGAATCGTCGCGTAACTGGTATCATGCGCCTCGTGCAAAATTAACGTGTGTGCTTGTACTCCGTGCGGTATAAAGGTAAGCAGGCACAACAAACACGCGATCAGTAAATTTTGAAATTTTGCTTTATTGTTTGCCGTATGCAAATGAACCCTTGGTTTCGCTCTTATTTAATTTCACGCAAATGCATCCCCATTAGTTTTAAACTGGCCCTTTTTACTCGTCATTTGTGTTTATTATATGTGAATTTCATTAGTTTGTTTTAGTACTGATTTTGTACTTGTGGCTTCTTCTGCAACAAAGTATATTAAACAATTATGCTTTATTTCTTTTTAGCTGTTGGTCTTGTTAATGTTAGTACTGCCAGAACAATTTTATTACTGTAACCCTAGATAAATAAACGAATATGTTCATTATTGTTTTTGTTCGAAAATGGATTAGGAATTCAATATAGAAATTCTGATTGATATTTATTATTAAGTGCAGAATATTCCCAATCTTGTTCTACATGCATGTCAATTCAATTTGCACTCATAGTTTTTCATATAAGCAACTTCAGGATTAAATACTTAGACCCAGGCTGCAATGTTATCCTCAGTTGCAACATGTTGAATGGTTTAGGCAGCTATCCAAGTTGGCAGAGTACTATCGCCATAATGGGATATAACGTTACGCCATTGAAGCATTCAAGTATTTACACTACATTTAATATAATGATGTACAATTCTTCTATAATGTTAGAATACTTTTCTAATCTATTTCTTCAGAATAATAAGATTCTGATCGATAGTATTCATTGCAATTCACTTATGATTCTCGACGCGTCAGCCCCTTAATCACTGCAACCACATGACTCAGCTGTAGCGACGGTAGTCTGCACTCTATCACCGTATACACATACATACTTATGCATTACTTTATTAACCCATTGCATTCGTAGTATGCATTTTAATTAAAAAATTTTAATTAAATTTTAATTAAAAAATCAAGATACTTCTTTCAATCCAGTTCTTTCACGCGATTATATCAAATTTTTTGTAGAAAAAATAAAAAAGCATTTTTCTAATGTTATGATAATTATCGAATTCGTCTTGCAATTGTTTAACAGATAGGCGTAAAAGATGATAGGCGCATTAGCATAAAATTGAAAGAGACCTTAACAATTTGTGAAAAAAAAAGGATTGACAAAAAATTTGTTATAATCACATGAAAACTCTACCGAAAGCATGCTAATAACGTGATTCAACCTGTATATATTTATAACACATAATATTATATAAATTATAAAATATGATTACTATCCTGCTTTTATCAGAATTTATCAAGATCATTAAGAGCAAAACAATTATTTGTTGAACGCCCATATGAAGTAAATAATTTTAATTGTTTATAGATATGATCCACAGAAAGGTACACGGCCGAACATATCAATATGGAGGTAGAAGACTGAAAGCTTGATAGAATGGAACCCAGGTTGCCCGTGAAATACGACGATTCTTAAGTTCAGGATGGAACTGAGAAAAGGGGCCTGGTCGAAAAAGTTCTTGGTTCCGGTCTGTTTTTTGGTAATTCTAATCTGGATCTTTCTAATCGACAATTCGTTACTTCTCGCTGGCCTGTCCGGTAAACCGACCTTACAAAAATCCAGAAATTCTGTCTCTTCCACGCATACGCACAATGAAAATCTCGACCATCTCTATACGAAGGAATCCTCCTTGATAAGTTCGAAGCTATCGAAACTACAAATGGTATCGCTTTGGACAGGCAACGGTAGCGTTAAAGGGAATACGACTTCGCCTCGAAATTATCAGATTTTGAGACAGCAAGGTTTAACACCTAGTAAACAATTGCCAACTGCTTTGATTATTGGCGTGAAGAAAGGTGGGACTAGAGCGTTGTTAGAGTTTCTACGATTACATCCTGCTATTCGTGCTGCGGGATCCGAGGTGCATTTCTTCGACCATCATTATGTTAAAGGATTTCATTGGTACAGGTATGCATCGGCTCTAGACTGCGCGTTAGAGATCTCTACTTCACATGTAAATACACGTGTTAAATAGTTTTGCCGGTTCCACAATCCTTAGATATTCAACTTCCCGCGTCTTTCGTTTGCACTTCAGGTAGGAAATTCTTATTTTGCATAAAGATCCGTTGTCTAGTTATCAAAAATAACATCAATGTCATAAATTAAGATCAATGTTCTAAAAATTATGCAAATTAAAATAAGGATTTAGCGATCTCTACTGCACACGCTTATTCGTCTATGTATCCACGAGATTTCGAAGTGATAGAGTTCCTATGGCGTTTTACAGACATCGAATGCCCCCAACCCTGTCCACGCAAATCACTATGGAGAAAACGCCGTCGTATTTTGTGACCAGCGAAGTACCGCGAAGAGTGCAACGCATGAACGCATCGATGAAATTAATTCTGGTTGTGAAGGACCCTGTTACCCGAGCGATATCCGATTACACCCAAGTAAAGAGTAAACGAGCCAACATGCCGAAGTTCGAGAATCTAGCGTTTCTAAATGGATCGAAGATCGTGGATACGTCGTGGGTGCCGTTGAAAATCGGCGTATACGCGCGGCATCTAGAAAGATGGCTCCAGTTCTTTCCACTCTCGCAATTCTTATTCGTATCTGGCGAACGATTGATCGTCGATCCTGTTGCTGAGATCACGAGGGTGCAGGATTTCTTAGGCCTAAAGAGGGTGATCTGCGAGAAGCATTTTTATTTTAACGCCACGAAGGGATTTCCCTGTTTGCTCAAGTCTGAGGAACGTCCTACTCCCCATTGCCTTGGTGAGTACTTCAACATCATTAAAAATGGTTCATCTTTGATGTTTATTAGCGAGAATGTTTGTGATTTTGAAGGTAAGAACAAGGGTCGTAGCCACCCCTACATAGACCCAGTAGCAATACAACGATTGAGAGATTTTTATCGTCCATTCAACCAACGATTCTATCAATTGACAGGAATGGATTTCGGTTGGTTGTGAGATACTAGCGATAAGTATAAATACATATCGAAGATAGTTAATTAACAGATAGTTAATGTTGCGACTCGTAGCCGTGGAAAGGCGACGCCGACAAAGAGGTTTGTTAACCTTGCTCACAACCGTGCGTTCTAACTGGATTATTAATCGGCTAGCCTCGCCATATTATGCATCACGTGCACGGATGTCGCAAAAATTTTCGGTACTCCATGAAACAGAATGCAAGTCTGTTCGCCAACGAACAGATACCGTGAACTATAATTTTTAGAAATGGCTTCCACCACTGTAAAACATCCGTCTCACCGTCCGAAACTTGGTACATCCTATTGACCAATCAATACTAGAGATAAGCAAAGTGGAAATGTAAACGTCACCTACTTTAATAGAGAACTTAGAAACGTAGACAGTTAGGCACAATACCAAGAGTGAAATATTCATAATGTTCAGCTTGGAGAGTCAAGCTGAAACATTGTCGATAAACTATTAATCTATTACTGGTAAACAAGAACAATTCATTATCGTGAGTTATTTCCAAAATTTTCAACATTATCTGCGAAGTTTCCGTGGAAACTCGATATACCAGCGTGCGAACGCGATTATGTAGTTTATGCTAGATAAGTATCGTCGAGGGAAGAACGTACTGATGTTTTATCGCTAATTTCCATTTGTTCTTGCGTGACTTGGAACGTGCTTCTCGCGCGCGTGAGAGACAAAGTCCTAGTTTTCATGCGTTGACAATATTCTAACGGATTCCTGTTACTTCTTCGTGATATTACTGCTAGACACGCGAATGCTAATAATTATACGAATAAGTTTTGGTACACATATCATGCTATATTTTATATATACGGTATTGTAAGGCGACTCCGAACGATCATATCGGACGGCATCGTTTACTTTTCGTAGAAATAGCGTATAGGTTTCCATTGCAGTGACTTACACTAATATTCGGATGCTCTTAAAAAGACGATCACTTTTTTAATAAAGCCTAATTTAAGAAAGTTATCCTTTTTTTTTAGAGCGGCCGAATATTAATGGAAGTCACTGTATATCTTTCAGTGTTCCAGTTAGATGACTTTAGAGTTGTTGATGTATCTTTTAATATGTTATTTGAGATTCAGTCAATGTTTGATCATTATATGTTAAACATGATGGTTTAAGTACAATGTTAGATTTCGAAATTGCTGATGTTTTATACGTTTGTTTAGATATTAGCAATATTAACCCCGAGGATATTCAATCGAAGTATGTATCAATTAAACATATCTCTTTTCATATCATAACTGGATAGCGGATCTTTATGCAGAATTAATTAAGAATCACACCTTTTCATTTTAGTCATAACTGCGTGAACTCCGCTGTCTAATCACAACATATCTATACCGTTTACGAAGGCTTAACGTTTTGTTGTAACGTTAAGGAACAGTCAGACATTTGTTTTGTATACAATGTAATGCATAATTTCAACGATCATACTTCGATTAGCAGATGCAGTTATTGATAACGTCAATTAGACATTTCCTGCGGTAAAAGTTATCGGAAATTTTGTATAATCTATGCGAGAAATAATGATTAATTTCAATATGTGCTGGTAGGCGCAAGCTTGCATGTACTGCAAACTAAATAATCCATTTATATTTTGCAAAGGTGCACGCGCATTCGCACAATGTACAACTGCGATCGTAGCAATAAGTACTATCAATTTCCATTGACTACTAGTCATCGATAGTTATTAATTATTTTAGAGTTTATTCCGAAGAGACCGTATGTTCTTCGGCTTTGAACAATGAGAAACATGCTTGAACGATTAGAAATTTAAGTGATCATTGACGCAACAAATATAATAGTTAAGTTACTTTGCTCAAGTGGCCTAATTGAGAAATCTATAAATAAATAATAATTTATATGGCATATAGGATACCGTGCATAATATATGTATACATATATATATATTTACTAGCAACATTCATTTATATACAATCGATTCACACTCTGTTATTTACTGTTTGTTATCTACTTGATATTTTATTATCCGTTTTTATGAATATGTTATTTATGATATACTAACTAAACAATTGTGGTTCCATAATTACTGTTTTAGTTAACATAAGCACTCGACACAGCACTAATAGTCACACATCGCTATTGTGTATCCTACTTGCAGGACAAAAAACCTAATCGACCGTAGCGGATCCTGTACAAAATACGTAGAACAGGAATCAGAAATAAATTTATGTTTGTATGAAACATCTAAAAATATCTTCTACCAAGGTTTCCTCGTCAAGAAAGATCCATATATCGTGGGTAACAAATAATGACTAAGAAACGTTCTGTTATAAACTTTATAATAAACAATTGCCTCGGAATCGTCCGAAACGACAGGGCAATCGTTCAATATCTTTACAAAGCTGTAAAGAGTAGTATACTTAATACTTTTCTTCGGACATCCATTCTGCTTATTCCGTAGAGCAGGGAGTCCCAACTTGTTTCCCTTCGAGTACCACAAGGTCTCCACCACTAGTCAAACCTCTTCCCACTACAGTAAAGTCGCGATCTAGTTTCCATCGCCTGTTTCCAGCAGGGACAGACATCGTGTAGGGAAACGAATGTAGAAAAGGACAGTATGTAAATACGGACCGCGATCTGCGACCGAGGCAGCTCGAGCTTTGTTGCCCCTCTCGGGGATGTCCCTTAGTGGAAGGGGTAGGCGATGGGACAGTGATCGTGGAGATCCTTAGGGAGCTAGATCGCGAGTTTATTGTTCTACGACTGCGATGGGGATAGTAGGGGCTCCCCGACCACGAAAGAGACAGTGGTGTCACAAGTTGGAACTCCCTGCCGTAGAGGGAACAAAGAAAATTACGTGGTCACTGGTTCATTTTCTACGTCTATTGAACTATCAAAAAGAGAGAAAGAGAGAGAAGAGAAAATGTTAACAATATAGATCGAGCCATTTGATGGGAGTACAAACTGCAAAACTGTCAAATTTTGTTCGACCGACGTTGATGGTCGTCGAGGTCCTACAAAATGCGAAGCTCCATCGAAACGGCTACGTATAACGTATATATATATATATACAGTATGCATACATGCATATGTATATTTATACTTTTTTATACATATATATATAAAAATCTATAGGTGCGGCACATACATTTTATTCGGTTACTCTACTCTTAACGGTTAAAGATCCTTGAGCAATCTTGTCGATTGGTGGACGGAATACAACACATTGCTGAGAGAACGCCGTTTACGATACAAATACGTCGGGTGTGTATGTTCATCATACGTAATCGTCGGAGATTCGTAAATACTAAACGCGTAATACAATTCGATCGTGGTTCAACGAATACTGATTCGACACTCGGCAAACAAACTGCCGTACGCTTTTCATTTTCGGGAGTCCTCTTACGTCTCTTCCGACCAATTTAAACTGTTCACATTTGGATTTACATATATCGTCAGCTTCTAATTTCGATGAATCGTCTGGATGATTCCCCGACAATGAAACAGTGATGCGGCAGTGACAAGTCCGACGAACCTGTCCGAAACAAAAGTGAACGGTGTTGATTTTTCGCGCATCCAAAGTGAACAAGCGTAAATTCGCCTTAACAACAACAACGATATCTTCGAAACAAAGACCATCAATCTTGAATCGCAAGAAACAAAAAGGGATCGAAATGGAATTTCAAACTTATCGTTGAATTGTCGACTACGAAAATCTTGCTTAACATCTACCTCTAAAAAAGAAAAAGAAGAAGAAACGACGATTTCGTTCGTGTGTCCGTGTCGGTGTGTACGTGTTTGTGTATGTGTGTGTTTAAAAGTACCAGCTAGCGGATGGTTATTTACTAGTGTCGTAACGTGCTTACATTGTCTCTAATCTAACGAAACTGCCGCCGCGGAGAATCAATTTCCGTTCGATCCGTGAGTCAGTCGACGGAGAGGTGAATTTGCACGAGCATGTCCGCGACCTAGCAACGTCGTCATCGGTTCCGAGAGCATTCCGGTGTTGTGCGCGAGAAATGCAATGATTAAAACAGTTTCCTTCCTTTCCGAATTGCACAGGAATTTTCGTCGATCTATTGTTTTGGGTGGAAACAGATGTGGATGGTCATGATTTTAAATCGGGGCCGCGTACTGTTCGTCCACGAGGAGATGGCACACAAAACTCATTTATTTGCTTTCTTCGTCAAGCGATCCGGACTAATGAAAAACAACAATTGTACTTGGTACTATAGGTACCTACAGGATGTGTCTTCCTCTCGTGGACGAACGATACAGATACACTAAACGGTACAGCAATGCTCGCATTACCGCGTACAATTTCTTGCTGTTCCAGTCCGTCCAGGACTGGAGACTCGTTTTAACCAATTCGTGTCGTTGTCATCGGAAGTCAGTTGAAATCGGATTCTACGCAGATCGAATAGCCGTCGGTGTCTATGAAGCATAGTTAACATTCATCTCACCAGAACCACCCGATCCCTATCACAAATTGGGACACAATTCCGATAAGACTTAATGGCAAGTTGCTACGAAGCGCTTCCGCAGAGTGGCGATCGAGGTACCTACGTCTTACGTGTATGTATATTATATATATATATATATATATAAATCTATATATAAACTAACAATTATTATCTTTCGTGTTTCCTCGCGTCATTCCTTTTCGTTTCCCGTGGACGTCCAGTCCGGTATTTACTTCTATGTACACACGCCGCCGCGATCACTCTTTCCTTTCGCTGTGAACGGAGTCGAATTCGCTCGGTGTCGCCGATAAAACTTGGATATTCCCTTGGTTGTTTGAGCCTTACGATTAAATAACGATCCAGGAGAAGTTAGGGATTATGTGTCTCGCGCGTGTCTCGACGAGTTTATGGCATTTGGACGCGCTTCTAGCACCGTCGGGGCAAGCAATGCGTGTTTTCGGTGTCTTCGAACGGATTCGTTTCGAAAAATCTTAGCAAGCTCGGAAGGGATTCATCCTCGTTACTAATCCCGTTTCCTCTGATTCCCTTCGTTCTTCGTCAATTTCCACCGAGTCTTTCTTTCATCCTCCGCGCGAGGAGAACAGCATCCAATAAATTAAACAAGAAACAAACGGAGAGAAGAAGAAAAGTGTGGTACAACAAACAAAGAGAGAAAAAGAGAGAGATAAAGAGACAGATATAGAGGGAGAGAATGGAGACTATCAAACATGGGATTGAGATTCGTAAATAAAGTGAAGTTGACGGGCGTTTGAAAGGGATTCCAACAGCTTCTGCGAGTCTGCGGACGATTTTCGCGATGGACGATCAGCGAATTTGTTTCAGTGACACGGAAACGCACAGATGGCCCGTATACGCGGCGCGTGTATCACTGATCAAATTTCCGCTCTCTATTCTTCCTGGCAAACGCGTCGCCCTTATAATTCCCCGTGAACTATCGGAGCAAACGCGTCGCGCGCAATTTTTCCCGATCGATTCTTTTTGCTGGTATCGGGTACTATTGGACTCGTTCGTTGTGAACGAGAAGGAAGATAGAAAGGGGAGAGTCGATCGTGTGTCCGAGCACTGATGAGATTCCAAAAGCGATGGGACGCGTTCAGAGGTGCGTGATTATGATATCGTCGTCGATATCGTCCTTCTCGTCGTCTGTCTCCTCCACCTGGTTCGCCTCAGCTTGCGCAATCTTCGGGTTATCCGCGATAGCCTTCAACCTCTTCTGTTTACGCCTGTGTAACAATTCCACCACTATGTAGCCAATGGTGCCGATGATCAACACCGTGAACATCACGTACAGCTTCATACGGGCGCACAGGTGGGTGCTGTACGCGTATGCTATCACGAAACCCGCGCTCTCCCATAGCCTGTAGTTCGAGAACGCTGCTTCCTTGTTGCGCCTGAACAGGGTCCCGTATAAACCTGTAAACACCGGGCAGAGATTGTGAGAAATTGTATTTAGCTGTGTCTTTTGTTCAAATGTATTGTAAGGAAAAGCCGTATTTATTATTTGTAAAAGCCGTAAGGACACACGGATAATCACAGACGTGTTTCTTGTCGCGGCGTTCATTTCGATCTGATCTTCGTCTTGTCTACTGTTATTTTCAATTCTCTTTTCTTTTTATTTGCGTGTTTAAGGCCACATGCACCTAACTTCGGTTATTAGTGACCCCTGTGGGTGTGTCTATGGTTTGGCACTTGTCTAAATCAGATGGTATAACCCGATATCTTTCAGGAAGTTAGTATTTTTTTGCAAGAGTCCTCCGCTTGTATTTCCATTCTTTATTATTAGAAATTCAGTCCTATATGTATAGGGCTGTATACGCATACAATACACGCATAAACCTTATAGTTCGACCATCCTGATGATTAATCGTCTCGATTAATCATACAACTAAATCAAATACAATGCAGGTTTAACATAAATAAGGGTGATGCGTGTGTTGTGTATGTAAGTACAGTCGTATAGTATGTATTTCAATTATAGTTCGTTTTCCAAAAGTGAGTACCATAACATACGATGGGAGTTATTGAAGCGCACTTAGGAGAAAGAAAACGCAATACACGTATACTGTAGACGTACAGGGATGCAGAGAATTAAAATCGGTAGGAAGCTTTACAGATAAAAAAATATATATATTACTGTTTAAATAGTGGTTAGAAAACAATCCAAGTTACTAAGCATGCGAAGCATTGCGAAGTATTAACACTCGCACGATAAACTAACTGGCAAATAGAAAATCATTTTCTAAAACGAGTGTGCTCGATAGTTTTATTTACTAACGTCGAGTAGTAGTAGAGGTGTCTCATTAGCTTTTCATTCGTACACACTTCTCAATGTTACGATCCATTCCATATTTACTACGATCAATTAATTCAGCAAGCTAATCCTGTTGCACGGCAACCGAATGAATTTTCATAAACTTTAATCTACAAATTAATCTCTACTGCAGAATATGTGCAACTATGAATTACAAATTAACTTCTATCGCTTCCGTTATGTTCGGAAATTGATATTCTAACCGAGCGTGACCCTTACTGTATATAATTAACGAAGCAGACTCGTGATCAGAAATTCTTTTCCCGATCAAAAATACCATAAACTTGAAGATCATTATCCGCATCTGATGTGTAGCACAGTAGGACTGTTACTTTTCTAAAACTTCGACCCTCCGAAGCTTCGAAGGATTCGAAGGAACGAAGGGAACTTTCAAGTTTCTGAAATCGAGGCTTCGAAATTTTCGACCTTCGAAGCTTTGAAGGATTCGAAGGAACGAAGGGAACTTCGAAGTTTCTGAAATCGAGGCTTCGAAATTTTCGACCTTCGAAGCATCGAAGGATTCGAAGGAACGAAGGGAACTTCGAGGTTTCTGGAATCGAAGATTCGATATTTTCGACCTTCGAAGCATCGAAGGATCCGAAGGAAGGAAGGAAACTTCGAGGTTTCTGAAATCGAGGCTTCGAAATTTTCGACCTTCGAAGCATCGAAGGATCCGAAGGAACGAAGGAAACTTCGAGGTTTCTGACATCGAAGCTTCGATATTTTCGACCTTCGAAGCACCGATATTTTCGACCTTCGAAGCATCGAAGGAACGAAGGGCACTTCGAAGTTTCGAATCACCTTCGAGGTTTCGAAATCGAAGCTGCGATATTTTCGACCTTCGAAGGAAATTTACGTAGACAGTAGACAGCAGGTTTGACGCATTTATGACAGAAATGGTGTGATTGAAAACAGTGAAAACATTAAGAAAATAAATATCTATCTCGCTCCAGTTTGTTGCGATCCAGATAGAACATTTTTATTTTGCGTAAAGATCCGCTCTATACTGACGTAGATTAGTAATTGGGTGCACTGCGCGGTTGTTTGACGCAGTTTCAAGACACTTACCATTAACTTGAGTCTGCCAGACTGCGTCTCCGACTCCCCAGAGCCCAGAAACAGTGTAAAACACGTAGGGGTTGTCGGGGTGCGGTTTCCAGTGGAGTAGCACGACGACAAGACTAGCATGGACGATGGCGCCCAGCGCCATCAGCGGTTGTCTGCCGACGAATTTCATTAGAGATCCGAAGACGAGGGAACAGGCAGCGTTCACCACACCGAAGCAGATCATTACGTAGCCCACACGGTGTACGCCCAACGCGCAGGAAATGTACGCCTTGAAACAGAAAAGAAAGACACGTTCGGAACGTTAAACGCAACGGCGAGGTTCGCGGCGCCTCGATAATGTTCTCCGAGCAAGATAGCAGGAGCTAATTCCATCGGCCAAGATCATCCTCATCAGCCAGCAAATTGTGTCTCATCTTGGTATTCGATATCGAGAAAAACGAACGCACGCAGGCTTGCACATGCATGTCCAGACGAATATTTATTTCGCCCCCGGTTTTTATGGCTTCAATAAAAGTAACTTATCTCGCGTACACCGGTGTCCGTGAATAAAGATTCGCTGATAACGGAGATTCTGGTTATGAGTTATATCAACCTCTACGGACTACCGGAGGCTCGGCTAGGCGGCATTCAGACGCCGGATCATCGAGATATTAGGTCTACGTCGCGGTTTTAAATGGGGATGCTCGCAGTCTGGATCCGAGTACGTTTCTCATTAAAATGTACAGTCGCGAAAGAAAGTCTTGCCGCGTCTTGTTGCGAGGATGTTGCGGCTCGTCGTATTTGTTCGAACGCAGTGAACGATATATTGAAACGATTGAAATTCTCGTTGAAAAATCGGCTGGCTTATTTCTGAAGGTATGCCGATAGTTTAATTTTTACCACTTCATTCTGTAGGATTTTCTGGATAGAAACATATTAGTGCATCTCTCTCTCTAGGATACTGGCTAACTGTGTACCTTTCAGCTTTCTACGTCCTCTGTGTTTCCAGATTTTGGTAATTGTTATATACAGATGTATTTTATTTGATTTAATACGAATCATATTTTTCATAATGGTTACTGCGTGGAAGCAGGAAGGTGTTTTTGCAAATGACGTTACGGGGAACAACTCTGCTAAATATGTAACGTGGACAAGATGGCAAATACTTTGATAAAAAGTGACTATTAGATTCGCTTGACATGACGCGAGATAAGACGGTGGGACCCGAGGAACGTAATGGTGATAGCTTCGTAGTGAGAAGCCTTGAGTTCTTTATTAATTTTGTTCGGCGTATGAGTCGACCTATCAAGATTACCTACCGGAACTGCTTCGTAAGTAAAACTCTAATTAAAACTAGAATGAACGGATTTGGACCTACATTGTGAAAGTGTTATCTAAATTATTGCAGTTCGGGGTCGAGAATCGTGAAAAACTGCAATTTTTACCATCTTCAAACTTTCTAGCTCTTCGCAACGTTGACCGATTTTAATGAAATCTTCAGAATTATTCATACAGATCTCGAAAAAGTATGTTCTAAATTTTCCATGTAAGCTCGTATAAAAAAGTTGCAACACTTTAAGTATTTTCTCTGCAATTCCGACAACTTGCAATTTTTTATCAATTCCATGAGATTCGTTAAACTTTCCGGGATTGTCGCAAAAGATGAACTCGATCGAAATTTAAGATAATTCTCATATGTTAGCGATTGTAGAATCGATTTCTTGTCGGTGGAGCCGAGAAAAGGTCTCGGGACTAACCCGAAGGAATTTCACTGGAATGGAAAGAACAGCAGGGATGCATCTATGCGCTTTCAATCTGGCACGCGTGTGCGTGCGAGAGCAAAGCGGCGCGGCGCGGCGCGGCGCGGCTACGCGCGTTCGATACGCGGAGCTGTGAAAAAAGGAACGAAGAAAAGAAGAAATACTGGTTCACGGGATTCCAGGTATGGAAGTGGTATCGGGGTATTGCTGCAAGAATAAGATTCTGGTCTATTTATAACATGTGGAACCAGCTGATTCAATGGGAGCCAGGCGTCTCGGGGATCCTGATGCCTTCCAGTAGCATTTATTTCTCCAATTACTTTATTCCTTGGCCATCTTGTTGTATATATATTTCGTCATCGAACTGGTTTCAAACAAGTTTGCCTTCCAAACTGTATCATTCCTTTTTTTCCCACTCTTTTCCTCTCCTCCTTCTCCTCCTCCTCCTCCACAAACTGCTTATCCTCTATCTCTCCTTCTTTTTCCTCCACGCAATCCAATCCGTTGCATTATACAATTAATAATCCGAAGATGATTCGGTGGTTTAAACGGCCGAAGGATGATGCGTGCTTCGGTCTGATATTTTAGCGTATCTGTGATCAGCAGCATGTATTTCCGGAGAACAATTGCACGACCTCGCATGGCCGTTACGCATCATGAATCTGCCGTTCTGTATCCGGTTGGTATCCGGGTGATCCTAGTCAGTCTTTTTTCCTTCTTTTTTGTTGTTGTTGTTGTTGCTGGTTGTTGTGGTCTATTCGACGATGAGGATAATCGTTAATGGTTCCAGGATGCCGGTTTCGGACGTCAGCTCTATCCAGAAACGTTTTTCGTCGTCGAATCCATTGCCTTTTGACTTTTAATCCGACAGGAAACTCGTTTGACTTTGTAATACTAAATACTGCTGGCCGCCCGACGATTCACTCGCGGTTTTCATCCGCGTGCTACGCCGTTCGCAATTAAATGATCCAATTAGCTGCGATATTCCCTTCCCCGGATCAAAACGACGTCGTCTCTCTACCCTTTTTAGTACCGATCGAATTTTTTCGATAATGGAAGACGAACAGATTTTATCATTTCGCGTACGGAGATTCAAAGAAATGTAGCGACTCCCATTAATATTCGAACACTCTTTAAAAAATGATAACAATCTTAACCCTCAGCTCTCGAATGGACACTTGTTCGAACTACTTCTCAATCGTATATACTACCCTCTCTACATTATTAATTTAATATTTACTTTCAACTACTTCAAAAAATGTATGATTAGAATTTAGCCAAATATGGTTTACGGCAAAAAACAAAAATAATTAAAAATTAAAAAATGCAACTTTTCGATCGATGCAACTCGACGATGAAAATATCTATTTTTCGCGAAGATCTACGATCTACTAATTGCGTATGCATTCCTGATTCGTTCATTCTGCTTGATTCTTCGACAGTGGGCGTACGTGATAATTTCTAACAACTGTTTTCGTGAAACAGATAGCAGTAGGAGTTTAGCAAACATCTGCATTGTTAAATATACATTAGACACAGACATTATCGTTACGACTCCCACTGTGACCAAGTATAATGTACTTTTAATTAGTATTTTCTTGTGAAAGGTTCGCAACGACTGCTTGATATCGTTTTTTCTTACATAACAATTTTGAATCACTCACTTGTGTAAAGTCTGCGCCGATGAACGCCTGCTCCATGCCTATCCATACTGTGATCGGTATGAGAAGCTGCTGATACGGTTTCTTCAGTTGATAAGCGGTTGCTGAGAGCAATTGTATACCACTGAGATCCTGGCTATCGACTTTTCGTTGCTTCTCGCCATACCTGAAAGAATAGGAGGAACGTTTCATTAAAAATTACATTTATGTTCTGCCATTTTCCAGTCCGCTGGAACATCTAACAATTAATAATAAACCTATCAAAAGCGTTGAAGGTATCTGGTCAATATTACCTTATCAAAATGGGAGCTATAAATTGATTGTCTGTAATTTTCGGTAGAATAGACACGGAAACTTATTCCATTATTCTCCACAATTGAATTCTTGTAATTTCAATAATTGGGAAATTCAACCCTTTGCACTCGGAGCTATTTTAACAGGAATACTATACACTTCTTCGGACCTAGAATATTTCTATATGATTCTTTTCATTTTATGCATACTAAACTCGTGCAACACGTAAATGTTTATATTTGATATAAAATAATTTAATAACGTAACAATTATTTTACGTTGCTTATATAATAAGCAATATTTACAGTGATATAATTGTCAGAATAGTTGACATGTTACCGTGGTAGGTTTTTTTAAAGGATATTCTCTGTCGAAACATTTTCTTCGAAACCGATGATTGTCGAGCGATCTCTCTGAACGAGGATAACCGAGTCACGTGTTTATATCATCAACCATAAAATCGGTAATTCGGAATTCCGGTGACATCAGGAAACGAGCGCGTCGCGTGTATACAGAGCTCTATAGAAATCCTCGGACAATATCGACTGGATCATTGAAGATGAGCCACACATGCTCGTAATAATCGGATACGTTCGACGTAATTTCGAGGCGCAATTCGGCCAGGTTCAATTTCCTGAAACCTTCTCAAAATTAAACTATGCAACGACGACGTTGCGGTACATATTCGCGTGCTGGTATTACAGAACCAGCCATCGCAGCCATCAACGTAATTATTGTTGCATTTAAGCCTGCAATTAGGGTAAAGCCTCGCGGTTCGTAGTCAATCATCTTCTACAAAATGATTCGTGGTTTGTCGCTGTTGCTTTCGTAGATTTCTCGTCTCTATGTATAGAACCGTCTTCTTCAGATTAATTGTTAGATGTCTCTGGACTTCTTGGAAACATTGTTGTCTATTGTTGTGACGTATGTTCTTTGATTTCTGACATCAAGCGTTATTAAAGGTAAATTTCTTTTCGATCGAAATTTGAATATATTATGAAATTGATATTTTCGGCGCCAGGTTCGATCATTTATAGAGAACAACAAGTGTGCAATTATTTAGGCATGTTTCTCGACGTTTCGATCCCTGTGTGGATCTTTCTCAAAGAGACATTTTTTGCGTCTGAAAAATAGTATATGTATAATATTTTTTTTTTTTGAAAAACCAATCAAGCGTTATTGTCGTGGAAAATAAGAATTTCTTAATCATTTTAATAGGCTGAGAATAATGTTAAAATTATTTTCCTGTCAATTTAAAACGGTATCGTTGCGAAGCAAAGGTTTCAACCTTCCAGTTTAATGCATTTCAAATTTGCTAAAAATTATATGCTAGCAACATGTGTCGCTAAGAGATTCATTATTTTATAGTAGAATGTAACCCTTCGCACCTGTCTGGTGCCCCTGAGTCGCAGCATTAATAGCGACCGAGAGACAGCAATGCCTTTCCTCTTTACATTTTAGATGCCTGTTGCCTCTATGCATTTCACAAGGTACATTCAACTAGCATACAAACGCGGCATTATGTTCAAACATTGTTTTCAGAACTGCACGAAAGAATCTTTCGCTTGCGTTCCGATTGATAATGCTAATCGTTTCACGATTCCGTTCCGTGGGATGCATTTCTCCTTTAACTGCGGAGGAATGCAGCGCTTGTAATCATGCTAGACTCCGTGTTCTCGGAACAATCGATTCATGATCCTATACGTCGATCTTTAAAGGTGGGATCTCATTTGCGCGGCTGGACGCAGTTAACAAATTTGGTATATAGTAAACTATGAATGTGTTTTCTTACTATGTTTATATGTTCATTTTTCTGAAAATGTTGTTTCAATTTTTTTGAATATTTGTTAATAAACCACACCGTAAATAAACCACAAAAACTGACATTCTTTCAATTTTTTCATCCCAATTAAAAAAATCATGCAGTGAAGGATTAATTCTTTAAATTTTGTTGTTTTAAAATAAAATTAAAACTTGTTCATTTGTTACTTGTTTAGTAGTTCTTTAGATAATTTAAATCAATGATGTCTTTGGTTATAGATTTCTCATGAATAACAAAACGGATACAATAATTTCTTTTTTATGTCTAACAAAACACTGCGTCCAGACGCGCAAAGGAGATCCCACCTTAAATCATGTTAAACGGCCGCCGATGATCGATCCGTGCCGGTCAATAAAAATAACCGTCTGCTGATTCGTTGCCACGAATGAAATTTTTTCCCTCGCTAATTACGTTGTCACATAAATTTTCATGCACGGACGCTGTTAACAGCGATTTTATTAGAAATTATGCATCTGCGAGGATAAATTAGCTTTTTTACGCTCTTCAAGTGTTTCCGCGCATCTTCCCGTCTTACTGGTCGGTGTCGTGTTTGATTTTATAAAATGAGCTTCAAACATTTTACGAGAATGGTAAACCGTACAACTCTGTTTCAATCTCTATTATGAGTAGACAGCGGATTTTATGGATTTACCACATAAACGAGTAGGTGTAATTTGAAACAGTAAAAGCAAACATATTAACAAAGAAAATCGATTTCTATTATTCTCCAGTTTATTGCGATTCAGATGGAAAATTCTCATTTTCGATCAAGATCCGCTGTCTAATTACAAGCCATCAAGTAAAACATAAATAAAAATGAATTCGCGCAACTGATTTGAACAATAAACGACGAATTGAATGAATGATACGATTGAATACACAGTCCAATTAAATCATATTTCAGAATCCGATTGCAGCAGAGGGATATCCGTTTAATTCCGAATCTGCGCATGTGAGAAAAGCGTGACAAGCAAGTTCTATGGATTTACCACATAAACGAGTAGGTGTAATTTGAAACAGTAAAAACAAACATATTAATAAAGAAAATCGATTTCTATTATTCTCCAGTTTGTTGCGATTCAGATGGAAAATTCTCATTTTCGATCGAAATCCGCTGTCTAATTACAAGCCATCAAGTAAAACATAAATAAAAATGAATTCGCGTAACTTAAACAACTGATTTGAACAATAAACGACGAATTGAATGAATGATACGATTGAATACACAGTCCAATTAAATCATATTTCAGTATCCAATCGTACAATCCTCAATTTCAACATGTCGAAACGTTTACCGTTTGGAATACCATTGAACATTCATGAATTATGTTCAGATATGAATTCACGAGTGGATTAACGGTGGATAGGAGCTGTGCCGGTGAGGACCGGCAAGAATCATTCGAATGTCGTCTATACAGTGTTCCGATGATACTTGCCTCTCTCAGTCGCTGGAGAATTATATGCAAATAGAAAGGCCCTGTGCCTATTATGCTGACTGAATAATACGAGGCTGACTCTATCACTCCGTGGCAGCCACACGCACGTGCAACAGTATCTAATTACATTTCATATAAGCCACTCGATAGTAAGTGGTATAGAAAACCAGTAACAGTTGCAGAATCGTTGTTGACTCTATTTTCTCGACACCGAGACACTGTCCTATCCATACGCGATATTCCATAAACCGAAAACTAGAAATATCAGATTCTTATGCGAAGTGCAAAATTGTCTACCTGAATCGCAACAAACTGGAGTGAAGTAGAAAATTTATGGTTTATCTTAATATGGTCAAATTAACAGCTAGGTCATTAGGAAATAGAAATTTATTTCCTTTATTAATATATTACTATATTAATAATTATTATTTTATTATAATAAATATATATAACAAAAAAAATATAATATATTATATTAATAATTAAATAAAATATATAATAATTATTAATATAATATACAATAATTTAACAGAATGTTTAAATTCTGCAAATGTTTTTTACTGTTCTAAATCACATATGCTCATTTCTGTAATAAATTCATCAAATCCGTAGATATTAGTGTTCATGAAACTGTTTAATTTTATTTTACACAACGATCCACAAGGCTACCTATTAATCATTTCAAGATAAACGTTTCCGACTGCTGTATAATTGGCGGACTAATCAATTGGAGTTATAAGATGCAACGAACGAATTTAGTCGCACGTCTTGAAATATAGAGAGTCCGAAGAGAATATTTTTTCGAGACGAAAGATAACTGTTCCCGTCGAAGTCTGGTACATAATAACAGATCGAGAAATCCTTCGTCCAGTATCTTTGTAACACTGGCCAGTTCTGTAACGTCCCTGTACTATGTGAGAGCAGCCAGCGGTCATTACATAAGACGCGAACATGGTAGATCCACGATGGCGTGTCTCCGTCTCTTTCTTTTCCAGCTGTGCCAGGTAGTCGAGCGATCATGGCGAACCGTTTCCGAATCAACACTATCCTGCCACCGGAGCAGATGAATTACTATAACGGTCCAACAGAGCCAGTCCCCTCACTCTCTCTCTCTGTTCTCGAACAGTACAGAATCTCTTCTAGCGGGACGAGACGCGCGCCGTTTCCTATTCACTGTAACTATACCATACTATACAGCTTACCGCTGCTTCGTATCCTTTCCTTTCGAGATAAAACGAGATACCTCGGCGACCTTGCTGCATTGTTACGAGCGCTATCGAGGATAACGTTAATGGCAGTTAATCACGCCGGGTTTTCACTCCCCTTTCATTCCGCGACCGGCGGCGTTACCGGCGTCGCATGTAACGCGATTCCCTTTACAGATACGGAAATATCGTCTCGATATTCGTTTCTTCGATTACAATCGACTAATCGCTCCCCTTTTACACGATCGATACCGACCGTTCTTGTGCGCAAGAAAAATCGTTATTCATCCGTTCGTAGTTTTGTTATCAAAGGACTTATTTTATTTACCACGCTTATATTAGTTTGCCGCGTTGTTTCTAACAAATCTTGTAATCGAATTTTAAACCACCTTTCGATGAGCTCGAGACTTGAAATTTTAAACATAACTCAGAATTGGAACCAATGCAACATTAAATTACAATAACTTCCCTATAAATCGGGAAGTTAAAAAGAAAGTTTTTTTAATAACTGTGCGTTTAGGAGGTAAAAAAAATCTCTGCAGAGTATCTTAGTGGGAATCGAACCCGGGCCTTACTAAATACGCTCGGTAGTAAAGATTAACAAGTAGGAAATAAAAAAATATATAAAAATACTTTTTAAAAACCACGCTTACATTGAAATGCACTAAAAAGGAGAAAATAATTTTTTTAGATATATAGTGACTATAAATAGAAGCGTGGAGCGCTCACGAAGATTACGTTAATATAGTTTAGCGTTCCACGTTTTTATTTATAGTCTCTAATATTTAAAAAAATTATTTTCTCCTTTCTAGTGCATTTTAATATAAGCGTGGTTTTTAACAAGTTTTTATATATATTTTTTTTCTACTGCAGAGAATATGTAAATCAAATCTGAACAAAATATCCTACAGATATAAAATTTAAGTGGGGTAATTGTTTTCCAATTTTGTTTCTGGAGCTGTGACCTGGTTTTACAAAATTTATTCAATATAATATAGCAACATATAATCAAATTAAAAGAAGCAATTTTATTGAAGATGAGTAAGTGTGTACTAAAGAGAGTAAATAGATATTTAAATAGATTTAAAGCGATCAAGAAACTGTTTAGAACTTTGTTGTATATGTGCATCTTCTCTGAGTGTTACTGTCCTGATCCAAGAAAAACCTATTCGATCCAATGTTATAATCTTCGAATGTTTCTACTGTTTTGCATGCGATCCATTCATTTCTTAATCTAATCATTACGGCAGCTTTGAACGGGAAATACGCCAAGATCAGATTCCATTGTTAGTGATAAGCGTGGAGATTTTTACAGAAGAAGCATGATGCAACAACGACCGACTGTTGGCTGTATATCGACCAAATTATGTTCATTTTACTGCAGCTAAATTCTTTTTTTAATATAACGTTTGAATGTGCGAAGAAGCATTCTGGTTCGTCATCACTTGTCGTTTGTATGACAAACTTATCCAATTTAATGCACCATTCAACGACAACAGTCGTTCCAAATTGAACGTTCTGTATTAAACGATCAACTATAAAAAAAATTTCTCCATTTCTCAACGAAACCTCTTCGCGCGTCCTGAATACGCGAACATATCCGCTGCACAGCGATGCGCGCTATAATTCATAGAACGATGATGTAAAATGCTAAATGAGACGATGAAGAAAGTTGAATTTGCAAGAGATCTACTCTAGCGGATAGTCTGCACACGCAACCTAATATTTCATCGCACATTAGAGATACGTTACATAATTTTAGTTTCGTTTGGACGTGCGGTTGCAGTTTCGGTTTCAACGCCGAAGAAACGGAAAGTCATTTATACCGCAACGGATTAACTTTTACCCTTCCACGGTGCTTTGATCATGCCCGTATCAGTTTTCTATGGTAATGACAAAGACCATCGTTGATTCCCATGAAATTCGATGTTTCTAGAAATTAGTGAACAACCCCGTGCTACGAGGGTTTGAAGAGCGAGATCGAATCGATTCCACTCGCGTTCTCGATCGATCCGACACCCGGCGTTGATGGAAGAAGTTGACTTAAGTCAGCTGCACGTGCAAACATCCTCGGTGTCAGTTAATCCGTAACTCGATACAAACCGGCGACGACTCAATCGGCCTTGAATTCGACAGAAGTCAAAGGCTTCTTGCCAGTCGTCCGCTGGGAGTCGGTTTACGCAAGTTTCCCTCACCTTCGCGCATACATTTACGACCGATTAACGGTCCACGGTTAATAGTTTATTCCAGACTCCCGACATATTTACGATCGGCAAGATATTGTCCTTTTATTTTTCTTCCTCTGCTGGTTTCTCGTTCGTCTCCTCCTCTTTTCCGCGCTGTTCACCGTGAAAGACCAACCGGTACCGGACTATGAGTCAGGCATTCTTGAATTATGTATCTAGATTAGCCGATGGCTTGTTTAATGTTTACAAGCTGACACATTCTAGGCAGAATACGTGCGCACGAAGAACGCGAGCACACTGTGCCATGCCCGGTGCGTTGACATTCGCCGATGTTCGCGATCGGACCTCGTATCGATAATATTTGTACAACAGCAGGCTTTGTTAATCTATTGTCAATAGATATTCTCTGTCGTTCTATGCGATTCGACTATCGTTGGACCAACGATAGTCGTCCGACAACAACGTCACACCGCCGATTTTGGGGATCGTGGCATTTGTACGAAGTCAGCTCCAGTCAGAATTAGTTACAGCGAATCTTTATCTATATATCTATATCTATATAAATAAAAATTTAACGCTGTTCGTTGGTAAGCGCATCACTTGAGAACGGCTGATTAAAAAAAAGTTCGTGATAGTCCGAATAAGGTTTTTAGGGAACGAAAAATTGGAAAAGTTGCCCGGAAAAAGAAAGTGTTGTTTTCTATGGGATTTTTATATGAACTCAAGACCATAAACTCACGTTTTCAGGAAAAAAGATTCGAGCCATTGGTGTACTTCTGAATGTACTCCTCCTTAAATTGAATATCCATGGTCACAATTGTTAATGGATACAATGATCACTCAGAAATACGTTTTCGTCTGATTTTTACTCTGTTTACACTTCCCGATAGCTTTTCACAAATTCATAAACAAATTTATTGAAATTTGGACAGAACAACGTTTGTCGGGTCAGCTAATCTATATGTATAATAAAAATCAAATGCTGTTCGTTGGTCACGACATCACGTGAGAACGGCTGGATCGATTTGGTTAATTTTTTTTTAATGTTCATTGTAGTCCGAATCAGGTTTTTAGCGTAAAAAAAGTTGGAAAAGTTGCTCGGAAAAATAGAAAATTCGGGAAAAACTGAAAGTGATTTGTGAATCATATTTTAATACAACGAAAAAACGAATGTCGCAGCTTTTAATCAATATTTTAATAGGAAGTTGCATTATTGACGTTTCAAGGTTTTTAGGTAAAGAAAAATTGGAAAAATTGCCTGAAAAAATGGAAAATTCGGGGAAAAATTGGAAATTCTTTTTTCTATGGAATTTTTGTATAAACTCAAGACGATAACTCACAATTTGAACAATGGATATGCGTAATTAGAACGATCTCAAACAAATTTATTGAAAATTTGGACAGGACAACGTTTGTCGGGTCAGCTAGTGCAAAATAAAAATCTACCTGAGACGTTTAAAGGAAATGGATATTAACACTAAATGAACTGATCGTAATAAGAATATCGTAAAACTTACATTGAATTAACTTTGACTTGAACCACTTTCATGACGGAACCACTGCCGATAAATATGTACAGGGTTGCAGACGTTAAACAAACAGTAGACAGAGGCGCACGGTTTAATTTTATTTGCCGTAACGTAACGTTATCTCTAAACACGAGCTCGATCATAGGAGCGTTTAAATCACTATGGTAACACACCCCGACCAAACGTGTACCATATTGATGGACGAGCTTCTGCCACGTAGCGAGTGGTATCATTAATCTGTCGTACTCTGTGCAGACCGGCCGGTTAAAGAACTCGGAGAGGTTTCAAACCTTCCCGACAATCGAATGCAAACCGCTAACCGGGTTCGCTAACATTTTAAGTGTTGATGACCGGTACCACGTGGCCGTTCGGTTCTAGAAAAAGTGCGAGAAAGAGAGACTCAAGGCGCATTAGGCTCAGAAACTCAAACAACGAACGTGTTTCGCTGGAATGCCGTCCGGGTTCGAGGATCGGGGAGGATGCCAGTTTAACGCTACCATTCAGATTTATTTCGCGAATCCATTGGTAACGGGGTCCTCCCGACGATTCCGAAAGCTGGTGTCGTGCCTGGATCCTCGATCCTTAGACCGGCTTCGCGGCGATCTTCAGGAGCCTGGATCGCGTTCGAGTCTCTGCTAAATTTAGCTCGGGATAATTTACCGGATTCTGCGGAACGGCTCTTTTACGATTCCTCACTCTCTTGGGCCGGGACACACGCTCTTTGCCCAAGGGACTTCCGCGATCTTTCTGCAAAATTATCGGCCTGCTAGAAGTTAGCCCCCCACTTGTTGAATTAAACAATTTCAACAGTTGTGCTGAATTGTGCTATGTTTGTGCTATATTGTGCTCGAATATTATAACTATAATATGAAAAATAAGATGAAAAATTGAGAAAATCGATTTTTTTAGTAGCCCCCCAATTTTCATTTTTTTTCAATTCTCTCAATTGTGCTAAGTTGTGCTAGGTTGTGCTGAGATTGTGCTAAAGTATTATTTAAAAAAAATTATAAATAAAGAAGTTATAGTGAAAAATCGATTTCGACATGTAATTAACGTTTAAGTAAGAAAAAGTTATCCAAACAGCATATAATCGTATATCTGAGTTGTGCTAGCCTAGCACAAGTCAGCACAATTTTTAATTTCCCCAGCACAACGATATAAAGGGCACTTTACTCTTGTACGCGGCCCTTCGTAGCTAAGGTACTGTACCATTTTTGGTCTTTCTGGTCATCCGAATATAGTAATATTGCAATATACGATTATATGCTGTTTGGATAACTTTTTCTTACTTAAACGTTGATTACATGTCGAAATCGATTTTTCACTATAACTTCTTTATTTATAATTTTTTAAATAATACTTTAGCACAATCTTAGCACAACCTAGCACAACTTAGCACAATTGAGAGAATTGAAAAAAAATGAAAAGTGGGGGGCTACTCAAAAAATCGATTTTCTCAATTTTTCATCTTATTTTTCATATTATAGTTATAATATTCGAGCCCAATATAGCACAAACATAGCACAATTCAGCACAACTGTTGAAATTGTTTAATTCAACAAGTGGGGGGCTAACTTGTAGGAGGTAAATTATCGGTCCCACTGACGACGCGACGGGACCAGTTGCCCCGGAGGCTACTCGAAGATGACATCTCTCGATGATCTCGCCCGGCTTCTCTTTCCGGTCTGAATTCGATGTTTTCCACCGATTGCGACAAATAAACCAACGGAAAAAATGAAGCGCGAAGAAAACACAGTGGAACCGGTTTCGCCGTGGGTATAATGAACGCGGCGAACCTTCATGAAACGGAGTAACCAGCGCGGCTCCATCCGCGAGATGTAAAAACGCACCCGATGCAACCGCCAGAGATCAATGAATCTTTCTCAGATACGGAATCGTTGTCGATCCCTTGGCGCATACCGTTAACGACAAAAGGAAGTTCCCCGAGGAAGAGGCAGTCGGATGGTTTTCGGCAGGGAGCACAAGATCAAACCAAACGGATCGATCTTTTAATCTTCCAGTAATTTACTACGGAGGTTCGAAATTCGTAGGTTCGAAGCTTGAAAATAAACGGGCCGGTCGGACCTGTCAATTATTACCACGCTTATATTAACTGGCCTTGTAATCGAGTTATAAACCTTTTTCCAAGAGACTTGACGCTTTAAACATAGCTCAGAACTGAATGACAATATTAAAAAAAAATTCTTAAAAAAACTGTGCGTTTAGGACATAAAAAAAGCTCAGCAGACTATCTCAGCGGGAATCGAACCCGGATCTTATTAAATACGCTCTATAGTAAAGACTAAAAAGTAGAAAATTGAAAAAAACTGTTTTTTCCTTTTCTGTGCATTTTAATATAAGTGTGATTTTTAAAAAGTTTTAATTAAATATTTTTTTTTGGTTTTTACCTATGATAGATTGGGCATTCTACGCACTGTGCGGAGGAGCCGATAAACGGCGGTGCTTGCGATCTCGCGGATCCCGCCGGCGAGGGGCGGTGTCCGCGATGAATCGAATGTTCATCGGAGCGCAAAATGCCGGAAATCGAAAGTACGTCAAGTGTTCTCGGCTACGAGAGATACACACCTTTCTCTCGGTTGTTTTTAGCCGGGACAAAGGAGGCGGCAGGTATGCGTTCGGCAGCATGGTGGCCGCGAACATACTTGTCCGCACAAAGAGAGCCGAGGGAGAGAACAGAGGCCAGAACAGGTCCGGGAACGGTGTTTGTGCAACAGGCGTCGACGATCAACAGCCAACACACAACGATCGTACGAACGAACACGGAAATAACACGATCTTGGTCGCCGGAGGAAAACGACAATTTTTCTAACCGCTCCGATATTATGCGCTACAATCGTCAAGCCGATTGCAATCATCAACGCGCGTTTTACCAGCGCGGCGTATCGGATCCTATGAATGAAGTCTCTCTCTCTCTCTCTCTCTCGTCGTGGTAATACCGTATGCAACAGCTCGCCTTTACGTAATTCATAAAGGATCATCAGATTTGCATTCTAATGGCACTTTTTATTCGCGAAACACGGCCATAAATATTTACGCAGCGACGACCGACGATCTCTCTGTGATTCAACCGGCCTATGCATCATCCCGTTCCTTTTATTCCACCGATTGCTTATCGGTGTTTGTTTATATGTATATACGACGCGCGCAGGCACCGTTGCCGATCTCCTCGCCATCGTAGATTTACTTTTACTTGTCACGATCCGCTGATAAATGGATCGCGGATTTCACGCGTTCTTTCAACGATCGCGCGATCTCCGAACGGTCGATTTGAAATATTATCACGTTCGATGTAACATAAGGACGTCTCGCACTTCGCGGGGGAGGGGGGAATAATCGGCGTTTCAACAGCCGTAATAAACGGCTCTCTTTTATGCACCTCGTGCGATTATTCGTTCGAAATCCGCTTCCTGGTTAATCGCGCCCTTTTTTTCAGATTATTCACGGAGGTTTTATGGAAAATCGTTGTAATTTATGAAGTAATACGTTCGTGGCCTTCGAACATGTACCCTGGGCCGTTAAACTGTATTTACCCAAAGATTGTAAATCACGGATTTTTCAGACAGCACTTTTCCTATAATTATGAAAGGGGTTTAATGTGGGGAATAATGGTGCGAGTGGTACTTTTACGGCGAGAACACCTGACGGCATTGACGACGCGCCGTTATTCGGGAATAAATAATAGTTCAGCTGAGTTTAGTAGATTGACATATTATATTGTGTTACATTGTGGTGCGATAATAGATTTTATTGTAATATTATAATAAACATTCCTTCATTAAATCGTTGTTATATCCCGGATGAGGGATTAATAGACGTTGTAGGTTTATTATAAACAAAACACTAGTTTATTAATAGAAACTCCTCAGTTATAACTCCGGTCACAAAGTAAAAGATGCACGTTTGAAGGTAGGATTCGTCGGAAGTCTGACAACTCGAGATAGACAGGAATTCGAAAGAGCGAGATCTTAACTGTTTCCATGATCTCGATCGACAACTTGTTAATAATATATATTTGTGTTTTCAGCGCAATGGTTCGATCAAATACTACTATTTAAACAATTTTGCAAATTAAACCAAAATTTTCAACGTTTCGGTCAACTGTTTAGACCATTTTCAAGAAAAAAGATTTTTCGTATAATTGCGTTTGTAAAGATTATTGAATTAGTATAAATTATGTTTAACCTGATACCAAAAAAATTCAGAATGTTTTAAGTACAAAAGACCACATACTTGCTAAGTGAATTAACTATTTTGAAACTTTTAAAACTTAAGACACATGTTGATTCCATGCTTGCAATGTACAGAATGATGAAACAAGTATTTGATCGAACCAGTGCGTTGAAAACACAAATATATATTATTAGCGAGATCTTAGTTACGCTGAGGTTTCTACTAAAAAATGGCCTGGTTTAGTCTTTTGCGCGAACTTAAATAGCAGTGTCCCTTAACCCTCATACGCTCCTAAAAAATAGCTGTATAAAACAGACTAGGATAATAATTCACCCATTTTTATATCAATACTTTATGTTTCATTTGTAGCGTCACATTCTAAAGAAATACATCTCACAACGTAGACGTAAAAGGATGAATAATTTTACAGTATGTGAAAATATTGAATGAGTGAATTTTCACCCTGAGGAACGTATGAGCGTTAAAGGGTAGGTGACTACAATGATGTGTCATAGTGCTGATTTCTGTGTGACTAAAGGTAGTGACCGGTCGAGGTTCACTGTCGAAAACATCTTAGTCACTATTTATCATAAGGTAAATAGTTGGTTATCCAACATCGTATATTTCTTGTTTCGAGATATTAACCGTCATACGTTCCTCAGGGTGAAAATTCGCCCATTTACTATTTTTGCATACTATAAAATGATTGTTTCCTCTTTATCTGTATTGTGAGACTTATTTCTCTAAAATGTGACGTAATATAAATGAAGCAAAGTTTATTAATTTAAAGTGTGAAGCAAAAGTGGATGAAAAAGTATTTTATTATTTATTTAATGCTTTAAACCAAATATGGTTTATATAACATGTTCAGTACATGAATTCAGTAGCGTATTACATAATGACTTAATGCGCCTCTTAACTTAACTTAACTTAACATTAATTTGTAATTCCAGAGGTGCATTCCATGAAATGAAATTATATTTTTAATGAACAACGGTTAACGAAATAGAAAATAATTAACAGGCCTTTAATATCTGGACCACGTGGGTGAGAAAGTATCATAGAATCTTTTCATGTTATTAAATCTTCACTTAGACTATTTCTTTTCATAATTGTAGGCACAACTCACGACGTGACCGTCGAATTCGCCGGATAGATTAGGGGATAGTAGTATCGTCCCTGTTTCATGTCCGCTATCTTTCGATCTAATCAAGCGGAAGGTCAGACGCATTAATTACCGATAGAAGGCGGTGGATGTATGCAAATAGCTGTGCCGGTATGCATCGGACCGGGAAAACGTCATGCGAAAACCAGTGCTGTTAGGTTGTTGCATATGAAACGTCTTATTTTTACCGGGAACGTTGAACGAGCCAACTTTTTCTCGAAATAAATATGTTGATCGAAACGCCACTCCAAGCAACGCATTCAGGTAGAAACTGTTACCTTTTATTATAAACGTGCATGAAATCGTAGTTTAGTATTTCACGATGAAAACGTAGTAACCTGGAAATATTCCATGTGCCATCTAATACTGTGGTGCCCAAGATGGTTCGGAATCCACCTTAACCCTTATCCGTCCCTCGTGTCAGTTTCACACTGCTTTTGACACTCCCAAAATAAGTTATACTGTTCTGTTATTTCTAGGTAAATTTTCCCGAAACTTTGTGTGACTTTTATTTTTGTTTTAATGCTGAACACAACCGAAACACCTAAAATGTAAATGTCAACTCATCAATTTGACTAAAAACACATTGAAATTTTTATTATGTTCTGTCACTGTGTTAATTTGACACCGAGGGACAGATTCAGTTCGTGAAACGAGGGACGGATGAGGGTTAATAAACTGTAGATCCCGTCGCTAAGTAACCTTAGCAAAGAGTTGAGAGTGACGTTAAATAAATATAAAAAAACGTAGTAACGCGAAGCTACGAATATTTTGAAGTCGGAGAGGATCCTCTAATTCGAGGTTGCCAACGTCCGGATAAGAGAACGTCTTTTGGTACGGTGATATATACTGTTAGAAAAGGCGAAAATAATGACACGGACCATCGCGGCATTCAAATGCAAATAAATACGAGACGGTGCGTGTGCCCGATCAGTTTGTAAGAGATGTTCGAAGGTATTATCAGGGTCAGAATGACAAATCTTTGACAGGCCTGGCCGGCCCATTTATACAACTCGATCACTGCCGAAAACATTCGACTCGACGTTCACCATAACACGACTTCCTCCGGGAACTTCCTTTCGGCGTTAACGGTATTCACCAAGGAATCAACAATGTTTTTGTATCTGCGAGAAAGATTGATCTGTTGCCGCTGGCGTCGTAAATTATGGTGAATTAGATTGGTTTCGACTTGTGACTCTGGCTCGCGACTGACCTTACGTAAAATTGGCTATCCTCTGTTTAAAATTCACTGCAAACGACTGTGGAACGCCTTCTTTTATTATTTTACCTTTAATTCTTTGGAGTCGAAGCAATTTTAATTCCACATTCAAGACATTTCTTCCAACCCAGATCTGTGTATGTTTTCATACAACAGTAAAAACATACAAAACTGTTTTTAACCCTCATACGCTTCTTAAAAATAGCTGCTTAATGAGACCAGGATAACCATTCACCCATTTTTATTTTACACGTTGAATCAACACATTATGTTTCATTTGTAGCGTCACATTGTAAAGAAATAAATCTCACGACGTAGACATAAAAGGATGAATAATTTTACAGTATGTGAAAATATTGAATAGGTGAATTTTCACCCTGAGAAACGTATGAGGGCTAAGAGAAATTAGATATTTATAATTGTCTGTCTACTGGTTTAAAATGTAGGAACGCGACGGAATACGAAACCGCGCGTGTTAGGAGTTACGCGAACGATGAATGGCTAGCTCGCGAAAAGCTTCTGTCCGGGTTAGTGAATCACTCTGCCCACGTAACGCCATTATTGTGATAAAGTCTGACTCGTAACGAAGTTTGCTTTATCTACGCTAATGCAAATATTATGGTAATTAAAGGAGATAGAAGTAGTAGGACGACACCCCATAAACATTATTCCGTTCATTCTTGAACAGCCAATCATCAAACGATTACTGTATATGTACTCTGAATTAGGAGTCACAGAAACTCGTGTGTCTCTTTGTCGAGTAGATTTAAAAATGAACAAATTGGACAAGCGATCAGAATGCCATAAATCATTCTGAAATTAATATGTGCGAACTCGATGGCGCCACGCAAGAAATCGCTGTCAAAACCGTCTCGTTCTAGTTCGCAAACATAAAAGGAGTAAAAATTAAAGTTATTCGTCTGCGGCAAATTAAGTTAATATACATGCATATTCAGGTTTGAAGAAAAAAAAAAGAATAATCAATTTCAGCGGATTCAGTGGAGCAAAAAATTTCAAGTTCTGAATGATGGAAGCGCCGATGATCTAGGCCGCCGCCATTATGGAAGTTCGCCCACGGCCAAATAATTTACACGTATATCATTTCGATGGGCAGGTGTCAATAAAAAAGAGCCTCGACGTGCCAACACACTTCGTTAAGAATGCAAAAACGTTTCTCCTTTTCCTATAATCAGACTCTCAGTCGCTTCTTTCTTTTTAAATTGCTTCGCAGAAGATTCGTTAAATTGATGCGCTCGACACGTTTGAATTCCACGTTGCATTTGCTATAACGCGGCTTTTAAAGTTGACCGTAAAACCGAACGTCGCGGTAAAAAGATTCTTAACAATCCTATTACTCGTGTAATATTTCATTTCGGTAAACAAAGTGATTTAACAGCATTCCACTGTGGGCGATAACTAGACTACGGATCTTATTACGTATTTATGGCTACTGGAGAATTTTCAATAAATATCAGAGCATATAAATTGACTGAATTTAATAGGATTTTTATATATTCAAAATTTAAAGAAAGTAGTACCAAATAAGATCCTATTTTCATTGGTAATAAGTTATTACTAATAAAAATCGTGCCAAATTCTGTCGAATTTGATACTCCATCATTTTTTACAAATTTTTACAAACCATAAACGCGTAAAGATCCGCAGTCTACTAATCAATTACTAAACCTTTAAGTATTGTATGACGTGTTATATGAAAACAAGCATATGGAATCATTAAAATGGCTCCGATTGCAAAAAGGGTTAATGCAAATCTCTGTAAGAACGGAGCCGCAGCAGATATTGTAGAAAAATCGGTTCTACGGTTGCGATCTCTTCCGGCGAGCGGAATTAGCGTAGCGGACGAATCTCGCGGCGGAATCGGGTTTCCAGAAGCTTCCGGTGGCGGCTTCTTGAAAACTCGCCCACATAACGGAAGAACAAAAAAAAAGAGCGAGAAAAAAGACAGTAATATTTTTTCCAGGGGTATTACGAAACCGGCGGCTTAATAATCGTGTATCGCGCGAGATCCGCGCAAGATCCCCTCCTCTTCTCCCATTCAGAATCGCTATAAACATTGCTCTGCTCATGATTACAAAATAGCGTACATCCGACGCTGGATGCATCCAAGCACAGCGGTTACGCAACCAGCAGCGGCAATTTGTACTTATTAAAACTCGATAAATTTCTGGCTGTTGTCGGCATTGAAGTCTCCGTAACGAGCGTACTCGTATACATACTCTGCGTCGCTATGCTTGTACGTACACTTTGTGCATGCGTTATCGCGAGCAGACGTTCACCCGATGGAACGTTGCTTCTTATCGATATTCATAAATAACAATTAACGTTCTGCCGGCTAGAACGCACCGCATTTTCCGGCGAACTCGAACGGCTTCCTTGCGAAAACCTGCGCTGCAACGTGTGCTTGAAGTTATTCGCTACGTTTCTTGAAATTCTCTATGCATTTCTGTTTCGCGATGCTTCTCGTTTTCTGTTTTCAATTCTACAGCGACTCCCACTGATATTTAAACTTTTTTTGAGAAGCTAGAAGAATTTCGTTTGCTGCACAACGTGAACTAAATATTTGAGAACAATTCCAAGCTGTCGGAATTACAGAGAAAATATTAAAAGTTGTGGTTTGCGACTTTATAAGTTGGCATAGTGGCTATATGGAAAATTTAGAAAGACGTTTCGTATATTAATTTCAACTTATGTAGATTTAGATTTTGTTTGTATCTTCTTAATAATTTCTGGTTACTATTAGATTGAAGTTTACTAATTCTATTCTAGTTTCCAATGTTGTACACGTGTAAAATACACACCGAGCTTGTTAATGGATGCAGCAAATTGTTTCTCCGCCGGGGGTATTGCGGAATGAGATACGAAAACGCGAAAATTTGCATAAACACGCAGTAATTTTCCATTTCGGTTCGATTCCACTTAAGATCGGATCTTTCGTAATTATTATCGTTAATCATTGTCTGAGCATCTTCTTTAGGAAATTGTTTTTACGACGTTGTTCCAGGATTTCCAATATGACTGTTTGCAAATATTGTATTGAAATCCGATTGGAGAATGCAGTTATTGAGAACGTGTCACGTTAATTGGCCTCCAATCGGTAAAGTGTTAATGCACGGCTGTCTGAGAATGATAATTGCGAAGAAGTTGCGTTCGAATAAATGAAACGCGACGTTTACTTTCCTCGAAGGCCGGCGATTAATTAATTACGCTTCAATGCCGGCATTGGCTGGAGAAATGACGTTTGCGTAAAAAGGACCTTTGTTTAGATCGTGAAGGTCATCCGGCGCGGCGTCGAAAAAAAAAAAATACATTTATCCGTGAATTTATGGGAGCCATGCGAACAAAATGGTCGCGATACCGATCCGACCAGCCAAGTGTGAAATAATGAATGCGAACGAAATTTATTATACTGTCTCCGCTAATTTATCTACGTTCGTGCGCACGACGATAGAACACATAATCACGGAAGAAATAAATTTCATTCGCAGTTTCGTGTAACCGGAGCTGTGTAAACACGTGACGCCACAATATGAAAATATTTTTGCTAAGTGAATCGGTTGAATTAATTTTTTGTTAAGCTTGCTTTTGTGCGTCATCGCGTCTCGTGTTCGTCAGGCGACTTTATCGATTCCATCTCTGTTTGCGTATCGTGCTACAGTTGTTCGAGAAGAAAGTAAACATCGTAACTAGAAACATTTTTTACCGTCAGGAATAATTTTACGGCTGGTTTTTCTGATTTTAAATCATGCAACACAGTACAGTTACGTTTATTTCGTCCGATCAATAATGAAATAGAATTTTACAAATTGTTCATCGTGAAAAACTGCTGTAGGTCCACAATTTTTCTTCACGCAACAGTTCGAGAAGAAAGTAAACATCGTAGCTAGAAACATTTTTTTACCGCGGCAGGATAATTTTAGAGCTGTTATTTCTTATTTTAAATCGTGCAAGACAACATATATTTTTTTAAACAATTCTGCACTGTGAACAAGCGCGGTAAGCCCACAATTTTTCTTCACGCGACGGTTGTTCGATAAGAAAGTAAACATCGTAACTAGAAACATGTTTTACTGGCAGGATAATTTTAGCTGTTTGTTGTTATTTTAAATGATGTAATACAGCGTATCTGTTCTTATGTCCATGAAATAGAATTTTAACGAAATTCTTCACCGTGAAAAAGTGCCGTAAATCCGCCGTTTATATCGCACAGCATGTGTACAATTTTCGTACACTATTTGCACACGTGCAACCCAAAGATTGATCAAAGAGTATCGAATCGAACAGAGAACTACGAATATTCATAATTATGTGTATTCGTCTTATCTTGTGTAAACGCGTTAAGACAGAAAGTCAAAGAAATCGTGTAGATTGACGTCTTAATTAGAGGTGAACGATCTAGCCGCCGTAATCAACCCGAATTTTAACATGTCGCACAAAGAGGGTAACTTCGTGTAGCACAAGATACAAGTGGCAATTATATAGACGGTATAAAAGTCAGCAATTTCAGCAATTTCCTGCGGCGGTATTCGAATAAGAAAAAAATTGTGACACGCGTAGAAGTCAGTTTGGGGATCTCGGTAATGGGGTTAATGAGCTGAAAACACGGACGGCGGCTTCTAATAACGGAAATGGAAAAATACAGAGTTTCACCGAGCGGTTTCAGTAATCGTTCACTTCGGGATATTTGTTTAACTTCAAGCAGAAGAAGAGAATAAAAAGAGAAGTTTCAGGATGTGCTAGCCTCCCAGCACGACGCTCGAGTGTTTTCGCGATAATAAATAGAGTCTTAGCGAGTCCACTTTAAATAATACAGACGACTTTATGAGGCCTATAAGTGGCTGAGTCATCGATAATAAATATTTCCATTAAAACGATGCGACTTCGAGAGAAGATTTTTCTGATTGCACACGCGCGCACTTCGGCATACAGTCGAGACGTAAGTTGACAATTGTTTCATTTGATAATATATGTTTTACTAACATATTTGTTTATTTCCTTCGAATAGTTTGATTTGATAATATATGTTTTACTAATATATTTGTTTATTTTCTTCAACTTCTTTCCTTCGAATAGTTTGATTTGATAATATATGTTTTACTAATATATTTGTTTATTTCCTTCAACTTCTTTCCTTTGAATAGTTTGATTTGATAATATATGTTTTACTAACATATTTGTTTATTTCCTTCAACCTCTTTCCTTCGAATAGTTTGATTTGATAATATATGTTTTACTAACATATTTGTTTATTTTCTTCAACCTCTTTCCTTCGAATAGTTTGATTTGATAATATATGTTTTACTAACATATTTGTTTACTTCCTTCAACCTCTTTCCTTCGAATAGTTTGATTTGATATATAATATATGTTTTACTAACATATTTGTTTATTTTCAAATCCCTAAATAAAAACAATACAATAATTTGATTTTATTCATCATATTCATTTGCCTGCACATCACTAATCGTTGACTTACTTTCCGACTCGACTATAATTTCAAGTCTTGCAACGCGCTCGCCGATTTGCAAATTACAGTTCGTGCACAAGGGCTTCCAAAAATTTCTGTGGTTTATTTTGTCGTACAGTAACGCAATTGCGGGAAAATTAGTATGAAATATGATTACACCGTCCGGTTGCAAGACTTCTATCAAATTCTAAGGAAACCATTATCATCGATCGTACTAGATCGTACTAGAAAAAACAAGTCTCGGTTTTTAACACCGCGCGTCTAAATATTGACTAAAATCTTGTAGAGTTTAGTAATAATAGACTATTACAATATGGAAATCGTGTCGCTTCGACTGGCGAATCTAATTAAGTGATAGCATTTCGGTGTAAACTATGCGCGGGAAATGTTGATTCGCCGAGCGATTCGAATGGTAAACGACTCGTTAGAGTGATTTGCAGGAGGAAGCCGCTAATTTGCGAATTTTAAACCATTAGTGGCTCCTTCCTCTAAATATTGTGGTTCTTCTGTTTCGTAAATACAAGCGAGTGGATCATTCGTTTTCGATCGAGAGAATCGTTTCTATAAAATTGAAAGAACCGAGAAGTTGATTAATGTTCTCGCTTCGGGGAAAGGCGAGAGGACGCGCGCAGGAAAAAAAACGAGCATGAATGATTACCTATTAATACCTAGAAAGTAATTTTTCAATGTTACACTGTCTCCGCCGGAGGAATGTCAGCTCTCATGGTCGTGCTGCGCCTCGTAACGCAACAGTGAATGTTACAATGTATAAATAAACCAATAAATACGATTATTACGAGCTGCAGCCGACATTTCCACCCGGGATTAATCACGACGTTCGCAGCCTGCGCTTGTGTGCCGGCGAAATGAAAAATTAAAGGTCACCTGCCGAGCCGAGTGGAAAGCAAGAGATTTGATTCGGTGCGCACGTGCGCGACGCGTGAAACGTTGTTTGACTGTTTGTAAAACTCACCTCGAGAGGGGATCGACGAACAGAGCGACAATTATCACGGCGACGATCACGCAAGTTAGATAAATCGAGGATATTTTGTAGATCTCGTACTCCGGAGGACGCTCCAGGTTGTCGTGGCCTCCGTTCCCAAGGACGCAGAAGTCAGCGCCGCACAGCTTCACCTTGTTCGAGTTGGTAGTGCTGTTTCCACCGCCGCTGCCAAACTCGCCCCCGCTCAGCACTTTGAATCAAACAAACGGAATCTGTTTAACCAACCCTGTTCCAGCGAAAGCAGGGCCGCGAGGGACCCCCAGAGTCGCGCCATGTTCCCCCTCCTTTCAATTAGGGCATTGTTATGGTGCGGGCCCCGCGCTTCTGGAGGCCCCGCGGGTGCAGCAGAAAATTTACCTAAAATTTGATCGATACCGTTCCCAGATATTTTTGCTAAAGAAGAGGTCATTCATCGTGTTTTATTATATTATCGTGCAAAACCTAAGGCCCCTTGGCAACATTTGCTACAGAGCGCTGGCTTAATCCTGCACTGAATTAGGGCTGTAACTTTTCCGAAGCTTCGAACGATTCGAAGGAACGAAGGGAACTTCGAAGTTCCGAAGTCTCGAAATTTTGAAGTTCCAAAGTCTTCGAAGTTTAAAAGTTTCGAAGTCTTCGAGGTTTAAAAGTTTCTCAGCCTTCAAAGTTTAAAAGTTTCGAAGTTTCGAAGTTTAAGAGTTTTGAAATTTCGAAACTTCGAAGTTTCGAAGACTTCCAAACGCTCGAAATTTCAGTCTTCGAAGTTTAAAAATTTTGAAATTTCGAAACTTCGAAGTCTTCCAAACGTTCGAACTTTCAAAGTCTTCGAAACGTATGAATTTTTCATTTTTCCCATGCAAAGCGTATCCCATACAAAAGAGAACTGCATGCCACTTACCCCAGAACCCTCAAAAAGCACAGTCTCCTGAATTAGTTTAGTGTACACAATATAAATACGTTTCGTCGCGTTGTAAAACCAGTAAAACCCTTCGTGCGAAGGAACAAGTTCTAATCCGAATTCGTTTTTTTCAATCTTCTAATAATTTACTACGGAGGTTCGAAATGCGAAACTTTGATTCTCATCGCCTTCGAATTTTCAGAAATCGAAGCTTCGAAATCTTCGATCTTCGAAGGAAAGTTACAGCTCTGGTTTCAATCGGGAAAACGTCGCCAACATGCTGGTAAAAGCTTCGCGAAAAGATAATAATGTTTAAAATTGACGTATTAGACGTAAACGTAGAAATGGAATGGTTTGTTTCGGGTCTCTTAGTTTCTTTGTCAGCACGTTTCGGTATCCAGAACGCGAACAACGTTTTTATGGGACACTCGATTTGTTTGATCGGGCAGAACCAGTAATTCCTTAATTCTTTCATCACGGAGCGCAGTACCGAGAAACAAGTGGAATTTACACGGCAGCTTTCTACGGCTGGATCCGCGCGCGTGTATATATGTACAGATCTAGGATTAAAACGAAACGACCTCGGCGAGATCAATGAAAAATAAGGACTCCGTCGTGAAACAAGCATGCTTGAACGAGACCAGCCAATTGCCTTCCATTTGCTTGTATCAGCGTTTCCGTTCCGCGAACTTCAGGCATTTCTCTGCTCACAATTCGGCTGTTATGTCAGCCGCGTATAAACGGGCGAACATTTCTCAGCGAGGAAACGGTACATTGATTTTTCTTGTCAAATGTTAAGTAACGCAAACTTGGTCGGGGCTAATACATATGGACAATATTAACACTGGAGTTTCTGAATGGAGCTCTTTCCGAGAACGACAAACTTGATAATATGCAAAGCATCCAAGTCTTGTAGGATCTACAAGTTTGATCAAATGCTTTAATATTGGACAAAATATATTAACTGAATTGCGAAACCTTCGAGAATGAAAATCAGTTTCTGTTTAACTAGAATTTTTACGAACAGAGACTACGAGCACACGTAATTTCTGGTTTGTTTAAGGATTTCAACCCTCTCGAAACTCGATGGGTGTCGGACTGTCAATATTGAACAAGAATTTGCATTCTCTGGAGAGAATACGAATCTTCCAACAAAAAAATAACTTTCTTCAGTAAAGAGCCGGTGTACTCCAAAAATCAAATTCCTATTTGCGTTGCGCAATACTGTAAATAGTACAATATTTCGTCGGTTTAACACGAAGAAGTTACGGGTACAAGGCCTAGCGATAAGAATTCTTCTAGCAAAAATGAGGTCTTAGATAACATATGGGGAAAACCCGTAGAAACGGCGCGAGAAAGTTTTCCTCTACGCGAGTGCAATATTTCCATTCATAAAAGTTGTTTGTCAAAGTAACAGACAGAATACTGCAGTAAATACTGCGTTCGTGACAAAAATGAATAGGCGCGGTTTAAGCAAGAAAATAAATTTGTATATCACTGCAATTTGTTGCAAGAGTATTATTCGAGAATATGTGATTACCAGACTGCGGAGATGTTTGTGCAAAAGGACGGCGAAACACGTCGAATCGAGAAATAAGAGGAAAGACGAAAAGAAAAATGTTTTCTACCAGGGGAAAAAGAGCATCGCGTTAAAAATTGCTTTGAAGTCCGGCTCTCTCTTCTTTCCCCCTCATTATTCGCGAACGAGATCCCATTTCTCAAATATGCAAATCGCGTCCCTAAGCAGCGAGAGATCCTAACACGAAACGTATCGGCGGTATTCTGGAATCTACACATTGGCCAATCGGTGTACGCGGTCATCGGACAGCGAACGACAGGAACTTTCACCGGAGCGTCGTTGATAATATCATAGCATGTTTACAATGTCTCCCACCATCGTTTCCGATTGTCCGCGAGTCCTACTTATCAACATATAATATATTCCACTGTTGCGCGGACACACGCGCGCCTCCTACAAGTGCGTGTGTGTCCGTTTCTGCCTGGCACCGCAATTTTCTTCGCGAGGTTGAGACATTTAAAACGCACGGTGGTCCCGCGGCCGCCGTTCAAATACAGTTTGACAACTTCCTGAACGTTTGTTCGCGAGAATGCAACTCCAGGATTTCTGCACGATTCTTTTCCTACGATCCTGTAAACGACGACGATAAGAAATCGTTGTAGATCAATCTAGTTGCCGATTAACAGATTCGTTACCGAGCACCACACGAGAGTCGTACTGCTTTCTAAAATATTCAACACTGTAAACATTCCAGCCATAATATCGCTTTACCATCGTAAACCCGAGTACGGTATTTCTGACTCAATACGAATAATCTAGATGCGAAATGTCCTATTCAATCAACTCTGTGAAGTAACGATCAATTACATGAATCGGCTGTTGGGAAATGTGAACTAGAACACTCGTTCAATTCGTCGCCATTTTCTTTTTTGCAAAACATATTTATACTTTGTTGATACAAATGATGGAAAATGTTCGTTTAGCGGTCAGAACACTGGAGAGTGTGACGAATGACGATTTGAGAGGATTGTTAGAAATCACTGTAATTATTGATGTATTGAAGTATAAATAATGTTGATCGTCTTCGAGCATAATTTGAGCATAGAACCAAGAAGAGTGGAAGAGTCCTACCTAATGATCAAGAGCGCGGAAGATCTAGGAACGGTCGACTGGCGGATCAGCGGACGATCGAGGATCGTAGTTCGTGCGCGACTGGTGTCTTCCGGAAGCGGCCGGAGGAAGTGTTCGTGTTTGGATCGAGAGATCGAGGAGTCTGAATGGCTGGAGAACAGTTGGAACGCGGCGCACGGTATCGGAGAATGCGTACGAGGTGGTACGGAAACCGACTATCACGGGTTTATACCGGATAAATCTTGTTTCTTCCTGCGTGCGAAGCGTTCTCCATCGCAATCGCGCCCGAACCCAATCGCGGCTGTCTTTCTCGTCGAGTCGATCGCCGCTGTTGTCAGTCAGACCCGGTCGAAACCTAAAGCCGCGTACACAACTTCCGAGCTCGATACTTTCGGTGGGGGGGGACAGCAGGGACACGTGTCATGCAACTTTGAACGGTTTCTCGGGCCGTCGAGGTTCATCCGGGGACTTCCGAAGCCTCCGCAAGGTCGCGCTCCAAGGTCAAGATGGAGAGGACATGGTTCAACAGGTGTTCATGAATTCTCGCTTCTGGGGGCAAAGTTCTGATAACGAGGATAAAGGACAGATTTGATTGCTGAGCATTTTGTGTCTGTTTTTGAAATGATGATTAAGAAAGTTGTCTTGTTTATTGTTTCATTGAATTCATTTCTATTTATTCTGGTATTGTCTGGCGTGCTCTGGTACATTCTCGTATATTCAAGTATGTTCTGGTATATTCTGGTACGTTCTCGTATATTCAAGTATGTTCTGGTGTATTGTGGTACATTCTCGTATATTCAAGTATGTTCTGGTGTATTCTGGTACATTCTCGTATATTCAAGTATGTGCTGGTATATTCTGGTACGTTCTCGTATATTTAAGTATGTTCTGGTGTATTTTAGTACATTATCGTATATTCAAGTATGTTCTAGTATATTCTGGTACATTCTCGTATATTCAAGTATATTCTGGTATATTCTGGTACATTCTCGTATATTCAAGTATGTTCTGGTACATTCTCGTATATTCAAGTATATTCTGGTGTATTCTGGTACATTATCGTATATTCAAGTATATTCTGGTTTATTCTGGTACATTCTCGTATATTCAAGTATGTTCTGGTGTATTCTGGTACATTCTCGTATATTCAAGTATATTCTGGTTTATTCTGGTACATTCTCGTATATTCAAGTATGTTCTGATATATTCTGGTACATTCTCGTATATTCAAATATATTCTGGTGTATTCTGGTACGTTCTCGTATATTCAAGTATGTTCTGATATATTCTGGTACGTTCTCGTATATTCAAGTATGTTCTGATATATTCTGGTACGTTCTCGTATATTCAAGTATGTTCTGGTGTATTCTGGTACATTCTCGTATATTCAAGTATATTCTGGTTTATTCTGGTACATTCTCGTATATTCAAGTATGTTCTGATATATTCTGGTACGTTCTCGTATATTCAAGTATGTTCTGGTATATTCTGGTACATTGTCGTATATTTAAGTATATTCTGGTTTATTCTGGTACATTCTCGTATATTCAAGTATATTCTGGTTTATTCTGGTACGTTCTCGTATATTCAAGTATGTTCTGGTATATTCTGGTACATTGTCGTATATTCAACTATGTTCTAGTATATTCTGGTACATTCTCGTATATTCAAGTATGCTCTGGTACATTCTGCTATATTCTTGCACAAATGTATACCTAGCCCCACAGTTTAAAAATCGTAGTACACGGTCACAAAATATCTCATTCCGAGATCTAGCTCAAGCAGCTGTCAGCCACAAATGATCACCATAAGTTCCCGGAGCTGGTTGGCAGCGGTAAACCCGAGAACGCACAACCCGAGCCTCGTTGTCCGAGGATCGAAAAAAAGTAAAAACAGTTGCATAGCTCAGAACCTGTCCATAAATTTTCGATCGAGTCTTCGAACTCACCCGGTGTACAACGGCGCAAGTTTCATACTGATCCCGGCAGGGAAAGGACCGAATGTTTGGCCCGACTGTCTGACCACGCGCGCGTCATTACCGCTTTTGCACGCTCTCGGTCTCTGTGTCGCAACACTTGCTCCCGGCTCCCACATCGATCGACGATCACGGGCGACCACCGACGAAATTTACGACGCTCGTGATGGTATTGACACCGATCCGAACGTCCTCCAACTTCTCCTATAAAAATGGACCTTTATTTACGTTTTCGGCGACCGAACGAGAATTCAGATTCGGCTACTTGATCGAACTATTACAGTGACTCCTATTAATATTCGGACACAATCAAAAAGTATAAAGATCTGAAATCTCGCGTTTAAAAAGTTATCGTCCTTTTAAGAATGTCCTAATATTAGGAGGATACAAAATGCTAAATGATACTTCCTCGGGAATCCCCGCGGCATCTGCGTAGATCTCGTCGAGAAGAAAAGAGAAATTCGGTGAAATTTCGATTTCCTTCTGACAGCCTTGAAATTTTTGTTGGAACCGTTTCATTAATCACTTTGGACATACACGATACTATACGTATTTATCTGGTTGGTGTGCTGAATGGCTGAGAGGTTCGCAGAATATTATGTCAGCTTCGTATTTGGACAGTGTAATTACTTAGTAACAGGATTATAAATTGTTTAATTTATTTCTTCGCTGATGGAGACTTTTTTTCAGGGATCTCGTAAAGATTCCCAGTATAATTATTACGTAAGAAGAAACTACTCTTGGTGTAAATAAATTAACGAGAATTCATGCGTGAAAAGAAGACTTGTACGTCGTTAGAGCGAACTGTAAAAGTAATTTCATTTGATGCCGCGCGTGGTCGGTGTATGGTGCAAGGAGGAAGAGTCTGTGTAATCTAACGGTACACGTCTAATGAGAGTTGATTTGCAATATTTATAAGTAGGCTGTAGTGCCCAGAAATAGGTTCGAGAAACTTTCGCTTGATCGACACCGTTTCGCTTCATTTAAACAAGGAAAATATATACCGCGAGCGAACGAAAGCATTGAAAAATCTGCGAGGATCTTTTTATAGAATATATGCACGAAACATTTCGACAATTGTAAACTGCACAGACAATAGATATGTCAGCTATATTTATGCATAAGGTCGTCCAGCTTATAAAAAGTGTTTTATGCTCACCGAAGTTCAACCTTCGAGTAAGATTGGAATTTCACCGTCACCAAGACAAATAGACTATGTAACTACGTAACTAATCAGCTTCTGGTAATTCAATTATCGCTGAATATTAACTAGAGAGTGTTCAGACTCGAACAAAGTGTCTCGATCGACGGTTTTTGCATTTGAACTATATATCTAGCGTGATTGCAGAGTCGGAGATGTTAATACAGGAAACAAGTTTCTCTTTAACCATCGCACACCTGTATCTGGTGGTCAACACTTTTATCCGCGCTTTAGAAACTAAACTATTCAGTAGAATGCTGAAGAAATATTGTAGGTAACGTTATTTCTCTTACGTCAAGAAATATCATCAAATTGTTTATTGCAGATCGCCCAACAATTCGCAGTATAATCATCGCTAGACCACGGATGTTGGTGGTACCGAATAAACTTCTATTTTCATTGATAATAGCTAGATTGAAAAATTGAGTAGATGAAATAGAAAATTGTTGAAACATACTAGACCTTTATGCAAAATAATATTCAATTTATTTTGCATAAATGTCTAGTAATAGCACTTGCAGATCCGAAATAAATAAAAGTCGACCTCGATTCTGTTGAACTTAAACCAGCATTATAAATATGATATCGGCGCCAGGTTCGATCACTTTAGAAACAAACAACAAATGTGCAAATTAAATATTTGAATTTCTCAACGTTTCGATCCCTATGTGGATCATTATCAAGAGACTAAATTTTTGCGTCTGAAAAAGAAAAAGGAAGTAAATATTTTCAATACAGAAAACAACCGTAATCAAAATAACACAGCCGTGAAAATTAACTAAAAATTAGTATTCGGAAAAAACCATAAAAAAGAGATTTAGTACATACTTGCTGTGATAGAAAAGGACAAAAACTTTTAAACACATAATTATGAGTCACAGAAACCACACTTAACCATATTTATAATTTATATTTTAAATTTCGATCGATAAGAATTTTCCCTTAAACTAGCATTTTTGAAAATTTTTATAAGCCATAAATTCATAAAGATCCGCAGCATAATTACTAAACTTTATGCAAAATAAAAATTGCCTGCATCAATTGCAAGACATGGAAACTAAATTGAATGTTATTTCTTCCTTAAGGTCGAATCTCCTTTGCGCGTCTAGACGCAGCGTTTTGCGATCCATACTCCATTCGTCGTAGCTCTTTTCTGTGCCTCTGGACGCACAAGTTTGCGTTGCTATGATGCGATTTGGTATGTCTATCCTTGCTTTTCACTTGCGAAGAAAAGCGAAAGAAAGAGCATCGCCCAAACTAAAACACGTGCGTCCATCGATTTACGATATGTGTTCGGCGCACACGTTCACGTTTGTTTTTTCGCTTCGAGACCTCTGAATGTTGCACTAGATTCAAACGCACGCGTTTTTTGACCCACTGCTTCCGAAACAATTCAAACGCAGAGCCATGCGTTTGTCTAACCACCGATGTCATCGATGCCATTATAATTATTTTTCATTTTTTTGGTTTTTCGGCCCTGGCTCGTAACAAATAGTTGGTGTGTATTCATATAAATTTAAATGGAAATTATTTCATACTTTTTAGTGAATTTTTTTAGTGCTTTTCGATGTCGGTTTAATTTATTTCAAATATCAACATTTTACGTGTATACACTTTTGTTTTCACTATAAGCTCCTAAAAACTAATTTCTATGGGTTTGTAAGCTCTAGTCTTACAATTTAATGGAAAAAGGTTGACACGGTTTTTTACAACTCTGTAAAATCAACATATTTTAAGATATCGAAAAATCCTTTGAGATTCATTCATAGATCACTAAAGACTAGGGGTGTGCGAGTACCCGTAATTTACGAGCTGAGCTAAACTTGATTCGATTGCTAAAGACTACAACATATTTAAATTTAAACAAAATCCGGAACAGTAGTCCGGAAAGTGTCCGTTTTCGCGTCAAATGACTCTATTGTAAGGGACTTGCGTCACCCGGTACAAACTTGCTTGAATACAGATACGATTGACAAGACACAATCGTGAAATATTCTAGAATATTCCTATGGGATATTGTTTCTTGGCGTAGACGCACGCGTCTAGGCGTAGTGGCTCACGCCTAGACGCAGTTCTGATGTGAAGCATGACAAATGGAGTATAAATGGCGCTAGAATAACAAAACGCTGTGTCGAGACGCGCAAAGGAGATCCGACCCTTAACGATCTTCATAAAGGAGAAATCCTATATGGACATGTTAAATTTTTCAAATTTACGCAAGTCTAATCACTGACGAAGGATAAACAATGGATGGAAGGATTTCAAACAATAAAATCCAAATCCTCATATGGAGCAATAAATCCTTTAAATCGCATTATTGCTAGCTTAAGCACATTTTATAATAATATTGATTTTTTCAATGCACGTTACAGGCATTCAAAACGAAATTGCGCTGTACTATTCGTTAATAGTACCTATATTTGCTTAGTTTCGCGCTGTCCATAGTTATGTAAATGTTAGATTAAGACTTAATATTAAGATTCTTTTCTGTCATACTAAATAAACTGCATACCTTTGTGTAAAAGGTCCGTTTAAAATAAATAATGATAATAATAATAATAATAATAAACATGTAGACCGCTTACCGAGGGATGAGATAAGGTTGCCCCAAAGTTCAGCGGTTTGCCAGGCGAGGAAGAAGAAGCCGAAAAATCTGACGACGATGGCGTCGACTGGTTGATCGGTGAGCTTCGCATAAACGCCACCGACCTGTGTTAGGTAGGTAGCTTTCGCAGCCCACATTGGTGCAGCTCCAAGTCCCAGAAGAACCCCGGCTGGCACGAGGGTGTAGAACTTCGGGTAGAACTGAGAGCCGATGTAAGGTGCGTAACACAACATCGACACACATAGCGTCCATTTAACCGTGAGCCTCTTGATTACGAAGGTAGGCACGAAGATGCAGGAGAGCACCAGTGCCGCGTAAATCGCCGACAGAGACACAGTACCCAAACCGTCACTAGCGTTTATCGAGGATTGGAGATTCGCCGTCCCTTGGAACGCAGTGAACTGCACCATAAATGCCACCGAGACGGTGCTAATGTTTTTTAAGATCCGCCATTTCTCGCCGCGCGAGAGCTTGAACTTCCGTGATTGGGTGTCGTCATCCGTCGACGACAATTGCGGTGGTTTATGTGGTTCAGGAGGTATACCGTCGGTCCCATCGTCCTTGTAACCCTCGTTCCTGTAACCGACACCACTCACGGTCACCGTGTAAACCGTTTCCTCGCCGCCACCGCCTCCGCCATCGCCGCCGCCCCCGTCGCCCACACTTCTGGTACTGTCGGGTTGCGAAGTTACCATTCTACGTGGATGCTACCTGAAACGCATCGCAAACAGATCCATGTTTATATTTACCTTGAAATATCGTATCTTATATAAGGTAAAGGCACCAGTAGTTGACCAGGTACCAGTAGTTGACCATTTTATAGAAAAACGTAAAAAATAAGGTTTTCATAAGCTGTGCACTTTTGATGAAAGTGAATCTCGGGTGCTATGGCATTTGTTGTTTAAATTTCAGAACAATTATATGCGAAGTGAAGTATGCATAGTAATAACGGACGTCTGAATTCATTAAGGTTAGTAATATTCTGATATATCTCTTATTTTATTCTTTAATTGTAATTTGTGTTGGTAATTGTTGAAATTAATTGATACTAAAATGATTCCCAACATTATTGCTTTAACCCTCTTTCTAGTATAAGTGGTCAACTACTAACGAAGAGAAGGTCAATTACTAGATTTTTCATGTTCAAGAGTGGTCAACTTCTGAAGCAATTACTGAATTTTTCAATATGTTCCTTAAATTTATATAAGTAAACTTTTTTTAAAAAAGTGGCCTTGTTACATAATCTAGAAGACTTAAAGAGTGTCTTCATGTATCGACTCTCGCTATTTGATGACAGAGCAAGTGGTTACTATTGTTCTCGTGGAAAACTTCTCTTAACTGGTCAACTACTGGTGCCTTTACCTTAAATCTTATTCGTATAGATATTCTTTATCTAAATATCCGATCTTTTTTTTTTAGGAAAGATGAACTTGTTTCGTTGGGATTCTACATTTTCCTCAAGGGGTAACGACTACGCAGAGGAGCTATATTTAACTTAACGTCTACAAGAAAATTAGAAGCAATCTACCGTAAAGTAACATGGCGCGCCGGAAGTAGAAACATACCGCCCTACATTGGCACGCATTCACTCGCAGCGCGGCGTGCATATTGGAACCGCTCGAGTAGTACTAGTTTTAGATGGTTATTTCTTTCAGATGTGTGTGCTCACATAATTATGAAAACACAAAAAGAAAATTCACATTCTCTCGAAGTCTATTCAAAGTCAACTTTGAATCATTGTATTGTTGTATCTGGAGTGATACTGTACCAATTAAGGGTTGTTTTTTATTAACTCATTGTTGAGAGAATGATAGGGGAAAGATACTGCAATGCAAAGTGTACGAGTGGGTTCGGATTTGTATGGAAGGCGAGAGTAAGATAAAATCGTAAACCGAGTTCCTTGTTATGGCCGGAAGGCTAAAAATAAAGCATTCTATGTATCTATTAACTGATTGTTTAACTCACTCTTTATACCAATTAATCTAAACTTCATACGTTTCTCAGGGTGAAAAGTCATTCATTAAAAATTTTCACATACTGTAAAATTATTCATTCTTTCATGTCTATAACGTCGTGAGATGTATTTCTTTAAAATGTGACGCTATAAATGAAACATAATGTGTTGATTTAACATGTTAAATAAAATGGGTGAATTTGTTATCCTAGTCTGATTGATGCAGCTATTTTTGAAGAGCGTATAAGGGTTAAGGGTTAAACTGGGAAGATAAGGGATGACCAAATTATATTCGGTGGGGGAAGAAAAACGGTTGCCGTGTAACGGGCCGTTCATTGGTATGAGGGGGTCCGCGGAGACCTCGTGACGGATCGGGCGTTAAGGTGAGTCCTTTCTTTTTATTTGGAAAGGCCTTATTGGAGCGTTCGCGAAGCACGTTCCAGTTGCGCTTGTAAATTCGTTTGTCGTCGATGTAATCGATGGGAATGCGTGACCGGGCCCCGCAATGCTGTGACACGTGTCGTACGGCGTGCATTGCAATTAACCGGCGCGGCGCTCGCAATACCTTCACCTCCTTCGACTCGTTCTTTCCTCCCCGCCCCGAAATCTTTTCATTTCATTGGCAGCGTTTCTCAAACTACTTTCTTCTTCTCCTCGTGCCTCGCGACTCTCTCGTGTTTACCACGGAGTAGGAAGTCTTGTCAAAAGGTGTGTATACGACTAATTTCACCCGAGCATGGAATATTTCACTAGCTGGTTAATGGGACAACGTTCTCAAAACCAGTCCCCCCTACCTTGGGAACGTTGACATTGTAAATCGCCGCTCAAAACCTTTCTTCTCTATTTTTCCAATGTCTCAATACTTCATTAAACCTTTGCATTTTTACGAAGGTATTTTAACTCGAACATTAACCACTCTGAAGGTAACATTTTTTCTCGATCGCACTTGAAATATATAATAAATTTATGATTTCAGCGCATGGTTCGATCAATAAACAACAACAGAGTTGCAAATAATTAGCACATCCTCAACGTTTCGATCCCAATGTGGATCATTATCAAGAGAGACATTTTTGCGTCTGAAAAAACCAAATAAATATAATAATAGTTGAACAAAATATTGGGACACAACCAAAAAGAACGAAAAAGAAAGCACATACTTGTTGCGACAAAATAGAAATTAAAAGAAGAATAATTAATGAGTTACGAAGACAACGAACTTTAACCCATGATGGTGAATAAGTAACTGAACCATGTGAGAACTAAGCAGAGAAAACTCATGTGTATTATAGGACAAGAGCGTTCTTTTTTGTTCTTTTCGGCTGTGTCCCAATATTTTGTTCAACTATTATTATATTTATTTGGTTTTTTCAGACGCAAAAATATCTCTCTTGATAATGATCCACATTGGGATCGAAACGTTGAGGATGTGCTAATTATTTGCAAATTTGTTGTTGTTTATTGATCGAACCATGCGCCGAAATCATAAATTTATTATATATTAACCACTCTGAATTATTTTTCAATTTTTACTGACAACTCCCCACGATTTTAAGTGTTTCATTTGAAATTTACTTCGTAGGACGGTTCCTTAACTTCTACTTATTTTAAACAGTTTTGTTTTACTTTTTCTGGAATGTAATTGCAAATTAAGGATCGCTATGTTAGGTAAGATGGCGCCGGAAGAAAGGTCGACGCAGCAAAAAATCATTGCTCCGTCAGAAACAGAATTTTCCTTTGAATTATGGATTTTCAACGAAAGCAAACGCTTCCGCGAGACATTCCAAGCGAGCGCAGTTTTTGCGTCCATCATCCGCGAGAGAGCAACGTAAATCCGTAGAAAAAGCTGCAATTTTGTAAGATCCGAGAACGCGGTATCGATCGCAGGTACTCGTAAACAAGAAATTTCTTCTGTCTGCAAATATGCGATTAAGCAAGCCGGCGTTAACAGATGGATTTATTGCTCGGACGGGAGACAGTTCGCAGAATAAAATGGCAAATTATATCGTCTTGACCACGTGAGGAATATCGCGCGTGCGCGCGCGCGTGTAATGTATGCACCTATACTTTTGTTTTCGTTGAAATACAAGAGCTACGGATCGAAACAGTTATATCGCGTTCGTGGCTGAAACACGCGAGCAAGTCGATGCAGAAATTATGCGAAACCCGTAATCATATTTTACAACGATTAAATCACGGTAATCGTTCAGCTGTCGGGGAATAAATATGTAAGCCTTGGTTCCGTTGCGATCGTTCATCAAGATCGAATTATCGGGGAAGGCTACCGGTCTACAGTATACACAATAGATAGTGACGCAGCCGAGTTTTGCGAACAACATTTTGCCACTCGAAAGAAATTTCGTTATCTTTAGGTCCGAGATTCTACGGGGCCATTCTAGACTCTACGATTATTTCTTTTTAAATAGTCCTCCACTCCTACTTCTTCGTCATCCTTTCTTCTACCGCTGAAAGATCACGGAAAACCAAGACGAAAAAACATAGTAATCTTTCGGTTGCATAACAAGAGTATCGCCGTACCATGCAAGCCGCGATACGAGAATTCTTCGTTTCGTTTCTGCGAGGAAACACGTTCCGAAGAGAAAACACGTGAGAATTATTTCCCGTTGAGACTCGTGCGGCTCTTGTGAAACGGATGTCGAATTGCTAGAAAACATTAACAACTAAACGGTCGAATAATATTCGTTTTATCTAACAATTTTGCGAACCTGTTGGTTGCCCGACCATATATTGCGGCTTGTCTTCTTATTTTTAAGTTTTTGAGAAAATGTAAACTACAAATTTGATTTGGTATAGTATAGATTGGATAGGTGTGAATGTGTAAAATATGTACTGTGTTGTGTTATCATATTTTATTATAATGTTTTTTTGCTTTCAATTTTTCTGCTGTATAAAAGTTTTCATCAGTTTGTAATTTTCGTATTGTATTCTTCATCATGTTGAAATAAATCTCGTATGAGATTTTCTATAATAAAAAAAAAATTTTTGCGAACCATTAGCCTCGTTGCTTTCTCAGGTACATGCGATGAAAAGTAATTTATGTAAACTGTTTGAAATCTTCAAAATCAATTTCTGTTTCAGTCCAGTTCGTTGAAATTCAGGTAGACAATTTTTATTTTGCATATAGATTCAAAGGGTATTCAATTGGTGTGTTTACATTGCATAAAGTCTATTTGTAACACGCCCAAAATGAAAGTACACTTTTACGTAAGAAAGAACAGACACCCATGAAACTCACTAGGCAATTCAATTAAAGAGTCTTTATTGTGTAACCTCTCCTACGTTGCCAGCATATGTTTTGATAATGTTAGCAGTTTATAAGTAACGTTTCAAGTTCACTTGAAATATCTTATCTATCGAATATTGCTTTAGTACACGTAATAAAATAATCGAATAATCGCCACTACTTTATCTCCGCGCTGTTCATTATTCGCAGCTGTACGTGACGAGCGAGTATTTGCTAATGATCAGAAGGTCAATGCAACATAAAGTCAACATTTAAAAAGTTGATTGTTGATCATACAAGATCCAGGAAAAGTGAGTAAATAAAATTTGAAAAATTCGCATCGACCAGCAATTCTCGTCGGAATCGCAAAAACGCTGATCTCGGTGAAATTTGATGACGCAACAATTGTGTTCGAAAATTGAGATTACACAAATTCCAGCCGTTCCGTAACAGTCAGCTTTTGAGAATAACAGCCGTCGGTGGAACTAATTCCAATTTGTATTAGCCCTTAGCACTCGAGTGATGATTCCGAGGCGTTACTAAAAGTTGCTGTACCATTATGTAAAATATCGAATCAATTACTAAACGTTTAAGTATTGTATAAGGTATTATATCAATTATTTGATCCACCAATTTAAAAAATTATAGAGAATGGAAATATTTCAGGTCGAAAGTGTTTAATTTTCAAGTTAAAATAGCTCCGACTACCATGGGTTAATATTGAATAATAATAATAAAAAATAGAGAAGGTATAAAGAATTTAAGGGCGAGGATCCGTTCAGTGGACATTACGACTAATGGAAAATAAGAAATGGCATAACAAAGTAAAATTGCCAAATTCTTGGGTTGATTCCCAAAATTGCAAGAAGCTTATCTAACCGATGAAAACGAAGAAAGTAATGTTGCACGGATCAGATGTACGTCATCTCTCGAATCTTGGAATGATCGTAAAAATTGGCAAGTTCACCTGTCGTATACGTAATTAAGCGCCAGGCTACGTGTGAAATATACTTAAACGGATTCCCACTTTAATATTAGTAGGACAGAAACACGGTTCGGATGACCCTGACTTACTTGAATACGATTCGGCCACCGAAGTATAGTACCGCGGACAGAATACCCACCCTAACCAGTTTCCAACGACCTTCAACTCGGCTTTAACCGCGAATCTCGTTGTACTATTTCTCCTGTTCGTGAAAACAAATGGACGACACGCGTGGAACGCCGATTCCGAACGTGTCGTCGATAATACCATTTCGTAACGCCGATTCCCGACGCAACTTTCGGACATTTCTCCCTTTTGCTTCGACAACATGATCGCGTGGAAACGAAACAAGGTAAGTAGTATCAACCACGACCACCATCTTGCAGACTCAACCCCCTGCATACCAACACGAGACGTTCTCCACCTTCCACAGAGAGATTTTTATTCAAACGATTATAACACGAATTAAAATGCTAAAACCGAAAGTAGATGATATAAAAAATTGTTGGAAAATTTTGAAAATTGAAGATGTCAATATATTTGACATCTTGATATTTTTCCTTTATTAAAATCATTCAAAGAAATCTGTATAAAAAGTACTGATTACAAATAGCAGAAGGTAATCATGATTACTGATTTATTTCAACGGTGATCGACTGACCACATTAAATAATCGATTACAGAAATCGATTACAAAAGAATTAATTACTGTCCAACTCTGTCTTTAAACAACCCGCAGTTCGCTCAAAAAGTCAATTCTCAAATCTGGATCTTTTTCATTATTGTCCATAACGATTATAATACGAATTAAAATGTTATGGACAAGAATGAAAAAGATCCAGATTTGAGAATTGATTTTTTGAGCGAACTGCGGGTTGTTTAAAGACAGAGTTGGACAGTAATTAATTCTTTTGTAATCGATTTCTGTAATCGATTATTTAATGTGGTCAGTCGATCACCGTTGAAATAAATCAGTAATCATGATTACCTTCTGCTATTTGTAATCAGTACATTTTATACAGATTTATTTGAATGATTTTAATAAAGGAAAAATATCAAGATGTCAAATATATTGACATCTTCTATTTTCAAAATTTTCCAACAATTTTTTATATCATCTACTCTCGGTTTTGCTATAAATGCGTAACGATTCGCAGTCTAATAATTAATAAAGCAATCACGAACATTGATTAGAACAACTTCCGACTCCTTTCTGATTTCATATGAATCTTAATTTTCAATTATCAATTGTTTTGACCAACTCTGTTTAAGGAAACAGCAGGTTATTCGAAGCAGGTTTGTCGTTCCGACTGCCAAGGCTTTTTCCATTCCGTGGATGTGTGAAAAAATCGCGTTTAGGTACATTCCCAGAATGCAGTAAAAGAAGCTAATCGTTATTCGCGATTATCGGTCGTTTGCAAAACCAGCCGGCGCTAATAACGGCGCTGGGAACGATTTTCCGCGAGCATCAGTTGCATTACGTATGAAGCCGATGCAACAAAACGTTATCAACCAGGAAATAAACATAGAGAAGTAAGCAACGCAGGCGTGCTCAGACTTGAAATTAATTGGAGTGAGAACTCGCGGCGCGATCGGGTCAAGGTTCGATAAATGGCTTGGCTGCTATTCAAAATTTCCCCGCTACGCGCCGTTTCCTATCCTTCTCGGCTTTCTTTTTCCATGAACGAGAAATCACTGTGCACTTCTTACATCATTTCGGCATCGTGTCGACCATCTTGGACGCCTCGACTATTCCTTTCGACGTTAAATCGTTTTCGTTAAATCTTCAAGCCTTGTAAAATAATATTTTCTTATACTTCCCCCCCCCCAACACTATTAATTTTTTTTTACTCTTTATTTAACTTCTTGCAAAAATGTAAGATTAGAATTTAGCGTTTACCGTTCATATTAATTTCACTTTATACATCTTCTATCTATCTATCTATCTATCTATGTCAATAAAAATTAAGTGCTGTTCGTTGGTAAACGCATCATTTATTAAGAACGGCTGGGCCGATTTGGCTAATTGAAAAAAAATGTTCGTAATAGGCCGAATAAGGTTTATAGGGAAAGAAAAATTGGAAGAGTTGCCCGGAAAAATGGAAAATTCGGGAGAAAATGAAATATTCTTTTTTTGTTTTGTTCGTTATGGTCCTGGAAAAGTTTTCAGGAAAAAAATTCAAGACAATTAAAAAGGAAAGTCGGAAAATTCGGACAAACTGCAAAAATTATAATTATGCAAAACGCTACAAGAAAAACGTATTGTTAATAGATACAATGATAACTTAGAAATACGTTTTTTCTCGTTTTTACTTTATTTACACATTTCCAATAACTTTTCACAAATTCACAAAACGATCACAAACAAATTTATATACAGCTGTTTGTTCTATTAATGTTGCACGAGAACTGTAACACCAAATATTATAATTAATAACTAATATTGAATTATCGTATATTATATTACATTGCGAGCGATAGGATTAAGGAAACCTATTTTCTAAACAAATGAAATCATTCAAAATGTAATATGCGAGTGTATAATTAAATGAAATTAATTAACTGACTGAACTGAATTAAGATGATGATTGACTGACTGATTTGCGACTGATTCTAACTTGATGAGGAGCTGTCCCTTTATAGATTCTTCAATCCATTGTTGTAAGCTTAATCTTCTTAGGGTGGGTGTATCTACAATTCTCTGTAATCATTTTTCTTCTTAATCTCTTCATTACGTTTACATTTTAATCGGATGTTTAATTCTCGATTCGTTTTTATCTTGGTGGATCAAGTGGCTCTACGCATCTTCTTGGTTAGTTAGTCACCAGTCTATTGTTCATTAATTATTTTCTGCGTTTCTTCTACGCAGTGTTTATTCTAATTTCTTCTGAACTATCTTTTACATTCTTCGGTGATGAATAAATTTAAATAGATGTTTCATTTAATTATACGCTGGCATATTATATTTTGAATGATTTCATTTGTTTGATAAAATAGGTTTCCCTAATTCTATCGCTCGCAATGTAGTATAATATACGATAATTCAATATTAGTTAATTATAATATTTGGTGTTACAGTTCTCGTGCAACATTAATAGAACAAATATGAAAAGAAATTCAGAAAAAACATAATATATACGATTGATTTTATTCATTACTGCTCATGGCAGAACCAAATGGTTTACGGCATCAATAAATAAATAAACATTGCTCTCTTCAATTCCGGTGTTTGTAAATTCATTTATACGAGTGTTGCGTTGCATAATGAGCATTTCTGGCATTCTTCGTGTGGTAACATATTGACTAACTCGTGCAAAAACGGAATAGTTATCTTACAAAAAGCCTGTCGTAATTTATTGTAATTTTCCTTTATGTAAACTGCCGCTTGCACATTTGGAACACGATTTCTAAACCGAGCGATTTTCAATGGAAACAGTCTATTGAAAATATTATTATATATACAGCTGTTTGCTCGAGAGTGAAAGTAAAAGTGTCTGCGGTAAGCGTACCTTCTCGCACGGATAATATAATAATTAATAGATTGCATCTTTATGCATTTATGGAAACATTGAGTAGACGCAATTGAACATTGTTGAGAAAAAATTAAAGCTCTCAGTGTACAATTCCTCCTCTATTCGAATCATTAAGGGAAGAAACAACGTTCGATTTAGTTTCTAATTTCGGAAATCGATACAGACAATTTTTACTTTGCATAAAATCTAGTAATTAGGAATCTTTATGCATTTATGCCTTCTAAAAATGTTCGAAAAATGCTGGAGTACTAAGTGTAACAGAATGTAGTACGACTTTTATTTATTTTGGATCTACGAATACTATTATTAATGAAAATACAGTTTTATTTGGTACCACATCCTTAAAATTCGTCTAGAAAAATGACAAATTCCATGAACATCTACAGTCCAATAATAATGGAACCGAGAAAGTACTTAAAATAGATATACAAATTATTGAAGAAAAAGAGACACTTATATTTAGCTGCTGGTTCTTGCAATTGCTGCAGAAAACGTTTTGCATAAAGATCCTCAGTCTAATTATTATCGAAGATACAGTGACAGCAGCTGTCAGCAAAACGACGTGACCATCAAACCTAGAAAAAATCCCGAGGAACGGTAGAGATTGCAAGACGTTTCTTGCCGAAGCCCTAACCGAGTGACACATCTTGCGGTTCTAGCAAAGCAGAAGAAGAAGAAAAAAACTCGTGGAAATTTCGATCCGCACGTGAGAACCAATTAACGTCAATTTTTGAGCCAACCTGTAATTACCGTACAATTTTATTGTTAGCGGGACTGGCTCTTTTTTTTCAAGCGGTGACTAACGCGCAATTAAGGGAACACCGATGCTAATAAAACTGAAAAGTCCCCGGCGAACCGGGCAGTCACGATCGAACAACTAACGAGATACAGGAAAAACGGAATGACACGACGCACGGCCGACGGGAAAGAAGAGATAGAGGAGGAGAGGAAGAAAAAAAATGTCGATCGTAATGGTCGAAGTACAGTTAGATTAGTACTTCGTACTTCGAAGTTGCCCCGCCCGAAGCTGGCAGCCTCCTTCGACGAAGGCCGCGACGACGCGACGCGACGTCACCTTTTTCTCACAATTTCTTCTGTCGCAGGAAAGAAATTATCAGTCGAAGTGCACCTACCCACAGATTACCACGTTCCCTCCATTTCTATTCTCTTATTATTGGAATTTTACTTCACTTTAATTATGTGTAATATTAAGTATGTATTAACTTTTGTATATAGCCGTTTCTCTCTCTCTCTCTCTCTCTATCTTTAGCTGTAAGTAATGTTTAAGTTAATGTAAGCCTAGGATAAGTTATGAATGTAAGTTAAGTTAAGATAAGTAGAGTTAAGTGCTTATATAGCGGTAAGATAGGGAAAAAAATGGAAAGAAAGGCGAAGGAGGAGGTGTATTCAATTGTAACTCTTAGGGGAACAATAAAGGTTATATATATATATATATTAACTATGTAATAATGAATTACAATTACAAAGTAATTCAAATGTTCTGCATTGATTCTGGGAAGCAGGAATGAAAGAGAAATTGATTTCATCCCTTAATGACTTTGTTATTTTGAAAAAACGACATCAAAATATTCTGAAATGTTTCTAATCCTTTACTGTTTTATAAGCCATAAAGACTTATTCGGTCATATTTACGGATATCAATTATCGACAAGTTTTCAATTCATTTTAATGAACACTTTGTTGGTCATCGCGTCGCATAAGAAAACATCCTCATAAACGCAAACGTAAAATTATTATTTATTTATGGTTTATTTTAATGTGGTCACATTAGCAGCTAAGTTATTAGCGACCACACGGTTTACAATCGAATACATATATCGAACATAAAATTGAGTTGCCTGTGTTTGCGATACTGAAGAAACGCGGATAGAAATGAAAGATATTTTTCACATTAAGCGTGTAATTGACACATTGAGTAATTTACATTATATGGTATTTCAATTACAATGTATTTCGATTACACTCGCGATTCGCGTGATTGAATTATGATAAATGCACGTTGCAAACATTTCCCTCGAAAAAAATGGATTCAGAGTCACGAACCGGTTGATATCACCGAAGCAAATCATTTTTGCCCGAGTAACACACTGTTTTCGAAAATCTTCGTATTTGTTTCCCAACGGTACGTGGTCACCCGTATATACGTCTCTGTAAATACGGATAAAGGTGACCCGAATGATGCAAGAACTGCTGTTAGTTTGCGTTATTGTTGCGCTTAAACAATACCGAAGCCGACTCGTCAAAGACGAATATACATAGTCGAATAGTCGAGAACGTTGGACGCGAACGTTCAGCTTCTTACGGGAAAGAGGTGGAATTGCAATTTATATCAGCTGGTGGAAATAAGAGCAGTGTGAGCAGGTGCCGAGCAAGATACCTAGCCTGACTAGCTTAGAAAACGTGTAAGTAGAACAAGAATCGTCGAATTCGTGTAATTACAAAAATGTGAATTTATAAAAGTATGTGCGCCGGTAAACATTAAGGAATGTTACTAAAACTACGAATCGAACGTTTCATTATTGGACAGGGGATCATTATGCAAATCGTTGATGTTGATAAAATAAAATCCGTTGTGTCTATTCGTTATTGTTTTTAGCGATCGATTGAACATGCATTTGAACTTGAACGTTTCCATTTTCTGTAACTTTCGCGGTATAACGTGCAAAGAGAATTTCCAAATTGGTGTTACTTATTTACAAAGATGGCGTATCATTTTTCTACGTAACTGTGTAAAGATGTCTCCTGGCGAGAAGGAATTCGGCGAACCGTAGGCTGTGGAGCCCTTTATGGTAAAACGCCTAAACGAATGTCCCCGGCGAAAATCGTGTTATCTGAATGGCATTCCGCTTGTCGCATTCCTGCAGGTACATACATACGCGCAAGTCGGTTTCGCGTTGAACGCCTTTATCGGCGCATCGGAATAAATGTGCGCGCATGTAGGATATCGCGAATATTATTGCGCGTGGCGAAAATCGAAAAGCGGCGAGGTGTGCCGTTTTCCGTGTGCGCGCGTGAGGTCCGTGAGCCAAAAATAAATTCATTCAGAACCGATGAAAACGCGAAAGATTCGTCGAATGTCCTGCGAATTATTGCGCCAAACAATAAAATATGCATCATTAACTTTATTCCGCCATTATCTGCAATATTCGATGCCAGGTTCCACGAAGGATCGCAGGCGCACACGATCATTTAATAACATTCACCATTGTTCAACGGCGACGGACGTCATTTTTATCAGGCACAAGGTCGAGATAATGCACGGAAACATGAAAGTATTCGAACCGAGACACATCCGCCATCGCGACGCGAATTTTATGCATTTATTGCGCACGTGGTTTAGAAAACGTTTTATTGAATTTTTTGTAAAAATTTAACTAAATGTTTTTCAATTATCAAATTCAGAGTTTTACTGATTTCAATAGTCATTTTCAAGAATGTCCGAATATTAGTACAACATGTACATGATTAAATAAAAGATCCTTATCTATAGATCATAGACTTCTAAAAATCATTAGATACCCACCGGTAGGTAGCACATTAACAATATCTCAATAGTGTTATTTAATTTCCACGGCATTGATCGCACAAACACAGCGCGAAGTCTAAATGTGGAGTTTATGGTGGACGTGACAATGATTCGAGATTGCTGTGCGCTTCCTATGTTAAGGCGTACCCTCTAAGAAGCACATATTACCTTGCCAGAATATTAACAACATACGATCTATCATTCATTCCAATTACGGATGTACGAGTTGCATTTTTGCGCGTCGAATTTACATGGCGGTTGTGGTTTCGAGAAAAGAAGAAATAGTTGTCTCGGCATAGTTAATAATTTGTCGGTTCAGGAATCTGTCACTCGTAGCACGCGGCACACCTTGCAAGACACCCTGTATGTATATGCGACGGATTAGAAAGTCTTCGGGAACGATCGACTCGTAAATGCTTCAATCGTTTCACAACGAAATGCTCCAAGGCGCAAGCGTGCCGTCTACTATGCAGCCTTTACCGTGTCCAGCCTTGGAGTTACGGTCTCGTAATGTCGCGATCATCTTTCGACGAAAGCATGCTTGCAAAATCTCCCACAGACCACAACAGATTTCAGCGTGAACAGCTGCTCGGTGACAATCTGAATCCGTGCAATATGGTTCGATGAATGGACGCCATTCTGCGACTTGCGGGACCATTTTATTCTTTTACTTTTACTAACTAACCCCTTGCCGTGCGATTTTCTTTGTGGTCACACCTTCTTTAATTACAACTTAATAATTACAGCTTCTTTGGTTTGAATAATTTAAAAGAAATACATAACGTTCATATTTACCACGGTTACGCGGGGACCATTTTTTATTCGGCCAAATAGCGTCACAGTTCTTCTTCGTATAAGCTTTCACAAACTAACCCCTTGTCGCGCGATTTTCTTCGTGGTTACAATAATTGCGACTTCATTGTCTTGCATAATTTCACAAGATTTATTTAAATGCTCAAATATTAACTACAAAATGTTTGGATTATGTTTCATCTTGAAAGAAACACATAACATTCATATTCAGCATGATCACAATAATTGCGACTTCTTTGTCTTGCATAATTTCACAAGATTTACTTAAACGCTCAAATATTAACTGCAAAATGATTGGATTCTGTTTCATCTTGAAAGAAAGACACAACATTCATATTCAACATGGTCACAATAATTGCGACTTCATTGTCTTGCATAATTTCACAAGATCTACTTGAATGCTCAAATATTAACTGCAAAATTATCGAATCTATTTCATTTTGAAAGAAAGACATGACATTCATATTCAACATGGTCACAATAATTGCGACTTCTTTGTCTTGCATAATTTCACAAGATCTACTTGAATGCTCAAATATTAACTGCGAAATGATCGAATTCTATTTCATTTTGAAAGAAAGACATGACATTCATATTCAACATGGTCACAATAATTGCGACTTCTTTGTGTTGTATAATTTCTCAAGATTTACTTGAACGCTCAAATATTAACTGCAAAAATGATCGAATTCTATTTCATTTTGAAAGAAAGACATGACATTCATATTCAACATGGTCACAATAATTGCGACTTCTTTGTCTTGCATAATTTCACAAGATTTTCTTGAACGCTCAAATATTAACTACAAAATGTTTGGATTCTATTTCATCTTGAAAGAAAGACATAAAATTCATATTCAGCATGGTCAGAAATAAGAAAATGGTAATTAAAAAACGTTTTACCATTTCCACTGGTACAGGGACCAATTTGTAATGTAATGAAGACTGCACGTTTGTTGAAACTTCTAAAATAATATTCATCATTCCATGATAAAAATTCAAGAGCGAGTCGGTTCGACGCGATGTTTCTCTTTCGTTATTTTCCTTACCGAGTTGTTTCTAGGTCGTCAACGAGCGCCGACTCTGAAAATCTATCACCGATCAGGCACAATAGGTTCAACGACTACGCTCTATGTTCTCTCGTGCAACGTATGTATGTAAAACGAGTTTTTTATATTGCCGCTCATAAATCTACTTAAACGATCCACGTTACCATTTATTTTTACCGAGTGCATACTACCGGCGCGGCGTTGATTTCGTCGAGGTCTTCGATCGTGCAACGAGGCGCGCGAGGTGAAGGTACCGATGTAAACACCGATTAGAACTCGGCTTTCGAGAGAGCCGATCGAAAACCGTGGCCGGTTGCTCGAGCAAAAAGTTATTTCGAACGAGGAGCGAATGGGGAGAGAACCTGTGCCTCGGAGTTTGTCAGATACGTGACAGAGATAACAAGTCGACCAGTGTTTTCCTGGTTCCACCGTCGTCTCGTTGCATTAATCAGGGCACGGCAGAAGAAACCGTGCTAAATATAAACCATCGCCGCGAAAGAAATCGACACCTTAATGCTTTCGTTAACTCGTTACTAGACTGTGGATGTATATGCAATTCTTTTTTTTTTCAATTTTTATAGACGAATTTTAAGAAACTGGGATAAAATACAATCTTATTCCCAACGGTAGTAGCCTTTGCAAATCTGAAATCAATAGAAGTCGTAGTAAATTCTATCCGATTTTACATTCCAGTTATTTTTAACTTCCCGATTTATAGTTATTGTAATTATTTTTTGAAAATTTTCAGATGCCATAAGGATCCGCAGTCTACGCATTACGTTCGATTTCTAACAGTCGCGGTATCACTAATTAGTGGTACAGTAAAGTCGTGTTTATTGTCCTACTCTTCGTTCGGCTTTCTATTGAACTGTCGGCGCGGTTGGCGCGGTGGATAAAGTCATAAAAAAACTAGTGGGGCCTACAGCTATTAATGCTTTTTTTATTTTGTGTGTGACTCTCCACGAGCCACACAAAGAACTTCCCGGTTCGTTAGTTGCAGTATGTTATTATCATTATTTAGTGTACGTTTTAAGAAGATTATATGTTTTCAGGGAAAGTGATTATAACACTGTATTGGGCATATAGAGTATGCCCAACCACATGACGTATGTAGTCTTTTGAATTTTTCAACAAAAAATTTTTTTTTTAAATATATATAAATAGATGTATATATATCTATATATATATATATATATATATATATATATATATTTGCATATATATAATTGCAATGTTGAATCAACTCCTTTCGAAAAAAACTAAACAACTATTTGACCAAAATGGACCAAAATCTAATCAGCTCTAAGTTACAGCGGGGCACATCCATTGCATCATTCATTATTCTGATCGCGTTGTTACTTTTTCAGAAAACGTTAACGAAAAATTTGATACCATAGAAACGGACATACGCACACCCACACACATACAGACATTTTCATAAAAATAGTCTAAAATAACTCCAATGACCACGAAACGTGAAGATCTGCTAAAAATTCGATTTTCGATTTTCGGGGTAATTACAATAACTTCCCTATAAATCGGGAAGTTAATAATGTCGGTATGCGATTACTGCCCGTGCAAAACACAGGCTGTTAGAAAGTAAACGCGACTTTACTGTACATATCTTCGTTTCTCCTTTCCAGGATTGCAAGGATGAAGGATGCGCCTCCTCGTTTGTCGATAATGGAAAAATGGGGTTTTTAGTTTATTTTTACGTTTACGAAGCGTAGTTTGTATTATTCGGCAACATGTAGCAGTCGCTGCTTTATGAGAATAGCTACACGCGCAGCTTTACGCCTCCGAATAATGCAAATTACGCTGTCGAATTGGCAAGCGTGGAGATTTGTAGATTATTGAGAGTTTCTCGGAGCTTCTCAGTGTTCCTCGGCGAAACAACTCCGTTATCCTGTCAACGCGAATGCAAATCGCAGGCAACCGTGCCCATGAATGAATCGCACTGTTACAAAAGCTGGTAATCATGTGAAAATTCAATTAATTCACACAAATGCCGCGTCATTATACTTCGCTGGTATACAATACACTTCCGTTCGTGAGTACTAAGCACCTGGTACGTTTGAAAGAAACAATGCTTTATGAAGCACTATATCACGCCATTGTGGTGCAAAAATGCTGCGTAGTAAACTTGAATATTTCATTCATTTACTTCATTCATTAATTTTATTATCATCTTCGTTGCGGATCTACTAGCAAAATGAAAATTGTCTATGTCAATTTTAAGGAACCGGTTAAATAAAAATTTATCTCCTTCATTTATCTTAAAGTCGAAGATAGTGCAGCAGTTACTTTTTTAAATTCATTAAATCCGGTCCACTTTTTTTAAAAAGTTACTCCACTTTAAAGGATCCATCGAATGGAGACTATTTGATCGAACTGCACGCGCAGCGCGATCAAACAAGTCTTGCATTCATTCTGTCACCCACTTCGTCCTCCAAAGGTTACCCCAGTAACATCAGAATCCGTACAAGATCACCAGTTTTAGTAGCAGATCACGATCTCATTGAGTAACATCGTCCCGTACGAAGATGGAAACTTTTCCGATGCAAGAGACCGTGTTTGACGACCGTTTGGCAAACGCGTGTCGTCGCTCACGGCGATGCGTGAGTAATCTGAATAAATAGGAAAGCCGTTTTATGGAAAAATATTTTACCGGGGATCAAACATCGTGTCATTGTTGCCGCTGTTGTTAGAGCTTCGCTCTTTGCAAACAACGAATCGCGTGGAATTTTCTGCGGACGCAGCCACCCGTTCCTCGGACGCTAATAGTTTATCAAACAGTTTAATATACAACGGAAACGTTGAACCAATGAACAGCACGAGGAACGATTAATAAATGTAAACAATCCAATAAGACTAGCGAGTCTCGCGAGACGCAGAAAATTAAAACGCTAGAACGAGATTCTGGAAACATTAAAATTCAACTTTTAATCGAAATTCAAATTCAGCTCTCATCAACCCCAAATATCTCGAAGCAAGAAACATATCACTTTCACCACTTTTATAATTATGGGCACACATGTGTAATTTCATTCTAAATGCAATTTAACGCAAAGAAAAGGTCTAACACACAATTTCACGTATTTTAAAGGAATGTGCACTCCTTGCAGAGCGCGTTCGACGAAATCGTCGATAAACAATGCCGTGAAATCGGCCGGCGCGCGCGACTAATTCGTCCGAGCCGAGCCAATCCGATCGAGCGTGTTTCGATTGTTCTTTATCGGTCGTCGCTCCTATCAGACCGGAAAATATAGAGGGCCCCTGATAAAGACGGCCGACCGGCCGATTTTCAGCCGTTTCGTGATCCGAACAAGAACGAAAATCGTTTTTTTCCCCCCGTAGCAACAATTCACCGCAGCTGTGCACGCGAAACGACGATCGTAACGCGGTGCGTTTACATTCCTGCGCACTGTGTCATTTCGGAGCAATTATACATCATAACAGGATCGCGGCGGAGGAGTTTCCCGTAAACGAAACGCGAACAATCATCGATCATAGTGCAGCGTTTGCGATAATAGGCGAAATACCAATCAATTCGAAAAAAGAAAATCGTTTTGTTACAGAACACGTGCGCGCTTCGCGATCTCGTTATAAGCCTCCGGCGAGGAACTCAAAGTGCAAAGTATCGAGAACACCGCGAACCTGTCTCTTTTCAAATAGCTGTTTCACTTTCCTTTTCCGCGATCAATTACCAACTAGCTTTTTGTCGATGTCTCCCGTTCGCCTAATTTTACGACGTGATTTCGATTTGGTTGCTTGATCCTCTCTAATTGCGGTAATTTCGTAATTCCGTTGTTTCTTTTTTGTCTTTGTAATATAAAATAACGTTTAATAATTACTTCAATCTTGCAACTCTTTACGCTGCACCAGACGCACGGAAAAATAAACATAGTTATCCACGATGGAATTTCGCACCCCTACGGAGTCTGCCATTCCGTCTCCAACAGTATTACATACTACGATAGCAACGGCGCCTGATCATTGCATATTCACAGATTCCCGAGATTCCTCAGGAACGTCCGTCTCGATCAGCCGACGACGCGTGTCACCGAACCGGATATTCGATCGAAAGTCGCGACTACCCGACGAATAACAAATTCTCCATATGGTTCGCGTCTTCGGGGTAGCCCGAGCAATCGAGTTCAAACCGGTTTAAGGGGGTAGGGTACCCACGTGACATTACTAGAATCTAACCAGAATCTAACTAGATTTTGGGCCCAAAACAGGGGTTTACGCGGTGTCGTTTCACGTCCTCATATGATTATACAATTTTGAGCTGAGTGAGGGCTCATTCGAAAGAGGAAGGTTACACGCAGTGCGCTCTTCTCGATATTTTCGCGAGAAAAATCTTTTTGTGAACGAAAAGTACATTAGAATCTCCGGAATTTTTCTTCATTTTTTTCGCCTACTTTGGACACTAATATTACTTCATATAAACATCATCTAAGAAAAACATGAGAAGAGCCAACTGCGTGTAACCTTCCTCTTTCGAATGAGCCCTCACTCAGCTCAAAATATAATCATATGAGGACGTGAAACGACCCCGCGTAAACCCCTGTTTTGGGCCCAAAATCTAGTTAGATTCTGGTTAGATTCTAGTAATGTCACGTGGGTACCCTACCCCATTATCAATCGAGTCAACGAAATTCTTCGATCCCGCAGAACCTCGAACAATCTTCCGAATTCGCAACGAACTATCCCCCGCGACGTTATCTGTCGGTTCTCGAATATTCGCGGTGACCTGTTCTCGCTATCGGCTCGCGTAGTCGCCTCGTAAAATTCAGTGAGAAGTCGTCCGGTTGTCCAGCAGTGGGACACCGAGCCGCGATTCCGATCGGGTTACCGTTACCCGCGTCGAATTCGGTAATCCTCGATCGAAGACCCGGTGCCGAACCCCGGTACCATTTTGTCACACAACTTTTTAAGTGAAACTTCTTTGCTGAGGATAATAATTTTCTGATGGGACGGATATGACGTTTCGATGCAACGGATGTGGAAAGTGGAGCGCGAAAATTTAAACTGAGAATAAACGGAGAAAAATAATTTCTTACCCCGACGGGATTCGAACCCCGGTCCACCGATTGGGGATAACCAATGATCTTTAGAATGATAGCGAACATTTTGTAATATATCGCAACGAATAAAATGCTCGGTAGTAGGATCAAACGAAAAGGTTTTTATGTTACGACTACAGACATATAGAGATAGACTGCGAGGCGAGTTGAAGATCACACTGTCGGCGTGGGGTACAACACCGACAAAAAATCTAAAATCAAAATTAAAATAAAAATACTAATGTGTGTTTACCAAAATCTAAGTAGCATCCACGTTTTCAATAAAAATTAATAAATATATTTTCATTTAAAAACAAAATTAGTCGCGCGGAAGAAGCTCAGTGTGGTGTTTACAAAGTATTATTATACTGATGTGTGTTTACCAAAATCTAAGTAGAATCCCACGTTTTCAATTAAACTGAATACATATACAGGATTATGCAAACGTAACTTTCATGAAAACTTATTTCTTACAACAACAAAAAATCAAGTTACATCAGATGTTGGAACCGCGATTCATTTTTCTACGATACAGAGCTCCGCTCTTTGTATTGCATTTCTCATTGTTGCCATCATTGGAGCGTCTCTTTTTATGCTATTACATGCATTTGTTATGTGATTCCATAGTTATTGAACGTTATTCATTGTTTTTAAACGGCGAACCGTTTCCGACACGTTCGGCTCAGTTTCTATTGGCCGTGTCGATCGGATGCGCGACACCTTCTCTCCACCTGTTGCTGTTTCCCGCAACGCGCGTATCCCCGATTTCACGGCGACGTTTTCCACGTCGATAGCCGACGACGCGACGGCTCAAAACGAATGAGGTCGACAGTGATAAATATTAAGTAACTGTGCATACGCGGCTACTTTACGTGGGCCGTCGATCTGTTTGGCGAACGATCGGAAAACGCGCACCCGAAGGGCCTTTAGGCCCAGTACGCCTCGTGGGGGATTTAGCCGCGCGATCCTCCGATAGATCGGACGAGATCTTCGACGAGATAGACAGGAACGATCACTTAACCCTTATGTAATCAACCAAAATGTACAGATCATTTAAAGACCTTTCTGTGTTTAATATATTCGCAGAAATTCTCATTATAAATTAATATAATATATTATCGAGTAAAGAATAGACATTCGGAGAAATTTTATAATATTCTTCCGAGGTACCTTAACAAATTGTTGGAAGAAATACAGTGAACAGATACACGGTTGATTACACAAGGGTTAAGGGGTAGACTCGTTTTTCCAGGATTGCAAGGGTGCGGGATTCGCCTTCTCATTTCTCGATAATGCATGCAATGGGGGTATTCAGTAGTGAGAAAAGATCAATGTAGACAGCGATCACCCTCAAAAGTTCTATTTCTACGTTTAACAGGCGTAATTTTGCTTTTGCTTGCGAATAATACAAATTACCCCTCGTAAACGAAAAAATAGATCTTTTGAAGGCAATCGCGGCTTAGATCGATCTTTTATCTAGCGTTTTGGACTACTGAATAACTCCATCTTTGTATTATCGAGAAATGAGTTTTTCAATCCGGGAAAAACGAAGCTACCCCCTTAACACTGGAACTACCGAGCACTAAACGCAGTTGGTATACATTGCCTTCTAATAATGACAATATGGCATTTATTTAGATTTCGTACACAGGATATTTAAATATGTACTTCAATAGAGAAGTTTACTAAAGAAATTTACTCAAAAAAACATATTTATACTTTTCATATTTCTAATCGAACAAAAATTCGCATCAGTCATTTTGACTTGTCCGGTAGTTCTAGTGTTGAGAATAAACGGTACCATCCCCTCGCCGATCTGGTTGTCAAACGATCGGAAAGACGCGCGCCCAAACTTGTAGGTCCATCTCGAGGGGATCTAATCGATTCTCTGATAAATCGGACGAGATCTTGGACGAAGTTGAACGAAATCTTGGACAAGATAGATAGAAACGGTCACTTACGTTTTAACGGTACTCTCGCCGGGTCCTCTAATTCTTTCAGTCAACTCTCCGATTTCAGCGGATCGTGAACGGTCCCGATGATGGATCGTGATTATTTATTCCGGGCTCGGCGAACAACACTCTTAATCGTCCTGCTTTCTCGATCGACGATTCGGCTTGATGAAGATGCACACGAGCGAACCGTTAACGATTGTCACAAAACGTGAGACTTCGAAGGCACCGAGAGGGTTGGTGCGGTAGAACCGAGTTCGTTGTGCGATGGAAAAAGACGTGGTTCAGCTACATCCGAACTGTTCGGGGGTTCGGAGACAACTGAGCCTACCGGCGGACTTTGGAATCGGTGAGCGGTTCGGTTCGCCGACTCAACTTCTCGAGTTCGAGCCCGTCGTGATCGTTGTTTTCTCTGTCTCTCAATACACGGTACACACCAAGTGCACGGTACACGCGGCGCGTTCTACCTTCGCGACGAGCTCGCTTCTGTTCCTCCTGTTCTCCTTCTGCTCCTTTTGTTCCTTCTACCCCGTGGCTTTTCTGTATTACTCGCCTCTCGCCGCGTCTCTCTCGCCTCGCCTTGCCTCGCCTCGCCTCGCCTCGCCTCGCCTTGTACTGTACACTTCGGGCCGAGCAGCACGCGGCAGATACCCGAACACCCAAACCGGCCACGCATGCACGCACGTGCGTGTCTCGTGACTTTGTTGTTCACCCCCCCGTCGCACCGGGTCCAACCAAAATCAGGATCGCACCCCCTCCGGGGAAACCCACCCCTCGCGGCGCGCCAAGCTACCCGAGACTCTTGAATATGTTACCGGATACTTTTTTCGGTCTTACGTTTCTTAGGCTCGGTCTCACGCTGTGTTTTTAAAGGAGAGTCGAACTGGTACTTCACAATTTTGTATTTTTTTTCACTTTTAGCTTCTCTATCTACGCTCCCGTCGATAAATAACAAAATCGCAATTAAATAATACAAGCTTCCAACTTGATTTGATTGTATCATTTTGATGAGATGCAGCTGTTATACAGTCGGAGACGATATCAAGTGGACACTCTGAAAAATCGCATAACTTTTTTAGGATTGGTCCAAACAACTTGAATTTTTTGAAGATGCCAGACCGACTAGTTTAGTAAAGAATGAGTAAGCAAAAATTTTTTTAAATTGCAATTGGTAGGAATCACATACAAAATTTAAAAATTAAGTTTTGTCAACTTTTTTATTTGAATGTTTTATCAAAATCGGTCAGTATTGAGAGCTTAGTCTGCATCGAAATTTGAATAAGTGTCCGGCGACTTATGGACGGGAGTGTAGTTTCGTTGTAATTCCCCTATCAAGTAATCGACATGTGGAGAGTTGATAAATCGTAGTCATAAACGTAAAGATTGCGTTTACAACCCAATATTTCCAACGATTATATCATCGTTTACGTCGTCACGAGGTAAATATCGAAGAACAATTTTTATTCTGATAAATATGTTATTTCTGAGAAGAACCGTCGGAAATAAATGATTATAGCGTACGCTCTTCGTTCTAAGTTCTAGTACGCTGCACTATTTTTTCACCCTTATTCTTGTAGCTTGTCGTTACTACCTTCTGTCATTATTATTGTCCGTCGTCGCTGTTTTCTCATTTACTAATGTGTATCCTTCCTCAGTCGATTGTTATTCAACGCGCGAGCAGCTTCATTTAATTATACCTCGGCCGTCGACTATAATCGTAATTTAATTCCAATTCTTTCTTCTGGTTATTACATCTTATAAATATTGAGATGAACGCTGAATACATTCTTCATCGTGTCCTACTAACTGGCGTGCACTTTCAGTGGCTCGCTTCAATAATAATTATACGAACTCGCTTATCGATTGCAGTTAACATTATTCTCTCATTAAACCCTAAAAAATGTATTACTTAAAATAAAAAGATCCGCTGTCTACTTATAACTATATTAAAACAAACACTCCACGACTCATCGCGACTACGATTCATCGTACAGCCGCTGACTCAAATAATAATAGAAAAATGTATGCTATCGGCGCACAGGTTCGATCACAATGAAAAACAAATCAATTTTGCAAAAATTAAATTATTCCCAACGTTTCGATCCTGGTATGGATCATCTTTAAGAGAATTTTGCGTTTGCTATGTGTAAAAATGTTTAGAAACGTGTAAATTGAGTCAACATGGAACTCAATTTTAAATTTACACGTTTCTAAACATTTTTATACATAGCAAACGCAAAATTCTCTTGAAGATGATCCATACCAGGATCGAAACATTGGGAATAATTTAATTTTTGCAAAATTGTTTTGTCTTTCATTGTGATCGAACCTGTGCGCCGATAGCATACATTTTTTTTATTAATTAATTACGATCGATAAAATGGAATATTTATTCAAATAATAATCACACGAGTGGAATTAATATTCACTACCGTTTGAATAATTACGAACGGTACTCCGGTATGATAACCAAATTAAAGTGCGCGAAAGGCTGTCGATAGTGGTACATACGCGTTATTATGCTTCCATTGTTGTGTAGTGGATTGGTACGTGATCGATGAAGCCTCTTCGTTCACAGTGTCAGTTCTACACGATCGTCGTTCAGTCATTTCGAATTCTCCATCCCTAGGTCCCTAATCTCCATCCCTAATCATTCGGTGATTTTTATGGTTTCTGACCTGGGAAATCCTGTTACCGGGCAACTTTCTCAACCGCGTGACCTTGTCTTTTTCCCATACGATGAAAATTGTTTTCGTGTTTCGTCAGAAAATCCCGGGACGCGTTGAAATTCCCAATCGCTATCCGCTATTGCAGATTACTGACCTAACTGCTGAAAACTGAACATGTCACTTGTGGACGTTGTGTTAAGTTAAATACATTGTAATTGAATCGCGTAATTGAATTACACTTACAGTTGCAGTTGGTCACACAATCGATCGGAAAACGATCTTCCTTTTTTCCGCGAGTTAACGATGACGGTATAAGGATATCGTACATGTGCGCATGATAAAATCCAAAGCTCGTATGTAAAGTTGATCCTTGAAGTATCCCCGAGGGACCCTCGCTTTGCCCATCAGTATTTTTCCATTGCACAATCATCGACGGAGCCCATCGTCGCCTGGCGACGCTTCTTTAATAGACAAATTCTAGGGATACCTTAAAAAGATGACCACACCTCGATCTCGGATGGTTTTCTCTCTTTTTTTTTTAAGGGCCCTCTCTCTATCTGGAATATCAACCGATGTATATATCTTTCCATTTGATTTCGACAGTGCTCCTCGGACGTTTAAAATAAAATGGTAACCAGGCGCCGAACGTTGCAAAATTACTTTATTATTCGATACATCGATATTTTGTTGTCCGGAATAGAAATTTGTATCTGAAATTTCACCAAGTAGGCCATGGCTTTGTAGGCCGATCCGTGGGATTATGACATCAATACATTTTGCGTAACACCTGCTGAACGACAAATGCCTAAGTTGGGTTAATATTCAGGATGCACCACCGAATCGATCAGCTGGACAGATTATTCACGACCGCCGTCATTCACACGTTCGAGATATCCTGTTCGAAGAATAGAGAGTGATCGACGCCAGCAGGGTAAACGTTGGCAATAACACCTGATTTCCAAAGCTTGCCGAAAATTGAGAACGCTGTTTCTTCTTTAACACTGGGTTTACGGGACCCATTATTTTCTAAACGCACAAAAATGATTATTATGTGTCTACATGTTCATAGAGGCTCTGTACACTTTCTAAATAAACTAGAACGTATTATTGTTTTGATAATACGCACAACGCAAAGACGAAACGCGACGTTTAGTATTCTTCATATACGCTTTTAGAGCAAGGCTCTACATCGATCGCAATTTCGCTACTTCCGGTCGTTCACTACATCATTATGGACGAACACGTTGCACACATCGAGTGGCCAATGTCCATCTAAAGTGTCTTTTTCTTGAAATTTCTGTGGAGGATATAACGACGACAACTAGAAACAGCAAGAACCTGCTTAACACTTCTGTTATTGTGAGACTAATAAAAATAGCGATTTAGTATTACAATAGATTTTTAAATGGAGTATTCACAAAGTAAATCGTTATCGAAAACGCGCGGTTTCCGCCGTGTTCGAACGGGCTCTAACTCTTCGTTTGATTCAGACATTTACAGCCTCACGATATTGTGTCAAGCGACGAAACCGCAGAAGAAAGACGAGCAATCGTAAATTACAAAATCCTTGACTAGAAGTGATTTCATACAAAGAGGCGGATACAACGATAACATAATTTATTATTCATTTTTACAAATACTTTATTCACAATTCACAATTTCCTACTTGTATCACTCGACACACGTATAAATGAAATAACTCGACTACTTAGAGAGCAATTATTCTTCCTATTATTCCTATAGTAACATTGGTATAATCAAGTAAATTATTCTCCAAGTCACCTAAATCAGTGTTTGAGATTCTACATGCATTCCGTATCTTTGACAATTAAAAATTTCATATAAAATGTCTATAATAGATCATTGACGTTTCGAGATCTTGCATGCGTTACGTATCTGTAATGATTAAAAATTAGACTAAAAAACATTGAAATTAGGAAATAATTAGTTCTATCTATCGCATACCGATGTTAAGCATATTCAGTAGCTGTTTATAAACTAATTTCGGAGCATCGGTAGCCCATAAAAAGTCTATATGATTGAATTTATCGTATGGCACGTCGTAGACTGTTGGTCGATGAGGTAGCTTGTTTATTAAGTTCTTCACATCCTGGAAGAAAAATACAACACATTTAGTAAACGAACTTCCATGGAGCAATCTCGCATCAGAATAAATTACGGTAAGTCTTCGACTTACGAAAACGCTGGAATGAATTAACCGCGTAAGTCGAGGACTTACTGTATCTTCAACAATTTCTCGAAGCATATACCTGAGTACTAGATAACCAGTCGTTTCTGCCGCAAAACAATGTTATCGGTACGGTAATCCGCGACAAATTATACGCAGGTGGATGAAAGCTCTTGTATTTCATTATATTCCCCATTAGGCCATAGTCATATTGTCTGAAGTATCCAGACCCAATTTCTTGCGCGTAATGGACCATTGTCTTCGTCGAGGTGCCAGCAGGCGTGTGGCTCAGAATCAAAGGCAGCAACGGCTACAATTTAAGCACAATTAAATCTGTTTTAACTAATAAAATAATTAGAACAAGGGTCAAATAGATTTTCCAAAATACCTACATAGCTGAACTGAGCCTCGTCGAATCCAGTCAAGATAAACATCAGATTTGCACAAATTTTCTCCTGCCAGGGAAAAATATTGCACAGAGTTTTCGCTAAATATTTGATAACGAAGTTTTGAGGCAAGAATTCCGTTTCACCGAGCAAGAAGAAGATTTTCTAGAGTTTCGAAAAAGAAGAAGTGTTAAAATCGCGCGCTCTAAAATGGCTTATGAAACATATTAAACATACATGTATACCTTAAAATTGGTCGCGATCGGAGAGAAATATTTCAATGGGCTTTCCACGTGTTTCATGTAGACAACCGGGGCCAAACTGTATACCGATTGTAAATATTTTGTCATGTACGGCTTCTCGCTGGCCATTACATAGAAAGCTGTTGTACCCATAGAGAAACCGATATACGCTCTTAAATAGTGATGTTTCTGTCCCACGACATAACTGATCATTGCTGGTAGATCGTAGATGCCTGACTCGTGAAAACTGCAAAGACAATCACGATGTAATTATTCGTATTATTAAAGTATAGTATTTTTCAATTAGCAATACTCTATTAATACTATAAGAAATTAATGTTCTATAAAATCTCATTAGAGGTACATACCTGAAGTCCCAAAACTTAGGGTCCCAAGTGGTCATCCTAACGTGCGCCCTTGAATAAGTGTTTCCTCGAAAATTGCCGAACCAGACATCGTAACCCGCGTCGGCTAATAAGTAAGCTGCAAAATACAATAATAAAGTAATAGACGAGAAAGCTTGCAAAAATAGATTACGTTAGACGTTATTAATAGACAGCGGATTTTAACATATTACGAAAGAAAATCAGTTTCTATTTCGCTCCAGTTTGTTAAAAATCAAATAGAAAATTATTATTTTCCATTCTCGTAATAATTTATGTTTAACAACTAGACAGCGGATCTTTATAAATTATTACGAGAAATACTCGTGGATACTTCATTATGAATGAAGATCGTTAGTATGCGTCACCGACGCGACACAGATTACGCGGCAACATCTACGAGCGACAAAATTAAAATAGTTTATCTCGTCGGTGACTGTGAGTGTCAATCTCATCCTGAATATGTTAATACATACTCGGTCAACCGGAAATCTATTAATAGATTTTTTTAATGATTGCATTACATCTAAAGCAATACAACGCAACGTTTTAAGGCAGAAATATTTATAATAGATAAGATGTTTTACCAAGAGCCTTTCCTTTTCCAAGAATAACCCAATCGGCCGAACTACCGAGTACACCATGTTGCAAAAGGATCGCGGGTGATCCAGGTTTTCCCGGAATTCGATGCATTGTTAAAAGGTAGCCATCTTCTGTTTCCACAACGTGACCTTCCGCAGGATACCCTTCTCTTCTTATCAATTGTAGCTGCAAAATATAATTGATTTTTAAATTATCTGAAAGAACGTAGTTGCACACATACATCTAAAGCATGTATACTTTATAAACAAAGTCGAAACCAGAAAAATAACCACTTAATACTTCCCATCCCTTAACTCCATAGTTTATAGAATTCTAATTAAATTAGCTTTAAAATAATTAGATAACTTACCGTGTTTAGATTGTCGCTTGGATCAGAATTGAGCGAAATTAAGTTCTCATTAATTCCATAAGATTCGTTGAACTTTTCGGCGTTGTTACAAAAGACGAACAAGGATAAAAAGACGATTAGAGATTTCATTTTGAAAATTGTTCACTTGACAAATCGACGAGCTATTTTATACGATTATTATTATTAATATCCAATAATATTAGTCCATATTTTCAACGAAGAAAACACATCGGCACGCAGGATGTTTCTGACGTCTCGTTCGCGTATACAGCTTTTATAAACTCAACTTGTATACTACATATATCTATACATGATTCATTAACTTGCACTTCGCAACCTCGACTGAATAATAAGAAGACACTGAAACAAAGAATATGCTTTAACAAATTATTTTTATACATTTACATATTCATTTTAATTTCTACAATGTGTACTCCGCAATTGGATAGGAAATATGTAGTTCGAACTTTGGCGCCACAGTGTCAAATTTGAGAAGATAAACCGCATGAGCTACCTGCGATAACAAGTTACTATCAAACAATGCGATTGTTTTAGAAAGAAAACAAAAATAATCTAATTATTACAAATTCGATTGTCAACTTTGTCGCAGACTACTTCATTTTAGTAACACGATCTCTATGAATGTAGGGTTATATTTTACAAATTTTCAAACGCACAATGTGTACAAAGTAGGAATGTTTCCCGTGTTCTTTTGTGAATTTAATAAAATACGTGGTAAACAAACACTTTAAGCGTTCGATATTAATTGACTAATTACAATTGAAGTGTCGAAATGTTCAAAATCTCGTACTATCACGTAATATAAGTAAACGATAACATTGTCACGCTGCCGAAAGGTTCTGACTTCTGACGGTTCTCTATGTACGATACGCTACAATTGTACCTTGTACTGTTATAGATAATAATATCTACGTAGGTATGAATAATTTCACTGTAAAACAATCTGTAAAATCGTATCTTGTAATAACGAAACAAATGATTTAAAAAAAGATCACATTCAAAAGTTCTTTCAATCAAAAATGCATATTCTGTTGCCGGTTGAATCGCGTATCTCCGTTACACGTTTATTAAAAAATTTTAAATACATATTCTGTAAGCTATATATTCTATTTTATGTGTTGCTATTTTTTAAATACACATTCTATACGCTATATATTCTATTCTAAGTGTTGCTATTTTTTAAATACATATTCTGTATGCTATATACTTTATTCCATGTGTTGCTCTTTTTAAATACATATTCTACATGCTATAATATTCTATTCTATATTCTATAAAATATTATAACTGCTTGTTGAATATGCTATATATTCTATTCTATAGAATATATTCTGTATTTATATCGTACATTCTACATGAATATTCAATATTCCATAAAACATTATAAATGCTTATTAACTACGATATTTTAAAATGACTTCCATTTAGATTTCAGTACAGAAAAATGAATGAAATTACATTGCCGCCCTCGCCGAATTGGTATTTAAGCAACATTCTCGCATGCTCTTACAATGGAACCGTTGCATGGGGAGCCAGAAATATGCTCGTCATTCTAAAATGTAATGAAAACGAGAAAACAGTGAGTCATTTTATAATACGGAATGTTCATAAGCTCAGGTTGACGTGTGTCGCCTTTACTCCTGAGTTTGTAGAAGTGAACAGCAATTTATTGGCTTCTACCGGAGACGACCATATAGTCAAAGTATGGGATACAGATACATTGTCCACAGTTTATAGTTATTCGTTCGGAATAGTAAGTAGATAGAAATTGTACGCTTTACGAAATTGACACAATTACTTCTTATCCGCTATTTCCTTTTAGGGCAAAGTAGCTGTGGCAACAGATTGGTCGTACAAAACACCTTACTTATTGTACGCTGCAAGTTCTGATGGTTGCGTATTGTCATGGAATGTTTACTTCAATGTTACCTCGTCTATCTCACTGGGGAAAGTGGCACCTACATATATATCCTCTTGCCCTCATCATCCACATCTTGTGGCAATAGGTTCGAAGAGTGGTTTGGTTTTTATAGTTAATTTTGAAGGGAAAGGATCAGTGACATATAAATTGAGAGGACACGATACCGAGATAGTCAGTCTGTCTTGGTGCCCTTCGGAACAGAATGTTATAAGTGGAAATCAAAGTGCAGATTTACTTTTAGCTTCTGCTGGAAAAGACAGGTAATTAGAGGTGTCCGAAAATTGCCACAAATACAACGATTGTCTACCAAATTGTTTTAAATTTGTATCGTAGAACAATTTATATTTGGAGAGCTGGGAAGGATGGACGTTACGAAACGACAATTTCATTGCCTCAAGTTCCGATTGTCACTTGTCATCACAGAAGTAAATTAAACGTAGGTAGCTGGACCATTGTGCGTTGGATAGAACCTAAATTATTGTTTACAAGTTCTACCTACGGAGAATTAATTTCATGGGATTTCTCAACAATAACCAAAGGCAAACCTGCTTGCAAGCTGGTACACGCGCATCACATTAGAGGTCTCTTTTGTATCGCACATGTACCGGACAAGCAAGAAAATGTGGTAGAAGATTGGAGAATCAGGAAAAGGTGATGCTCTAATTGTAGCTTGAAAGCAAATTCTAATGTTTCTAAAATGCAATTTACGAAACAGTAATGTTGTTGAACGAATTACAGGCATAAAATCTGGACTGTGGCACAAGATCGCAGACTTATTTGCTGCACAATACAAGAAAATAATGTTGAGATAGAATATAATGTGCATACTCAAGGTGGATACGTCTATTGTATTGCAGCTTGCCCGTTAGAGACTTCACGCATTGCATTCGGAGTTGGTGATTCAGGGATACGATTGTGGAATTTATCAGAGGCACATACCAATATTTTCGATATTACACTTTTATGGCAAAAGATTAATGGAAAGATTCGCTCGGTAAGAACACGTTTGTAATGTTACTTGTAAAATCGTGAAAATGGAAAGTAAATCGCACAACTGTACATCTAGATATCATGGCATCCTGAGAAAGAAAACTTATTAGCATACGCAACCGAGGAAGGTCGAATTGGTGTTTTCGATACGAATGGTAACAAACCACCCACTTTATGTAGACAATACCATAGAAATGTGGTATACGTTATTCACTGGGGTCCTCATCCGGAAAGCAAACACCACGTCTTGTACTCCTGTGCCGAAGGAGAATGTGTGTACTACGATCCAGTTAAACTAAATCAAGGTAACATCTTATATATTGCACCTTGAAAGATGTACTAGTGATTATAATCGTAATTATACGTTTTAAATTAGAACCTAAATCGGTGTTCAAGAAAGACTGCACGGAATTCAGTTGGAAGCCGGATTTTTCATGCTTGGCGATAGGATTTGAGAATGGGTATGTTTATGAAGTATTCAATAGATTGAAGAAAAGATAAAAAGTCAACACTTAGTTTTTGTAATTTTTCAGATCAATCTCGTTTCTTAATCGCAAATTACAACAGCGGGGGTACACTAAATTCGGCTCCGCCATGGTGCATTGCTTAGTGTGGCATCCAGAAAGCACAGCGACAGACTTAACGTATTCTCCGATGAGAAATTACTTGGCTGTTGCTTGTAAATCTTGCACAATAATGATCTTGAACGTATCCAATTTAATGGAACATTTAACAGCAGAAGATTCAACTGAAAATGACGATGAACAGAAATGTGATTCGTACAAAGTAAACGAAATCGTAGCTACCTTAACGGGACATGTTCAAAGCGTTGTTTGTTTAGCATGGAATCCGTACATCACTGGACAGTTGATATCCGGTAGTTACGATTCTACTGCGCAGGTAAGAACATAAACACGACAGTACTATCCAGCAATAACTTCTTATTTCCTTTATATAATGGTTATCGTTCCTTAGGTATGGAATGTTGAAACACAAGAATTAATCGCTACCTACTTAACTCATTCCGGTCCAGTATTGTGCTGTATGTGGAGTCCGCTAAGTCCTGATTATATTATAACAGGATCGCTAGATTTTACTCTCCGAGTGTGGAAAGTTACAGACAATAAGGCCGTCACACCGCAAGAAGCAGTACAAAAGAATCCAGTCAAGAAACATAAAAAGAAACAAACCAAAACAAACGAAATCACTAATGCTTTGGTTACGAATGGTGTATCGGAGTTAACTAGTTCCGTATCGGAGTGCTCAATATCGAATGTTTCACAATTCGCGGAAAGTATGAAAATAATATTTTTCATTACAGCTAAGTTATTTTGTAATATCGAACGTGTATTTTTCATTTTAGAATCGAAAATGTTAGTGGTGAAAGAAGAAAGAAAGAAGAAAGCCGAGAGGACATCTTATTTCGCGAAAAGCACCAAAACAATGAATGATAAAAGTAGTTTGCTTAATTCTCTCGTAGACATTGTAAAAAATGCGAAACGCGAGTATGTGAACTCTGAAGAAGATTATCAAGACTCGTCCCATCATATGACGACACTATTGTTCTCGCCGAAAGTCAATTTTATGTCATCGTTCACCGACGATAGTAAGTAGTACATAAAACATATTATAATTAATTGCACATATTTATATTGCGAATGGTTATATTCACAGAGTCGTCTCATGCTGAAAAAAGTAGACATGACGTAGTTACAGAGATGGATGTATGGTGCGATAATCTGAAACAGAACTTAGACGACGCTGCCAAAGAGAATCGTCTCAATGACTTTCTCGTTTCGCTTTCGGCTAGCTTATCTATGAAGTATGCATGACTTACGTCTTAATTGCGTAAAGTATAAAGGAATAACAAGACTGCGAATCTTTATGCATTTATAGCAAAATTGTTGAAAAATTTTTAAAATTGATGATGTCGATATAACATTCATATCTTTATTTCGTACAAAGATCCGCAATTTAGTAATAACTTAGAATCATTGTGAAATCAATTCAACAACTGCAGCATCTTTCAGGACATGGAAAGAGATGTGCGAGTTGTATGCTTATCAATTAATAAGCGACGGTAATACTTACAAAGCTGTAACATATTTGCTTTCCATACATAAAACTTACGAAGCCATAGAAGCATTTCTGAATGCGAATTTACATAAAGAAGCATACGCTCTTGCAAGATGTAAGGTTGAATCTGACGATCCGATCCTGACTAATGTATTAGAAAAATGGGCGAAATACAGCGTGGATACTGGACGTTTCGAAGAAGCTGCGTACATGTAAGTTGTTATGCTATTAAAAAACCATAATGGAAATCATAGATAATTATCAAACTATATTTTTTAGTTACGCTAAATTGGGAAATTTTACTGACACAATCAAATATCTTGCATTGCGTGTAGATGTAAGTAGTTTAATAACCGCAGCTGTAATCGCAGATTTATGTAACAACGATATTCTTAGTAAATCTTTAGCTGAAGAGGCAATGGACTTAGCTTTGAAAAAATCAGAATACAATTCGGTACAGGATATAATCGCTAAGTTTCCATACCTTAAGGTATGTTATCTTTTATATTATAAAATACTTATAGATACCATTAATAAATATTAATACTTCCACGTTTCTTTAGTATCGAGAAATACAATTAATAGTTTTAGAAGAGCTTCGGAAATTAAATGAAAAGAATGTGAAGCTTGAAACAATACGAATGTGGTTGAACGGAGAACTAAACGATGATCTGTTACACGGCTTGGAGACAACTTGTAAAGATTATTATTGTTATTACAATGACTTACGGCAAAGCAAAATTTGTTATACCCTTGACAATAAACAGACGGTAAGAATATATTCGAAGTAAATCGTCCGATGAAAATTAACTGTAGTTTTGATTTCAGCCGTGGTTGAACATTAGCTATGAAGTTGCGTTGGCGTTGATTTCTTCCGATAAACAACAACAATTGAAACATATTGTTGCTGCATTAGGTGTGATCACTCAATTTGAAACGTTGCATCCGCAAAATGTTGAAAATGAGTGTAGCTTGTTGTTGAAAGTAATTCTAATGTTGGACTCTAGAAATCCAAAGGATACCGAAAGCATATTTGCGAAAACTGATTATCCTGTATCGGTCAGTTTACGAGCATACTTGTGCCACGCTTTGTTGAATTGGTGTGTAAATAGCATAGATGACGAAACTGTAAATCTCGACATTCAGATTTACATCTCTTTGATAGAAGATTTGATCGAGGACATTCTGAATAAGCAAATAGTCAAGCAATGGTTACTGAAAGGTGAAATTCGAAAACTACAAGATCAAGTACAATCTGTCTTATGTAAGTTGAGCAAGTATTACCCGATTTATTTCTCATAAAGCTTTTACTTTAATTAATGGACACGTTTATTGTTTCGTTAGGTAAAACACAAGAAGGAGATTCCAGTACAACAATTCTTCTAGAAGAACTTGTCGTACAAGAATTGAACACGTTAAAAGCTGAAAAGAAACAACTCGATGAAACACTGGTTTGTGTTCCTAATCCATGTGTGGTTTATAGCAAAGCGCAAGAATTAGGGAGCAAACTATTAGATGAAAGTCTTAAAACTAGGTTCCTAGAAATGGTTTCTACAGCATGGACGAAAGCTACCTCGGAGAAATAAAATAATACATAGTATCTAAGCTACATAAATAGAGATTAAGGCACATGTTCCTCACTGTATTTACATAATTTAGATATTATGTATCTTGTCTGACAATATATTTCATTCTCTACAGCGATCAGAAAAATACGATTTTTATTTATATTAATTATTGTAAGTTTTACAAAATATCATTTTGTTTTTAACCATTAAATAAGTCTTCAACTCGCGCTTACTCTCCAAAAACGAATTTCTCTATCGCTTGCAGCACAAATGTAAGGCAACTTATAATGCCACGTTATTCCACCTATTAACTTAACTTGTCCACAGAGTATTTCTTGATCGGACTTTAGATTCCTTACTTTTAATAAATTGTCTGGCTTGCCAATGGTTGCTACTAAATGATCATAAGCTGGAGAAAATTTCACTATTAATCCACCTTCGATATGAGGGCGATTCGAGTCTTGAGGTAAACTAGAAGAACAAGGATATACATTAATTTTTAATATTAATTGAGTTAGATTTATTTGCATTACCTGAATTTTGATATGTCCCATAGAAGCAACTTTCCAGCAGCCATACCAGCTATTTTAAACGGATTAGATCCCCAATCGACTGACATTAAAGGTACAACATCTGCGTCTAGAGACATAATTGCTTGTTGACTTCGTATATCGTACATGTGAATCAGACCGTTCTTTTCTCCCACAAGGAGTTTGCCAGGTTTCTCATTGTGAAACTGTACAGCCATTCCAGGCGATGTTAAATACATTGTAGAAATACACCTTCCTTCCTCGTTTACTGCCCACAGCTTACATGTATAGTCATCAGACACGGAAGCCAATATTTTCCCTTCGGTATCGTAACAAATCGAGTTCACGTAATCTTTATGTCCTTCCATCTTGTGTTATGAAAGAAAAATTATTATTCAAAATAAATATAATCATTTTATATTATGCATTCATCGATAATCGTTTACTAGTTTACCTCCCATATTGTGCTATCAGATGTATTACTACAATATAATCTTATTTTAAGATCAGCCCCAGCAACGCTGAACGTCAACACCTTTGATACCACGCTTAAACAGGTTTCTGGACTCCAAGCGATAGCATGAGGCCTAGTATTGTGACTGAATGTTCTATAACGACTGTACGTAAAATCTTCCACTGTCTCATCCTCCTCCTAAATACGTGTACATAATAATTGTTACTCGTTCGATTCTCTGAATGAAAAATATGTTCAATTGTTCACAATTCTGAACTCATTTATCTCTGTTTCAGACAGTCAATAAACGCGCAAGAAATCATTACCTGAAACTTAATATTACCGATAACAATTTCCTCGGCAAGAGCGATGCAGATTAAATTTTGCGACCATTCATATGGCGACAAAGCAACGCAATATATTTGCTTCGAAAATTTCAATTCAAACGTAGACGGTGCGGTCAGGCCCTCGTCCATTGTTTTATTTGTATTTTCGTTCTCGCAATGCAACAATTACACTATCCAGTGTTCAAATACGAAGGATTGCCGGCATAACCTTTATAAGTGCACGAACAGAGCTCGCTCCAGCAATTCTCCCGATAGAAGTCTCGGCAATTTTTCTATGAACGGTAAATGAACAATCAACAATATCTACTTTCATTTACCAATTCGTTTGTAATACAACGATTCCATACATCGTTATGTTCCAATCGGCAATTATAATTTCGTATAAACATAAAAGAACATACAAGCATCGCGAGGTGAGGTTAGGTTGAATTCAAATGATCTGTATGTAGAGGGCAGTAGGTATTTTACGTATGGTATGGTATATGTAATCGTTCAACGTGCCGCGTATATCTCGGGAACGATATTTCTTTTACTAAGTACAAGATCAGCATTTATGCACGCTGCAAATTTTTGATTCCTGGATCAACAATCAGATATGAATTGACAGATCGTATTGGCAGAAATCTTGCCAAACTGTATCCTCGATCTGCCTCGATCCACGATCGCGTTACAAGGTGAGTTACCTTCTGTCAAGGCATGCTGACCAGGACATGCTGTGCACACTTCGCAAGCTGCTTCACCTCGTGTTTGCCTTTTTAATTACATGATTTCATATCATCTACGTATTACACAAATTTCCACTGTTTCACGTAAGCTTAACATAACACGTACGATACACCGATACTTTTTACCGAAACTCGTTTACCCTCGTTAGCTTGTCTACAGTTTTGAATTTTTTAAAGAAACCAGCGTTATTTCGTGAATTTTTCAAGCTCTTTGTATTCTCTGCAATGTTTTCTGTCGTTCAACAACTCGTACGTACCATTTATAAATATTACACTTTGACAAACAACAGAAAACTTTACTTAATTGAGATATAGAATATTTACAAAAGTGCTTGCCTCGGAAAAGGGAAGAGGTTTTATCGTTTACAGTGAAAATTGATAAATCAATGATATCTCTGATACGTGTGTTACACAAACTAAATATTTGACTATCGTTTTGTCATTTAACCATAGTGCTGCAGAGACATGGGTCAGTCAACATTTATGCAAAATGTTGTGGTCGTATATCTCAACGTATAGTATAATTATCAACAGTTGTGTAGAGTGCTGAGAATCTATTTTGTGGTCACACATCTCATTATGTCTATTATCGGTATTCTTTTGCATTTAAGTTAGAAGAAGAAACATTTAGATGCTACGAGCAAACTTATCAGACTGCAGATACTTTCTGTATTTATGAAGAAATTAGTTGGAGAAATATAAAACACTAATAGATTAGGAGAAATCAAGAATATTTTAATGTTCTTTTTAGTGTAACAAAGTCATTAAGGAATAAAATCAATTTTTATATTACTCCTGCTTCCCACAATCAATGCAGAACATTTTTATTTTACATAAAGATCTGCAGTCTACTTATAATTTATGTGTCGTGTAATTATAACTAGTAGAAACAAAACTTACGAATATATTGGTAATTGGAACTGTCCAATAGAAGATTATAATGCATTGTTGCATGTTAATCTGTTACAGTGTATTAGGTAGGGATGGAGTTTGGTGTAGGCGATGTCGCCCAAATATCAGCAGAGCTTGCTCAAGTGGTGGAAGTGATGATGTCGCCAAACGTACCGCAGCAACAACGTTTGGAAGTGTACAACGCTTGCGAACGTTTCAAAGAATCTTCTCCTTTATGCGCACAATGCGGACTGTACCTAGCACAAAAATCCCCGAACAGAAGTTCGGTAGTTCGTCATTTCGGTCTGCAGCTGATGGAGCACTGTATTAAATATCGATGGACTCAAATATCTCAATCGGAAAAGATCTTTATAAAGGAAAATGCAATGAAACTGCTTCAGGAAGGTACAGAGCCGTTATTGCAAGAGGAAGCTCACATTAAAGACGCATTATCTCGGGTTGTGGTAGAAATGATCAAACGGGAATGGCCACAACAATGGCCTACTCTGCTCGGTGAACTTAGCCAAGCATGTACGAGAGGGGAAAGTCAAACTGAACTAGTTCTTCTTGTGTTTCTAAGGCTGGTGGAAGATGTTGCACTTTTGCAAACGTTAGAGTCTAATCAGAGAAGGAAGGACATCTATCAAGCGCTTAACACGAATATGGCTGAGATTTTTAGCTTTTTTTTAAGATTGATGGAACAACATTTCTCAGAGTTTCAAAAGAAGAGTAGTTTAGGTTGTATCTCCGAGGCAGCTGCGCATAGCAAAGTTGTACAGGTGTGTTCAACATAAACATTTTTAATTAAAGTAAAGCTATATTCAATTATCTTTATTCGATAGGTAGTGTTGTCTACTCTGACTGGATTTGTAGAGTGGATTTCGATAAATCATGTCATGGCGGAAGATGGTAGATTATTGCAGATATTGTGTCTCCTATTGGGAGATCCGATATTTCAATGTTCGGCTGGCGAATGCTTGTTACAAATTGTAAATCGGAAGGGGAAAGCCGAAGATAGAAAACAGCTAATGATACTGTTTTCCGAAGATGCTTTGAGATACATTTACGCAGCTGCGACTGCTGTACCACCTGTGACTGGGTCAAACGAGTTTATTAACTCTTCGAATAATCATTATTTGTTTTTGAAGAAGCTCACTCAGGTAAATATTATAAATGATTCTGCACATTATTAAGAAACTGATTATACAATAAATTCAGGTGTTAACCGGAATGGCAACTCAACTTTGTACGCTGTGGGGTAAAGACGATGGTTCAAGCATTAGACCGGCACATTTTAACATATTTTTGGACACAGTGATGACTTTTACTATGTCTTCGAGTCTGACACTGATACACATGGCCAACGCAATCTGGATAATACTCTTCAAACACGAACAAATAAAGCAGGATCCATTGTTGCTAACATACATACCGAAATATGTAGAAAGTACAGCTCCGAAGTTGATAAAGGTTGCATATCCGCATGGTGGACAGAGCAACGGACTGAGTTCTTATTGTCTAGCCGATTACGACTCTGAAGAAGAATTCAATGTGTTCCTTTATCGATTCAGAACTGATTTATTGGAAGGATTTCGACAAGCAACAATGGTAGCGCCGTTAGTAACGTTTACCTATGTGCAACAGTGGTTAACAGCTAAGATAACGAAGGGCATGGCAGATCTTCGATACAAAAGCGATCAAAATGATCCGCAGTATCTGGAGTGGGAAGCTCTCGCACAAGCTTTAGATTCTGTTGTATCGAGAATACTTCTGATCAACGAACGTCCAAGCGTGCAAACTGGCTTACAACTATTGGAATTATGTCTTGGCTACTCTCCACAAGATCCTTGGTTGCTGTCAGCCTTGCTCTCTTGCATTAGCGCCCTTTTCGTGTTCCTATCTATGTCGAGCGGTTCGATGGCTATGCCTGGAGTAGCCATCCTGCCAAGAGTACTAGAAAAGATCTTCGCTGCTCTGGTATTTGAAGCACCCGGTGAAACGAAGGGTACTCGATCTAGAGCAGCGAAGAACGTTAGACGACATGCAGCTAGTCTCATGGTCAAGATCAGTTTAAAATATCCATTGTTGCTCCTTCCAGTTTTTGAACAGATACATACGATGGTTCGCGGCTTGGCTAGAGAACCTAGTTCCTTGTCCAAGATGGAGACTATTACATTGTATGCTGCGTTGCTATTGATATCAAATCACTTTTGCGATTACGAAAGGCAAACTAGATTCGTTGCAGAGGTAATTAGTGAAGCGTCGACAAAGTTTATTGCTCTTGGAGCTGAAGCGTTCAAAGGTCCGCTGGAACTAATGAGATTCATAGGATTAGACAGACCGCCGGTCGAGAACATGTCTGAAGATCCGGCTGGTCAAAATCGAAGTGACTTAATGATTTGCATTTTGACGATACTGAGCGTTGTAAAACGGTGTTCGATCCCGGACGATCCAGATCGTGCTGCGAGAGGTAGTTTCGTCGCTGCGCTCAGCGAGAGCGGAAATCCGGTATATAGAAATCCTGCCACGCCTCATGTAATTCCACTTTTGCCTACGCTCTTTGCGTTGCTTAGAGTAATGAACGCTTTGTTCACCCCTGCAGCATTGGCAGCTTTATCCGAGGTAACGACACAATTGATAAACTTTTCATGTTAGTTAAATACAAGACGGTATAATAAATCTTGCTTTTAGGGATACAAAAGCGCTCACGAATTACTAGAATCGGAGAAAGCGAGTTTATTAGGTTTGAATGTAACAAATGATAATGCCTCTGAACCTGATCAATCTTCGAGCAACGCTTTGGTTCGGATGCAATCGTTTCTTAGTACTATTCACGATCAGTGCTATCACATGTTGGGTAGCGGCTGCCATATGATCGGAAGAGACTTTTATCAATTGCCCGGTTTAGCACCAGCGCTTATCAACTCGGTCTTTTCGAATATGGAGGTAATCTTTTATTGGTTTCGTTTGTAAAATAACGGGAAAGTATATTCGTATATTTTATTGATCGATTTCAGATGATTCCAGACTACAGATTACGACCTATCATACGCGTCTTCATGAAGTCTTTTATATATTCCTGCCCTCCTGCATTTTACGAAAGTGTTCTGGTACCTGTACTGGCTCACGTTTCTACGCATAGTAATCTATCGTCTTCTTTTATCTTTCTGTTCTCCAGTACGATTGATACATTCGTTTAAATTTCAACTGTGTTTTACAGTGTGCCAAAGATTAAGTGCCAAGTGGCAATATATTGCACATCTATACGAGTCCGGCGGTTTGGATGAAGAGAATACTGATACGCAAGAAGTTATCGCCGACATGTTAAACCGAAACTTAACCAGAGATTTTGTAGATGTATTGAAGGTGGCTCTTGTCGGAGGTGCTGCTAGCGATGCAACACCTCCAGATACAATGGAACAAGAGATGGGAGGAATGGCTATAGATCCTCCGTCATCTCGTGGCAACAGTATAGTCGCGGAAGTCGTCAGTGAATTGGGTACCTTCGTTCTTCGACATCCGTCAACGTGTCATAGCGTTGTCTTATGCGTTTTAGGGTAACCAACACTTCTAGTGTACTAATTTTTCGTTTAGATCTGACAAGGGAGGTTGCCCGACCGTAACACGCAGATTTTAATGAAATTTTGGTATGATATAGAACTCGAAAAAATATTTGGACACGTATTTTTTTTATACCTGTCGACATTCACGTTGAGGGGGTGAAAAAGCCATTTTATTGACTACCTTGGAAATTACTAGACCTAAATGAAAATCTTTTAGTCTAAACTAATATTTGAAAAAATGGATTTTTCACCCCCTTATCATACGTGTCAAATATTTTTTCATTAAAGTTTCATTAACATCGGCGTGTTACGGTTGAGCAATCTCCCTTGCAAGTACGAAGAAAATCTCGTCCTAACAATTCCTATTGTCTCCAGAGCTTTGACTTGGAACGACTCGAATGCCAGTTTGAAAGCTACAATGTTAACGGGGCCAGTTGTTCGAGCATTAGCGGCCGATGGTAGTCTGACACCTGCTATGGCCGCGCACATTATGGTAGCTATACTTCAAGGTTTACAGCTTCATGGTCAACACGAGGCTAATCAGGGATCGCTCGTAACTTTGGGTACACAAGTTTACGAATGTTTGCGGCCGAAATTCCCGAATATTATCGAAGTAATGCAAAAGATTCCGGGAGTGAATCCTACGGACTTGCAACGTTTCGACGAGAAGATGGCCGTAGTTAGTACTAAAGGAAATAAAGTTGAGAAAGGAAAGAAGGATCTTTTCAGGAAGATTACAAACCAGGTAAAATTGCTCGAAACAATTTCCGAGTATAAATATTCTATATTACATATTTGTTACAGCTAATCGGTCGAAGCGTCGGTCAGTTATTCCGCAAGGAAGTTAAGATAGACAATTTACCACGGATAGAAGTTTTTGGGAAATCGCAACAAATACGCGTGGACGATATCTCGAACAATGCTACCGATACTGGCATTACAGCTTTATTCGCTGGACCTACGTAGCAAAAACTACATTTAGGTGACCATATCACGAACACCTGGTCAGAATTAATAAATAACAATAAGCCATCGTGAAAGCGACTTCCTACAAAACGAAGATTGAATTATATAAATAAGAGAATCCTGTACCGAAAATAAGATGTCATAGAAATAAGTTTCCTTCGAGACGTTTTTTTTTTTAATTATTCGTGAGGTTGAACGTGTGCATACAGTCTGGAAATAACTTGACGGTTACATACAGCGAAGCTACACAATGTATGTATACGTGTCGCGGATAGAAAATAAAATTGAAATGATTACGCTTACGCACGCATTCAACTTCAATTGTGAATAGTTTGTAAAAAAAAATCTAATGCTATTTATGAGAATTATCTTATTTTTGGTTTCGGGATTTGAACGTATACAAACTACATTTTGTTCGATGGGTATCTAGAGGTGCAAGCGTGCGAGAGTATGTATGTGTGTGTATGCATAGTGTGCGTGGTGTGCTGAAGTACACATTTTGTAACATAAGAAAAGACGTTCGTCGATAAAGAACAATATGCAACATTTCTGATCGAAGAAATGATAAAACAAAACGAATCCGGAGTCGAAATTAATTGAGCAATTATATATATATTAAGTTGCACGCATTTATTTCTATTCTTTTTTTTCTCATTTACAATTAAAATCTCTTACAACAACGTGAAACAACAGCATCGTTTTATAAAACAATAGTTCGCTATAATTAATATATAATACAGACATATGCTGATTTATACAAAACAATTTTTTACAATTTCATATAAAAAATTTGTATGCAAAAAATCATTTATAATATCGTTCTCGAACAAGCGAAACGTGTACACTTTGTTGGCACTTTTTAAAAGCGCTGTTACAATATAACATTTTGAATCAATATTTGTGTTCTAAATCGTATATAGATGTTTTTAGGAGATTCTGCTACTTAAAAAAACAAACTGATGAAAATATACGAACACCATTCTTTACAAATTGAATTATTATTTTTATATTATATTAAATGCAAATTTATTTCAAGTTCGTGAGAATGTGGCATTCCACACTTGCTGGCATTTTTTAAAAATGTTTAATTATCGATTGAAAATGTAATATTTTCATATTTTATTATCACTAATTTTAGAGTTACTTTTTAATTAGTTGTATTATTTGTGAGAAATAGCACTCGAACTATCGCAAGAAACTTGGATTAGCACCTTGTAATACGATTGCCATCATATATTCACTATAGTGACATTGTACACGAAATCATGGATATTACTATAATTATAGTCACTTTATATGCGACAATCATCACAAGTGGAATTCAAGCGTCGAAAGATATTACAAAAGATTATCACAATAGAGACTGTATTGTTAAAAAAAAGGAATTACAATAATAGATATACACAGATTGAAAAATTACAATATCTTTTGCTAGATATGTTGATGTAATTGAAAAGTTTCAAGTATCAATACGCTCGATATTAAAGTACATTACACGTGGCCATATTGCCTGTCGTATCAAAAATTCCATTTAATTTTATTAAAATTTTATTAAAATGCCCGAAGAATTATATCTCGTCTTTAAATACTACGAAATTTTTTCAACAGAATTTTATTCATAATTAAATCTTTTCTCTTGCCCAATGTAAATGTATGTAAAAGGTGAGATTCATACTCGTTTTGATATAAGTACAAATGGAATCAAAAAACATGGGAGGGATTTTCTGTACCCCTATAGACAGCTTTTAGAATATGATTGCAGTTAAAATACCAAAAGAGATTTCAGTTTAAAAGAGAAATAGAAAATATCATTTTATACATTTCTTTATCAATACTTTCGAAAAAATAAAAATTAGGTAAAAAAATCTGATGGAATGCTAATTTATGAAACACGCCTTTATTTTTTTTTTTTTTTGACATGATAATCGTTATTTGCATCACAAACAAAAATTGCTTCTATCATAGTTCAATTGGAACAGAGAATATTGTGGAATCACTGAGTACTATATATTTTTGAGAATTATAGCAACCTTAAAACAGGTTTTCTTATTTATAGAAATTCAATAAAAAATAATCCAGAATTGTATTCACTCAATTACTGTATCATGAAATTTCTATAGATTATCAAAGTCCCAGATGTTATTAGTTCAATACAATTATTGAAGAAGATAAGACATCAAATTAGCTGACATTTTAGCCCGATGCGTATTGTGTTTTTTAATTGCTTAAATTCTTAGTGGCCCTGTCTTATTAAAATACTTGATTAAAAGATACGGCGTGAAGTTAAATAAAAATTTGTTGATCTCACTAAATCATTCTATGAAACTCGAGGTACTTCGTTATGACACTTTGTCGACACTTCAAAAGCGACTTGACTCTTTTTCCAAATCTATCGTTTACGTTTACAGTATAAATTATACCGATTAATTATTCGCGTCGATGAAAACAACCAAACTGTACAATCTCATTGAAAACCGGAGGAATAAACTTCGTACACGAGATAACAAAAGCAGTTATCGAATAAGTCACACATTTACTAGGAACTGTCGACGATGACCATAATCCTGGTCATGCATTCGTTCATTCGCTCGTTTCGTTCATACAGAAAGCACACAACCAATAATTATGCGTACTATTTATCTCGATAAATGTATATATAGCACTGTATAAAGGAAATTTCTCGTAATTTTAAGACAAATCTGATTTTGTACTTTGTAAAGGTAGATTTTGGTAGGTTTCTCGCATTCGATGCTCTTAAATTACATAAAAAAATACAGTGAACATTTCTCGTTAGGAATAAATATGTTTAATAAGCGAGCAAAATTGAAGAGCAAGGTCCTATGTGTTTTTGTTTTTTGCTTGCTATGTTGGATTCATCGCGAATTTATACAAACTCTATTAGTAGACAGTGGATCTTTATGCAAAATGAAAACTCTCTACCTGAATTGCAACGAATTGGAGTGAAGTGTAAGTTCATTTTCTTTTTTGATATATTTAGTAGAGATAATGTAACATTTATAAATTTTGCTATTGGTTTTACTTTTTTAAATTACACCTATTCATTTTTATCATAAATGCATCAAATCCGCTGTCTATTCATAAGTAAATCGGAAAAAAGATCGTACGCGAAGTGTAACGTAAAATTGCAAAATCCGGGTAGACAATAAGTCATCGTTAGGCGTTCGAGACATAGCTTTTTGACAGTGGCGGGTATATCGGTAAGCGGACTAAGCGGCCGCGTGGGGCCCCGGGATACCATAGGGGCCCGAATTTCGCAGCATTTATTTTTTTTAAATTCAATTTATTTACAAAAGATCAAAACAATTTTTTCAATTTTCAATTGTGAATTATGCCTATTTTTAATACCACATGTAACAGATCAAAATTTTTACCGCTTGAGGTGTCCACTTGATTTGAGCCGCCACTGCTTTTCTAAGGGAGTAGACTCAATTTTCCAGGATTGCAAGAGTTCGGGATATGCCTTCTCATTGCTCAATAATGCAAAGATGGGGGTTTTCAGTAGTGAAAAGCGCTAAATAAAAGATCAATCTAGACCGCGATCGCTCTCAAAAGTAATTAATTTACTTATGTTTCTGAATAATACAAATTACGCCTCGTAAACATAAAAATAGGATTTTTGAGGGCGATCGCGAACTAGATTGATCTTTTATCTAGCGGTTTTGACTACTGAAAAGCTCCATCTTGGCATTATGGAGAAATGAAAACGCGCATCCCTTGCAATCCTGGTAACGAGTCTGGCCCTTTAAGCGCTCGTCGATGCGTTATTAATATCGTCCTTTTTCCCTATTAGTAAAAACACATCCATATTATCTTTCCCCTTAACATAAACTTGGCCGCGCGGTTCGAACTCGTATCGTTCCGACAGAACATCGAGCGAATTCTTGGCTACCTGTATCCTCCCAGCGACTCCTGTGGAGTCCATTCTAGATGCAATATTTACAGCGTCGCCCCAAATATCATAATACAATTTCGTAGCACCGATTACGCCGGCGGTAACGTCGCCATAATTAAAACCGATCCTCAAGATCAATTTGAAGCCTAGCAAATCTTTATTGAAGTCGTTTATCACTTTATGCATCGCCATAGCAAAGTCGATCAATTGGAAAAGATGCGTTTGCTTATGCTCGCTTTGCTGCCTAACTTGCGGATTCAATCCGCTCGCTGCCATAAACGTGCTACCAATGGTTTTGATCTTCTCCACGTTTGAGAACTCCGGCTTCTCCAAAAGCTCGTCGAAATCACCGATAAGCTCGTTCAACACCCGCAGATATTCTTTACCGCCTAGATAAGACTCGTCGTAGAGCTCGTTGAAGTTCACTATACTAGCAAAAATGATTCCCACGGTCTTCGGATTCTGCGAATATTTCGCGGTGGTTTTCAACTGATCGGCTACGTATTTCGGTATGATATTGTGCAACAGCCAATCGGCCTGATTCTTCATTGATTGCACGCGACTTTTATCCCGCGCCGCCACCGCGTTCCCGTGGAAGCTTAACCGGTAGCTGATCTCGAATTCCCGATTTAAAAACCAAACTAACAACAGCAATAGTATCATGTCTAAAAAAATTTCAGAATTGTACAGTCGTTCGTTGTATCTCATTTCCACCTCTCGTTGTCTCATTAATATAGTTTTATACTCGCGAATCAGAGTTAGAGTATTGTCGAACACTTCTTTCGCAACCGTTCCACCAATACGTTGATTCTCTAAAGACTGTAGATAACGCAGCGATTCGTTGACGGATTGATTATCGTGATTCTGTTGGTTGTACGATATGTGAGTTATTACCAGACAGAGAAACAACATGCCCATGAACGTTACCAAGAAGTTCTTCATCCAACAGTTCAGCTGCGTGAAGTTACAAAAGTGTACTAGACCGACGAAGATCAGGTATCCGTAATAGTACTCGAAGTTATTCAAGTTATGCAAATCGCTGCACGTGTAGTTGAGCAGAATTGAAGTAATTGGTAAACCAACAAGAATCGCGCCACAAATATGCCAAGGATACCATTGCGAGAAGAATTGAAATATCTTTTGTATGAACGTCGCGTGAACCATGTTCGGGTATAAAAGCTGACGGACGCAGAGCGACACCGCGATCATTTGGATCATGGTCGCACATACTAGAAAGATCAGATAGTATAGCGTCGGCTCGCAAAGCAACAACAGCGAGACCGACACGGCAGTGAACACCAGCGCCGATATCAAAATATCAAAATACGTGTTAAACCTTGAGGTAGCCAGTGTGGGCGGATTACCACTGATACATTCGTTCACCTTGTGAGCGTTCTCCCTGTATTCCTTCTCCATCTCCTTGTTCTTGAAGAATAGTGTCACACTAGACAACGGTGGCTTCACGAAGTACGATCGTTGGGAAGTTACATTATCTTGAACGCACCTTTACGATGAGAAATAAAAATGATACAAGTCACATTGCTGTTTCTTACAACTTGTAAAATGAGATTTTAATGTAGTCACCTGATTAATTGTAGATCCGACTGTTTTCTCAACTTATGAAAACATGCACCAAAAGTATCTGTCACTGCCGGAGGAAACGGATACGGTGGTACCGAAGACGATGGCTCCTGAACAGAGTTCAACGTCGAACTAGAAGTATAATAGCCACTCACTCTGTGCGCCAGTAAGTCTCCCTGAGCCATACCGTTCATCAAAAATAACTAGAACATGAGAGTTAAACTTGTAGCTCATCTACGTTGTTACTAGAATGCGGATCTTTGTGCTCAGAAAAGGGTAGAATATAAAGTTCGACAGAATTTATTTCGGTTAAAAGTGATAGTTCGTCTAGGAAAATGAAAAATTGCTCAAACACCCGCAGTCAAGTCGTTGCGTTTCTAAGATAGTAATACCTGCTGCTGTATACTGCTACGTCTACTGTTACTTCTGATTCCAGAATCTTTTCTACTACACATCGAAGAGGCACGACTGAGTGGCTCTTGACCAGATAATAAAGGACTAGAAGGTACAGGGTTCGGATCCATTTCAATGTCATTCTGAGACGTATTCTGTAAAGAAATAGAACTTATATATATATGAATGAGACAAGACGATCTAATATTCTAGAAAAGACTTTCTATCGACGTGATCGACCTGCCTAAATCCGTTACGATCTTCGTACGATTGAGATTCGTTTTTCGGTCGATCGACAATGATTGCTTTGGCTTCTTCCATTTCTAACGGCGTCATCTCTTCCGTAGTTCGTTGTCTCTGCAAGTATTTCCACGGTTTGGTTCGTGACTTCTTTTTGCCGTAACTAGCCACAGATATTGGACTTTTATTCACGTTCTCCTTCTCATCACCAATATCGGTATCACCGTTCTCAGAGTCTAAAATACTCGGCAAAGAGTTCGCTTTCATTCTATAATTACTCGTGTTCGTAACCATATGAAGATAGTGATTTTTTGATCTATAAGGATTATTGCAAGAGGCCAAGCGATGCCGTGTCTGCATCAAAGGAGATATACTTTTCGGAGGCATAATACTACTTATGAATTGACTGGTGAAATCTGACTTTCGACTTTTGATGAAGTATGTCTTTATACCTAGAACAAGAACATGTACTCTTTATCCTATCACCACAAACTATATACATATATTTATATACATCTCCGTTGGTTTTAGTAATACAAGAAAATGTTTCAGGCAGAAAATTTTTGGTTGAGTGGAGCAATTATTGCGACAGAGAAATTTTTACTCTATGGGTCATATTTTCCGATATTTCAAGGACATCGTCATTCTTTTTTAATAGAACGACGTGTTTTGGTTAGCGTAAAATTATAGCTAATGAAAAAACAAATCACAACCATGTATAATATGTTGACCTTCAAATGACCTTCGAAGGAGTTATTCTTCAAAAAGCATAACGTAACGTACAAAGATCATGTTCATGCTTACCATACTCTGAAACATTTTCTTGTATTGCTAAAAACAACGGAAATACTTTCGGTGTAAGTCTTAGCTTCACCCTGTATATATTCTTCATCTTAAATAAATTATATACCGTTTATCAGATCTCCTTCTTCCGTAATGTATTGATCATTTAGAAAACTCAACGTGTTTTCGCTTAAATGAACTCTTCCTGGTTTTCCTGTGCTTTCCAACTTATTCGCCAACGTCACATCGTTTGACCAAACATCGAATTTAAATCTTTTGGTACCTACAATTCCGCAGAGCACAGTTCCAGTGTGTACTCCGACTCTCATATTAACTCCCTCTCTTCTCTCTATATCGAACTGTTTTATAGCTTCTATCATAGCTGTTAAAGAATACGCATAAATTATTTGGTAGCTACGTATCATCTTTTGAAAACATTGAAAAGAAGATGAATTACCCAATCCCATTTCGATGCAACATTTTGCATGATCGAGTCTCGGCTCTGGACATCCGCTTACGCAATAATAACAATCTCCCAACGTAGAAATTTTCTCGCAACCGTGGTCTTCGCACAAATCATCGAATCTCTCGAATAAATCGTTTAAAATGCCTACCAATTCTTCTGCGCTCTTATTAGAACTCATTCGGGTGAACCCCACAATGTCAGCAAATAAAATACTAACATTTTCCATCGAATGCATATTGAAAGGGCGGAATAGCGAACGTATATCCGTATTATTGGACGGTATAGACCCTTTCTTTAAGGAGTCTTCACGGTCTCTTTCACGCTCGCTTTCTTCCATTAACCAGGCCGCGACTTTCGGTGGCATCACCGAATGTATCATTTTCTCTTTAAGTTGCTTTTCCATTTCTAGTTGACGCCAGACTAACAGCGATTGGCCAACTTTCATAAATGTACCGCGCATTCTTACAAAAGTCATTATTAAAATATGTATACCTATCAAATGAATGCAGACTTGCATTAGGATTCTTATTCCAAGACTGGTAGAAAAATAATGATCGTCTGTGAACGAACGACTGGATATGTTGCTACTTAAAAAATAACTGGACATTTCGTCGGTTTTACGAGGCAATATATTCTCTCCCAATACTGAGATTGTACTGTTCGCTCCTTTGGGAATCAAGTCGTTGGTAGAAGCATTAACATTCGCTAATGTTGATATTATGCTGGAATTAAAGTTTCTTAAAACGTTCGTATTGTTTAAAGCTTCGGACAATCTTTCGATTATAGTCTCTTTAATAATAGGCAACTTTAGTTCCGATTCTGATAACAGTTTCGAACCTTCGGATAATGATACAGCTTTAGTACTAGCCGTTGTGTATTCGTTGTGCATCACGTTCGTGATATAATCTAGCGCAGTATTGTTTCCTGCAGAGTTAATCGTTAAATTATATTTGCTAAAGAACCTTTGTCTTGCGGTTTTTGTACCGTATAGGTAGGCAGTCAAGAATTCGAATAGAAAGGAATAAACTGTCGATATACCGATGCAAACATACAATGGCATTGGCAATACAGTGTAAATTAGTAACAGAATCTCCGAGCACAATGCGAAATGTCCGACTAGAGTTAAGCCATCTATGTACGGCGGTACTATCGCAAGAAAAACTAATGATAAGATGCAAAGCATAAACGCAACTCCTAATGAAATTTGTAGAACGTAGGCTTTATAGTAATCCGTATGCGTTAGATAAAAGACTGCGGATACCATAGTTCCAATAATCGTGAATACTACTGCTATGGCTTGCCATGTTGTAGTATTATATTCTGTTCCGATTATAACAAAGTATGCCAACCACGATAAAGAAACCAATAAAATATACGTTAGGGCATATCTGAAAGATATACAGAAAATATGTAATACATTAAAATAGTCTCTCTCTAAAAGAAATTGTGCTACATACCGGAATCTTAATCTAATTTGCGGAAAGGCACTTCTTTTAAATTGTTCTTCAAGTATTTCTGAATCAAATTTCGGATTCCACCAAGACCTTGGTGCTGCACGCTCGAACGGTACCGGAAGGCTAATTCCACAACATCCGACACCTTGACTGCTATGCGCCAAATACGTTTGTATATATGGCGCTAAGGATATATGAATTTCATCCGCAGCACCTTCACTATCGTCTTTAGCTCTCGTGAAACTAACAGACGAGCTACGCTTTCGATTTAAAGGAGGAGTCATACTTGACATTCAAATAATACTAGAAACAAATGTTATTTTAATTTGTATTGTTTACTGGGAGAAAAGACGGTTTTACAACTTAATAGAGAAATGGAAAATTATATATATTATTTATATATTGCAAAACTGATTTTATTGTTAATTGTTACTTCACCGAGTTCGAATTCAAGATATTTAATTATCTATAATATAATTGAAATTGGTGTTTCCATTTTAAAGATAATTTAGCAGTATAGTGGATATTAGGCTGATCCAATTACGATCAAGGTAGTTATAGAATATTTATTTCAAATGACAGCGTGTTTCTTAACTTAATTTACAGAGGATGATACTGTTATAAAATATATATATATAATATATATATAATTCATATATATATATATATGCAGCTACATACGTTGATTCTTTTGATAGAGAAAGTTACAGCCGGTTAATTCGCTTGATCACTGGCGAAATCGCCACAAAACTAAGGAAATCATCATCCCCGCTGACATCGGAGATTCTTCGCTTAATTAATCAGCTTGCTTTGAAAAATGTCATTTTTGTTTGTCGACTTGTTTGCGTGGCGTTCGCAACGTTCCTCAGCGAAACGATTAGGCCTTTTAACCACCAAAAACTAAAACCAATTCGTTGCAATAGATTTACAATTGTATAATATTAAAAATTTCCATTCAAACGTTTCGAATTTTCTCTTCTATAATGCACCATAGCCATCTTGAATCTGTCGATGACAGCGCCCACGAATAGAAAGCTCACGGGATTTACCAACGATGAGTTGCACTGGCAGTCAGTGTCACGGGATTGACAAATTTTTCGCGCAAAGTTCAAAATGCATGTTGTAATTTAAACATTCTAATGTTTCTTAAATTCACCGTCAGAGGGCTGTAATCGATTTCAATGTTCGCATATTCTCGAACGCTATTTTTTATAAAATGTAAAGTCTGAATTTTCAAAGTATTACTTATGTTCATCTGAATTACGTATCGTATCTTTCGTAAACATCGAATATACATCAGTGAGTTTCTCAATTCAAATCGTCAAACTCTTTGATTAGGTTAGTGGGAAAGTTCTGTCACATTTAAAAGAGAACAGTTTCCATTATTTTTAACAACTTCTTGCCATCTTTCGAATAACCTGCCAATTCCTGTTTCTCAATCATACACTAGCAACATGTGTTTTTTATTTACAAGAAAATTACTTGCTTATTTCAAATACGACAGAATTTTCCCTCCAATCGATTGTAAGAATCGGGGTGTGAAGGATCGATTGAAAAAATCGATTTTACGAATAATCGAATCGAAATCAAATATGCTACTTGATGCGTACTTCACATTGCGGACCACATTATAGTAATTATAGTGGAGTTGCGGTGTCCATAATAAATGGCTGTATTTTGCAGGTTACAAAAATGCAAATTCATTGAACGATAGTAAAGAGAACTTAGTCATTAATGGAATAAACAATGTCACAACAAACAGCTCTTATACAAACTAGCAACGCAGGATCTGACATGACACCAGTACTTGGCAGCATACAATCAATTGGACCTAATACTCAAACAACAACTACAGTGCCTAATATTCAAAGTGGTAACACAGTTGTGCAGGTCTTACAACCTCAAACACAATCTCAACAATCTCAGTTCGTAACACAATCACCGAAACAACAAACTACGCAGCAACCGTCGACGCAACAACAGCAACAACAAAGCTCCTTCAATGATTTTCCACAGGTTTGGATTTAGCTGTACATTGGATAGAATTTGCTTCGATTGAATTATCAATTTGTTTTGATTTCAGTTCTTAACTAAAACAAGGTTACAAGATCTTGTGAAAGAAGTAGATCCAACTGAACAGCTGGACGAAGAAGTCGAGGAGATGCTTCTACAGTTAGCGGATGATTTTGTTGAGACAACTGTGAACGCTGCATGTTTACTAGCTAAACACAGACACGCTAATACCGTAGAAGTAAAAGATGTTCAATTACATTTAGGTAAGTTCTACTTTAATATATGAATTGAATGAAAATTTAGATTATATCACTTTTATTAACTTTTAGAGAGGAACTGGAATATGTGGATTCCAGGTTTTGGCACAGACGAAGTGCGTCCATATAAACGAGCAACCGTCACAGAGGCTCACAAACAGAGATTAGCTCTGATTCGAAAATCAATCAAAAAATATTAGTCTTCCTGTACAGTTTACTAACATATACATTTTACTTCTGATGCTATATGCCACCGATATATGGATCAGTTTCCGGAGATTCCCATAAGTAACTAATAAAAACCCAGCAATTCTCATCCTTGAAATCAGTTTCCAATTCTTTGATCGCCAGAAACGATTCTTAAACATGTCGCCGATATATGTAAAAAGAAATAGGAAGTATAAATTATATGTACTTTTTGCAATGTATAGCTTTAAGTCTATCTAAGGTAATGTTACATTAAAAAATAATTGGTATAGTAGCAGCAAATAGAATAGATTTTGACATTTGTAATTTTTGTGCGATATTCTAACTGTACATAGGTTTTATTCATTTGAAATATAAACGAACTTTGTCAATAATTGGAAAATGTTCCCTAGTATTAGTTTAAATTACGAAATTTGTGTCTTTTCGAAATTCTTTTCTTCTCGTTATTATTTCTGTCACTAGTCTGTTTTTTAATTTTGCTCATAATAAAAATTTCTCGAACAAATGCTAGTTCTTTTTTGTACCAACAGTGTTTCTTCCAGAATATTTACGGAAATTTGGGAAAATGAAATTGGTGGCAACTATATATATATAGGTTCATATCACTAGTCCGTCTAGTTATTCTTTGATTTAGCAATGACTGTATGCAACACGCGAAACCGGAACCTGCTTGCTCATCGAGCTGAATTCATCAAACCAACTATACACACCATAGTCTAGTATATAAATCGTGATAACCTTTTTCTTTCAGGGACATCCTGTGAAATTTAACCATCTGCTTACTAGAAGATATTCCAGACGGTATTATTACTTCTTTGTTAGATTGTTTTCACAAAGACGATTCCCTCGAGACATAATAAAATAGTATTTGCACATTTATTATTCTATAAAATACAAACAGTTCGTTTCTACATAAAAATTCGTTCTGTTCGGGTTGTTTCGGTTTAGTGTAAGTAGAGAATTGTATGAACTTGCACGTCTTTATCAGTAGAAAAAGATTACGTTAAATAGACTCTTGAACGCGATCGTATTATGTTCTGCATATTTCAATAAAAATACATTCTCGAAAACTGTGTAACATTTAGCAGCGATCTACGCTCGCTAGTAATAATGATAATGATATTTTTGTGAAATCCTAAATTTGTTACAGTGTTCGGGTAGAGTGTTGATCAGCAGAAATTTATTTTTGACAGGAAACATTGATAAGAAGGATGTCTGCCAGCAATGATAGTACGAATACCAACACCTGTGTTGTGTGTTACAAAAATGTTGATATTTATAGCATCGGTATGTGTGAACATCCTGTGTGTTATGAATGCAGCACTCGAATGAGGGTACTCTGCTGTCAAAACGAGTGTCCGATTTGTCGTCAAGATCTACCGAAGGTGGTATTCACCAAAGAGATCAAATCGTTTTGCAATTTACGAAAAGGCAATTTGATGGACCCACGGTACAACATTTACTTTGACTCGCCAAATATTCAAAGTAAATTCAACGATCTGTTGGCTAACAGCTGTAACATTTGTAAAGAGAGACCTGTGTTCAATGATTTTAATCACTTGAAAGATCACATGAGACAACGACACGAGCTACATTACTGTGATCTTTGTGTAGATAATTTAAAGGTACATTTATGTTAATTCTGTGGTTGCAAGGAGGAATACCACATGTCATAATTTTCGAAAAACTTGAGTTTACGCATTAACTTTATACAAACCTTTAAACGGCAATATTTCGAAAGTGAAAGTGTGTCACGTGCTGCATTCTTCCTGATGACCACAGAATTTAGCTGTGTTCGAAAACTATTCAATATCTTAATATACTTTGTATGTAATAGATATTTTCCCAAGAGAGGCGTTGTTATACAAGGCCCGATCTTGCGCAGCACAGAAGGAAAGGAGATATCGATGACAAAAGTCACAAAGGACATCCGTTATGTGAATTTTGTGATCAACGTTACATGGATAACGACGAGCTATTTAGACATTTAAGACGCGATCATTTGTATTGTCATTTTTGCGATACAGATGGTTTGCATCAGTATTACAGCTCCTACGACTATCTCAGAGAGCATTTTAGACAGGAGCATTACCTATGTGAGGAGGGAATGTGCGCTGAGGAGAAATTTACGAGTGTGTTTAGAACTGACATAGATCTTAAAGCGCATAAAGCGAATGTACATAGTAAACAGTTGAGCAAAGCTGCTGCAAAGCAGGCACGAACGTTGGAGTTAGAATTTACTCTAGCTCCGCGAGGTGATAATCGAATGAACAGAAGGGGAATGTTAGGTCCGTCGACTTCCAGGAATTCGAGAGATTATAGTAGTAGAGATTATAGTAGTAGAGACTATAATAGTAGAGACTATAATAGTAGAGACTATAATAGTAGAGACTACAACAATAGAGACTATAATAGTAGAGACTATAATCTCAGAGAGTATCAACAAACTGTAATGCCAAGCAGTTCAAATGTTTTTGTAACGAACAACGAACCTACTTTTGTAAGGCAGCCATCTGTAGACGTGCAGAGCACTGAAGAATTTCCAACACTGGGTAATGCTTCACCGGTTGTGCCTACCATAAATCAAAGTAAAGGTAGGGGCAACGTAACAATTCGTAGTACTATACGACCTCAGCCTTTAGCTGTTACAGATGAGAATTTCCCAGCACTGGGATTAGAAGCAGCAAGCATTTCGAAAACTGTTAACTTTAGCGTATCCAGTGGTAATGCTCTGGGACCGAGCAATCAATCTCAAAAGGGTGCAACTTCCAACGTATCCATCCAAGTAAATCACGATGCCAATGGGACCGTTACTACCAAAGTTTCTGGTCCTAACATTAGAATTCGACCTCGTAAACTTTCAATGGAGTCCGACTTCCCTGCGTTATGTAACGCGGAGCCATCAACTAGTAATAATAATTCAGCACAGTGGAAGGAAGTTTTGCAATGGACATGTTCGAAGTCAGCATCAACGTCTGCACCGAAACCTAAGAAGGTTGCGTCACCGCCGTTAGTACCTTCCCCACCACCTATTCGATCCGGAGAAGACTTTCCTACGTTATCAAAGTCGTCCAAATCGAAGAAACAATCGACAATTACAGTAGTACCTTCTTGGGGTCAACCGCAGAGTTCTAATAATAGTAATAACGTGAAAACGACTACCGATCTAACGAAAGGGAAAACAAAGAAGAAAAAAGTCAAACAAAATCCTAGCACTATTAGCAACGATACCGGTAGCTCGAGGACAAATGTAAATACTGTTGTTGTAAAGAAAGATAAAAACTCATCTACCGCGAGTACCGTAGACGCTACACAGTCCAGTTCCCAATCTGCACGAAGTACAGATAATAGTGAAAACTCGTCGAAGAATATAAACGTACAACAACCGAAAGAGGCAGAGCAAACTACCAAGAAAGAAAAGAAAAAGCATAAAAGCTCGGATAACCAGACGATTGTAAATACCCATACCGATAACAATACCTCAAACGGAGTTCAGAGAAAGCGTACCGAATTGAAGATAGATAGTTTAAATTCTACCAACAGAAACGTTCATCATTCGGAAGATTTTCCAGCTTTAGGTACCAGCGGTACCAAACCACCAGGTTTCACAAATCCGCCGCCTGGATTTGGAACAACGACTCCTCCACCTCCTGGTTTTTGTATAAAATACAATAGCATGGATAAAATAAATAGTAGTAATGGATTAACTTTTACAAACAGTTCCGGGGAGAGTTATTCTATTTTACCAAACGATAATAAGAACAACGGTGCCTACAGTTACGTACGTTCTCCTGATTTTCAAAAACGGAACAAATGCCTTGTGGCAAAGGTCAACGAAGTTTTAATGGAACAAGAGGATATGCAACAAGAGTTTCGATACATAAGTGGATTGTTTCGCCAAGGAATGTGCAACGCACAAGATTATTATAGGCATTGCCGCGAGGTAATGGGTCACAGCGCTTTCGAGAGCGTGTTCCCAGAACTTTTGGTCCTTCTGCCCGATATCGATAAACAACAGGAATTGTACACTGTCCACGAAAAGGAAAGTGGCAACAAGATCAAAGGTCTAGAGATTTGTGCAACTTGCAATCAAGTTTTGAAAAGTGGTCTTGATTTTCGAACACACATGACTAGTCACACATTAGAGAATCATTTTCCGGCACTCGGTAAATCCAGTGTGCAGCTTCAAAAGAATTCTTGGGTACGTAAATGAGTATATGTGTTCCTTTTTTAGTTAACTTACAATCTCTGCCAAGATACTATAAGATGTGAATAAAGAAACTATGCTGAACGAATTATTTTTGTGAACGGTATCAGTGTAATATAATTATTAACTCGAAGTTACAATATATGGTACATAATTCCAATGATCAGTTCTTAGTAGAAAAAGTTCGTTTTTTTTTTTTTTTTGTAAGAAGCCTGAAGTACTCAGTCGGTTGTAATACTTGTTTCTTTGATGTTAATCGTTCAACGTCTGAAATTTTATTTTTCCGAGATGATTTTAATCGATTGGATTGTGACCACTGATGCACTTTTAAGTTTTCTCATTTTATTCGAAACACAGACTTTGATCGATTGCCATATCATATTTGGTATTTGTTCAATGACTTGCCTGATTGCTGCCTGAAATAAAAATAACTTTGTTACGAAACGATTGTACTAATAATTTTACAAACTGTGCGTATAACAAAAGAAAAGTCAATATTTCTCTGTACAATGACAAAACTTTGCGTATATTAATTTAACGTGCGCAAACGCGTTATAAGTAAGATATATTCGTACACGAATCTTGTACTGAGATATTGTAATTGATGCCCTATTTCGCCACGCATTCAAGTTACACTGTATATATTACTCGTAAGTTGAAAATACGTTTCTGTAATTTATTCATTGTGCTTTACAGAATAGAAGTAAAATAGAAACTCTATGGTGCGTCAAAGATAACACCGCATATTAACAAATTATTTGATACATTATATAATATACAGTTCATGCATTGATAATGTACTGTTTTGTACTATAATAAAGTTATACATTGAGTTACACGATAAGACTAGAAACGGAATTTTTGTCACCCGTTTTTCGAACCAATTTGATTAGAAACATAGGTAGCGATGGTAGAAGATAAATATGAAATTTATCGTTTATTTTACACATTTATTTCTAAATTTTTTTTACGTCTAAACATGTGATACTTTACAATACAAATAATTATCTTTACGAAAAACAAACGACTTAATATATTCTTCATAGAACGAAGCGCGATTATTAAAGATAAAAGATTCTTTTAATATTTATTCTTAGAACTTACTGTATCGTTAACTCTATAAATCGATTATTTACTCGAAAGACAGGACTGTAGAAACGTTACATTAATTATTTTCACCTCGCTACATAGGTATAAAATGTAAACAACATGAAAAAATATAAAAGTCCACTAATACCTTCTCCCTTAATATGTCAGACTTCGTTAGTAATATCAAACTGAAAATAATACTCGTATACTTGGTCAAATAAAAACGACTAGTGTACTGAAATTAATGTAGAAACACTTCTTGTTTATTTCCAACTAAATACACTGTTTTGTTAAGTAAATTTATAGAACTCTACCATACTGGTCTCGATTAAGAATTTCAAGTGTAAACTGTACGATCGTCGAGTCAGTCAAGTTACTCTATTACCCATAATAGTTTCTCCTTAGAAATTAGAATCACAGCGGTGTTGAATCGTACACGTAGTGCGTAATCTGATAAAAACGGAGAATGCATCCTGTCTTCTACATCCATGTTCAATGAGTAAATTGTTCATGAAGATAATCGTTAACGACGGTGGTTTATCATTTTTTAGCTAATTCATTACTCAACCAGTCGAGGCCTTCGTATAGTCCGTGGCCCTGCGTAGCGCAAGTACTTTGGATGTACCAATGACGTCCACGTAACGAGTTAAGTCCTAGTTTATCTGTGAGCTCTGCTGCCGACATAGCGTTCGGTAGATCTTGTTTATTCGCGAAGACCAGAAGAACAGCGTCCCGCAGTTCGTCTTCTTTTAACATATTAGCTAACTCACGTTCTGCCTCTCCTATGCGCTCACGATCGTTGCTATCAATAACGTAGATCAGACCTTCTGTATTTTGGAAATAGTGTCTCCACAATGGTCTGATTTTATCCTGACCACCAACGTCCCAAACCGTGAAACATATATTCCTGTATTCAACGGTCTCAACATTGAAACCAATGGTAGGTATTGTTGTGACAATTTCACCGAGTTTCAACTTATATAGTATGGTTGTTTTTCCAGCAGCATCCAAGCCAACCATTAATATTCTCATTTGCTTTTTGCCAAAGAGCCGGGTGAATACGCTGCTGATCGTTAGGCCCATTTTTGTTTGATCTGATACCAAATGTTCGTACCGTTCAGATTATTTATCTTTTCGTTTGATATCAATTTTTCTTACGGCACTCACTACTGCGTTCCGTTGATAGGATAATGTATCGCATCAGAATCCAATATTTTTTTAGGAATTTAACGCTCTGTCGACGTTTCTGACAATGTCGTTAAAACACACCTTACAGACAATAGTAGCGCAAACGTCATCTCACGGCAGATTATTGTTCCGGAAATAGTTGGCAAAATTGACCACGCACGCCAACTTTTATTTATATAAAAATACCGAGAATATTGTATCGAGAAGTTCGGAAATATAGAACGACGAACAAGTATCCTTTGAAATTATTCTTGATATTAATTTATTGTTAGAACTTATGGGATGAAAAACACTGAGAAAATGAACAAAGAGGTTTCCATGTGATACACCGTAGCAGCCAATGCACTTTACGTGCATTCGGGCGCGATATTTGAATGTTACATCGTATAATCACTGATATGTATAATAGTATACAGATCAGTGCGTATAACTCAAAAATAAAAATTGTAATTATAGATTATCTGTAGACGGAGGATGTTTATGCAATTTTCAATTTTTGTAGACGAACTTTAAGAAAGTGGAATAACATAGAATCTTATTTCCTGTGGTTCTGAAATAAATTAAAATCGTACTAAATTCTGTTATACTTTATACCCTAGCATTTTTTAAAAGTTTTCAGAAGCTATAATTGAAAAAATGGAAAAATCGATAAATTTAGATCTTGTTCGAATATTTAAAATTATTGTAGTACCACCACCGACGAGATATTGTTGGAGACTGCCAGCGCCCGTACAATTCCACGGAACGGTAAGTGGGCGAAATGGGCGTGGGGATAACGTGGAAATTACAGTGATCTGAAATACCACATCACTACAAGTTCCACTACCGACAAGAATAGTGTCAAAATAGTGCCAAAACATCGTCTGAAACATGGCGGAGAATGTAACATTTAATAATAATTGACATGCGCGCTAATAAAAAAAATCAAATGAACAAGCTTGAATAATATAATTTGTTCTGACGAAACGTGCCATTGCAAAATGTTATGGAAGGGAGCAGGTTTGAAATAATCGTGAATAATAATTAAAACTCTAGTATGCAATATTAACGATAATTCAAAGTGTGCAGCTATTAGCTCGGTATTATCTTTTATTCATAAGATTTTTGAAATTCTTACGAATAGAGGATAATGCCGATTGCCCAGGTCTCACCACGTGGAGGTTGCTGCACAAGAGACCCGGAAAGGGAGTCAGAACGAATGCGATATTCCTTCTGGCTCCCTTTCTTACAACGCAGGACTTATACTAAGTTACGCAAGTACGTCGAGTAATTATCGCGGAGCAAAAGGGTGTGAATCGGAGAAGAAGTCCCCGATTCACGGGGGATAAAAAGCGAATCAGGCAGAAGGCTCTGATTCTTTCGAAAAGAGAGAAAAATTAAGCAAACCAGAGCAGAAGGCTCTGGTTCGAGGGTGACGCGAGCAATGGTCGAGAGGGGTTTCGACACCGATACCAACTGCAACAACCACCTGCCGCCAGAGACGGACATGGGTGGAAAAATTTTACCGATGAGTGGTAAAGGGCGAAACCACGCGTCTCGACCCCCCCATTAATATATAAACTACCGCGAACTCCCGTACCAATAAATCTGGTACATACTACATGCGAGCAAAGGTGTCCGACACAGTAGAAGACTGCGTCGGAGTTAAAAAAAAACGAACAAAGTGAATTTACGGCGATAATTACTCGACGTGTATACAACGACGATCTTAATAACTATCGCACAAAATAAAATATTACTAACTAACGCAACTTAATAATACGGTGCTGTCTTCGGTGCTGTGTCCTCTTCGTCGACGATGAAAGACGTCCAGCAGTTGCATTCTAACTGAAATAGACTAATTATAATTAGACGCAACACATAATGCCGCACTCGAGTGCGAATTTTTACTGGACCACCAGTACAGTACACGATAGCAAATCAAAAAAACTGAATAACCAGAAAACGAGCTCACAAGAGCAAACCAGACGACCAGCTCCCCTAGTAGCATTTATGGTTGGCGTTTCGTTGGGCCGCTGTTGGCGATATGCGTTGGGCAACCGTTGGAGATGTCGCTCTTTTTTGCAGTTGGGCCGACAGTCAGGGCCAACGTTGGCCCAACGATCAGACCCAACCTAGAGCCAACGTTACTATAAGACGAATCCCACAGAGCCCACATTCTGATTTTCTCTTTAATAGTTATTTTTATGGTATATCATAAATAATATACATATTAAAAGTGTATTTTCACCAAAAAAATTTAGGAAAAGAAAAAACTAAAATAATACACCCATGTCGGACTTGAACCCTGATCCGCTTGCATATTAAGTACATGCCCTATCACTGAACCTACAATTGATTCTTGTTTGTAGATACTATGATTAAGGCTACTAGATACGTCAGCAAATTAAAATTAAAGTATCTAAAAAAGGAAGACCCATTTTTAAGAAATCCAAAAGGGTCTTCTTATATTACATGCACACCCCTCTTGCCTTTCCCTTGGAAAATGGGAAAATTTAAGAAATTAAAAAATTCCAAGGCTGCTCATAATAAAACTTTAGTGGATCAACCATTGCGCAAAAATTACAAATTTTAAGTACATTTAGAAATACGAAAAAAAAACAATTTCTGTCAGACTATCGTTAGACGATATATTTTTTGGCAGATTTTCGTTGGACCAATGTAGTATAATCGTTGTAAAGTTCACGTTACTTGACCGACTATCTATGGCCCTACGTTGGGTATTTGTCGTTGGCCCAGCGTTGGGTATTCGTCGTTTGCCCAACGTTGGGTATTCGTCGTTGGCCCGGCGTTGGGTATTCGTCGTTGGCCCTACGTTGGGTATTCGTCGTTGGCCCAGCGTTGGGTATTCGTCGTTTGCCCAACGTTGGGTATTCGTCGTTGGCCCAGCGTTGGGTATTCGTCGTTGGCCCAACGTTGGGTATTCGTCGTTGGCCCAGCGTTGGGTATTCGTCGGCAAATTGACATCATTTTTCCTCGTTGGCCCTACGTTGGGGATCTGTCGGCAAAACCACTAACCATTCCCCAACAAACTCCCAACCGTTGGCCACCGTTGGCCAACCGTAAATGCTACTAGGGTCACGAGAGCCAAACTAACCCCGCACACGAGTGCGAAGTTTTACTGGACCACAAGTACAGCTCACGAGAGCAAACCAAAAAAACTGAATAACCAGAAAACGAGCTCACGGGAGCAAACCAGACGATCAGCACACGAGAGCCCACCTATCACCAGCTCATGAGAGCCAAACAGAGACAAACTAACCACGCACACGAGTGAGGCCTAACCGAGCTATAGGCGATTCGGGTAGCCCCAGGGACGCGACTCCCCGTACTCACTCACGGTCCCCTCCGTGAGTGAGCCCCTGAGGGAACTCCGATCGGAGGAATACCAATTTTAAAGAAGATGTGAACATTTTTCGAAAAGGAACTTGTGAAAGTTCCGATGCGAACACTTATTAAATCAGAAATTAAAATTGTCTTGTTCCCTGACTGAATGAGTACTTCGAAATAACGAACCGAAGGTGGCCAAGGGTAAACGATCAAAGCATCGATGTACCCTTGGCCAACTGTGAGCTAGCTGAAAGTGAATTCATATTCAATTCAATGCAATATGTTGTAACATTTTGCATTCTTAAATACCATTACACATTGTTATCAAAAATTGTGTACGTGCAGCTATTAGCTCGACATTATCCTTTATTCGTAAGAAACTTGAAGTTCTTACGAATAGAGGATAATGCCGATTGCCCAGGTCTCACCACGTGGAGGTTGCTGCACAAGAGACCCGGAAAGGGAGTCAGAACGAATGCGATATTCCTTCTGGCTCCCTTTCTTACAACGCAGGACTTATACTAAGTTACGCAAGTACGTCGAGTAATTATCGCGGAGCAAAAGGGTGTGAATCGGAGAAGAAGTCCCCGATTCACGGGGGATAAAAAGCGAATCAGGCAGAAGGCTCTGATTCTTTCGTAAAGAGAGAAAAATTAAGCAAACCAGAGCAGAAGGCTCTGGTTCGAGGGTGACGCGAGCAATGGTCGAGAGGGGTTTCGACACCGATACCAACTGCAACAACCACCTGCCGCCAGAGACGGACATGGGTGGAAAAATTTTACCGATGAGTGGTAAAGGGCGAAACCACGCGTCTCGACCCCCCCATTAATATATAAACTACCGCGAACTCCCGTACCAATAAATCTGGTACATACTAATTGCGAGCAAAGGCGTCCGACACAGTAGAAGACTGTGTCGGAGTAAAAAAAAAACGAACAAAGTGAATTTACGGCGATAATTACTCGACGTGTATACAACGACGATCTTAATAACTATCGCACAAAATAAAATATTACTAACTAACGCAACTTAATAATACGGTGCTGTCTTCGGTGCTGTGTCCTCTTCGTCGACGATGAAAGACGCCCAGCTGTTGCACTCTAACTGAAACAGACTAATTATAATTAGACGCAACACGTATCCCGCACTCGAGTGCGAATTCCTAATTGAAACCTACAAGAATTCAGCAAACGAGAGCAAACCAGAATAGAAGAAAACCAGGAAAACCAACAAACGAGCTCACGAGAGCAAACCAGAAAAGCGAGTTCATGAGAACCAAACTAACCCCGCACACGTGTGCGGCCTGACCAAACTATAAGCGATTCGGGTAGCCCCAGGGACGCGACTCCCCGTACTCACTCACCGTCCCACCTTACGGATGGGATCGAGAGTGAGCCCCTGAGGGAACTTCGATCTTACTTACAATCTCACGTTCTCTTTTGTGAATCCTCCTCTTGTCTCCTCTTGTTCCCTCTTATCCCATCCTCTATCGTCCTTCTTCTTCGAGTTGTCGGTTTCTGTTTCTGTTTCTGTTTCTGTTTCTGTATCACGTTTCTGTATCTGTTATCCGTCTCCGTTTCTGGGCCCGTTTCTGTTTCTGTTACTGTTTCTGTGTCTGTGACTGTTTCTGTTTCCGCTATCTGTGTCTATTGTATATGGTTTTGATATCTATTTGCATGTTTTAATGCGTTTAGTATCTTAGACTCATATACAATAGTTTCCGTTTCTGTTTCTGTTCCCGTTCCCGTTTCTGTTCCCGTTTCTGTTTCTGTTTCTGTTTCTGACACCGTGTCTCCGTGATCCGTTTCTGTGTCCGTTTCTGTTTCTGGTACTGTTTCTGTTTCTGTTTTCCGACAACTCTCCTTTGGATGGGTCCTCTTTCTTCTCTGTGTCCTCTTCGTTCGATGATAAGAATGGATGGATGGATGGATGGCTGGATGGATGGATGGATGGCTGGCTGTCTGGCTGTAGTATTCTAGCTGAAACAGACTAATTATAATTAGACGCAACACATAATGCCGCACACGTGTGCGAATTTTTACTGGACCACCAGTACAGCTCACGAGAGCTAACCAAAAAAACTGAATAACCAGAAAACGAGCTCACGAGAGCAAACCAGACGACCAGCTCACGAGAGCCAACCTACCACCAGCTCACGAGAGCCAAACTAACCCCGCACACGAGTGCGAATTTTTACTGGACCACCAGTACAGCTCACGAGAGCAAACCAAAAAAACTGAATAACCAGAAAACGAGCTCACGAGAGCAAACCAGACGACCAGCTCACGAGAGCCAAACTAACCCCGCACACGAGTGCGGCCTAACCGGGCTATAGGCGATTCGGGTAGCCCCAGGGACGCGACTCCCCGTACTCACTCACGGTCCCCTCCGTGAGTGAGCCCCTGAGGGAACTCCGATCGGAGGAATACCAATTTTAAAGAAGATGTGAACATTTTTCGAAGAGGAACTTGTGAAAGTTCCGATGCGAACACTTATTAAATCAGAAATTAAAATTGTCTTGTTCCCTAACTGAATGAGTACTTCGAAATAACAAACCGAAGTTGGCCAAGGGTAAACGATCAAAGCATCGATGTACCCTTGGCCAACTGCGAGCTAGCTGAAAGTGAATTCATATTCAATTCAATGAAATATGTTGTAACATTTTGCATTCTTAAATACCATTACACATTGTTATCAAAAATTGTATACGTGCAGCTATTAGCTCGACATTATCCTTTATTCGTAAGAAACTTGAAGTTCTTACGAATAGAGGATAATGCCGATTGCCCAGGTCTCACCACGTGGAGGTTGCTGCACAAGAGACCCGGAAAGGGAGTCAGAACGAATGCGATATTCCTTCTGGCTCCCTTTCTTACAACGCAGGACTTATACTAAGTTACGCAAGTACGTCGAGTAATTATCGAGAAACTTGGTAGGCAAAAGTGCGAATTTGACAAAAAGAAGCAGGAGGAAGAACACAAGTCCAACATCAGAAATATAAAAATCTTTCGAACACTGAACTGTGAAAGTTTCTTCTCCGATGGAAATTGCAATAAGGATATTGGAGGTAAATATTGAAAATGATTGTTCAGTGAAAACAGTTGAAAGTGAACAAAGCAACAAGCATACAAGAATATTTGAATTATAAGCTCACCAGGTTACCCCTGGTCCACTACTGGTCCACCCCTGGTCCACCGCTGGTCTCCCTGGACCTTCTGGCACCCCCGGTACCGTTTCACGTCTATCCCTGTCGACTCCGCCGGTCCGACTAACTGATTGACTGACTGAGCGCTCTCGCTTAGCTGTCTCCCCCCACTCCTCTACCATCGATCGATTCGATCGCCGAGTTAGTAATTATTGATAAATTTGTTATTTCTCGCTGTTCAATGTTTATAACAATTTATTTTGCCAACGATGCCCACAACCACTCCCTTGACCATCTGACCACCTAATTTATTTCTAAAAATATGCAATAGAAATCGAAATATAGAATAACATTTATAACATGAATATTTCCGCGCGTTAATTTATTCAATACAATTCACAAAGAAATTTATTATTTCTGGCTGTTCAATGTTCATAACAATTCCTTTCGCCAACGATGTTAACCAGCACTCCCTTGACTATCTGACCATCTAATTTTTTAGTCAAAATAGACAATAGAACTCAAGATACAGAATAACTTTTAAACCATGCACATTCGCATTAATTTATTCAACATAAATACTACGATAAATTTATTGATTCTATCTGTTCAATGTCTATAATAATTCTTTTGCCATTTTAATTGTTTACAGTAAACTCTCCCTTACTCTGTTCTTCAACATATTCCCTTTTCCACGGATAGATTGTTCGAACATATATGTATGAAAAAGTGTAAGGTAATAATTCTCGTTTATGAAATACTTTGAAAGTAGAAATTGAGGTATCTCATATAAAATTTAAAGTCGGAATCGGTGATTTTCCGAAAATTATGCTTCAATGCTTTCCTAATATTTCTAGGAATCTTTTGTCCTTGAGTTTTGCATTTAATATTGTAAATCTTAAATAACGAACACTAAAACATCGTCTGAAATATCTGCTTAACTTGGAATATGTTCCGTGCAGAATGTAACAATTCATGATAATCGATTTCACCGAGGAGAAACCCAGTCTCTCGTAGGTGTCAAGATGCTTGTGGTGGCAATTTGCCTTCTCACCACTTCTCACCGCCGTGAATCTCCTCAGTGGCCTTCTGTACCGACGAGATCACGTCGGTGCCTTCTGTTTTTTACTCCAGTCAGAATACATCCTAGAGGGCGTAAGAAAACACGAAAACGATAGTAACGAAAATGATAATGGAGATCTAAACCCCAAACATGATAAAATCCGCACGAAAATTCTTAGGATAAATCATATGTCATTTGTGGTTTCAGATTCATGAACGTCAGTTTTTGAAATGTCTTCTAAAATTTGTATTTGGAAGAAAGTACCTGGTATTGCTAGTCGTTTTAATGATATAATTTATTTACATCCAAAATCACTACCATGTCAAAACATTCTTATATATTTTGGAGGTGATGTTCAGGTCTGAATCAGATTATTTTATAATTATTAATAAAATGTTGTTTTGTTACTAAGATATATAGTGTAACTTTTTTGTATATTATCAATTTCTATACAGAATATTGAGGAATGTATGGAGCGGCATGCTGATAGTAAAAAATACATAGAATGGAGTCTAGAAAATACTGCTCGAATACTTTCAACAAATTTTCCAAATAAACATGTACTTGTCATTCGACCATCTAGGTAAAATTTATAATAATGAATGTGTGACATTACTTATTGTCATGTTAAACTTTGTTCTAGAATACATGATACAGGAAATGCCAGCTTCAGCTGTTTTGATAATTTCGTACCATCGAATGATTACGGTGTTCCATCATTTTCTCCAGCTTTTAATGCTTTAAAACATTTGCAAAGCTTAATAACATCTTCCTTACAAAATTTGAAAATACATAATAAGGATGAGGTATACTTAAATTTAGGAAAAATATAAGTCATAATGTAATCTTAATTCAAATATGTTTGTATTGCTAGAATCTTACCGATCTTATTAATGACAAGACAAAATTAACATTAATGGGCTTCAGTAAAGGCAGTGTTGTGTTGAATCAATTCCTTCACGAATTTCACGACCATCTAAATAATTCAGATCCTGACCAAGAAATTACAAACTTTATAAAACTAATCGAGAGCATGTGGTGGTTGGATAGTGGACATGGAGGCTCCAGAGATACATGGATCACAGACAAATCCATATTAGAATCTTTTGCAAAATTAAGTAATATATTTAACAAAACTATGAAAAAGACTTTCTACACTTATTCAAATTATGTTTAACAATTACAGTATTCTTACAGAAATAGATGTTCATGTACATGTCACACCATATCAAGTTTGTGATCTTCATCGTCCATGGATTCATGAAGAAGAAAATCAGTTTTGTAGTATTTTACAAAGTATGGAAGTCCCTGTGAAACGAATGTTACACTTTTCATGTAAACCACGAAGCTTGACTCTACATTTCAATGTTCTTAAAGCTATCGGAAAATGTATGCAGTGACATTTTATTATTTAACTTGTTTAAATACACTTTAGTATATAACAATTAATTCTTCTAGAATGGGCTAGTTGGTCATGATTATACTATTGTTGTACAGAAGAATAAGCTGTGAGTACAAAGGATGTTACATAGTAAGGAAACTGAGTTTGTTCTGTTATATTGTGCAATTTACCGTCTGTGTGACAATTATTTAAATCCTAGTGGAAAGAATTAATTATAAGTTATATCTAATAATGTACAATTACTGTTAATACCATCAAGGATAATACTCATACAAATTATGTACAGTAAAAAGTCTATAGATAATCATTGTATGTCATAGTAGTTCTAGTCATTGTTTTAAATATTTATCATGTCATGCATTATTTATCCAGATTACTTCTCCTGATCTATGTTCATTTTAAATTCACTAAGTAATGATACAGTATTGCATAAATATATTCTTATGAAAAGTTTTAGTAGTTAGAACAGTGTTTATACAATGAAAAATGTTACATACATCAGTGGCACAGTTAATACAGGAGACTGATATATCTATGCCAACTAAATATATTTACGTCCATGGTGTACTAACATCTACTTTGACATTTGGACTTATAATAACTTGTGTTCCCAGAGCCTGAAAAAGAAATGATACACAATTAGTAGAAATCATAATAAACAAAATTAGTATTCCTTTTCGAACTATCGTCACTGACAGGTATAAGGATTGAATATCATCCACTATTACTGTTCTGAATCATAGTTTTGTGTGCTGGATCGCATACGAATGGGGGACAGAGTTACATGGCTGCAAAAATACATTGGACAATAGGTCTATCCTTATACCTCATTGGTGCTATCGTTATACTAACTATCATTATGTAAATCTGATGATTTCACTTCTGCCCATTCATCGGACCCATCGCAACAGTCACAAACTCCATCGTTAACTTTATAAGATGATATCTTCACTGAAATCGGAATGACATTGATTGTTAACATTAGAAGAAACTTGACTGTATAATAAAGAAAATAAAAACTTTAATATATTTACTTTCAGAAGATAGCATCCCGCAATAAAAAACACCATTGTTGCATGCATTGGTACCGGGTTCATCGCTACCATCTTCTGGGCAATCACAGTAATTGTCATTTATTTTTTCAAAATCTATCTCTGTTTTCGAGACAAAACAGATAAATTTTCCTTTTGAGTTTGGTATGTATTTTAAAATGTCCATATTACGTGTTCCACGTAACGATACATTTCTACCATTCTTGTCTTGAATAAGTTTAGCATTCATCGATGATTCATTTCCTTTCGAGATAATCTTATTAGTAATAATATACTTAGATGTTCTCACCGATTCACCAATTAACTTTCCCCTGACCGCTTGGTTAAGTTGTTTAAAATAAAATAACTGATGAATAACAAAAATAACAGCAACTACGAATACACAGATTAACGTGTACTTGAACTTTTTCCGTAGAAACCGGCGTTTCCAAGACACTTCAGTTTTCATATTTGCCGGTTTTCTGACTGCCTATATGTTACTATTATCTAGCAGTTCGAAACAACTTTGTTTGTCATGTACAATCTCCTTTCGGTACACGTTGCCAGTTACTTTTTTCTATTCCAACCATTTGTTATCGATTTCTCGGAATGACCTAATCCGGAAAAATATATATTTCTTTCTCTCGCTCAAGATCGTATTGCGTTTTGTTTACAAGAACTATGTATATATAATTTCTGCTGTCTGGACAGTCTCTGGTATAAACCAGTATAAACTGTTACACAAAATGAAGTTGCCTGCAATTCAATGATATCGCGATCATATCGAGATAATTTGAATTTAATAACAAAAGACTATAAAACTGTAATAAAAGATTGTAGTTTTATTAGAGCGTTGGAATGTTCACAGATGTGAACAAGTGAAATAAAATCTTTTGAAAGTATACATGGATTTTAGGAAGAGTAGAACGATACGAATATATAACTGTGGCATCTTTATTTCTGATATATTGGTTAAAATAAGTATGGTGTTATAACGCATTAGCAAGTATCAAAATTAAATTATTCGACACCTTGGGGCAGTCACCAGATTAAAACTTGTGTTCCCACTTTACCCTACCTTCCACACCGGCTCGGTCACGCGGCGCGTTTTGTCTCTGTCGTGCATGTCTCAAAACGTCATATGACACTATACGGTATTGGCCAAGAGAGAGTAACTTTTTCCCCTTGATTTGTGTTCTCTCCCCTCACCTGGGGACTCTGTCATAAGAAAGGTTTTGACAGCACGATTTGAACGACAGGATAAGGAAAGTCGAAAATTAAATTTTAAGAATGATATTCTGATATTGTCAATGCTCGAAATCTCAGTCTCAGGCAATCACATAATCTATAAAAATTGATACATATATGTATTCGTAATTGGAGATGTTATTAAACAAAGCATCATAATGGTACCAAATAATTGATACAAATTAAAATATATTTTTAAAAATGTGTGCATGTGAAAGCATGTTGTATTTAACATTCATATTTACGAAATATTTGAGAAAAAATGAATACTGTGAAATATTACTCTATTAAAATAAGTAAATGATCATCGCTTTTGAACATTGACACTGATAATAATAACAGGTATACAATACATGAACAGTTCGAAGCATACAAAATTAGTTTAATTATTCCATTTAAAATAAAGTTATGCAATTAAATCATGCTTTTGTAATTTGGTAAATGCAAAATACAATTGAATATGAATTTTTTTCAATTTTAATGACAAAATGTTAAAATACTTGCAAAGTTTCGTGAGGACTATTATTACAATGTAAGAAAAGAAGTATGCATAAATCGTATGGGATATTATAGTAGCTCGTAAGAGTATAAACAGTTTTGTTCCAATACATCCAATGCGTATATGCATAAATAATATTATTAATATTAAATTCTCAAGCTTATCATTTCTGTTCAATGAATAAAGCAAGTTTTACATCGGTCGTCCCATACCACGACCCATTTGAGGTTGCGAATCCTGACTGCTCTTAGGACTCTTGATAGTTTCGTCAACAGATAGAATAAGACAAGCTGCTTCGGTCGCGGCAGTAAGTGCATTAATTTTTACAACGGCAGGTTCCCATACGTAAGCCGCCATATTATCTCCAATATCTTCATTGTTAATATCAACGCCATAGTTATACATGCCTTTGTGTTGTTTCTGTCTTAGTTTGTTCAGAATGTTTGTTGCGTCGAAACCAGCATTATCGCACAGTTGCCTAAAATTAGTATCTTAATGTTTCATATAGTTCAAATAGTAATTAATAGACAGCTGATTTTATGCGTTTCTGATAAAAATGAGAAGGTGTAATTTAAAACCGCAAAAACATTCGTAGAATTTAAAAATACTGGTATGTCATTTTGATCTATATATTAAGACAGAAAATAAATTTCTATTTCACTCTAGTTCATTACAATTCAGGAAGTTGAAATTTTTTTTACATAAATATCCGCTGTGTAGTAATTAAACAAGATTGTCATACCTTGGTATTACTTCTAGAGCACGAGCTATCGCCGCAATTAACAGTTGTTCTTTGCCTGCTACGACACGAGAGTAGTCTCTCAAAGTTTTCGATAATTTCATTTCAATGGCTCCTCCACCTGCTACGCAGGCATTAGTTTTAACCATACGCCTTACAACCATTATCGCGTCATGTAAAGATCTTTCAGTTTCTTCCAAGAACTGCTCAGCTCCTCCACGCAATATAAATGTGCATGTCTTTGTACGCACTCCTTCGTAGAATAGATTGAATCTGGAAAAAAGTACTTTAGAATAATACCAGTTAACAAGTTAAATATACGAATATATGAATTCTATATATTCAAATACCTCTCTCCACCGATTTGTTTTTCTTCGAACATTTCGCACTTGCCCAAATCAGAGTCTTTAATGTCATGTACTGTTGTTAAGATACAGCCACCGCAAGCCTTCATGGTTCGTTTCAAGTCCTCTTCAGGAACTCTGCCTGCGCAGAACATATCTCTATCTGCGAAATATTGCGTAGCAACATCGCCAATAGGTAATTTTGATAATACAACTTGAGCACCGCTCTTGTGTATCTTATCTAATTTGTTATATAGAATTTGCCATTCAGCATCAACTATCTTTTGATATTCAACAACATTATCTACTCGTATTTCTGCATTGTCTCTTTCTGCTTTCAATTCTAATTCTATATTCAACAAAGCAATGTTACAGTTCTTATATTTTTTAGGCTGCATTTCAAATCCAGCATATGAGAATGTTTTCTTAAAAGCAACGCCTTTAACCAACTCTGAATCCTCTAAAGCTCCACCAGACACCTACATATCAAATATTTCATCAGAATAAAGTAAGAATTTAAACGAATTTTACTAATTTCTCATTAGCTTAAAATTTGTCTATAATCACCTTTTTAATACCAATCATATTAAGGGGTAACATATCGTCGAGCATCATAACAGCTTTCACAACTAAACGACTGAAGAATTCTTTTTGCTGATGAATTAACTTAGAACTCATAGATGTAGCTGCGCATTCTTCCAATAGTTCTGTTAGTTTCGTTTTTTGAGTTTTATCAATCTTCACGCTAACTGTATTGATTGTATCTATAGCTACTTGAAGCGCAAGACGAAGAGATTTGATCATGATACGGGGATGTACACCTTCCTCGATGAAAGGCTTCATTTGCATTAAAAATTCTCCAGCTAATAAAACTGTGCTTGTAGTGCCATCGCCAACCTACACATAAAAACATAAATTTATTATACCTGCAATCATAATATTTGAGTAAAATGTTCGAACAACATTGAGGTAACTTCATATCTTCTATGTGTTACCAGTCTACAAGTTCATTGTTATACTCTGTTAATGTTCTGGTAGTATTTTACTTGCATACTACCATTTGTGTTCATTGCAGAGTTAATATAACATATTTAATTGTGTGGTATGTGTAATTTACAAATGAGCACAATAAAATATTGAAAAATTGCTTTAAGATAGAGGATAAAATAGTAGAAGGTAGAACAAAAAGGTAGTAATAAACTAGTTGAGATTTATAGAAAATAAGCATAGGAACATTAGGATCAAACAACTAAAGATAAGCACAGGATATTGTACAGTTGTAGGATAAATGAAATGAAGATAGGTATAGGTTTAATGTGAACATTAGTAGAAATGTATGCAGGGAAGTGTTAATATATGAGCAGCACGAGTGATGTATAACATTTTCAATTAATTAATATTTACTTCTGCATCTTGCGACTTTGCAATGTCCACAAGGGTCTTGGCTGCTGGATGGACAACATCTAAGAGCTTCAAAATGGTAGCACCATCGTTTGAAATAGTGGCTTTTCCATTTTGATCCACAATAAGTTTGTCCATCCCTCGAGGACCAAGGGTGGTCCTCACAGCATCTACTACTACTTGACACGCATTTATGTTTGATATCAATTGCTGCTTTCCTTGTGATGCATCTGTTCCTTCCTTCAATAGTATTATTTGGGGTTGCTGTAAAAGATATTACATAAATTTTATTACCTGTTATTAGTAATAATAATGATAATGAAGATACTATACTCTCATGTATCTTCCCATTTTTGTTGTATTACATTCGATTAAGTGAAATATTAGGGTTTCCTTGAAAAATTGTCACATTTAAAGAAACAAATGAATTATGAATTAAAGTGTTCATTTGTCTCTTTCACTACTTGAAATACTACCAACAAGTATTATCAGTTTAATGAAATCTACGTCAAATATTATTATTGAAATTCGTTCTACATGTACACCGTGGGTGTAAGCAGAAATTAATCACCATATAAGGTTAGAACTGCTCAACTTATAATTCAGCAAACGCTTTCATACGTATTCATTTTCGCTTCACATATATTAATATATTTGAGTAGCTTTATTTATCATTAAAAAATCTGTTAATCACGTGTACAGGAAACATTGTCTATATTCTGTCATTGTAGACAGAAAGCGGCTTATAGTAAAATCGGAAATATGAAGGTGTGCTAAAATTAGTAAACCAAAAAGACGCCTATTCTTCCGCTCTAATGAGATTTTTATTTGTTACTTACCATTTTTGTAATTTTATTTGTAATTTCACGGCTTTGTTAATTTCATTCACTGTGCACGAGCACAATTATTACTCTAACCTGTAAACGGTATTCGAGATGATTCCACTAGGACCAGCTAAGGATATAGAAGACCTACTCCCTGATACAAAGTATTATTACAATCGAACCTCGATAACTCGAATCTCAAAAGAGGTTTCGATTTATCGAAGTCTTCGAGTAAGAGAGGTACACTTTACGAAAATTCTACTTACAGGGGGTTTGTACAAGAGGATTGTTTAATTTTTGGAGATAAGTTTTTTATTATATACATACAGTAAATATAATCTTCTAGGCTCTTACATATTACTGTTACATATTAATTAATTACACAGAGGTATCTCGTCGGTGACCAAAGCAAAGAATACATTGACTTCGCTTTCAGCTTATTTTTCACACTTGTAGAAAATAATTCGAGTTGAAGAAAGTATTATTTTGATTAATAGAGATTTTTAAAATTTTCTTTTTATCTTCATCCACTCAATTCTCTGGCGCATGCAATACTATTCCGACCAGTAAGAAATAACATCTACTATTTCACAGCGTCACACTATATTTCTTGAATTACGCGACGCAAACGAGGGAATCCTGTATACGATACATACATAAAATTTTGTAAATAAATTGATGCGTCTAATATCAATATGTTATCATTTAGGAAAAAATTTGTTCGCCATTATAGTATTTTTTATTTATAATTAATATCGTTTACAGATGGTCATTGTCTTATTTTACAGTTTTCAATTTAAGTATTAGTAAATACTTAGAAAAGTTTCTTAACGTCGATATTATTAATTTAATATCATTAATTTTAATTTTGCGTTATTTAAACTGTTTTATCCTTTCAACGGTACGTTGCGATGGATTTGGATAGATGGCGCTGGTTGAATGAAAAAGCAGTACATAATTTTTCACTTGCTAAGATACGCGAGATACGAAGTCAAAGAGAATTGTAGATATAGTGTTTGTTAATATCGCGATGGGATGATATTATAATTCGTGACCTAATTACGTGAATAGAAAATAGAATTCAACATTTACCGCATATTTATTTTTAAACGTAACTGTATTCTCCACATGCTCGAACTGTACACATATATTTATACATACATCAAATGCCACACGGAACCACCTATTTCTTCGAGAATAGCTGAACCACCGAATTCGCTTTAGTCGAGTTGCTGCGTTTGAAGGATGTACTCATTCTTCTAAAATACAATTCCAAAAAGTGTATATTGTGTGTTGTTCAATATTATTATTTTTAAGTGTCACTCTACAAAACTGTGCTTTTACCTACACTTTTGAACACGAGGTAAAAATTAAGAATCACTTGTAACGATCTATCATTTTACACAATTCCTGTATAACAGTTGCATTTTTTAATTTCGGTGTGAGACGGTTAGAATAATATGACTTTTACTAGAACATAGATTTTCGAGAACTCTTAGATCATTTATATTTACAATAACATTAGGATTATTATTATGGAGCTTTTGCTACTCGTAATGTTGTAGTACGTACATTACGCAAACGATAATAATGATTGAGGCTGCATGTATACAATCCTACGCCCTACATCCAACTTAGGAGCAAGGTGCTAACCTTATACATCCTTGCACATGCGTAAAAATCACTCCCACCTGATGTCGATGAACCAATAACAAATCGATATGTTCGAAATTTTCACGCGAAAGCTTTGACTCTTACTCTGAATAGTTAATAGTGAAATCTCAACCCTGATGCATGTCAAATAGTAAGTGAACGGTCACGTGTGTTCGATTAGTGCGAACAGTGCTGCTGTGGATTTTAAATTATAAAAAGAGACATCGCAATTCTATAAAATGCTCGTGTGTCTGTAGTCCCGCCAGTTTCTCAAACATGAATTTTTCGCAATAATATTATAGGGTCGGTTTCATTTTCATTTTTTACTTCTTGATATCATTTAACTCGTAAGTGCTTCCGCTTGTCTTTCAGAGTGAATAAACGGTATATTGTGGCAATGCAGATTTTATTTTAACAAAACAGCATTTGTTTTCTGAAATCATATTTGATGAAAATAAAGTGCTTTTCAGTTTTGAATACGTAAAAAGTTATGTAAGGCATGTGTTAAAGATAATCTAGTATTTTATTATCTTATCGTTATATATTTGAGTTATCAAACGATTTAAATTAAATAAAAGAATTTAATTGTTTCACTTTTCATTGATGCTAACAAAAATATTTAAGCGAGCTTATATTCCGCCAAGTGTAAGTACTTATGTCGAGAACGTGTCAATTTTCAGCTTCCTCATTAGGAGACGCATTATAATGATGCTTACCACTGCAGTGATACTGTCTTGAAATAGGGCGACAGAGAGAATCTCGCATGTAATAAAAGTACATACATTTTTTGATTTTTAGTATACATTAAACATTTTTAAAATATTACAAACACGGATAAAAGTTCCAATATTTTGTTTTTTAATGTACAAGGGAAATGTTACAAACAGAAGTAAAAGTTATAAAATTTCGTTTTTTTAATATACATTGAAAACTGTTGAAAATATTACAAATCGAATGAAAATTTTGTTGTTTAATTATACATTGAAAATTGTTAAAATAATGTAAACATGAATAGAATTTATTTAAAAAATTTGTTTTATAATGTGCATTGAAGACTTAAAAATATCGCGAACACAATAAAATTTGTTATTAACAATGGAAATATTTCTACGGGAAAAATTTTATTCGCATAGACGACAATCAGTTACGAACAACTATTTATAACGCTGTCAGGTAGTGCAACGTAAATTTATGTAGTCACTGAGTTGCACATAATGCCGAACGCTATTAGTCTTATTGGGAAACGTTCAAGTATGAAAATTGCTTTAAAGTTCAAGGGAAGAGGGAAGCATAAGATAGAAAATGTAGCGATCGATAAAATAGAAATATCAAAGTGAAACCTTTATACATTATTGTTCATACCTACAACAAATTTTCTATTTTTCTTACGAATAATTTTGGCTATTTGGTTGGGCTAAAATTGGGCTAAAAATTGTTGAAAACTGTAATTTTAAAAGAACACATACAGACCATAGCTAGGTAATTGTTTCACTATCCAAACTGAATGATTTTTGTACAAAATAAAAATTGTTTGCTTTCTTAAATAATTTCAATAAATTCAACTTCAATTTTTCATTGTATCAACTCATCAATAACAATAATAAAATTCTTTGTAGGACGAGAAAAAAGGAGTATTTAAAAAGTGTTCTTACAACGAACATTTGCAAAGAGAAGTCCCGATAAACCATTACACAAACATGAAAACAATTTGGGTAATCGGCGGACCAGGATGCGGCAAAGGGACTCAATGCGAACGTATCATCAAAAAATATGGATTCTATCACATAAGCAGCGGTGATCTACTGAGGGAAGAAGTTGCTAGTGGTAGTCCTAGAGGAGCTTCGCTTCAAGACTTAATGTCTAAAGGTCTATTTGTCCCCACGGTAAACGATATTTTACAGAAATACGGTCGTATTTTACTGAAACAACTTTCCCACACAATTGAAAAACATTACTCGTTAATTATGTAACCTTACCGATTTCAGTGACTTTCAACAATATTATGAAGGTCAACATCCTAAGTAACTTCTCTTAAGTATAAATAAATAGTAGTCGGTCAGCTTTAGTTCGACAGATGTAAACAAAGTTATTTATAGTAACGCGAACTACAGGGTGTCCTATTTGAAGTGAATCACTCGACTATCTCTGGAATTATTAATGATATCGAAAAGTATTTCGAACAAAAGTTACATGATTTTATAAACGAGAAATTAGTTTAGGAGAGTAAAAAAATTGGAAATGACCTTCATATGCCCTCTACTCTTCCACCTACACAAAACCATTAACATTATACCTCTCTCGAAACCGTATAACTTCTGTTTGAAACTTATACTTTGAGAGAGATCCGATGTTCCTCTGTTTTGAAATATTCATTGCAAAAATATTAAAATAGAGTAATGTTACGTAACATAAGATTCTCGTGTTGTACGAACGAATACCGCTTTTCTTAGTGTGAAGATCATATGGTTTCCGGCAGGAAATTGTGCTTGACCTGATAAGGGAACGGATGGAGAAAGCTAAAGCGGAAGGAGCTACGAAAACTGGTTTCCTTATCGACGGGTATCCTCGTGAGTTGGATCAAGGACTTCTCTTTGAGAAGAATGTAAGCGTTATCAAGTAATCTTCTTAAACCGTTCACTACAGGATTGTCGAGTTAAATTCGGAAAAGTCATTGGATGAAGAAAGACAGTTCAAATTCCAGGAAAATGCGAATACATGCATTCTTTCGCTAGTTTGTACAAAGTGTCCCATTGCACTGTCGTGCATTTGGTCACGCGGCTGATTTGGCACTGGCAGAGAGAGAGGGTAATTGTATTCCCCTGATCCCGGCGACACTGGGCTCTATGTATATTTCGATTTTACTATTAGATAGATTGTAGTAGTGGTACCCACGATGCAGTTACTATGGTGAGATGACAAGACGGTTCGCGGGGCAAGCTTGTGTCCGCACTCTACCTTCCCCTTCTACGACGCTATTTCCCACGCTTCCGCCGTGGCCCGGTCACATGACACGTTTCGTCTCTGTCTTGCGTGTGCTCGGTACAGGCGGAGAGAGGATAACTTTTCTCCTCAATTCGTGCTCCCTCCCCTCATCTGGCGACATTGCTGCCAGGGACCTTCTTGTCATTTCACCACAATACTTCTACTGTTTGTCAGAATTTCTGAATTTCTTGGCTAGGTCATAAACTTGCGTCTTCTCGTAGCCAAAGCACGGGGCGTTTCAAGTATTGGCACTCTTCGGCCAATATTATCGGTTCCTGGCTTTTTTCCCATTTGTTCACTAATTGGTGGCTTGTATGTATAGTGAGTTATGTTAGCAATAGTTGCTTTGTATTTGCTTTACCTACATCTTATTCGCGGGACTGTCCGAAAAAATTCTGGATTTAACTCGACGGTTCTGTATATGCAATACATGTGTTCAATAATACAGAAAATTAAATGAAACTGATAAATTGTATTTTAGGTCTGCCCGGTGGATTCAATAATTTTCTTCGACGTTTCGAATGAAACTATGAAGACTAGATTGTTGGGTCGCGCAGCCGTCTCGCAGAGGGCCGATGACAACGAGGAAACGATCAAGAAAAGGATCGAAATATTTAATGTGAAAAACGGTCAGATTGTTGAACACTATAAGGATAAAGTTGTCAGGGTAAGTAAAAGCATTTTAGTTCGTTAACGATAAGATGAGAGTATTAAGTTAACTTTGAAATGTATTGTTTAGATCGTTGCCGAAGGCACCATCGACGATATATTCGATCAAGTAGCGAAAGCACTTGATCCATTGGTAGCTTAAATCTTAAAAAAAAACGTCTTATATAATCGGTTTTAGACACTTAAAACTCACAGTGATTTCTAGTGGTTTCTATTTTGAAATTCCGAGTACAAGCTTCACTTTTATTAGTCTCACTAAATCGAGAACTTTATCTGCCACAAGTTTTTACGAAAATTCTATATGGACTATATTGCATGACTTAATTCGGCGCAAATTAAAAACCAATCTAAAGTACCTGCTCTTAATAATAGGATAAAAAAGACTTCTATATCAAATTGTTCAACGTGTTGTACAATGTACCTGTTACTGTTATGTTATTGTTACATTGTTCATAAAAGTGACTGTTCTGAATATTGATTAAAGTCTATATTCTACGAGATTTTGAGAACTGATTTCTTTAAAATATACACATCTTTTGTTATTCTTTAATTCATTTTAATTCTCTGACGGATAAACAATAATAAATGATATGCTGATAAACAACGAGGATAAACAGGTCAGTGTTAAATGTAAGTGTAGAGGATATATTATTTAAAACATTTTCAAAATTCTTGAAAGAAACTTCATGAGTTGATGTTCTCTTGAATTAGAATTCTCGTTCTAATTAATTATTTCAAAATATATAATTTATAATTGAATTGATTAATAAATTCACAATTTAATTAATTGCTCCGCACAATAACGAATTTGTCCGAAATTCTGAAAAAAATTAATATCTCCGCTTCTAAGATAAATCATTAGAATTTGTTATAATAAAATGATTCTAAAAACTAACATTAATTTTGTCCTCTGAAAAGTGAATTATCATCAATTTATTTGTTAATATTATATTAGTAATTTTACTAATAAAAACATATAGTAGTATTCAAATTTTTCTCAGTACATTATAGTGTTTAAAAAATTTACCGTATACCGTATTTCATTAGGAAGTCGTAGAATATACAGGGTGACCCGTAATTATGGTGATACAATCGAAGAGGGGGTGATAAGAATAGGAATCTTCTCAATAGGTACCAGCTGCATAAATTAGGATTTAATTTGTTTTGTGTGCGCATCACGTTGACATACGTGTACAACTTAATTACCGGCATACAATACGTTTCTGCGATTAAAATGAAGCTTTAGAGATGTGCGTGCAATATAACTAGGTCTGTACGACCATAATCATTCAGTCACACGAGATTGCTTTTAGATCTCAGAAATGGGTCGACTATTTATATTTGTTACTTTGTCAACGGCATATTTAATAACGAATATAGCTTTCTGTGATCGTTGCTGTCAAATTAATTTGCGATCTTTACCGCATTATAAACTTATCAAAACGAATGTCCGTTCAAGTGATGTAATACTTTCGAGGGCAACTGTACGGAGTGTAAACGAGTGCAGAGAGTTTGCCTTGGCCAAGAAAGCTCTGGCTTTTAATTATGGTGTAGAAAGTAAACGTAATGGTAAGATAAATCAAAAGTGCAAGAAATCCTCAATTTAATTTATTACACACAAATGACGAATAAGTATATAGATATACTAATAATTACAGAGATTGTAAGTAAAATCTTATTTATTAATATAGAATGGCATTTGAATTCACGAAACAAAAAACGTAAAGAAACAATTAAAGTTAAAGTTTGCCAAGCTCTTCAGTGTCCAGAAATTCACAATTTTACTGTTCTCCGAAAAGATAAGAATTACAAATACTATAGCATGTATCCCAGCTATATTCCAACTGGTAAATTTAAAAAAAAATATTTCAAATGTTATTACACAGATACTAGGTAATGATAAAAATTTACAACAAAAATGTTGTTAATAACTATTTAGATTGTACGATCCGGTATATTACAAATTATTTTTCATATTGCCATTATACAATTTATAGCACGAATAAAATATGCAATACAAGTATAACAAACAGAAATATTTCAAATATATATAAACGCAGTGTCATTTTTTGTAATTCATTTTTAGGTTCAAACTTTACGTTGATTTGTATTCCGAAGACAGGGGTTTTCGTAATTTCGAATAATTATTTGAATTATAGCCAAGCACAAGGTTCTTGCCAAAAGATGAATTCTACCCTGGCTCATATTATTAGTGAGGAGCGCACGGAAGGTCTAACGAAATATATTTCTGAAAATACATCAACTTTTGTTGGTCTCAGTAACCGTGGTCATGAGAAAATATGGAAAAACGAATTTGGTAGTTTTCAGTTTCGACAGAAACATTAACTTCTAGATTTCTCCTAATGTTAAGAAAAAATATTAATTTATTAATAACTATTAAATGTGATGTACAATTAAGATTTTTTAAATACTATTTACATGGTTATCGAATAATTATTAATATAGAGTACACAAAGTCTTAAATCTGATATATATTACACGTATGTATAATATAGTTACATGAGTCGTATCTTATTGTAATCTGTTATTGTATTTAATGGTTGGTAAAAATTAGTACAATTTCAGAAGCAAGTTAGGACATGATATTATATTTTGTAAGTGCCTTGGAGTAGAAGTTAGATTAAATAGTCCTACACGTATAATTAAAGTAATTAAATTTTTGAGGGAAGAAAAATCACATTTCTAGATGAACCACTTTCCTGTTTTAAATATCGAGCATGGGGAGAAGGAGAACCGTCACACTCAAGGGGATGCGTCGCTATTATGAAATCACCTAAATCAGGAGATAGTTCCTTTTGGAAAGTTGTACCATGTGACAGTCTACTACACTTTATTTGTGAAGTTTCGCCAATGCACCAACATAATTAAATCTATGCAAAATTATAAACACGATATTTATAAAATTGTAATTATGAGTTACAATTTATACAGAAGAAAGTTTAAATAAAATAAGTAAATTATAAACTGTGACAAAACTTTACTTATGAAAATATATTAGAAATAACAGTTTCGTGTAAATACAGAACATTTGTCTTCAGGAAAAATGAGTTTTAAGATCCGCCGAGTTCGCGTGCTCTAGTCTAGAGTCTAGATGCAGAAAGTAGAATTGGTTGGTCAACGTCAGACGGGTTAGACGGTTCCCATAATTAGGAGTGGGCAGTGGCGGCTCTTTTTGGAGGTCTCAAACTCAAGTTAGAAATAGAAGTTGCAAGAAATCTCTCCTAAACTCTCAAAAAAGAAAAGTAATTTCATACCGTTACATATTAAATAAACTTTAAAATTCGGGGCCCCACGCGGCCGCAAAGTTCGCTTACCATAAGATCCGCAACAGGGGGTGGGTCAGGTTTTGATGACTCGGGTCCCGAAAATTAGTTACACTCGAGTACCCGGGAATTTCGGGTAGGGTCGGGAACTCAAAAATCTATGATGTTCAGGTCTCCGAACAATAAAAATTTTCAGGTACCCGGATATCACACATCACTAATATCGTCCATGCCTATCTATTACAAATCTCAAACTATAATATCTCCCCCTTGGAACCAGTCAAGCGGTGAATACGCTCAGTGAGACTGCAACGCAAGTGAAGGAAACGATTACAACTTTTCTAATGTTTGATTTTTTTTATGAAACTATAACTAACGCAGACATTTTGGTATTCTTATTTAAATACTCTATCCAGTGTATTAGTGTTTAACACGAATGTAAGTAGAAATATTATTGTGTCATTAGCAAGAAAAGATATATTCTGATAAATTATATACAAATTCGAGTTGACCTGGAAACATCCTTAATTAAGAGAAAAATATACAAGTTTCACTCTTCAAAGATTATATACACGTGTACAATATTAAGGCTATATTCTTGAAGAAATTGTGCTTCCTGAAATTATTTACTTGTCGTCTATCCGAAAGACTCTATTGTATATGTATATACTTAATACTTAAGAGACAGCTGTTAAATTGTTAAAAGTTTTAGCAGAACTGCAGAAGATTATATGTGTAATGGTGCTACAATTTTTGATTACAACAATGATTTAATTACTGGATAATATATTATTAAGCAATATATATAAACAATGACAAACAGCAATCCAGTTTTATGTGTCTCAAAATTCATTATAAATATTCGTATTGTTCTCTATTTTGACATTTATTTTTCATATACGGTTAATGCATATACACTAACAAATAAAGACGAAATACTTTACAATTTTTTGTTTTATACAAAATTATTGGTTTCGTATTTACTAAATAGCCTAAAGGTGAGATACAATCATCACATACTTCATAATTTTTTAATGAAAACATAACTATTATACACATGCTACAAATAAACAACTACGAATTACAATCTTTATAAATAGAAGCAATTAACGTGCATTTTGTAGACTGAATTTCTTGTTATAAATAAGGACTTTGTTGCATATAAAACATAAAATAGGAAAACAGTAAAAAGTGTTTTGTACAAGCCAAACTTTAATAATAGACATCCGCTTATTTAAAAATGCATGTTAATGGCACACATTTTATTATTTTTCTTCAATGATATAGTGAAAATTTTTCAAGACCGTTTTATACGTGTTCAGAACGACTAGACATATAATCTCATCGGCGTTTCGGAAGGGATATTAGACTTGATAACGTGATTCGCAAATACACGATATAAAGTAGGTTTAAACTGATAAGGCAGATCGATATACTGTAATACGGCTCTTTATTGTAAGTTTAATCTTCCAATAAAATTTTGTTCCGTTATTTTACAGTAATTAAATATTTAGAATCCTTATCATTATTCAAATAATACATTTACAGAAATATCTTAATACTCAAACAATACACAATAAGCATATGTTCAATATTATATAGAAATTGTATTTTAAATCAGTAACTTTAAAATTAAATATAATTTCTAAATATGTTCATGAACTTCCAAAAAAATATAAGTTAGTGATAATACTAATCGTAACAACTTAACAATATCATTAATTATTATTTTCATCTTTCCTAGTAATTTCATCAATTACATAAATACATCTTTTATTAGAAAATGACATAGTGGTACTATGTTGTCGGTAAATCACCTTGTCACAATTCGTGAAAATTTTCAAATAAACGTGAACCCTTAGAATTTTGTAATTTCATTTTGTTTAAAACAATTGCGTTTGTGTAACTGATAAAATTGGAAGAGAGTAACATCGAGTTGTTTCGTTGTAAACACCAAGCATTTTGTGAAATTCACAGCCGTTCTGAACATGTAAAATAACATTTGAAATCATATTTGAAATTTCGGTATCATAATAAATTTGAAAAAAGAACTGTGTATAAAATTGACGTAATACAATTAACACTCTATACAATATACAAAATTGGAAAAATTATTTTTCATTTTCTTAGGACTAGTATTGTCACAAAATTATTTTTGTAAGTAGAAGTTATAATAATACTTTTCAAAAGTGGAAAAGAATTTATTGATGATATTGGGGTGTCCCATGCAACTGGAACAGGCTGAACCTCCTAAACGGTTGGGAATAGAAGATGTTATAAGTAAAAGTTGCATGATATCAGTACGGTACCATTTAACTTTACGTGTAACATCATATATTCCCAACCGTTTAGGGGGTACAGCCTGTTCCAGTTGCGTGGGACACCCTGTATAAACTATTTTTATCTTTGATGAACTGACTGATATTAGTAATTGGACCTCTAAAAGTGGTTCGTGAATTTTTAAATAAATTAATTATATACGTCTACAATTAAAATATTTTCTTCGACTGTTTTAAGAAGTTTTTGTAGTGTTTTCATTTTTTTACAAAAGTATGAAAGAGCTTAAAATTGTTGAAAGCATTGTAAATGATTTTCACGAAAAATGTTTTTCAACATATACAATTGTTAATTACTTAAAAATTAAATATTTACTTTATGTGTAATACTTATATAATTTATAATTGCGATTAAGTATGTCAATATAAATATAATAAACAAAACGTATAAATTATATACATACACGGTAACACATAATTCTAAAAAAATCAGTAAAAAATAATCATTTGTGTGTAGACATTATAAACATCAGTTAAATTTATTAAAAAAAATACATTAGAATAATGTATTAAAATGAAATTGTTTTAACACGAAAAATACTTTTAAAAACTAAATTGCATAATAAATTGTAATACACTTGCTGATATGATACACAGTGTCTCATTTAATTTGCACATCTTTAATATCTTTGTTACTCTTGACAATACGAAAGGTAACAAGAGATATTAGAGATGTCTAAGATTTGCGAGACATCTTGTATGTTCATATTCATAGTTCTCAATTTTTATATATACAAATAAATTTATATAATTTGATATTGCCAAACAATTTCGTTTGTCTGTAAATATTACATCCTATATGTAGTTAGTATTGGAGACAAATGTATTAATTTAAAACTATAAATTTAGTAAAAAGCATATACAAATGTAATTCCGAAGCTGTCAAATTCGAACAGCTTTTAAAATATTTTTCATCCTTGTATGCCAATGAATATTTGTATTTGTATAGTTCTATCCATCCCACTTAAGTTGTACCCCACTTAAATAAGCTATAACCAGTTGAAATATGTAAAAATTTTACACAATTCTAACATTATATACTATATATTACATCCATTGTGTCCTTCAAAATGTAATAATACATATATAATGTTCATTATGGAGATAATGAAGTTACTACACTTCTATAAATCAATTTACAATTCAGTATAAATAAAGACATTTATGAACGAATATACTTTTCAATATAGTCTATTATCACCTTTTGAAGGAAATACTTGTTAACAATGACATCCATTGTGACAATATTAGTTTTTATTGGCCGTGGCACTTTAATCTTATAATCACTGCAATCTGTGTCTTTCAGACTAGATGACTTTTCAAGATGACAGCTAAATTGCGAATTATAGTAGTATTTTATTTAGGATAGTGTGTGTATAAACTATTACATACAACTAAGATAGAGTTTCAAATAATACGTGTGAAAGTGAAGCATAAAATATTTCTATTCATTACTAATATAAAAAATTAGATTGTTCTGGTTCGTATTTCTCTCGTACGTATATCTCTAATCGCGTTGTATTTACTGAAAATTTTGTTTCTTTTAAAAAAATAAAAAGATTTTAAATATTCAACAGTTTCGTGATTATATAGAATAAATTTAATATTATGCATTTCCCTTAAAAAAAAGAGAGCATCAAAGTATATTATATCCTGTTGCTCTGACGTTACTAATTTTAATTAGGATAAAAATTATTGATCATAGTTCGCTGCCTCATTTAGTCGTACTACAATTATGTGATACAGCATATCACAACTATTTTATTGTGTAGCACCAGTTCGCGTTGCTTATGAAAGAGAAAAAATATATTCTGCTAATCGATTAAGAAATCATTACAATTTCTGCTAAATATATTTGAATACTTCTTAAAGTATAACTAATTAGAACTAAACAATTTTTTATAATAAAGTTACAGAATTATCCGAGAAAAAATTAAATGTATTGGCACTTGAATTGATTTAAAAATGATTAATTGCGAGGCAGCTGCATAACAGAAAAACATATTATATAATTTTCATTAATAACGATTTAAGTACAAGTACCTACATTCTTTATATTTTCAACATATAGTTTAACTTTTTCGCTACGAAAGGCTTCTATAGTGACCCCCCGTGAATTGACCTTTAAGTACGAAAGGCCACTATAGTATACCATGCACGAATAGCCAGCCCATTGTTAAAATATAATATTATTGTGTAGTAACGATATTTGCTTGTTATTACCACAAAGAAGTTTTATTTAAATAAACTTTAGTAAGGAACATGTAATTATGAACAGTTTTTCCCCTTCGATAAAATTTTTAAGACAAGGAATTGAATTTTCCAAGCGCTTCATTATGATAGCACTTTTTTTGGCCAGTTTCGCTATTGCGAAGAGATTAGGAAGGCGTATTAAACTAATATATTATCTGTTGTTTAATAAAATAAAATAAAATATTAAATATCGTTAATGCTTAAAAATAATTTTAAATATACATTAAGAGAAAATGCACAGAATTTAATTATAATTCATGAAAATAGAAAAGTTGGAATGAATTTTACTATATCTTCGATACTTACTCCATTGATATAAATATCAGAGTAATAAACAAATTAGGCAGTTACAATGAGATCATATATGCAAATCAAGAATATACTTTTGTACATGATGAATAACATATTGAATGTTTCGTTTTAAACGATATTAAGTAGATAATGTTACCTATGTAAATAAATAGAAGAATGATACAATATGAATTACGCTAAGATTTCCACTTAAAATGGAAAGAGAAACCAAGGCCTTTGTATTGTATGAAATATAAACTGAAGAAGTGAATTGTGTGCGATTAGAAGTAGTGTAACCATAGTTTGTTCCTTAGTGAATTTAAAAACTTCGTATTTGTATTACTATACATAGAAAACATACTGCTAAATTTATGCGTTGACATCTATTGTTCTGTTGGATTGTAGGCTGGAAGGTGAAGAAATACTTGTTGCAATTCGTTTATCATCGTTTGTATCATTGTTTCTTGTTTCTTCTCTAAAGTAGCAACCTATTTCGAGTAACATTTGTTAGTAATCGTTTGCAATTTTTATATCTCTTAGAACAAAAACGGAATATAAAACATATATCAACAAATAAATTCTTAATATATTTCCAACTGGGTAATTTATTATTTAATTACATACATACCGTTGTATGTATCATTTTCAGTGAAAGAAAAATTAATTTTGTGATAAATATAAACTAATAACTGACTCAGAATCTTTATGCAAAATAAAAACGTTTTGCATTTATTGTGGGAAGCAGGAATAAAATAAAAATTGATTTCACCCCTTAATGACTTCGTTACGTTAAAAACAACATTACATTATTCTTAAATTTGTCTTATCTTTTACCGTTTTATATTCCACCCAGTCAATTTCTTCATAAATGCATAAAGAACCGCAGTTTACTAATAACTATAAAGATTAACTTACTTACCCTTTCTACTAACTGAATGTACTCAGAATATGGAACATAAGCAGGATTTCCAGAATTAGGTGATGTCTGCTCAGAATGAGGAGGCGTTTCAGATTTCTGACTTTTATCTTTCGATTTACTATCGTCAGTTAGTTCAGCTTCTAAGTTATTAATGGCTTCTAGGAATGTCGTTCTAGAAATATCTTCTATTGTTGGTGTTCTATGTAATAATTAAAAATAATGTGAAAATGATTTATAAGATATTTGAAGTAACTTGAACGCTTCATTTGAACAGGTTGTTAGTTTTACTTTCAAGTAACTTACTTGATGGCATTTCTTATCTGTTTTTTCTTAACTTTGGATTTGTCAAGTGGATCAACAAATGCGACCTTCCATCTTTCCAAATGATTCCATTTCAATTCTTCCACCTACAAACAAATAATTTATGATTAATTATATTAAACATTATATATTTATAGTTAATAGAAAGAAAATATATTCAATAACCCAAGGTGCTTTTCTTCTTGCTTTTGCCGTTAATCCGTCAGGTTCTTCTTCGCGCGATTGCTCTAGTACAGTCTCTATGCTTTCATTTGCTACGTTATCTTCCTATTACGAATAAAGAAATATTTTGTTTGTATAAAAGTATTTAAATAAAATGTTTTAAACAAGCATAATAATTTTACATGCTTTAATTAGACTGCAGATTCTATGTAGCTATAGAATTTACAACAAGGGGCGAAAATATAGGAGTATTTCTATCTTGATTTTTTTTTAATAACACGTTTAACGAAGAAGATAAATTTTTACTGTATTCTTACTTATGTCAACTAATTTCTAGAAATACGTATTTGCATAGAAATCTGCAGTCTAGTTATAATTATTACGTTTAAACGTTATAGATTACGGATCTTTAAGCAAAATAAAAATTGTCTGCATCGATTGCAAGGAATAGAAACTAATTCGAATGTTATTTCTTCCCTTAATGATTTTAATAGAAGAGAAATCATAAATTGATGTATTCAATTTAAAAAATTTTCAACAATTTTGAATTTCATCTACTTCATGTTGCTATAAATGCATAAAGATCCGCAATCCAGTTATAGAATTGGTAATTGTTGTGCTCGTATATTAATCACTACTATTTTCTACGTTTTATCGATCAAAGGTTTCATGTAACTTATATCGAAAATAGTGCAACGAACATTAACCGATGCCATAGAGGTTGGTCCAGCAGCCTGACGAAGTAAACGCTGCGAAGAAGGTGGGCGTCGTCGAGGTGCTTTGGCTCGAGATGCTGTTAAGTGCAAAAGCGGTGCCCCTTCTCCTCGCTCTACCCCATCTAACTCCTCACCCAAAGAAGTATTGGTATTTCCATTACCACTATTGGTTTCCACGTCACCTACGAGACGTTTGAAGTTTGATATGATTGAATGTTCCTCTATAGTCTTTATATCTCCGCTACATTCTTCTCGAGAGTTCCTCCTTGATATGACTTTCTTAGTTGTCTCTACTTTCGATAGAATGATACTATAAGTATATTTACCTTCTCTTCTAATGTAATGTTATGAAAATGATTGAAACTAGTTATGTACCTGCATGTACATTTTCTATATCTAAACTTTTTCTAACGTGTGCCTTTTTACTCTTCGTCGCTGATTGAGAAGTCTTTGCGTTAGGTTTCGGATCGTATTTTTGGTCGTGGTCTTGATGGTCTGTCCCAAGATTTATTACTTCAACAAAATTGTCAGGGAATAGACCCACTTTACCTTTCAATTTTCCTATCCACCAACCCTAGAAAATTTTCAACACTTGTTAGAGAATATAATACTAATATCGTTTTTTGAGAGCCCCAAATATCAATGGGAATCACTGTATGTAAGCTTTTCTTACCTTATCAGAAGCATCTCTAGATAAGAGTGTTAGTATATCTCCTTCGGTCAATGTTAATTCATCTTCGCTAGCTGCTTCATAAGAGAACAATACTTTACACCATTCTTTCTTATCTTCGTCTTTGTATTTGTCGGAATCCTCGTAAAAGGGAGCGGTTACAAAATTTGAAGGAAATACTCCTACTTTGCCTTTAAGTCTACCTCTCCACCATCCTTTCTCCTCTTCACCCAAAAATTCAATTGTATCTTCAGGTATTAGCGCTAGTTCATCTTTGTTACATGGCTCGTAATCGAATAGCACCTTGCAAAATTTTTTTCTGGATCCTCCATTTCTCAATGCAACTTCTTCGGACACATTATTCGCTACCTTGTCTCCAGTGCTTCTACTCGATGGAGGATCTAAAACCTACATTCAATTGAATACTGAATATCGTAAGTTGTAATGGTACATAGTAGATGATTTCATTACCCTTAAATAGTTTTTGAAAATGAATCATTTAACTTATTGTAAATATTTCTGTGATCACTAAAGAGAACGCAACACTGTTATTTATCCCTTTGCCTACAATATCAAGTGAGAGACATGATTACGTCGTTTGGGCTACACGCTTCTAGTCAAATGACTGGAAACAAAAAACAAAATACATCTTGCAAAATAAACTCAGTTGTATTTTGCACATGTATTTACATATTAAAAGATTTGTGTGATTTTCACAACTTAGAACGCTCAGCGAAACTGAAAAAGGCTCGATGTCTGACCGAGCTTGTTGTTGTTTACGGCACGCACTCTCTGAACTTAAATCGTAAGGCAAGGGGTTGAACCACTATTAACAGATTCCACAAAATCGTTGCTAACTATTTAAATATTAACTTCTAACAGGTTACACAACTCTCATCTCCCAGTTTCTTAAGCTGTTGAAAGATAATACCTTGACAAAGTTATCAGGAAACATGCCACGTTTATCTCTAAGAGTTCCTTTCCACCAGCCACCTGGAATTACTTTGATGTCTTGGATAACGTCTCCTTTCTTAATAGTTAACTCGTCAGGTGCTTGGGCTTCGTAGTTGTATTCAACGATTGCTTCCATTTTTCTCTATTACTCTAAGAACACCTCAGTTTCTCGAATACATAAATGTCAGAATATCCTGTCTGCAAAAAAATATACACAACTGAAGGAACACGACAGTAACTGGTGTTGTGACATTACACAGATATTAATGAAACAGATCGAACAAATTGTTTCGTTATCTTTTTAACAGATTACACTTGACTAGAAAATCTATTTACGTGAACAACGCGAGATGGAACCTCTAATCGTTTTCCTTGTAACAGGTTCTCGCTTCCGCAGAACGGATTATTCGCCGTGAAAACACAGACTGAACACAAAATGTAGCATACGTGTGTGGCGAGTCTGAAAAAGTCATTTGTTCCTTGTGCATTCTTCGTCTTTCGTGACAGTGCTCCGAGTGATTCTGTTCATGTTACTGTAACATGTAACAAGTATGAAAAACTGGAAAATTTAGGCGTATCCTGCATACAGTAGACAGTTCAACGTATCTGTCATCGCGGCCATTTTGGACACCAAACCCGAATCAACTTCCAAGAGCGCATGCTAATTTATCGGTGAGTCAATGAGCGCGCGAAACGCAACTTGTGATTCATTTTTTCATCGGTATTGATGACATTTTAATCAGTGAACACTGTTCCGTAAGATTTTTTGAGCACGGGAATGATTCATGAAGGGTGATGGATAAGTTATTTCATTAATTGTGAAGCACTCATTGTTCAACTATACGCACTGTCCGATTGCTTGACTTAAAAATAGAGCTAATCACAACAAAATCACATGACTTTAACAGGAATTATTTTAATTAACAGTGTGCACCGTCGGAGTACGCGGTGAAGATAATTGATCAAAACCATTTGTTTTTTTGTATTCAGCTTACTAATTGCTCAAGCTGGAACGAGAATGTACGTATACCTATATATATGCCATTTCTATTAAGCAATTCGAACATGCAGATATTAACACACTGCTTCGCTTGCAAAAATTGAGAGACCGGCAATAACTTTTACTCAGGCTTATTACAAATAGGTACAGTCCTGTCTCGCATAAAATGGATCAATGAGAGGCCTGTCACGTGACTGAGCGCGTCGCCATTGTTATTGTGGTTTGCTCAAGCCGGAAGGAAAATGACAGCCGAAATCGTCATGCGATTCACAGAGTAGATACTTTCGGGTGGCTGATTCATTCTAATCCTCAGACTCTTATTATGAAAACATTCACGTATCGGATATGCGCAGAGAATACGAAAAGCTTCGTGTGCCGAATAAATATGTACAGTCAGAGACAAAAAGATAAGGCACCCGATTAATTTCTTTTTAATTTTTATTCAGTGGATAACATCAATGGAATTTCTTGTACGTAAGTACGTCCTTTTACATCGTTTTGGTTTATTTGATTCGATTAAGTACAACTAAAATGTTGTCGCTGAATTTTCACATCTACAAAAATGTAAATTTTCAAGTAATCTGCTCTTGATTTGCCACGTATTAGCCAGCAAAACTTGTCTACAAATTCCGACCCATCTGTTTCCCCGTTAGCCTCGGTATTTGAGTGCAAAGTTTGCCGGCGCAATTCCATGTCAAATTTAGGCCAAAACCATGCCAAATCGAGGCCAAACCTTGCCCTCGTAAAGAGGGCAGCTCGATCGCACTAAGAGCGGACCTAACCTTGATTTAAGAGTAAACAATAATGAGGTCATTTAAAAGAACCCGTTTGACGATTACGTTAGTTGCTATAATAAGGAAAACACAGCAGTTATGAGATTAACAAACGAATATTAGTGTGAAATATTAAATGATTCTTTCAACGTTCACCGAGCTTAATTTCTACATAAGTGTTTTAGCAATGAAAGTTATTTTTATTCCTGGCCTGTTTTATCTATGCAAAAAGTGCAATATATTCCACTACAAAAGAGTTTTACTATTCCAAGGACGGGATATTCTCGTGCCATATAATTATATATAGCTTCATCATTCCGATCGAATGATCACGTATTTTCAGTGTAAGTACTCATTTATCCTTACAGAATTATAGTGTATCCAAAAAGTATTTGAACATTAAAATTTCCCATTCTCGAGAAATTGTTGATATTTAATTTGAACTATAATCATTTTGTTGAAAAAGAAAAATCGTACAACAATACAATTTTTTTAGTCTGAGATATTTTTGAATACGCCTCTTTGGTTCAAAATGTTACGGATTGAGGCATACGCGAATATATTAAACAAATTTTCGCGTAACCGAACTCACCGTAGATTTGAAAATTTAAAGAAAATTTTTATTACACTTACATAAAGTAGACGTTTAAAAACGAAGTGGACGTTTGTAATTTTATTAGTCACAGAATATTGTTAAATTCCCCCTCAAATATTTTCGAATTGTTTGCTTAAACTTTTATTTTTATTTCACTCGTATTGAATGTTTGCACTCTGGTTTCCGATACAGTCAAAAGTCGAGTAAACTCAGGAAAGATAACGATGAGTGGCCAGTGGCCACTAATCAGAGTATCTATCTACCTTGAAAATATTTATGGCACAGTGCTTATCTGCGCTGTAATTACAGTAGCATGTTCAAAGAAATCGACTTTTATAATATTTTGTAGCGTAGGACGAAATAAATGATAAAATACCTTATTTGTTTATTTTATATGATACTTTGCCTGGTTTTTCTTAATTATACGAGCCGTTTGATGCACAAATGGTGCAACTGAAAACATTTAGTCATTGAATAATGAGAAATTAAGTAAAGATTCTATGCAACACGATACAGTATACAAGGTGTACCGGATAAAGTGTTACAAGCTGTTTCTTTGGAATCTAATGAAGATATCGACTTGATTTTTTTAAATGAAATGGTTCAATAAAGCGCTAATTTCTCATTCAGGGATGTGTGTGCATTTTTCTAATCGGTTGTCGACAAAAAGTGTGCATCTTTATTATAATATCGACCTATACATCGATTATACAAATATGTTTATAAACTGAAAAAAGTTATAAAGGTATATGTGTATACATATACATTGAGAGTAACATTATCAGTCGGACAGTTCGAACAAAACACGTGAGGTACTTCTATTATGAAGGATATTAAAATTTATAATAAAAGCATCTTACTGATTGCACATGTTTCTCCGTTGTTGTAGAACACGTTCAGCGCAGAGTCGCTAGATGAGGGGAGGGAGCACGAATTGAGGTGAAAAACTTACCCTCTCTCTGTCAGTACCAGATTATACACGTGACATTGTGACGCATGCACAGGGGCGAAACGCGTCACGTGACCGTGATGTGGTGGAAGCGTGGGAGAACTGTGTCGTAGGAGGGGAAAGGTAGAGTGAAAAAAGACAAAAGTCTTAATCTGGCGACTCTGCTTCAGTGAACGTACAGAAAAGTATAATTCTTTCGAAATGAGAACTGATCTGATCGTTCACTAAAAATTGATTTCTCATTGAAAAGTAACAACGACGAAAACGTCGAAGAATTTTCACGAGACAAACTTCGAACACAAGATATCGGAAATACTTGTCACTAAATAGAAATCCTCTCGTTCGAGAACGAAACATTTTTTTTTCCCCCGAAGACCAGCTTCAGGGAAGAAACGAAATCAGATAAACGTGCCAGCATCCCTTTCAAGCAAGTACAAAATTCTTTGAACTCATTCCCGTTTATATACATATACAATGAATATAGAACATCTATTTTTTTCGAGTGTCTATCAGGCTTTTCAATTTAATGTATAGTCTTAATCAATTTATAAAACTTTTTAGCGACGACGAGTCCTCGTGGTCTTTTATACAAATTAGTTTTACATGTATATAAAAAACAATATATCTATGTGTGTAAATCACATTGCAAATAGTACAAAGCATTGGGAACACGCTGTTCCGATGTTTCGTGTCGATCGCAGTCGAACCAATCGGCAAGAACCATCGAAGTAGATTGTTATGTACAGTCTGTAACACAGAGACCTGTTGCTTAATTCTCTTTCCCCGTATTCGAATTGTTTTACAATCGCTTACAAAATTAAATAAACCTCCAACTAACGATATTGCAACAATATCGATACATAAAAATTATTGCAGGGTGATCTGTAACTATTCGGTGGTAGAACCGAAAAGGAGCTGTTCTACCAAATAAAAATACATAAGTTGAAAATGTAGAAAACAAATTTTTTCATAATTCTTTGGATCAATAGCAAGAAGAAAGATTAAAATGTTTTTTTTTTCAGTGGCCTTGATCAGTTGAAAATAATATATCGACGTGCTCAGACTATTTTAAAATGCACCAACTATAAATGCATAAAATTCGCAGTTTAATTATTTATTAGTAATCATGAAATACGACCAGTTCGAACGTGTTTCCTTTTACCACAAATTATATATTATTGTTACAAGAGTATGTGATGGAAAAACCAATCCTTTCGTTTTTCTCACACTTCTGTTGTTTTCTAATTATCAGTAGGCACAATAAAGGCGTTATTTTTTCTGCCAGCTTAAAATAAGAGGAATACGAACGGTGACAGTATCAGTGTGGGTCAACTTTCAGTCAAAGTTATTATTATTATTAAAATGTTATAAATTAAAATTGATTACGAACTTGCCGGCGATTTATAATAAAAATATCAGAAATGAACACAATAATTATCTTAATTATGAATTATAACGAATTATCAATCACTAGACTGCGGATCTTTGTGCACAATAAAAATATTTTGGATTAATTGTGGGAAGTAGGAATAAAATAAAAATTGATTTCATTCCCTCTTAATTACATTGTTACGTTAAAAACAACATTACGATATTCTTGAATTTTTCGATATTATTACTGTTTTATAATATTATAAGTTTGAAAATGCAGCGAATACCTGTGCTATTGCATAGGAATCATCGGACGCGTCTGACCATGATCAACCAATTCTACTTTGTGCGTATACTAAAGCACGCGACTTGGCGGAACTTTAAACTTTAAACTCGATTTTCTCAAAAACGAGCTGCCAAACAAAAAAATGTTATTCTCTTTTTTCGACTTATTTTCACGTGTAGTATCACCCCCTGCTCGATTGTACCACCCGTCCGGCCGCAGCCTGTGTTTAACCCAACTAATTTTATTGTTATTATAAAGATGCGCAGTCTATTGATCATTATCAATGATTATTGTTTCTCTAATATTCAATGATATTGTTTCGTTAATCAATCAATAATGCAAAACGTTATTTGTCCGGCCCACACTAACAAACTGTCTTATATCTAGACAGGAAGTAGATACATACTAAGCAATGCTTGTAAATACTTGCTATCATCGTGCTTCTATACTCCCCATCAAGATCCCGTTGACTGTAGGAGTGGGAGTTGCGAAGCGACAGCGGAAAAGAAGTTTTCCGGTCCTGTTTTATACGATATACGGTTATTATAATTAAATTGATGAAAAATTTATAAATAACTATATCAGTACTATTATTATTAATACTATTCGAACAATGCTCGAGTAAAGAATGTATAAGCGATGGTCCTCGGTCAGTAGTTGAAAATTATCGTTATCTCGTGTTTATACTCTTTTTTGGCGGTAATTACAATACGGTTTACGAATTGGTTTTTAAGTATAAGAGTAAACTATATAGTTTCCGTATACATGGTATATATGGCACATAATGAATCTAACAAAATAGAAACTGTTATAATGTTCTTACTAAAAACATAGTTTAAATGCATTTGAAACTGTATTAATTATTATCGTAGAAATGTGCAATTAAGTAGTATAAAAATATAAATATACATGAACAGGCGTCATTCAGTAATGAGATTCTTGTCTGAAGCAAGGAAAAATGCCATGTTAATAGTACCATATCCACACTGTTCGTTTAGGCCTTTCATATTATAGCGGTTTGTAGTGTCTAATCGATGACGATGGAAATGATAACCACGATTATACATGTATAAAAGACGATTGTTATGTTATATATGTATGAGTTTCGTATGCATTGAGACCTGGACAAATTGTGTGTAGAACAAAAATACACTAATAATTTTGTTTATATTTGTTTAGTTCTTGATCGATATATTCAAAAATTTCTGTTTTTGGAAAAGTTAGCAGTTATAATATATATTCTCCATCAAAATATTAATACTTATTCATACTTACAATTTAAGTCATTGAGGTGTTTAATCACATTTATTAGTTGTTTATTCGAAATGCTGAGGTTTGTCCAGTTTGTTTACTTTAGTAGTCACTCTTCGTTTGGCAGTTATATTTGAATATGCGTAGATGATACTATTCAATACGATCGTGAAAACCACCTATTCTTTCATTAGAATAAAAAATGACAACCCAACGGTTAAATTTCCGATTTGGTTCGAAAAATGTCCGTTGCACTGTACAAATGAGAGTTCTTAAATCCGAAATAACGTCTAAGTATTGTCGTAAATGTTAAAATCGAGTGGTACCATTGTATTTCTAAGAGGTACAATTAACATTGCAATTCGTATTCAATTTTATTTTCTTTTATAATTCTCCTAAATGAAATATTATTAAAAGTATGAATAGTTTGTAATACGTGTGAAGACTAAACGAAAAAATGAAATATGGTATTCATTTATCTTAAGGGACTTGTCATTGATTTCGTTGTCAAGACCAACATATAAGATTCGTCGACCTTCACGATATATTTCAAGGTCGTCGAAATCAGCGAGGCGGCCCCTAATTATACTATTTAGACAAGAATAGATGAAGCTGACAACTCCAGCAACAATTATGAGAAAGAAGAAGTAGGATTGGGCAGACTCTAACACCTGAAAGGAAATAAGCTTCTATGTTTCCTCTAATAAGTCTTTTCAGCAATGGATGCTTAACGATAGTGCATATTTGTGCCTTTCTTAACCAGTTCTGGTTAATGGTGATTCAGTGATCTTACAGTTCAATGAATCATCACTGTTTCGACGTTCAAAAGTCACAACGAAGGTACAAAAGTTTTACGATAAATGTTTGTAATATATCACGTTAATCGCCGAAACTACCAGTTTACCAACCGGATCAAAAATTCCGCTACATCAAACCTGTCCAATTCGCGGCCTGCGAGCTACATGTCGCCCGATCCCCCACTTCTTCACTCCGCTAAGGTGGAAGATGACGTTTCCCCTCTATTTGATATGATCGACGGTCGTACCGCCAGAAGTGCGTTACGATAAGTAGTGGTAGAGCGTACTGGTTAATGATGGGGACCGTGTGGCTTGCGACGAAGAAATTAGACAGCCTTGGTCTACGTCATTCGCTCAGTCAAATGAATGATTTCAGTACCTTTTGTCGAATAACCACGAAGAATTCTGTAAAAAATTCTGCTCTTCTATGGTAAACACATATACATTCTACTTTCCGATAGAAAGACTCCCATTCTATCTTCTCGTTGCGTTTCCAGTTCCACTTTCGGAGCGAAGCAACATGTTAGTTCAAAGTCATTCGCATCATGGGTATGTACACTTACATATAGAGACGCGGCTCTCGTTTTATTTTGCACAGATAAAATCTTGTCTGGAACGAGTGTATTTTGTTCTTCCAATTTTGGAGCATGCCTTGATTAAAGGGTTTGACAAGAGCAAGCTCCAGCTTCGCCTTGCTGAGTCGGCAACCGAGATTGATCGACAACTTTGATCACACTGTCGGCTCCTTCACCATCAGCAGCTTCGAATAAACTCCCCTGAAAACAGCATATCTAGCAAAAGAGTAAAGGTAAATACAGTAGAACTCTATTTTCTATCAGGCCTGAGGACCGCAGACTTGCAGGTCGAGAGCCGCAGACTCCTCTCCCTACTCGTAAGTCCTCTCCACCAAATTTTTGTGGAGTGTAGGAGGAGGATGGGGAGATTAGAGGTGTTGGTGCAATATGAAGTTGTTGATAGTGGGGGAATCGATACACTGGTAATGGGACTCGAGAAGCGTGGAAGAAGTTGCCCAGGCCTGATTTACATAATGCCACGCTCTACCATTTGGGGAACAATATGCGCGGTATTATTTTTAGTACCTACTAAAAGTTGCGAATTCTATAAAAATGATGTTTCTTATGAAATGGAAGAATAATTTTTATTGAAAAATACAATACCATAAATATATATTGTATTTTGTAGTTTGAAGAGTACTTATTACGATTATAGTTACTGTTGAATGATATAAATAGCAATACCCGACTTCCTTGCTGTGCTCGTATTCTTCTAGCTAAGGCAAGAAACGCTTCTTCGATGTTAATATTTTCTTTGCAAGACACTTCGAAGAAAGGCATGTCAAAATTATCTGCTATAATTTGCCCACTTTCGGCATTGACAACTCTGTGCGTAGTGACGTCGCATTTATTCGCTGCCAATACCTTTACCACATCCGGTGAAGCAAACTGTAAAGAAAAAGATAAACGATTATTTTTATGAAGACATAAGTTATTGTGTATGCTAACGTCTGTCTTCAACGAAGCCTACTTGCAATATTATTTTAAACATGACACCATGAATTAATGAATCTTGTAATACTATAGTAGATTGCCTAAAATCCATTTATTTATTTTATAAAATACCAGATATAAAGTACGATTACTATCCTTACCTCTTGAATGCTTCGTAGCCAATATTCCAGGTGATTAAAACTTTCTAATCTGGTAACATCGTACATAAGTAGAATACCCATAGCACCGCGATAATACGCAGTGGTTAACGTGTGGAATCGTTCTTGGCCAGCAGCATCCCTTTAACAAGATAATTATGAATAAAAATAATTAATTACTTCTTGATGCGCCAAATAAATTACTTCTTAAGAACGTGGGTAAACACGATTCAATTTGCTTAATCACAAATTATATTCATTTAACTATTTGCAGATGATAATTGATTCAAATGTTGATTATATTTTTCAACTAAACTATAGATACAAAACATGCAAAAATAAGTCGAAAAAATGAATAAAATTTTTTCGTTTGTCAACGCGTTTTCGAGAAAATCGAATTTGATAATGCAGCGAATAGACGCGCTATTGCGTAGCAATTGTCGGACGCGTCTGACCATGATCAACCAATTCTACTTGCTGCATACACTTTAGCACGCCAAACAAAAAAATGTTATTCCTTTTTTTCGACTTATAGAGTCACCTACGGCATGATTGTACTACGATTTCGCAAATACCCTATAGACAGCTGAAATTGTTGATTGTACATATTAATGTATTCAATGTACATTCAATCATAAATATGTATACAGGTTTACTCACCAAATTTGAAGCTTAATTCGCTTTCCATCCAGATTAATTATTTTTTGTTTAAAATCGATACCTGTTGATTCATTCGTTTATTATAAAACTTGTTACGATTGCAAAATAGACCAATCAAAGTATTATTTAGAAATTCATATGACGAAAAATGTACAATCATCGTGTTTCCATTTTAAAATATATAGAATGCTACTAGTGTTCTGTTAAGGAGAACAATACTGGTGTAAACAAAAATTGTTATTCGAGAATCTAATTTAAAAGTTTCAAGTGAAATAATTCACACCTGTCAACACAAATGAATCGTGAGTAAAATAAGAATGCAAGCACGATTTATTATATAACAGCCAATGGTCGTGAACAAAATTTCTAAAATACGAACAAAATCAAATACGTATGAACAAAAACAAATACGATTATTTAACTAGTATGAAATTTACCGTAAATGTTTGCTACCACTTCTAAAGGTTTGACATGCTATTTGTGTTTTCCATTAATAAACAATGAACCAGCTGTTCAATAAATCAATTCATTAAAAAAAGTCTATTAAACGTACATCATTATACGAGGATATAATATAAATATATAAAGACATGTCAAGATCTCTCTGGTTAGGTGTTCAATTTAAAGAAATAATGTATGCTTGTCATCAAAGCTAAAGTATTGAAACGTCGTCATAAATAAACGTTTCGATTACTGAGAAATCCATTGTAAATCGAGTAATTGTCTATTAACAAAAAAGTGCAGCTGGTAATCGAAAGAATTCCCTAGAAATGATTGTAAACGAGCTATCAGATGATCGTTAAAGATCTATTTGAAAGAAAGCAGGAGGCCGACAGGCTGCTCACCTATGGTCGAAATGAATGTGTCGTAGTAACATTCATCACAATAACGATGAACAACACAGGTTTTCCCGACGTTCGAGTCACCGAGCACCAAAACTTTATAAGTAGCTACGAAGTTGAGCGCCATGTTAGCTTTCCGGTGCTTTTGAACTGTTGTTTGATCGAGAAGAGAGTCGTCGGCCGGGGTTGTTCTTCACTTTGGGGGGTGAAGGATCGATTCGAGGCCTGCGCTTTTCTCTGTAACTCTAATGCTGCTTTCAGAATTGTTACTTTTCACTTGCCATGCGCAACGGTGTTTTAAACATTATCAGAAACTGATGCATTATTGTTTGAACGTGATACGGCTAAGTGTCCGCTCAAAATAAAGAGTTCAATGACACCGTAATACCTTTATCGAAATGCTAGCTTTTCCCCGCGGCTTTGCTCGCACAGGAAACTGTTTAATGCCTTCGAAAATTGATATTGTTTCTCCATAAAACATTTTAACCCCCCATTCACCCCTATCGAGTTTTAATTTTATGTCACATCGTCATCTTAGATTTCAAAATTCATTTGCCATTTTCGTAATTAACGTCCCTAAACCTCAATAACAACACCCATACCGATTTTTAGGCTTATTCATACCATTTTACCCCATTCGTCGAATATAAGTTTATAAATTGAGTTAAAAATTATGGTTCAATTTGATAAGAATAGAGTAAAGAGTCTGCAAAGTGGTAGGGTTTATTAAAAATTTTATTATTTTTAAATACATTAGTTCACTAACTTTTTAAAACGAAATTTGACAAATTTTATTTACAATTTAGAACTTGTTTACAATCATTTGTGTAACGCATGTTTCGGACAAATTATATTATTTAAAATGAGTAAATCTTACGAATACTGTAAAATCTATTATAAATTTCATTCTACTTATATGTGTGTCACTTTTACCAACGTTCTGAGATTAAGTTTTACAATTATCGTGATGTTTCTTTAACATATAAAAAGTAAACGGACGCAAAATAGATTGAATATCATTTAATAGACGTAAAAAAATGGTAAAATTATCGAAATAAATTGTCAACTGGAAAGATCATTTCGTATTAAGAGATATTAAAAATATTTATGAGTGATGCAAAAGTGATTGTATCACAAATTTTGATATGCCAAAGATCGATATTACCTGTTAATTATTAGACCATAAATGTTCATGAAAATTCATACATTTATATATGATCGTATAAAAATCAGTGCTAATAAAATTGTTCACCCATGTGAATAGGCTTATTTGTTTAAAAAATGGAGTTCATATTTTAGTAAACTTTTAGTAATTTCTTACTTTGTTGCGCTTTAATGTAAATGCATAAGTGCCCAAAGTCTGATAAAAAACTATATTTAATGTTAGATGATAATGTTATCTTCATTCACATTTTAAATACGAATGTATAATAAGCAACAATCAAATTTTTAAGTACAATATGTTATTACAATAAATTAAATTCATCATGCTATGTTTAAAAGAATGTGTTACTACATTATATATAAAAGTTGGCACTCAGATCATTAATAAATTCAGTCGCTATTTTAACTATACAATAAAATAGGCTTATGTTTATTAGCCATAAAAAGAAATTTGTTAAACTGTGTTTGATTTCTATATTCGACTGAAATCGCTTATTTCTAAAAACTAAACTCTCAATTCATGTTTGCTATGATTATATGTCTTTAATATTATATTCAATATGTTAAATAATAACATTTATGAACGTAATTACTGTTGCATGTAGGCACTTTGTTATAGCCTTATGTTGATTAGCAAAGACACTCCATTTCTACCAATAATCATTTTATACATGTTTGTTTCCATAATAAGTCTTTAGTTTTAAGAAATACGCTACAAATACTATATATGATATGTTTTTTTGTTGACACAATTTATAACTATAATCCATTTAATAATTCCAACAAATGCATTAAGTACTATAAAGGCATAAAATTGTTTTGATATTTAAGTACTGCATTCAACATGCAAAAATAAATTAATCAATATTTCTCTAATCTCGCAGTTCAGACATTTTTAAATCGCATCTTAGGCTCTGGCAAGTAATTTTCTAAACTAAGAATACATTCACTAACATTTTAAATTAGGCATTTCCATGATAATTATAAGTATATGTATATGTATCCTTTCAAAATGTATGTTGGCGGTTTGATATAGTAAATATAGTATCACAAATATAATAAAATTTAGTTATTCTAAAACGCAATATATAAATTTATATTTATACAGAGTGTCTCACGTAAGTATCGCGGGATATTTTAGGACCCAAATTAAACTATATTTAAGTTAGCATAATTTCAATCAGTCAACATTTTTTTAAGGAACATATGTTGTGTTTTGTTTTATTTTCTAAACAAGATACGTGCAAAGTATTAAAATTACGTAACATCGTATTTTTCATAATGAATAAGCATTCTCTGTCAATTAGTTACGTATATTGAAAAATATTAAACATATATAGGATGATACTGATTAATAGAAATTATGCGCGTTTCAAATATGCCAGGTAGATCTACAAGATTTTAAGATAGAGAATTGTAGAATTACCGCATCTGTTTGGAACATGTTAAATATAGCTCAACTTCTGCATATAAATTTTTGTAAAATTATAGTAAGTTCCAGAAATTGAATGGTATTACTTGCGTAGGACACTTTGTATACGACTTTGTTGAACTGGCTTCGTTTTTTTATATTTTGTTATTCAATGACAATTGTTATTTAAGTAATTGTTCCTTATAAAAACACTTTAATATACAAAAATATGAACTGATTGTGATTAGAAATTATTCACATTTTACATAACATTTTTTGTATGTACCTTACTAAATTCCGTTTCTATAGAAAACATAAACATTCAAATTTTAATAAAAGAACTAAAAGCATACTTTTTTTTTAATTGACAAGAAAAGAAATGTGACTATGCTGTTCGAAAACAAAATGAGGAATGGATTCTAAATGGAATCTAAGATCTACTATATCTAATAAACAAATTGTACTCTACAGGTATTATTTGGTAATTTGATCAATAAATTATTAACGAATAAATAAATAAAATTAAGTTGATAAATCAATTTCCAATTATATTGTAAATCGAAATGTGAAAAAATAAACAAACCGTTATTCTAAAACATTATGTTACCGAGTAACATGAACTTGATTTGGTATCATTTAGTCAATCAGTTGATATTTTACTGTATCGAATAATGTGATTTAGACAATTATTTTACCTGACAAATATCCTAAGGTCACACTAAATTTTCTGTATACTACTTTATAATTTGTTCAACTATTTAAAAAGGTCTACATAACAACCATTTAATGTTATTCAAAACCTTGTACATCGTATCCATGATGAAACAAGTTTCGATCAATCTACTATCAATAAAAATGCTATAAACTATTAACCAATTAAATCAAGTTACTACTGTTCTTCACTATGATATCGACACCATTATCAAAAAAAAAAACAAAATTTGTGTAGCTATTTTTTTACAAACGAATAAAGTTCAGTTGATGTAATAGCAACTTCTAGATTTCTATGACAAAAATCAAGTAAAATAGTTACGATTAATCTGTAAGACACAATTCTTAGGCATTGCAACTGCTTAGATATTACAATATGGCACAAATGCACAATCCTATACATATCATCCCTAACATGTATGCCAAATCCCTTTTGATACTAGGATCCCTTTTGGTTGAGCCTGGAAGATTGTATATGTTTTTCCACTTAATTGCCCATAAAGGAATACCGACATGCAGAATATCTGGGATCATGAATCCTAGATCTCGCACCACCTATCAAATATAATTTATTATTAGAAGTGTGCGAGAACCCGAAAATGTCGAGATTTTCGAATATGTTCGAAAATTTCGGAATTCCTGACAATATTCGGGTTCTCGAATGTATCGGGATTGTCGAATATTCTCAGGAACTCCGACATATTAGAAAATCTCTCTATTAATTATAATTATCTGTGTATTCAAATACAAGTTTACACTAAAGAAATGAAGACATTTTTGTTCTTGATATCTCGATAGTATCGTACATGCTTGAGTAAATTCTATTGAATGTTGTTAAAAGACATATAAAGTGATAGAATACCCATAAAAAAAACAGCTTCCACTAATAGGAGCAGCTGTATCAAGTTAGAAATGTTTTCACTATTACATAGAATAATGCTTTATAATTAATGCAGATTATAATAGGTATTACCTGATGTGCGTAACCTTCCCCTCTAACAACATTAGCAACAAATTGATCCCAACCACCCGCTACAATATGTAGAATAGCAATTGCAGCAATGCCAAAGGCTTTTCTATGCGTGATTGGATTCTTGGTATCTGCCAAATGTATAACCAGGATAGTAGATACCAGTTCGGTGATGGAGAAAAACAACTGATGGTACCACTGAGAATAGAATTCATCGTTCCAGTAATTCATATAAACCCACCAAGTATAATAGTGAGAGAAAATAGCAGTGGAAAAAAGTATCGTCATGCTGAATCTGAGACGATTCTGAAATGCTAGCCACGTTAAGTGTTTCAATGTCTCATAGAACAGGATTATTCCAATTACAATGGTTATCCATATTTTTAGAGTGTTCGTAGTGGCATTGAAGTACATGTGTTTGTAAGAAGCAATACCAGATTCGTATGATCCTGAAAAGAAATCAAAATATGAGTTTAAAGCATTCTAGAAGTAAGTTTCTAACAATATAACATAAACTTTACCTTTGAACACTGTGTCCCAACATGAACACGAGCAATACTGTTTGTCTACATCCCTCGAATATTCTTGCCAAAAGTAATACAAAAATGTGATATGCAAAGGTGGTATTGTTAACGGTGCTAATATTCCTATTACCTTAGAGCTACAAGATGCAAAGTTTGCATACAGCAAACGTTTAATCATCTTAGAGAAACCCATATGTACAAGTGTCTTTATTTACATTAGAATTCAGATTGTATTTTATGTAGTGATATTTTCTTTGGCAATCCCTTTTTAATCAGTTTGATATTAAAAGCTTAGAGCTACGCCAATGAATTACATAACACGTGCATTTTCGAAAATTTAAACTTTATCAAGTGTAACAATACGATACAAATTGATATGATCGTTCTTTTCATTTGTCAATGAAATCATTAACTCAATTCTTTTAATTCAACTCTTTTTGATGGTCAGTGAACACGAGACGAAACAAGTCATGTTGAAGATCATGGCTCTTTTCTGGTACATGAATAAAACATTTTCTTTTATTTATTAACTAAATTTCACTGAAAAATACGTATTAAAAATTTCTTCTTTATTTAGTCATTGTACTATAATATACTAGTTTTAAAATACGAAATGATTTATTGTATATAGTATATCTCATTAAACAGTTTAATTTGTCATGAAGATTGTTACTATAACATTGTAATCATTTTTATTGAATAGTTTGTTTGATTAATGCGTTTAAATAGAAACTTAATACATTCAGTTAACATTGGGGTTTTCACAGTATATCATTTTGTAATTCCATCACATAATGTTTTGAACACTCTCACTGAATAATAATCTCTCTTCAATTTATTATATTGAGAGTTTATATTTAGTTGTCTTAGGTATCTCTACCATCATCCTCATAATACTGTTGTTTATTTTGAAATAATTCTTTATTCATTTGTCAAGTATATGTACCAAAGAGTTCAGTACTATATAACTGGTAGAACCTTTCAGTCTATATGTCAGTATGTATAATTATATTTCACAGTCAGTCTTAGGTCAATCAATGGTTTATTAAAATATAAAATACTGAATCATCACCACTTTGGTATAATGACAATATTCCTTTGTAGGAACGAATTTTACTTGAAACTTTGAGGCATTTTTGTTTCGGTAGATGTTTCTTTGCAGGAATCTCTTTTTGTATTCACATGACAGTAAGTAAAAAGTACTTAAATTGGCACAAACGTTCTCGAGGATGCGGTACAAAATAATGGATCTATTCTCAGTCTCCATGGGTTTTACAAGACCGACGGCTTTGCCCCTTCCGTGATGAGTCCTCGCGCATGCGTGAACCGTGTTCCTAATCCGGTAACCACGTGTACTTCCATTTCTAGGAAATATGAAATATCTTCAAGAAATTATACTCTTTTGCGACGTCACTAGGTATACTCTCAAAGGTAATTTAATTTTGAGTTGATCTAACAATAGTCTGGAGTTCATACATGGTCGAGAAGAGTTATGGGTTACTTCGTACATACAAACAATATATATGTTGGCTTCAACTCCTCTCGCTGTTTCAACGTATGTTACGGGGCAAGATTTTCTTTTTTGAACTATTTTAGGAATAGAGCTTCAGAGTTCATGACTTCTCTGGTAGGTTCGTATTCACATTTATATTATATTCACATAAATGTTATATATATTTCAGTATTTTCATTACGTTGATGTATTCAAACAAGATTCTTTTCTACAAGAAAAACAATTTTTTGCATTAATATCCTATTTGCTTTAAGCTCAGATTATTCTCCAAAATATTTTTTTCTTAATAAAACTGTACTAATTGTTTAGCTTGTATTGCAATCGTATTTAATTTATTATAATATGAAGTAATTCCTTTTCTTCAATTATTTGATTTATAACTTTATACAATAGATTATTTGTTAAATTTATGTTTTTATACCGTGATTTCTAAATGCAGCAAATAAACGTCTACTTCGAAAAATTTGATGAAGGAGAGAATATAGAAAATAGAAAAAACTTAAATTTTTATTTTATTTTGCTTTCAAATAATTGCAAACGATTTGGTACACGATTGAATCGATAGATGGTCAACAGGTATTGCAAATTCTTATTGTATCAGCAAATAAAATTTGAAACGATAATTAGACTGCGTGACCGCTAGGTGGCTACCACCTGTCGCAATTTCTCACTTATGAAATTATGCACGCCGGTTACTAACCTTTTTGATTGCCAGTTGACGACCGAGAGCAAAATTATATGTTAACGCATGGCTGCATAAAAGACAGTGGACACATGGCCGTGCGAATGCTTCTAGTGGCTGTTGGCCACAGTTGACAATTGGAGGAAGGTATAAGAGCGTTTTGATAAAAACACTTTACATGTTATATTCTCATCTTGCATGTGGAGGGTGGGGGGAGAGGGGTTTCGTATCCCTCGATCTGTAATACCGACATTGTTAACCTAAACCCGATTTCTTACGCCCTCTACGCTGGCGAACGATAAATATTGGAACTAGATCCACGAGAATCTTAGACCATAACCATATCAATCAGTGTCGCCAGATCAGGGAAATCGAGGAGAATACAGTTTACCCCCTCTTATCATCAGATTAATACTTGACAGTCTACGGTCTTATTGTTACGTTGTTAGTGGAGGATGTTGGAGTATGAGTGAGTATGAGTATGCTCATGGTTCTGGAATGGGATAGTGGAAGGAGAGAAGGCGGAGTGGGAAAATACCAAAAATACGTTATAGTAAACGAAAGTGTTTTTCACATTGAAAATCTCAATAATGATAGACGCTTGATTTGTTCGATAGAATGATTTTTGCCAGAGATAGTATTATTGGTTGTACATATGTACAAGAGATACAATAATAAGATGTCTTCGTGTTATTTAGGACATAGTGTAAAATTACTTGGGATTCTGCATAAACTTGTTCATGCCAGTGATTTATTGAAAAGTAGTTAACGCGATTAAGGGTAAAGATAGATTATCTGAAATAGTTGCGACACATTTGTTTGGTCTCAATGTCACAAGAACGTGTTGCGTTTGCTTCTGATAATGCGATGCACACCACGCGATGTCTATGTACTTTGACCTTCCGTTTATCTCATTGAATGGCGTTTTATTGATAAATGCCATGAATGATGTATTTAAACATATCGTATCTACAAACCATTGTCGAAAAATGATTCGGCAATCGGGACTCAAGGTAAAGTTTTCGTTACGATTGCTAGAGATTATCATTACTCGTAGTAAAGGCCATTTGACATGACGCCCTCCTGCCATAGCGAACTGTCTAGAGATTCTAGAGGAATTATGTAGTCTATATTATCCTTTACTACCCTGGAGTAGCAATCACTTACTAAATTCGAGTTTTGTAACACAGAAAAGTGAAGAGATTCACCACCGAAAAATGAAAACTTTTTTTTGAAATGACGCCATTTTTTCAATTCTTTTTTCGCACAATCATCGATCCAACATTGTTGAAAATAATTATTGCTTGACAAAATTTTAATACATTTCTCGATTGTTAGGTTAAGTACCAAGTTTCGGTTATAATTACACTGCGGTTTGTTATGCATTTATGATGAAACTGTTTGGGTGAAATACAAGGTGTTTGCGTAATCGTAGTACAACCATGCAGTGGGTGATTTTACATGCAAAACTAAGTTGAAAAAAAGGAATAACATTTATTTGTTTGGCGTGGTTTAGTATATGCACAAAGTAGAATTGGTTGATCATGGTCAGACGCGTCCGACGATTCCTACGCAATAGCACGTGTATTCGCTGCATTTTCAAACTCGATTTTCTCGGAAACGAGCTGCCAAACGAAAAAATGTTATTCCTTTTTTTTAGCTTATTTCTGCATGTAAAATCACTCCCTGCTCGGTTGTACTACAATTTCGCAAACAGTAAAGGGTTAAATAAAATTTAAGGATATCGTAATGTTTTCAATGCAACAAAGTCATTAAGGGATGAAATCAATTTTTATTTTATTCCTGCTTCCCACAATTAATGCAGTAGATATTTATTTTGCATAAAGATCCGCAGTCTAGTTATACAACACCCAATACCCTGATGAAAAATTCAGCGAAATTGTTTATAATAAAAGCGTCAAATAAAAGAGATCCTTTAATATTGATTTTAATTATCCAGTAGAAATGTTTATTTTGCTATCCAAGTTGATTTCGGCAACATGCTAGATTGTTTTGCTGTAAATCATATTATAAGAAAAGCTGATAGTCATGCTTCTACGTACATCGTATTTTGTAATATTTTGTCTAGAAACGCAGTAAGGTGAGACCATTAAAAACTCAATGATTTGTGAAGTATTTTATACTACTACTTATGATACGTATTTACCATCTTAAAGTGTTTTCATTTCGTAACTAATTTGTTTATTATAAAACATTTATTACGTAATTAAAGTTTACGACGATTCTCGCCATTCTTTTTGCAGAATAGAAGGCGACAGGTTTCGTTGAGCGTAACGTTGGCATTGGTCGAGCAAGAATCCGTCTGCTGTAACAGCGCTGTGATTGGCCCGTGTTTTCCATTAACAACTCGTCAACAAAGCCGTGGTGAGTATTTTCGCAAACAAAAAATTTACTTCAAATTCACTTCCTTTCGAGGAAGTATAATATTTTTGGGACACCCTGTAGAAACTAACTAACAAAAGATTCTTGTTCAGCAAAAATACGATATGAAAATCCCTGAAGTGTGCTAAAACTGCGGATTTTATGCATTTATGACAAAAATGGGTGGGTGTAAACTAAAACAGAAAAATATTAAGACGATTTCATAAGGTCCATATGTAATTTTCAAGTTATTGAAGTTTCTTCATATATTTACGTATAGTCCCAGCGTCTTGTGATTATCGAAAAAAAATTTTATTTTGCATACAGGTCCGCAGTTTATTAATAACACGTGTCATTTTATATACTTACACGGGTACACGTGTACCGAAATTTCGGGTACCCGAACATTATAAACTTTCGAAGTCCCGACTTGATCCCGAATATATTTCCCGACCCGACCTGAATCCGAAATTTCGAGTACTCGTACACCCCTAGCATTAATGCATCCTCATTTCAATAATTTTTAAAACACTGATAGTAAGAATTTACGTATAGAGAATATGGTTTCACAAAATTCGCGATAGTTGGTACAACAAATTTCATTTATGAAGTACACGTGTATTTAAATACACATGAAATTATGATCTCTATAATGAATGACTGGAAAATATGTAGATCTGACAAGTGTGGACATCACTGGCGAGTTTCAGCTCGTGCGGAACGAATTATTATGACGACGCTTATTTAACATACTTTTTCCTCCAGTTATCAAAAGGTTTCGATGAGAAACCTCTGTCTGCAAAAATTCTTCTTTTTATGCGAGATAAGAGATATTGGTTACTATCCAAACTTATCGCACGAAACATGCATCAAAATAACTTCCTGCAGAATAGTACAGTGTCGTTGAAATTGCCAAACGTGATATTTTGCTTTCATAGATTTCTTTCGCGCGTCACGAATATTTCACAAACTTCATTTTAAAACAACATCTATTGCATTGCATGCGACTATTTCAATTTGCTGCTTTTCGTAACCACGTATATTTCTTTTTTATTCCACTTCGTATCAATAGAAATTATATATTGTAAATGTTATGAAATATAAATTTTCTGACTATTGTACTATTTGAAAAAATATTTAAATCATTTTGAAGTATTGGGCGCAGAAACCATGAACGTTTGCTATAGTTCAATTGTTTTTCAATCGAATATGAACGATATTATACTATTTGTATTGTGTATCAAGAGCTTCATATTATATTTAACGAATACGAACACATTTTACGCATACTTATAATATTAATTTTATAGAATCTATAGTGCGATTGGGATGTTTAGTATTTCTATACAACACGTGTCAACAATATTGCGTGTTCATCGCACGACTGTCGTACAGTTTGTTGTGCATTTGCGATAGCTATAAATATGCAAATGCGGTTATCACTTTTTAGTACTTTCAGTCACTATACTCGTCTTAAAAATATATGTATTTTCACCGCATTATGAAGTTATCACTATTTGGCCTTTTTGTTAACAATGTCGATGATATTAGCCTAACTTTCCATTAATATAGCAATTAGCTTCGTTAAGTTCTGATACAAGATATAACACCGATGACCCTACTGTGTTATATCTACATTTTTACAAATTGCGCCGCTTTAAATATACAAATACGTTTTTATTTGCATTGCGTATGAGCAGACATCGCTTTTGGTATTATAATTTTATTGCATCAGATCATGCAGAACTATTAAAGTTCAGACTGTGTTCACATGTAGAATCTATTATAGTCATTGCGTTTTTAGTCTATGCCCTATGCAAATATCAAAAAACTATTTTTAAAACCGTTTTTCTATCCATGATTGCCTATTTATATGATAAACTCGGTATGCCATAAAAATTTCATCGTTTTTAGATTCTCATTCCTTCAAATAGAATATGCTGTGAAAGTTCTTTTCATTGTGAATTCTAAAGAACCAATATTTAACAAAAGATATTTCATGAATATAAATTAGTGCTTTCGTTTATTTAATAATATAAGTTCTGACAATGTAAGATGTAATATTTGAACAGATTATTTTGTTCTATAATTAAGTGTTAGCTTATATGTATACTTTTTGATGAAAATGTGCCAACTTCTTCCAAGGACTCAACAATTTGGCAATTTAGCAAATTCGCATAGTACAGTATGTAATTAAGTTTATGAAGAACAAAAAGAGCTTATACACAGGAAAGTATAACTACTCGGTTTAGACAGTAAAATTATGGCAATACTTTTTGAGCTCTTAAATGTATCAATCATGTCCTTGATTCTTTAAATTCGACGTGGAGTAGCTGCGTCACTGAGACAAATGAAATAATTGACCTTCCCATTCAAAGTGGTCACCAATGATGATTAATTGATGCTCTTCGAAGGAATCGTGTGAATTTCTTGTGCAATCTTGCACATTTGCTCTACAACACGCTTCACATGTGCAACATCGTTTGTTACTAATAAATGTGTATAATTACACGAGTGTACTTTCGTGCGCACATGTAGTTGTTCTTTTCCATTTAAAATATAAATTCAGTGCTACATATGCAGCTTCAAATAAATTTTTTATTTTTTGCGACCTCGTGACAGATTATGCTATCCATTGATGCTGTACTGGTCGAATCATTTTTTATAGAACATTTATTAGAATAACTTTGAAGGTACACGCTACTTATCAAGCAGACAATGCTTTTTGTTAATACATATATGAATTATACGGGAACGAATTTTCAGCAGAACATCTGTTGCTTATTTATACATATATCCTTGTTGTTACTTATATAACGTGTTGTTTACATATTTATATTGGATAATTCCTGATTTTGCCACTGTAGACTTAAATATTTATATTTCCGAGAACAAGATCTATTCGTGTATTTATCTTCTACATACTAGATCTCGTATCTCTCGTACTTTTTACATATATTTAAGTTAGGTATATTAAGAATGAAACAGTATGTGTTTATAATTATGTCTTTAATATTTCAATCCACGGTTGCAAAATGTAAAGAAACATACAGTACTGGAAAAAAGTATTGAAACAATACAATGTTCACAATATAAATATCCGTGACTACAAACGAAATGGAACTAGACGTTCATTTTTCAGAATAAGTGTACTGATCGTCCATCGGGAGATGGCAACGAGAAACTTGTAGGGACCACGTGATATCCATCCCTACTCCGCGCTACACGTCTTCTGCTAAGTGAAAAAGTGGGGTTTCTCAGATCCCTAGCGTCCCACTATCGAAATCGTTGCCATCTCCTGAAGGACGAGCAGTACTTTGTAGTAAAAAATAGTAAACGCAAATAAAAATTTATTAAGTTACAAGCAGTGTCGAAAATTAATGTATTGCCACAAAATACAATGTATTATTGTTTTCTTAACACAATTATTATGTAGTAAAAAAAATTGAAAAAATCCCTTAAAGGGAGAGACCAGTAACAAAATATCAATATTTTATTTTTAATTATTTCTGATGAACGCGGAAGATGAATTTTGATCGAACATTTAGTCGATATTTTTTTCATAGTTGTAGATAAATACTATGACCTTTATTTGATGACATTGTATATAATGTGTAACGTTATTAATATTTAATAGTTCCAATGAATCCCAATGCAACTTGCAATTTAAATTGTTGATGTACATGTGCCATGGTTGGGATTCACTCATTTCTGCTTAATTACTTGTTTACCGTCGCAATTGCAGGAATGAAACGTGGTGTAACTGTTTCTCTCATAAATCAAGTTCTATGTGACGACGTTACTAGTACGACCTGAAAGTAATAATAGAACAAGCTCACCTCCAAGTATAGTTCATCTTGAAAAAATTGGACATTTAGCAACATATATTTGTGTTACTACATTTAACATTTAGATAATATCGTACTGCCATAATATATTGTATTTAATCGAAGTGAACAGATACTGTTTATATATTACATAAAATTTCACTTAACACTAGGCTTACAGAGCACTGCCAAACTGACAATTGTGATATGATGGTTCCATTTTTTCCAGAAAGCTACAGCATGATACATATCACAAAATAGTAAGTTGTAGAATTGGAACTAACTTATCTCAATATTACATTCCTTTTAGTAAAATTGTTTATTTCCAGTCCTAAGTAAAACATGATTTGTGAGAAACGTGACTCGTAGAATTGGAAGTAAATAAGTAATGATATGGTCTCCACAGGGTTTCAAATCTATTTACCATTCTCCCCTTCTTCTATCGCCTAATTTCAGTCTGGAATTGGAACTAACTTATCCAAAAATTACACTGTCATCTGTTTTACTATAAGTAAAACATCTATTTCAACCTTTTATAGCTTACACAATATCAATTTGTAGTTCCCATTTTTTATGATGCCCTGATTTTCCTAATTACATGATAGATTCAACTAATCAGTTATTGAAGATTGTTGAATACATTACATATAATGACCACTCGTAGACTAATTCCATCAACTTTAATGATTTAATCTGTTCATAATTGTTGCAATTATCTCACTTATTTCATGAACTAATATCAATTGCATTAAAGAGTGACAGACGTATCTATGCAGGCTTTTTATAATGGCCAGTAATTTTATGCTGAATTTATTATAAGCAAGCTTGCGCGTGATCTGGTTGCCTTCGAGACGTCTTGAGGCATCGTTTCAAACGCTGTATTATTTTATTCTGATCTAAGCTAATTTTTTTTATCTAAGACCAACTAAGGATGTCTGATAATTTTTGTGTTCAACAAAATATTGAGGCACATTACGTATTAATATATTAAGTTTCCTCCTTTACGAAAATTTTCTTCGCAGCTTTGTTAAGGAGTTATTAGCGCAAAACACGGACCAATCAGGTCAGAATCTAACCGCTGTTACCGCGCTCTGATTGGTCCGTGTTTTTCGTTAATAACTCCTTAACAAAGCCGCGGAGAATATTTTTGCAAAGGAAAAAGCGACTTGAAATCGCGTCAGGAATCACCTCTTTCACGGAAGTACATTTCTGGGACACCCTGTAATTGGGAGCACAAATTTTTGGCTAACAGCCTGATAGGAAATTATTCATTAAGTGACGATTACTTATCCGAAATTTCCAACGAAGCTTGCGCGAGTAATTTTACGAAAATTAACATCTCTTTATATTGCCACAGTCAAACGTGAACAAAATTTACGACCTTACAAAATGTAAATTTTGAATCGCGATGCAACAAATCGGTAACCGAATTTACCATACAAAGATATTCTGAAATTTACATCTTTGTTATATATAGACTGTGGATATTTTTGCATTTATGAGAAAAGGAGTCGTTTAAATTTAAAACAGTGAACAATTTTTAACAATTGAAGAGCATCAGTATATTATCTTCAGTCCACTAGAATTATTAAAAGAAGAATAATTTTTATTTTGCTTCTATCTCATTCAATTAGAGCAAACGATTTTTAGTTTTCTTAAAGATTCGCGATTTAGTTATATACAGATATTCTTTGTAATGAGTCGCATTGAGGTGATGTTAACAATTCACTTTCTATGCTAAAGGATCAGCTTTTAATTAATTTGAATCAGGGGAGGCAGCTGATTTGCATTTTCATCGGAAACCTCTCTCATAATTAACTGCGTGAAGAATCACTGTGATCATGACCTTGGGTGTTCCCCAGTTCAAGGACATATGCTGAACTTTTCGGAAGAAACCAAACCTGTAGTTGAAAGGAACGTATGTACTTTCACTCTGCTGGAATTTCTGTTATGTTATTTTGCATGTTACAGAATGTAGGACGTAGGTTTAATGAATTTGAAATATTTCCGAGAAAGTAACTGTCCGAGTGTTAAATTATACAAGTGAAATATTAAGCAAAACCTCTATAACTATCTTTTTATTTAATATCAAGTACAAGTTCGTCATAGCAGCTAGTAATAAAGTTTTCAATGTTGCGATGTTTAAAAGTTGCACATTTGCTGGATAAACATGACGTTGCAGTTTTAATATGTTTGTGTTTGTGCCTGTACATTTCCGTTAGCAGTTCCTGTATGTTCAGTTGGAAACCGTTAAGTAGTTACCTTATGGCATGTGGGATTCAATATTTACTTGACAACAATGTTTCATGATGAATCATCTCTGCAACTGGATTTTTTTCTACGATCACAATGGTGGTTTATGTTTGTGAAACTACCAACTCTATGAAATTAATGACAGTGTGATAGGGGTATATGTTATATTTTATAATTTTGTTCCTCATCGTTTTCGAGTCCAACTTTAACAAAATCGGATTGTTTCAAACAAATTAGAATAATATATAATGATTTATATTTATTTATTTATTACGGCTTCACAGGTCTGAAATCGACTTGCTTTACGCCTAATAAACACAAGGAATATAAATCAAATGAAATACACATGTATTCAACACAATTGTGATTCTATTCTATTCTCCGTAATTATGTAAATTGTTTGAAAATAGGTTTAAATAATTGATTGCATTGATTTAACTATCATATTCTATGTTTGAAAGAAATTTATAATATAAAAAATATGTCCGCATCGACATACTTACCTTTCGTGTGATTTATAAGCGTATCAACTGTTTTACTGGAGTGAGTTCAACGATCGGAGTGGTCCTTGAAAGGACGCGTACGACGGGAGAATAATCATAATATTTTCAGTAAAACTATTTTTCTGCTCGATTTAACCATCGTTATAAAAACAAACGACCTGATTAGATATTTTTAGAAATTTGAACTTCTTGAATGTCTGTTTAAAAGTAGTTTCTCAGATCTTTATCTTCGGTACACTATAACAATCCTGTTTCCCATTTTTGGAAACGTGACTCTGCAATTATTAAAAATAGCAAATGAGGATTAACGTTATCTTTCTCAGTTTGTAAGAAGCATGTTGGTGACTGCCTCGACTCGGTGGACAAGTTGTAGTACTTCTATTTTTTAAATAATCATTCTTTATCCTTACACATGTGCTTCATGTTTAATTAACATGTATGTCGAGAAACTGAATTTTCCTGTGCGATAATGAATTTAATAATAAATAGTCTGTGGATCTGTGGACGTACAAAACAGAAGTTGTACGAAAATGTATTTCCTGTTTTGATAATCCAAATAAGTCAAGAATAATGTATAACACCAGTAAAGACATCTAAAGAATTTGAAAAAAAAATTTTGGATGGTTTTCATCTTCTTACAAATATTAAGGCTTATATATAAATTATAGCTGGCAATTTTCCAAACAATTTTTACCAATAAAAAACAAATTTTTAAATTTATTAATATTAAATCACACGATATTTTTCAGAAGGACTTTTACATTTGAACCTCACACATGTCCCTGCACTGAAGCATTTTTAGCCTGCTTCAGCTCTTTTATTTTTATTGCACGGAGAAAATGAGAGGACCGGTTCAGAGGGGGTTCACGTTTTCGTGCTTGGTGGTTTTGTTTTATACGAACGCATATTTTATGGGATTCAGGTTCGAACCGGATATTCTTGTTTATTTTTTTTGTACAGTTACCCGACCAGATCGAGAAGTGCGTGATTTAGCAATTACGAGGCGCCTCGTTGAATGCGGACTATTATTTCATAATAGATTAACACTGTAAAAAATGATCAATGAATATTTCTGAACTTTTCCTCGGTTAGCCCTTAGACCATATACTTATATGTGTACGATGTATGTAACAGAGTATCTAATGCCCACAACTGATGTTGCAAGATAATTCAAAATGGTGAATAGCGATGTAAAAGCGAGGAATGCAGGAATATTTATGCATTATTTCGTAAACATTTGAAAGAATGGTGCAAACTTGTAACATAAAGAATTTAAGGAACAACAAAACTGTGATACAAATATATATTTTCGCAAGTAAGTTTGTTAACGAGGTTTGTTTACGAATTTGCGTTATTCGGAAGCATAAAAGTGCGCATGTAACTATTTTCATAAAGGTGTGACTGAGAATAATGCAAATTACGCCTCACGAAGTTAAAAATAGGACTTTCGAGGACGATCGCGGACTAGATTAATCTTTTATCTAGCGCTATTGACCACTGAAAAATCCCATCCTTGTATTATTGAGAAATGAGAACGAGCATTCCGCACCCTTGCAATTCTGGAAACGAGTCTACCGCCTTAATGTAATTTAAAACAACAGAACTTGTAAGTAACACCTTTCGAAGAATTTCTGGTTAAAGACGCGCAGAAAACTGTCTGTGGCGTATGTTTACCAGACTCTATTGCAAACGCGCGCTGCGAATGACGTCAAATACTTGGAGATGCCGAAGATTATTGCTTCTGCCTCCCTTGGACGTCAGAAGTTCTATCGGACGATATTGATTGTTATACAAGCTGCATTATAATATTGACGCAGGAAGAACAATTTTTATACAAGAATAAGAGCAATTAACAGGCTCGTGTTCAAAAACATTTCAAAAACGACACTTTATGTTGTAATGATAAGTAGACTGTGAACGTTATGCATTTATGACACTATTGGATCGGTGCTGTTTGAGACAGTAGACAAACTAAAAGATTTCAAGAATTCATCAATATACTATTTTCCACTTATGAAGATGATCAACACTTTGACTACTAAACCAGCAACCTTAAAAATTCTGAAAAACCAGAAACAATTTACTTAATGCAATACAAACTGTAGGTTGAGTGCTACTTCAGACAGTATACAAACTAAAAGATTTCAAGAATTCATCAATATACTATTTTCTACTTATGAAGATGATCAACACTTTGACTACCACCCTAGCAACCTTAAAAATTCTACAAAAGCAATTTATTTAATGCTATACAAACTGTAGGCTGAATGCTACTTGAGACAGTAGACAAATTAAAAGAATTCAAAAATTCATCAATATACTATTTTCAACTTATAAAGATGTTCAACACTTTGACTACCAACCCAGCCACCTCAAAAATTCTACAAAACCAAAGCAACTTATTTAATGAAATCCATACTATTAGATGGATGGTATTTCAGACAGAACAAAGGCTAAAAGAATTCAAGAACATCAATATTATTGTCAATTTATAAAGTTGATCAACACTTTAACTGCCAACTCAGCATCCTTGAAAATTCTACAAAACCAAAGTAATTTATTTAATGAAACGCAAACTGAAAAGTTAAGATGTATAATACCGACTGCTCTCCCAACCTTCTTACATTTCGCACATGTTAACTACATTAGGTACAGTGAGTAGATTAATAAATAAAATTGATTTTTAAATTTGTAAATAAAAATTCCATATATGGGTAATATGTGCAAGGATAAAATTTTATCTAAATACCAAAGAACGACATTACTTATGGATACTCCTCATACTCGTACCCACTACACGTGACGAACAAAAACGCTTCATTAGACTCTGTTTCACACGTGGTCATCATGCGTCGTGCATCGCATCACAACCATAACCTCGCTCACCGGTATCTCACTGTTCCATATTATTTATGCAACTCTTACACACTATAAAAACAACTCACATAAAGGAAAGACGTTTGATGTCGCGTTCTTATGATGTCCCAGATTAGACGAATGTTATCAACATTTGCAAAACCGTCCAGTGCTGAAATTATTAATACTCATATATAGAATTTTAAACTTCTTTTAATCTGAATTCTACTGTTAATTTTGGCGTTAAGATTTGCACAACGATACACGCAACGACATGGAAAACTTGCACGACTGTTACAAGAAAACAAGGACATATTGTGACCATAACAGCTTTTTCTGAAATTCTTGTTTCCTCTTTGCTGACGCATGCTAAAGGGCATTCACGGGAAGTAACCGTACGCACATCAAGAAACGAAGGACGTGCCGCAATGGGTTTCCCCGATTGCGTGGATTACGTGGCTGGATGTACCCATGTCATTAAATCTTGTATACTATTAAAATTTGCATGGTAACCATTTTTTTCGAGTCCGATATGCTATAACGGAGATATCCATTTTCTTGTCGGATTCTGCGATAACGGCAAATGCGATACCAGCTACCTCGTAGGGTACATATTTGTGTTTGTTACTAGTGAAACTGTCCACAAAGGTACTGCCGTGGGATTTTACCAAAACCTTTCCTGTTTTGTCTAGGCATAGAGTTCTTCCGTTACGTTATAATAACATGTTGTCTATGTTACTGGTAAACAAAATCATGCTTAAGAGACATTCGTCATCCTGTAAATACTAATTTACTCTATTCAACGCAATTCTATGAAACATATTTACGTACTTTAATGGTATGTAACGAAGTGTTTTACACGTTAGACAACAATATTTTCTTCTACTATTTGTTCATCACAGAGTTGCCAGATTAAGACTTGTGTCTCCGCTCTATCTTCGGTGAAAAAGTACCGTGAAGAAATTCCCGGCCTGATCTAAATAATATTGATTATCTTCACTAACCGTTATTTATCACTTCCAAGTATGAAACTTTGCTTTTCTCTAGAGATAGATCAACAAGAAATTATAGATCAACCAATTCCATTTAAATCGAAGTTCATCCCAACGACACTTGACTTCACCGCGAACTCCGAGATTATAACTCTAAATGTGTACTTGCTTAAACAGTTTATTAAATAAATATCTATTCCCGTTGTCGGTAAAAACGTCCAGAAAGAATTCTTTCGTGGACTTTCCACGAGCTTGCTTCGGAACTATCTCGTTCTTATCTCCATTTTCCCTGATTTCTCTTGCTTGACCTTCCCGTCTTTGAAATTACTATTTCTTCGAATATCAGCGATATGAAATTTATGGTCACCCGACCTCGACATCGACGAGCAACCTCGAGATTGAGTGAATTCCTTTTTTTCTTTTTTTGTAACAAACAGGTACTTAAATGTCGGGTACCCTATCATTGAAATGTTAATGTAGTAAGAAATACAAGTAGCAAAGGTACAGTGATAAATTTATAAATAGACCAAGACCAAAAGTAGTGGTGCCTCCATCGCTCATACAATATGAACCGTTGCAGTTGCTTCTAGCAAAAAAAGAAGATTTTTAATTTATAGACAAATGTGACTATCGTTTAAATTAGATTAAAACCATATACATATGTATAATATAACATTTTGTGAAATTGCCAATTTTAAATATGTCCATAATTCTTTCGGTTATATTATTCAAATATAAAATTCTAAGAAAATGCATAAATATTCGTTTGTTTAAAATTTTTGAAGTTGGAAGAACGTTTAAACGATTATAGGAACGAATTTATATTTGCAACTGATAAAACCTATTAAGTTTTCAAGATAAAAATGTTAATAACTCTTTTATTGTTTCGTGCGTGTTTGAGACATTGAAACTATAAGGAAAAAACCTTGAAGACGTAGTAATAGTTTATCGAACTATTATAATATATTTGTATATCGGATGATTAGTAGTGAATAGCTTTATCTTTTGCCTTTCGACCTTAAAATGTGGATACATGTGTTTTGTGTGTTAATGTGTCTGGGACTGTTAGCTTATTGTGGTTTCCATTTGTCTTTCTCCTATCGTCTATCGATGATTATTTAACTAAAATCATTTAAGACAAAATATTACTTCAAGATTCCATAAAAAGAATATTAAATTCACTTTAATCTTTGCATTGCTCATTCTTAATCAAAGGCATATTTTTCTGACATGAAAAAGTAATTTTTCACTGTATACAAATTATTTAAAAAAATCCTTAAGCAAAGTCCAACAAGCCTGCATACTAATCAAATCGATTAACATTTAGTTCGTAGTGTCCTAACTGCGAAATAAATGTTAAGTAAAATAAAAACGTTAAGTAAACGTTAAGCAAAATAAAATTCTATTCGAACATCAAGAAATTACATTACTGATAGGTGCTCCTAATAAAAAATTATCTTCATTTATTCAGACGCGTCGAATGCTCGACAGTTACATTATTAAAAAGTTGAAGCGTAACATCGACAAGTATGTATTAATTTCTACTCGCTAGTCTAATTGCTATTAAAAAATGATAATTTTGAGAGCGTATTCATACTCGTGGACGAGAACCCTTCACCCTTGACTTTCGTCAAGCGTGTGCACTTGCATCGATGCACCTGCGTTACCAATTATTTCCATGCATCGAGTCGCTAGACGACGTTATCCGAGCTCGAACGAAGGTCACCGAACGTCTACCATATATAAACGCACTGACCAACGCTTCAAATCATTCCGACACCAGACTCGGTTCACAGTACATACCAGTGACACGAACAGTTCTTCAGAACTTTCGCACAGTGTTAAAATCGAACCAACATTCTCAGTGACAGAAGCACAAGGAGTCGTGAACAGTGTCCCTTTGACAACATCCTCAACGGGGACCAATTATTGAAGAAACTTGATTACTCTGTCGAGTAAATCATCAACAGTTGGACACATTCTATTCAGAAGTGATCCATAAATCGACTTGAAATAGTCTTGGGACTAGATCGAGCCTTCAACCTATCAGAAGATAGTCAATACTGCTTCCAAAAGCTTTGGACAGCAATTGGACTCAGCCTATCTTCCGCAAATAGACGTCGAAGGGAAACGAACGAAGATGTACACGAATCCGTTCAACAGGAAGCACAGCACCATCCGTCAGATGCTGGACAAGATCCTGGAGCCGACGAAGAAGAGCATCATGAGGTCGGAGAGCGTGTGCAGCGCTGGCAGTAACAGTTCAAAAGGTAGCAACGGGTCTCTGAGCAGTCGATTCTCTCACGGGCACCGGGTTCTGCACTGGGGCAGAAAGTGAACCACGGAAGGAAGAACAGCTTTCTTCTTCTTCCTCCGGCTTTCTGAAGCGACCACGGAGGAGAACGGAGTTGTCAGTCTTCCGTGACGGTGTACAGTCCAGCCAACTTGCCGATCCGGTCCGTTAATGACGACGGAAAGTTGTGGAGATAGGAGGGAAGTCGATCAAAGAGTCATCAAATGACGGAGATAGCTTCCGAGGATGAAATTGATTATCGGGGACACCTCTAAGCGGTTAGATGATCAAAGGATGAACGTCGGCCTTACGCGAAAGTAGGCTTTGATACCTTGACTTCTTGCGGATATTTCTGGATTATCGAGCTGCCATCCAAGAGCTGAAATTGGGCCGAAGTGAGTGATCGTGGGAACAGCCGAAAATTTCTAGGAAAATGTTTCTCCAAATTGTATTGTTCCGGTTACTCTCGTTTGGAGTCTCGGGAAAAATGTAGAAACTAATGCGTCATTTCTGCGAAACTATGAGAATGAGGAAAAAAAATCACTTAAAGAAAAAAACAAAAGAAAAAATTATTTATGGTAGATCTATATGTATAATACACCTAGTGCGAGGTTCCAAGCACGCGATGCCCGATAAATTGTCTTGCATTTTGAAAGAGGTGTTTAGCTCTAATTCAGACGGAATTGGGTCGCAATTAAAGTTTAATTCGGTCTTGATATGTATGTATATGTATGTATATCGAATTCAGACATCGAAGTGGGACCATATCTGAGATACAAATATATCCGTCGTACAATTCGAAAGAACTACTAACGATTGTATTCGATTTTCAATGAAGGCGAATAATTAATCATCGGCCTGCGGATTTTTATGCGAAATGAAAATTGTCTGATCTATTTATGTTTTCCGAGCTACGTAGACATTAAAAATCGCAATACGATTGATTTCACCGAGTTTAACGGTTTTGTATATTTTACATTTTTATTGGCAATGTGTAAAATCCGCAGTCTATTAAATCATTCATAGAAACTATAATTGTAACGTTCCGTTCTATTACTTGCTCGTTTGAAATATCTAGTAAAATTTGTTTTTCATTTATCTTTTAAGTTGCATCAAATTTGTTCCTATATCCATATATCACTGTTTTTAGGTAGAAATGTATCCAAAGAATGTATCTGCCTTTCCATTCGAAATACGTCTTTAATCGAGATCATTTATTGTAGATCTTACAATTAGTCCATCTCACATTATCTATGTCTTGAACGCAGCATCTACATGTTAATTGTCACAGCCTGCCATATTCGTTGAAACTTAAGATGTACAAATGTACGTGTTAAGAAAGTATCCTTCTGAGGAATGCGTTTCAATTGTTATACTCTGTTATCATGTTGTATGTTGCAAATGCTATGTTACTAGTCAGTAAATCAGTATTAAGCATCATATTAGTATACATGTATACTAATACATCATGTATGATCATACATACGTATACATGTACTGCGCACAGCGAATGTACCCATTAATTTATTTGTTTTGCACTGAGTCTGCGTAAGATAAAAACGTGGTAAAATATATTTATTTAGAAATTATTTTTGCGTGATCTCTTTCTTTGAATCTCCACCTCCTTTTATTCCACTACATAAAATATGTACCTCATACATTAGACAAAACTGAATCGAATATCACTTATATCAATGTTTCAAAAATTATAGTAACATATAGAGCTGTTAGATAAGCAAGAAATAATTATTTTCAGTTTGAAAAACAAGATAGACACTAATAAATAATAAGTCTTTTTATTTTTTGTTGTTCGAATTGCTGAATAGATTTTTATTTTACTATCGTAATATTGACAGATTGGCGCAGTATGTTTATAACTAATTATAAAATTAAAAGAATGATTAAATACATATTGATTTTCAAACTATGATTGAAATTATATAAGAAAAATGATTGTCAGCTAAGTGAATCAATTAAGAAATCTATAAATACATATATAGTAAGTATAGCCAAATTTATAGCTTTTCTATTAATAGATTTGCTTAAAAACATGTAACAGTTATACAGATCCTTTATTTTGAATGACTGTTACGAAGATCTTATCTCGATACCAAACTGTTATTTTTCGGTTCTATACAGGGTGTCCCAGGTTTAAAGTACATACCAAACATGAAGTACTATATATAGATAAAGGCCTACTATATTTCATCTGATCGTGTCGATGTAGGAGAACATAATTCTGCGTATGTGTGTCTGTGTGTACCTTGAGACAGACGAAATTTGAACGACATTGTCAGGTGATATACGCAGTGTCGCCAGATGAGGAAAGGGAGCACGAATTGAGGTGAAAAGTTACCCTCTGTTTGCCAGCACAATATTACAGCAATGAATAAATTGAATGTTATTTCTTCTCTTAATGATTTGAAAATAGAAGAGAAATTATATGTTGACATTTTCAATTTTAAAAATTTTCCAACAATTTTGAATTTCATCTACTCAATATTACTATAAATGCTTAAAGATTCGCAGTCCATTTATTAATAAATAAGATTATTATAAAGTATGATACCTAGCTTTATTCAGTCCACCCAGTTTTAACCGACTTCTAAAAAAACATGATTCTTGTACGGAAAGGTTCTCGGAAAAATCTAAATCGTTGTACTGTTGATATCTGGCTCTTTTGACTAATGAATTTGCCGACCACTGGCGTAGGGAATAGCGTCGTAGAAGGCGACGGTAGATCTGTGACACAGGCCTTAATATGGCGACCCTGGCTACTTTCGGAACCGTTTCAAGCCCTCTATAAAAAGCACTACACTTGTTAATAACTTGTTTAAACGACAAAAATAAATTTGTGTAATTATAACCAATTTAGAGCATGAATGATAATAAGAGGAGTAGCTATCATCTAATTATTTCCATTTGGAAGAGTTATTATTTTTCTTCTTCAAGATTTTACCACGTTTTTTCCATGAATTTTACTATGAACGTTTATCCTTCCAAATATATGCAAATGTCAACATTTCATTTCCACTGAAAAATTTCCAAGACGAATATAAAAATTGCTTGTTCATCGTCCGTGAATACACAGTTTTCGCTAAAAATAAAAACGACAATCTGAGATGTCATACTACAAGATTGCAAGACAATTGACGACATCTTTTTTTCTACGTCTTAAAGAAACAACTTACGCTCATCTAGGTTTTTGCCGTATTTTTGTAGAAATGGATAAATACTTCGCAACAATTGTACGTACAAGATATACTTTACGTAAATGATTACGTCGAATCGTCTGATTCTGTACGTTTATGACCACTTAAAGTTAGATCAAATGTTTTCTTTCGCGACGGTTTTATTACGTAATCAATTCTTCGAAAGTACTACAAAAATAATTCTTGAAATTATTGCCGAGTTTTACTGCTTTTTTTGTAAACTGTCTTGTTTATATAACAACAACGTCTGCATACATGTATGTGAGATCATCTTACTTCCTAATTCATATATTCAGAGAAAATGCAATTTATGATTTTTCCGGTTACATATGCGCACTTGAATAAAAAAATTAAATAACATTACTTAAAAAACAACCATTAAATTAGTCGTGTAAATTTATTCATTTTATACAATAAATAGTTTTTATTCTGTTCATTTTTTCGAATAAACAAATGCTCTGGTTTTAATAAAAAATGATTAGGTCTCTATTAAATATAAAACAATTGTGAGTGTTAAAAACACTGAATAAAATGCAGTATGGTGATTTCCGAGATCATTTTAAGTAACTTTTTCTTTGGCAAAAATATTTTTTATTAACGAAAAACGTAGACCAATTGGAGCGCGGTTACATTAGAGCGGGGCACTGGTGTTAGCCGAGCCGGAATCCGTACACTGTAGACGCGCTCTGATTGGTCCGCGGTTTTCGTTAATAACTCCTTAACAAAGCGGAGAACATTGTCGTATTGGAAATCATTACTTGAAGTAACCTCAGGAATCACCCCTTTCAAGGTAGTACAATATTTTTGGGACACCCTGCATTATGATACAATTTAAGATCTTTCAAAATTTTAATAGTAATATTTTCTAACGTATGCGGAATACCAATAATTTATTCGAATGTCGTTGATGCAAATCTAATATGTAAATGCAATACCATTCCTTTCTTTGACGTTGAAACAATTGAAGAGATGCAAAAAGCAACTGACTACACTATAAATTAATCAGTGCAGATTTCTTTCGAGTAAAAAGGAAATACCGGATCCTCAGACGACCTTATTGTTTCCATGAATATGGAACATTTCCAATATGTTTTCATGAATATGGAACTACATATTTATAAGGGCAGTGGCTGATGCATTCATCATATAGCACGCCAGACAATTTTTTTTCGTCACGATAATTAGATAATTGCTACAATTTCTTGTCTCGTAACCACACCTTTCTCAAACCTCTTCGAATTCGTTATCTATCGAACTGTTTAAATTCTTCTAATATGAATGCTTAACTTTTTTACTATTAATATTAATTGTTGTTTAAATATAAATATCAAGTATCAAGTTATGTTGTACGTATTACGATTTATTGTAGCAGTTTTTGCTTAAATACAAAAAAGAAATTTCTTGCACATGTTACATCATATCATATAAAAATTTCAATTGGAATTTGAATTTTTAAATCTTTTGAAATTATTTATGTATGATCAGAGCAACTAATTATTTTTCTCCTATATAATGTCTTCGTTACGTAAAAGTTTAAATAGATATTGAGACCGTTTGCTGATTTAATTAATTAGACATTGAGTTGTTTAATGGTTTACGCATGGCCTTGTTCATTCATTCGTACTTTGTACTTATCTGGTTCAGTGCCAATAGAAAAGGTGACATGTTCTTTATTTATAACTATATTACTGCGACTAACTTTGACATTTTTATAGGAAATTGAAAATATAGTGGAAAAGCTTAATCAATATTGTGTTATGAATGTAACGAAATAATATATTATTTTTTTTATGTGATCTAGGGAATTGATCAAGCTGTTTTCTCAATAATGTAAAAAGTAGATTTCGCGGTTTATATGGTCGGCATCCCGATAATTATGATAACAGATGTAGTAATGAAAACGATAACGGGTTATCTTAAATCACTTGAGTGTAAGTCATGTTATTGTCCACATCACATTTGTATATTGTAATCAGTTGTAGTTTAAATTGATTTCAGTTATCTCATATTATGAACCTAATGTTATCTCGTATGTTAAACATAATGGTCTGTAATAAAAAAATGAGTTACTGGATCGAAACGTGACATCAAATAAATTATCTTAAATATTGTCCACAATGTACTTAGAGCGCAGTGAATTGCAATTGAAACTGGTATTGATCCTGATCTAAAAAATACATGACGCCTTATTCAAATACTTATTAGAAAAAGATCATGAAAAAATCAGCTAAGAAGTTAACGTTAAAGATGTTGCAGATAAAGTTAGAATCACTAAGCGAATTGAATGAGAAAAAATGAAGATAGCTGAAATCATAATAACTGTCCACCTCACGTCTATCATTTCAAGCATGTAACATGGGATTGGAGTGGACAGCTATTATGACTTGGATGGATTTTTTAAAAACAGTTTCTCAATGTTGATGTAATAAGAAACTATTAGACACAGTCAAAAAATGGAGACTATGCTCAATACAAAATTGTAATATTTATAAAAAACACTACATAGCTCACTCGATGTTATAATAAATAAAGGACGCCAGAAAGAATATTTAAAGTATTAAAGTGTAATATTTGTAACATATCAATTATCCAGTATTTATATTAATAAATAAAATTTTTGGAATCGCTGTAGGAAACACTCGTAGGAATCAAAAACAAAAGAATATTGTTTTTTATTTTCATTTCAAATTAGAATAAAGTAATATTTATAGCAAATGTTATCATTTTCTCCGCGTGCTCTAGTTAGAGCGCGAACTGTGTTGTGCCAGTAAAAACTATTGCGTTTGAAGAACTCCGTGTGAGAACTTTTCTCAGCGTCGTCAGCTGGCCTAAGTGACGCGAACAGCACAAATGCTTGAGCCGTGCCCCCGGCACCCACTATGACCTAACACGTAACATATATTAACGCTAGATAAGTCTTTATGTAGAAATATTTAACCGATATTAACACTACCATTATTATAGTTCTTATATAATTCACGTAAATCTCTTATAAATATAAACTTTGTAAATATTGCGCAACCCAAAAGTGGTCGCTACAATAAACAAACAAAAAAATAAATTCAAATATAGAAGGATATATTCTTATAAACCCATAGATTCTTTTCTTAACTTGAATAAAGGTCAATAAAAATATTTGACTGTGAACGAAATAATCAATTTAAAAAAATGAAAATAATGTAGTAGTTATTAAATTAAGACTGTGTCAAAAACGAGAACGTTTAATCGACATTACGTAATTTTGATTACTCTCAGGATGCTAATTTAATGTTGAAAGATATTAAAGCTAATTGTAAGTTGATATCGAAATTGTTAATTGTCTAAGTATATAGTTTAAGAAGCTTTTTAATAGACAGTAGTTACTCTCTTAAGTAAGAACTTTTAACGACCTCATATTATTTTAGCACTGATTATTTTCCTTGAGAGAGAGATTAATCGTAATAATCGCAATCTCCATCCGGTGAAGAAACTGCGTTTCGTATATACAAATTTATCCGCTTATTTTCAGAAAATTATCTGTCTCGTGGGCAATATTTTTTTAACCCTGGATATTATGCAATCGATAGTTTGCACAATATCAACGCGATGTGCTTCTACAAGGACATCTAGAATGTGCGCTCGATTGAATTACCTTTGCATGTGACCATACTGTAATGGATCAATAATGAATTCCCATTAAAGAACTATACAGATTTGTTTAAACTTTCAATACGTTACTTCAGTTATTACCGGACAGACCATAGTATCAAACAATTGTTTCATTTTTGTCGGTAATTTAATAGTCTCGTAATTTAATATTCACAAGATGTATTATTATGTTACAAAAGTTCTAAAGTTTTAAACAGTCATTATAAGTATATTTGATTATTCTAACCAACGAAATATATATACGGGGACTCATGGTCCGCTACTTGACAATTGAATCCAATGTTTAACATTAATCTACAGGGTATTCTAAAATATCGTCCAACCTTGATAGAAGTGATTTTCGATTAAAATGCTTTAGCTTATAAAAATGACAAGAATCTATTTATTTATATCTCGTACAATTTTTATTAGAATATGTGCTTGGCTGAAAAAATTTATCGAATCAATTTCCATGTATACGACTTCATAATCTCAATAACGATGAAATGAAAAATATAATACGGTCATTTGACTGGCAGTGGTACGTTTATTGTTAATGTAAAATGCGAACCAATAACAGCGCGGCCAAGACGCGCGATGGCGGGAGGAGTCCGGCTCCGCGGCAGGTTCCACTGAGCGTAGCGTTGGTGTCGCGCCGCGGTGAAGCAGTGAACAAGAGGAGGAGTAAAAATTGATTTAATTAAAACTCACTTATTCATCCATAAATGCACATGCTGCTTCGAAATGTGTGTCATTGGTCCATTCGGAGATAAATTGAACAGCTGACTTCAGGTATACGGCAGTGCCGAAAGCTACGGGACGTACAGTCAGGTCAGTGGAACTGCACAGCTGGTGGTAGATAGTAGGTATACGACAACCTAAGGGGGATGTGCGATGCGCGATGAAGTCAACGAACCGGACTTCCACTTACTTATCGATAAGTTGATCGTACGTTTATTTCACACCAATGCCGTGGAATTTTTCCACACTCACGATCATTGTTCACATTTATCAACACATAGCTATGTACTAATAACAATTGTAATCATTTGCGTTGCAGCACAAATCAGAACAATCTGGTTATGCGATCACTAGGCTGCGGATTTCATATTGGCCCAGTGGTTAGGTCCGTGGACTGCCAAACGGCCGGGCAGGGTTCGATTCACGAAACGGTTGAAATAGTTTGGCCAGTTGAGTTCTCGGAGATCCTGCCCCCCCCCCCCTCTTACAATAGCTTAGGTGGGAGTGCGGTTTTAGTGGGTAGAGGCTGGCCGGAGAGTCCTCTGGACAGTCCCACATAACCCTGGCCCCCAAGGGGCATTTCTGCACTATAAAAAAAAAAATAAAAAAAAAAGGCTGCGGATTTCATGCATTTGTAGCAAAAATGAGTAGGTGCATTTTGAAACAGTAAGAGAGATTAAAATAATTTAAAAACACTAACGTATTATTTTCAATTTGCTAAAATAATTAAAGTAAGAATCAAATATCTGACTGGCTCCTGCCCTTGCAATAGGAACAGCCAATTTTTATTTTCCATGAAAATTCGCAGTCAAGTGAGTAGTTTAAATGCTACTATTAAAAACACACTTATGAACAACCGTGGGCTTCAAGTTGACACGTCTGTAGAGATGTTCTCTCTACCGCGGTTTGAACGACACTGATTTTACGCACGAGTTTTTTTTTAAGAGTTTAGGAATGTCATTGTACGACTAGAATTTATGGCAATTACATGTTTCGGTTTTCTTTTCTTGCAGATTGGTACGCAGAGTCGATGGGTAATTGTTTGGAAACAAGTCCATCCTTTTGCCCAACAACAGACTATACTATAATACAGACGTAGATAAGGTAATTGACATAATCTATATATTATGTATGATATAATCCGAGATATCTAATGTTAAATTGTCGAATACGTTTATCTTCGGAGATAATAATTAATTATAACTATTTATATTGAGATTATTGGTATACATAACGAGAAATTACATGTAACAGGTAAACTCAAAAACGTCTTTGTTGAGTTTCTCATTAATATCGCAAAAAGCTAACCAAAACCCGCCATTGAAATTTTCATTTCAGGTTCCGCTCCCTCCTCCTCCTCACCCTTTCTCAAAATGTCAGCACTTCGTGTGACTATATACAGCGTTTTACATTTTTCTTGTTCTTCAACATGTATAATTCGTTTTTAGCTTCGAATTGATCCAGTTGACGTTATACATACTGCGGGAATTCTGACAGTTTATGTCGTAAATGAGTAAAAAATTGATGAATTTCGTATAAATCACAAATCACGTGTAAATCCGTAAAATCTGCATGAATGTATGCAAAATATATGGACTCGTGCGCACAACGTATGCACATTTTTATGCGAGCGAATCAAACTTTATCCCTAGGTCCCGTGTTCGTAATTATTAGGACTATTGATCGTTCGGAAAGTCATTTCGTTTTCTCAAGGGAAAACGAAAGCCAATTTGTTACCGTTTAAAATAAGTTTTATGACCTTTTGTTCTATTGCGATTTTTCACATGCTCTCCTTAATTCACACAACTTTTTCTTTCGCGCACTGCATTTTTACCCTTGCAGTAATAAAAAAGCAAAAGGTGATGGAAGTACGTATGTACTTTGATTTTGAATATTTGATGCGATGACAAAAAAATACTTGAATAGTTAGAAAGCACTGCAAGGCAGGAAATGACGTCCGAAATGTCAGCTGTCAAGATACACCAGGATTTTGCGATTTGAAATTGGAATCAATGCCATCTTCTGCACATTATTATCGTGGATGCGTAAAATCCGTCTATTCGTGTCTATTTAAGTATTCGAACATTACTATATCGGTGAATGGTGCAAATTAAATTACAATGCTAACGACGCACCACACGAGGCATTTGAGACCACGTGCAGTTTTGTTTTTTTCGTTGGAATACTAATTTAAGTTAATGTACAATTTAAATGAAATCGCCACGTGTAATTGAAAAAAAGTGGAAGAAAGCATAATATACCGGAATTTGAATCGAGGTTTTCTAAGTGGCTAACTGTAGCCACTGAAGTCTATGCTAATAAACATCACTAGAAAGAATTGGAGATAATATCTTCAAACTACAAACTCAAATAGCAACAAAGATGTTCTGTTCCTATCAGTGGAGAAACAGACCTAGCCTGCCTTAGGTCATATGTGCATAACCTGCTAGGAGAATTTATGTGGAGTCAGCTCTATTGCGTCAGAAAGTGATGTAAATCCTGCACTGTAATTTCACATACACGTCACTTGTTCTCCGTTTGAGTTAATCAATCATTAATTAATTCGAAAATCAATTTACGCATGTATAGTATTTCCTTAACGCTAACCGTACTACTACCGATTAAACCAGTTTCAAATTTTTTATTCTACTATTATTGAAATTACAGAGATGTTTCTGTTTACATTCAGTTACGGAAATATTTGAAACTCCTAAAAATTTCAGCGGAGCTTATGGTTATGCTTCACAGTGTATTTGATGCAAGGTCAGGAAAATGAATACACTACGACAATGACGCTACATGCTTTTCTGAAGACTCGTGAATGAATTCGTTAATCAATTTACAATAATATCACTGTTAAAAGAAATTAGGGTTCACGATTTTTCCTTATACTAGGAAGGCAATGAACTGCTTTCAGTATACTTTCTATACGACTCAATGCATAACTTTCTTCTTAAATTAATAGAAATAGGCGAAAAAGTTGTAACGCTATCCTGTTTGAGTAAATAAACTGGAAAATTATACTTCATATAAGCCTTGATTAAATTGATCGTCTTCGATTTTGTTTTTAATCTTCCGCGAGAGGTTGATAAATGAGAGGTTACAGGCAGTGACGAATAATTGGCTAGTAAAATAAACTTTTAGATAAAATAGGGTATCTTGGTCATCCAACAAAATTTTTTAAAATTAGTATCAATTGTGAAAAATGAATGTAGAACATGTTTATTTTTTTATGTATTGGGTTGGAGCGAAAGTTCGTAGCGTTTGTAAATTACAATTGAAAGCTAAAATTCAGATATTTATTCATAGATTTATTGAATAACATATTTTCCCTTCTGTTCTATTACTTTTTGCCATTTTCGAGGTAACTTCTCGTGTTATTGAATAAACATGTGAATAAATATCGTAATTTTATCTTTGATTCTTAATTTAAAAACGCTACGAACTTTCTTTCTAACTTCATATATTTTGTAACTCGTCTTGGAGTTTCTTTGTCCGGAACAGATTGTTTCGGTACTTTCTCACCAATATCACTACCCCCACTACCTTTTCCACCTAATATAAATACTGGTTATAGGAGCCGTGAGTTTATATCTGTTCATGAGATTTAAGGTCGCAGCCCAGAAATGTCCGGAAACACGTTTGAAAGTATGCAGACATCCTCGACATTTCTACCTTTCACCGAGCGTATTACTTATTTATACGATCTTACACGGACATTTCCGGCATTCATTTTTATATCGGTCAACGCCCCAATTATTTCGTGATTTTTTTGTATTTTATACTTATTTGTTGACAAATAAGTAACATTAGAAAAGTAGAGCAAGTACTGGAGTCATTCAAATCAAAAGAAATTTGATTAATGACATATACGTTTATATAAATTCTAAAAAAGAGAACAGAAATTATTTATTTATTCCATCGTTTTTCTGTTTTATATTTACAATACGATTACGTTGATATACACATTTTGCAACAATTTCAGGTGTATGTATTTTTTGTACAATGCAATAATTGTTAGGAATTTCAGTTAGAAAGATTTCCAGTGAGATTTTCCGTTTACAACACGTCAATGAATATCACAAATTACATTATTGGTATTAATAGTATACTTTTGTAAACTATCTGGGTGTAATACCATCCTGCCTACCAGTCATTTTGAAGTATTTTGAATTGACATTTGTAAAAATATATGGCACTTTCTCTGTTGGACATAATACTCTCTCAAATATTTCTGGCATTCCAAAATCCGTTTTCTTTCCCACTGGTTCGAACATGTTGTTCCATAAAAGATTAGCTCCTGAAACAGTAGGACAATTAAACTAACATAATAAAGTATTATTAATAATTAATAATATATAATTACAAAACTACAATTACTAATACTTTTAAGAATGGAAGAATGCTCAATAAAAAATATTTAATATCGTTGGAGTTAATCTTGAACAATTCAATTTTTAAGAAGAAAATGCGATCAATATAAAACAAAATTTTCTAATATAATTACTAAATCATTACTAAAAATTTATGTTGAAATTCTTACGACTTCTAAAAATGCTCACAAATATACATATACGAAAAAAGAATAAAATGAAAGTGAGAAATGCAATAAATAGACATTTTAAATAATGTCATACGTTTAAATGTACGTCTACGTTTAAATAAACGTAGTACAAGTTGATATGGAAACTAGGGGAAATATTTGCATAAAGAACAGAAGAACTCGCTATTAGAAAGATGGAAAAACAAAAGAGCAAAGACTCGTGTAAAGACTAGCGTAATTGTGTGAACGTCTGAACGACCGGAACAAATACACGTTGAGTGAAAACATGCGAACGTGGGTAAATAAAAACGCAACACATCGAACCAATAATTAATTACCTAGAGTTCATTCAACGAATATGCCAATAAAAAATGTAGACGCATAAAGACTGATTATGTTGTCTGTATTTAAACAATATTTTGTTAAAAACTAGTAATTGTTGTACTAAATACTTGTTGTTTGCCATAAATAATTCATCACTCTTAAACTGAAGTACAGAACAGTTATTTTCGTGTTTCAATATTTTTTAATTGCCACATTATGCACATTTTATGCATGCTGACTAACTGGTTAAATTGGACAGATTTAGTGTTCGACTCTCAGATTTATCCACCTAATTTTTCGAATCAAGATAAGACCTTTTAAAATTCACAATACCTAATTCTTATGATCGTTATCATCAATAATATGCATATATTTACATGATATCAGTTCATATATTTTCGAATGTTTCCACTTCCCTTTTATCCATATATTTTTTTAAACAAACGTTAAAACGTTGTCTTTTCTTTAGAATTTGTACGATATTTAGTGATGAATGCATTGATATGCTCATAAAATGTTCGGAACTTTTTTTACATCAGTTTTATTTATTTTATGTATTTTTATTTAATTTACATTAATATTATTAATTGTTACCTTACCTAATGCGTGACCCTTTTGGCTAAAATGAAAGCAATCGTACGTGACCAAAGTAGGATCGATTGGTGATGCTTTACTGGGATCCGCGTTTGGAGCATTGAACAATTTGATAAATGGTTGTAAGACCACTGTAAAGTCTAATGACTTGTCGTACCTGAAAATTCATATCATCCAAATTAATGAACATAAGAAGAAATGTTGTTTAATTATTGCGAATGAAATCTTTGTACTATTTTCTGCTGACACGTGGCGTATAGACCTGCATTTAACATACTCGTAAGATTTATAGCAAAACCACTTATTTATCTCTATTAAGATTGCAGACAGAAGATAATGTCGTAGCAGGAAATAATGATGTTCCTCATCAGAGTAAATACGATAACATAAATAGATCTTCTGTTTCACGTTATCTTCAACGTCACTAAAATCTCATTACTGTCTTCTTTAATGGTACACCTCAACAGTATGACCTAGTGTCTCGTGTCAAGTTCAGTGATGTGGAATACGGTCACCTCGAAATGGCATTCAACTGAGAAACGTAGGTACACACAGTCAACGAAACATGAACGCACGAACTGCATGCAATCTTAATACTATGTGTCTTCAATTTTATAATAATTATTGTAACCTTTATTTAGATATATGTTTATTCTCTGCTACATCACTGTTAGACTACGAATTTTTATCTATTTACACCTCATATTATTTAAAAATTCATAAAAAAATAATTCGTTATATGACGAAACTATTTATATATTTTAATTAAAAATAATTAAATTGATTAAGCTGATTTTCTTAAGTTTACATTGTTTAATTATACAAAATAGCTTAAATAAACAAATTTTATATGTTGTCTGTATTACTCAAGATTTAAATTAAGTCATTCTATGTTGTTAACGTTATTTTATTACTATAAGAGATATATATGTAGAATTTGTATGTTACTCTTGAAACCACGTAACTGTTGAACAATCATTTTTTCATATACTATTATAAATAGTGTAAATTTAATTTAGGTGGCACACTCTGAAAAATCACTCTGCATATTATTTTAAGATAACAAAGCTGATCTTTAAGGTTTTATCTTCACTTTTTATTGATTTGATATTTAATTTTACTTCGAAACGAAATGCATATTTTATTAATGCGATTACCGTGTATTCTTTTTATATGAGTGGAAACACAACATAGTGACGATGACATTACGCAGTGTCTGGTCAAAATGTCATGATCAATTAATTCACGTCGATAGTACAAAAACTATAGATTCGAGACAACACTTTAATTTTGTAGATTGTAGATAAAGACCGTAAACGACTAAGAAATTCTACCTAGAATAAATTTAGGCAACCTGTTATTCATTAACAGAGTATGTTTACAATGGTGCTTCCTTTCATCGATAAATTTTATTTTGCTAAAATCTATGTTTGTTTAAAGTTACTGTTAAAAATCTGGCATTTCATATGAAATAATATGTGTATTTGTGCTTCTCTCTGTAGAACAGTGCTGGGCACATATGCCTGAATTGAGGCAAAACTACCCAGCACTGTTGTAGAATTTACATTAGGGTGACTCTGAACCCTTTGCACTCCTTTAACGAGTGTGACTCGACATTAGAGATAGAAACAAAGGTTTTTATATGTATTTGGTTCTTCCTTTGTTTATTACATTGTCTTATTTTTTAGTTAAAAACGTTTATAAGTTCCAAATATATAAATTACAACAAAGTTTGAAGCCTTAATTTAATGTAATTAGTAAGCAAAAAAATTGTCTAAACTAAATAACAGTCAAGGAACTATCCTTTGAAGTAAATTTCAAATAAAACGCTTGAAATAGTAGCGAATTGTTGGCAACAAAATTGAAAAATATTTCAGAGTGCAAAGGGTTAAAGATTTATAAAAATAATTTTGTATATTTTGTTGTACAATCTTACCTTCCTGAATCTATCATAGATTCCACTGCTTGTTGATAAAGCTGCGCCATTTTAGAAGCTGTAATACTTGGTTGACCTCCTCTATGCATGCAAGCACAATACAGAGGATGCAAGATACTGCACATAGCACTTCGAGGAACTCTAATGGACACTGTGACGTCTGTACAAAAATTGATAGTTCTACGTAAAAACATAATTTATGTTCACGCAACTTGATTTAAGTAACAGTTCTTTGTTCCGTTATCGAAAAACACTGACGTTATGGAAAAATTATTTTAAATCAAGGCCCTTTTCATTACCGAAAGATTGGGAAAATAAACTTAGCGTTACTATTTACTATCTATAAAACATATTTTAAGAACTTATTGCATCAAATAAAACATATGCAATGCTTATTGCTTGACAAGTTTCTCAAGTATTCCGAATAGATGTTATTTAGATTTGAATTTTCGTTTAAAGTCACGCGATACATTCTAACCGGGCTAATACAAGAGTTGAAAATGATTTACAGCCGACAATTGCTATAATTGCCATCGCATCACTTCTAGAGAATTCACAATGAAGTTTAATCTGTCTCGCACGTGTAATACTAAACCAGTCTATCATATTTAATAAGAAAAAGCACGAGATGTTTCCGTTCAACTCGGAGCATTACAGCGAAACAGTTTTATACGTTTTTTTAGGAATCTTGCACGTAATGCTGATAGACTTTTTTTAAAATAATATTTTATCATTAATAAGCGTTGGTTTGATTCGAATGATTTCACAATATCATACAGGAAATTAACTTTTTCCCTTGATACCTCAGTCAAATAGATTTTATCTATTATCTGATCAATAATTTTTTATAAACAGATGTATGCTACGAATAGTAAAGTCTTATTCTAAACCTGATCTGTGGGTCTGCGCACTTACTAAGATCGTACAGTTACGTCCGGTTTAGATCAAGATTTTACTGTAGTATCTAAACAAAATATTGACATTTAATTCGTAAGAGTGTCTCCGTTCGTTATAATTAATTACCTATAACTGGCACAAGGTTGACTAGAGTACGAGGCAAAGCAATTTTCAAAAAATCCAATGCCCTTCGTAAATGCAGAGCGTAACGGACAGGCGAAAACTGCATAGGACTATAGCACTGTGCAGAACATATATCATTTGCTCCGAAAAAGATAGTGATAAGCTGCAAAATAGAAAAATATTTTATTCGGCAGTAATAATTTTGATCATACCAGACAATTAAATGAACTTATAATTTACAGTACCTTCCAGTGTCGTTTAATATCAACTTTTGGGTCGCTTTTGATCCTTTGAACAAGAAGTCGAGCTTGCTGCAATGCGTCTTCCGTAGCCGCGACAGGAAAAGCAACATTCAATTTGGCCTTCGCCGAAATAAATTCACCTGTCCCCGTCGAGTACCCAGACAAGTTGGGATTGAACATCTATCGTGACAATTGATAATAATAATTTCAACAAATCAGAAAATGAATATCCAAGCAAGTTTTCTTTTAAAAAGTGGATCAGTTCTTGTAAAACTAGGCTAAGAATAGTAATGGAGAAAGGGGAAGAAAAAAAACAGACCAATACTGTGCGCATAACATCGAAGTGAAAACTTCTATAGCGATTGCACATCGAATTTACATTATTTCTCTTTCTCCGTTCTCCACAATAAGAAATGGTGTGTGATGTAGAGATTGGTCTATAGATAAAGCTAGCAAAAAAGAGACGCCTAGATATAATGTGTAGAAATTACAGATATTAAGTTACATTATTATTCCACATATGGAAATTTCATGCAGATTACAGGTCTAATATACGTAATACCTTTAATAAATTAGGAACGGTTAAAAATCGCCTCCAATCACCTTGCCCACCTACACACCAGCTGACTCCGCGGGCTTCTATAAATGTTCCAATTGCGAACTCTTCCAAAGCACCGCTTCCGGCAACCAATGAGTCCCCTAAACCACCTACAATATCTATGTCGCCTGGTCTTAAACGATGCACGCTTTCAGGAGCAGAACGAGACCTGAAGATAAAATTAAATAATGTCAATTGTATCAATTACTTTCACAACATTCTATTTACATAGGCTTTTTATTGTAGCATTTGAAACTTCGGTTGATGTTCATTTCGTGATGTCACATGTGGAACGTTGATATAAAAATTAATCATTATATTTTAGAGATCTAAAGGAAGTATAGCAGCTGGAAAAGGCACTAGATCTAGGCTCTAGAATCTCGAACCTACCGCCCCCTTGAAATTTCTGTGTCACTTCCTACCGTATCGGTTGGAAGTAATATTATGGAACTGATATCACAGACTGCTGTTTTGTGTCGCATGATCTACAATACCAGAGATGGGTAATTTTTCATATAAAATTTTTACGCAAAAATAACCGAAAGCACCGACGAGTTACTGTTAAAGACTGCCAGCCTTACGGGAGATCGTGTCACTCGAATATATCGGTGTTTTCTTACGTCCTCTAGGATATATTCTGGCTGGAGTAAAAAACAGAAGGCCATCGACGTGATCTCGTCGGTACAGAAGGCTACTGAGGAGATTCTCGGCGGTGAGAAGTGGTGAGAAGGCAAATTGCCACCACAAGCATCTTGACACCTACGAGAGACTGTGTTTCTCCTCGGTGAAATCGATTATTATGAATTGTTACATTCTGCATGGAACATATTCCAAGTTAAGCAGATATTTCAGACGATGTTTTAGTGTTTGTTATTTAAGATTTACAATATTAAATGCAAAACTCAAGGACAAAAGATTCCTAGAAATATTAAGAAAGCATTGAAGCATAATTTTCGGAAAATCACCGATTCCGACTTTAAATTTTATATGAGATACCTCAATTTCTACTTTCAAAGTATTTCATAAACGAGAATTATTACCTTACACTTTTTCATACATATATGTTCGAACAATCTATCCGTGGAAAAGGGAATATGTTGAAGAACAGAGTAAGGGAGAGTTTACTGTAAACAATTAAAATGGCAAAAGAATTATTATAGACATTGAACAGATAGAATCAATAAATTTATCGTAGTATTTATGTTGAATAAATTAATGCGAATGTGCATGGTTTAAAAGTTATTCTGTATCTCGAGTTCTATTGTCTATTTTGACTAAAAAATTAGATGGTCAGATAGTCAAGGGAGTGCTGGTTAACATCGTTGGCGAAAGGAATTGTTATAAACATTGAACAGCCAGAAATAATAAATTTCTTTGTGAATTGTATTGAATAAATTGAATGTTATAATGTATTGAATGTTATAAATGTTATTCTATATTTCGATTTCTATTGCATATTTTTAGAAAAAAATTAGGTGGTCAGATGGTCAAGGGAGTGGTTGTGGGCATCGTTGGCAAAATATATTGTTATAAACATTGAACAGCGAGAAATAACAAATTTATCAATAATTACTAACTCGGCGATCGAATCGATCGATGGTAGAGGAGTGGGGGGAGACAGCTAAGCGAGAGCGCTCAGTCAGTCAATCAGTTAGTCGGACCGGCGGAGTCGACAGGGATAGACGTGAAACGGTACCGGGGGTGCCAGAAGGTCCAGGGAGACCAGCGGTGGACCAGGGGTGGACCAGTAGTGGACCAGGGGTAACCTGGTGAGCTTATAATTCAAATATTCTTGTATGCTTGTTGCTTTGTTCACTTTCAACTGTTTTCACTGAACAATCATTTTCAATATTTACCTCCAATATCCTTATTGCAATTTCCATCGGAGAAGAAACTTTCACAGTTCAGTGTTCGAAAGATTTTTATATTTCTGATGTTGGACTTGTGTTCTTCCTCCTGCTTCTTTTTGTCAAATTCGCACTTTTGCCTACCAAGTTTCTCGATAATTACTCGACGTACTTGCGTAACTTAGTATAAGTCCTGCGTTGTAAGAAAGGGAGCCAGAAGGAATATCACATTCGTTCTGACTCCCTTTCCGGGTCTCTTGTGCAGCAACCTCCACGTGGTGAGACCTGGGCAATCGGCATTATCCTCTATTCGTAAGAACTTCAAGTTTCTTACGAATAAAGGATAATGTCGAGCTAATAGCTGCACGTACACAATTTTTGATAACAATGTGTAATGGTATTTAAGAATGCAAAATGTTACAACATATTTCATTGAATTGAATATGAATTTACTTTCAGCTAGCTCGCAGTTGGCCAAGGGTACATCGATGCTTTGATCGTTTACCCTTGGCCACCTTCGGTTCGTTATTTCGAAGTACTCATTCAGTCAGGGAACAAGACAATTTTAATTTCTGATTTAATAAGTGTTCGCATCGGAACTTTCACAAGTTCCTCTTCGAAAAATGTTCACATCTTCTTTAAAATTGGTATTCCTCCGATCGGAGTTCCCTCAGGGGCTCACTCACGGAGGGGACCGTGAGTGAGTACGGGGAGTCGCGTCCCTGGGGCTACCCGAATCGCCTATAGCTCGGTTAGGCCGCACTCGTGTGCGGAGTTAGTTTGGCTCTCGTGAGCTGGTCGTCTGGTTTGCTCTCGTGAGCTCGTTTTCTGGTTATTCAGTTTTTTTGGTTTGCTCTCGTGAGCTGTACTGGTGGTCCAGTAAAAATTCGCACTCGTGTGCGGGGTTAGTTTGGCTCTCGTGAGCTGGTGGTAGGTTGGCTCTCGTGAGCTGGTCGTCTGGTTTGCTCTTGTGAGCTCGTTTTCTGGTTATTCAGTTTTTTTGGTTTGCTCTCGTGAGCTGTACTGGTGGTCCAGTAAAAATTCGCACACGTGTGCGGCATTATGTGTTGCGTCTAATTATAATTAGTCTGTTTCAGCTAGAATACTACAGCCAGACAGCCAGCCATCCATCCATCCATCCAGCCATCCATCCATCCATCCATCCATCCTTATCATCGAACGAAGAGGACACAGAGAAGGAAGAGGACCCATCCAAAGGAGAGTTGTCGGAAAACAGAAACAGAAACAGTACCAGAAACAGAAACGGACACAGAAACGGATCACGGAGACACGGTGTCAGAAACAGAAACAGAAACAGACACGGGAACAGAAACGGGAACAGCTACAGAAACAGAAACGGAAACTATTGTATATGAGTTTAAGATACTAAACGCATTAAGTACATGCAAATAGATATCAAAACCATATACAATAGACACAGATAGCGGAAACAGAAACAGTCACAGTCACAGAAACAGTCACATGAAACAGAAACGGGCCCAGAAACGGAGACGGATAACAGATACAGAAACGCGATACAGAAACAGAAACAGAAACAGAAACAGAAACCGACAACTCGAAGAAGAAGGACGATAGAGGAATGGGATAAGAGGGAAAAAGAGGAGACAAGAGGAGGATTCACAAAAGAGAACGTGAGATTGTAAGTAAGATAGGAGTTCCCTCAGGGGCTCACTCTCGATCCCATCCGTAAGATGGGACGGTGAGTGAGTACGGGGAGTCGCGTCCCTGGGGCTACCCGAATCGCTTATAGTTTGGTCAGGCCGCACACGTGTGCGGGGTTAGTTTGGTTCTCATGAACTTGCTTTTCTGGTTTGCTCTCGTGAGCTCGATTGTTGGTTTTCCTGGTTTTCTTCTATTCTGGTTTGCTCTCGTTTGCTGAATTCTTGTAGGTTTCAATTAGGAATTCGCACTCGAGTGCGGCATTATGTGTTGCGTCTAATTATAATTAGTCTATTTCAGTTAGAATGCAACTGCTGGACGTCTTTCATCGTCGACGAAGAGGACACATAGCACCGAAGGCAGCACCGTATTATTAAGTTGCGTTAGTTAGTAATATTTTATTTTGTGCGATAGTTATTAAGATCGTCGTTGTATACACGTCGAGTAATTATCGCCGTAAATTCACTTTGTTCGTTTTTTTTTAACTCCGACGCAGTCTTCTACTGTGTCGGACACCTTTGCTCGCATGTAGTATGTACCAGATTTATTGGTACGGGAGTTCGCGGTAGTTTATATATTAATGGGGGGGTCGAGACGCGTGGTTTCGCCCTTTACCACTCATCGGTAAAATTTTTCCACCCATGTCCGTCTCTGGCGGCAGGTGGTTGTTGTAGTTGGTATCGGTGTCGAAACTCCTCTCGACCATTGCTCGCGTCACCCTCGAACCAGAGCCTTCTGCTCTGGTTTGCTTAATTTTTCTCTCTTTACGAAAGAATCAGAGCCTTCTGCCTGATTCGCTTTTTATCCCCCGTGAATCGGGGACTTCTTCTCCGATTCACACCCTTTTGCTCCGCGATAATTACTCGACGTACTTGCGTAACTTAGTATAAGTCCTGCGTTGTAAGAAAGGGAGCCAGAAGGAATATCGCATTCGTTCTGACTCCCTTTCCGGGTCTCTTGTGCAGCAACCTCCACGTGGTGAGACCTGGGCAATCGGCATTATCCTCTATTCGTAAGAACTTCAAGTTTCTTACGAATAAAGGATAATGTCGAGCTAATAGCTGCACGTACACAATTTTTGATAACAATGTGTAATGGTATTTAAGAATGCAAAATGTTACAACATATTTCATTGAATTGAATATGAATTCACTTTCAGCTAGCTCACAGTTGGCCAAGGGTACATCGATGCTTTGATCGTTTACCCTTGGCCACCTTCGGTTCGTTATTTCGAAGTACTCATTCAGTCAGGGAACAAGACAATTTTAATTTCTGATTTAATAAGTGTTCGCATCGGAACTTTCACAAGTTCCTCTGCGAAAAATGTTCACATCTTCTTTAAAATTGGTATTCCTCCGATCGGAGTTCCCTCAGGGGCTCACTCACGGAGGGGACCGTGAGTGAGTACGGGGAGTCGCGTCCCTGGGGCTACCCGAATCGCCTATAGCTCGGTTAGGCCGCACTCGTGTGCGGGGTTAGTTTGGCTCTCGTGAGCTGGTCGTCTGGTTTGCTCTCGTGAGCTCGTTTTCTGGTTATTCAGTTTTTTTGGTTTGCTCTCGTGAGCTGTACTGGTGGTCCAGTAAAAATTCGCACTCGTGTGCGGGGTTAGTTTGGCTCTCGTGAGCTGGTGGTAGGTTGGCTCTCGTGAGCTGGTCGTCTGGTTTGCTCTTGTGAGCTCGTTTTCTGGTTATTCAGTTTTTTTGGTTTGCTCTCGTGAGCTGTACTGGTGGTCCAGTAAAAATTCGCACACGTGTGCGGCATTATGTGTTGCGTCTAATTATAATTAGTCTGTTTCAGCTAGAATACTACAGCCAGACAGCCAGCCATCCATCCATCCATCCAGCCATCCATCCATCCATCCATCCATCCTTATCATCGAACGAAGAGGACACAGAGAAGGAAGAGGACCCATCCAAAGGAGAGTTGTCGGAAAACAGAAACAGAAACAGTACCAGAAACAGAAACGGACACAGAAACGGATCACGGAGACACGGTGTCAGAAACAGAAACAGAAACAGACACGGGAACAGAAACGGGAACAGCTACAGAAACAGAAACGGAAACTATTGTATATGAGTTTAAGATACTAAACGCATTAAGTACATGCAAATAGATATCAAAACCATATACAATAGACACAGATAGCGGAAACAGAAACAGTCACAGTCACAGAAACAGTCACATGAAACAGAAACGGGCCCAGAAACGGAGACGGATAACAGATACAGAAACGCGATACAGAAACAGAAACAGAAACAGAAACAGAAACCGACAACTCGAAGAAGAAGGACGATAGAGGAATGGGATAAGAGGGAAAAAGAGGAGACAAGAGGAGGATTCACAAAAGAGAACGTGAGATTGTAAGTAAGATAGGAGTTCTCTCAGGGGCTCACTCTCGATCCCATCCGTAAGATGGGACGGTGAGTGAGTACGGGGAGTCGCGTCCCTGGGGCTACCCGAATCGCTTATAGTTTGGTCAGGCCGCACACGTGTGCGGGGTTAGTTTGGTTCTCATGAACTTGCTTTTCTGGTTTGCTCTCGTGAGCTCGATTGTTGGTTTTCCTGGTTTTCTTCTATTCTGGTTTGCTCTCGTTTGCTGAATTCTTGTAGGTTTCAATTAGGAATTCGCACTCGAGTGCGGCATTATGTGTTGCGTCTAATTATAATTAGTCTATTTCAGTTAGAATGCAACTGCTGGACGTCTTTCATCGTCGACGAAGAGGACACATAGCACCGAAGGCAGCACCGTATTATTAAGTTGCGTTAGTTAGTAATATTTTATTTTGTGCGATAGTTATTAAGATCGTCGTTGTATACACGTCGAGTAATTATCGCCGTAAATTCACTTTGTTCGTTTTTTTTTAACTCCGACGCAGTCTTCTACTGTGTCGGACACCTTTGCTCGCATGTAGTATGTACCAGATTTATTGGTACGGGAGTTCGCGGTAGTTTATATATTAATGGGGGGGTCGAGACGCGTGGTTTCGCCCTTTACCACTCATCGGTAAAATTTTTCCACCCATGTCCGTCTCTGGCGGCAGGTGGTTGTTGCAGTTGGTATCGGTGTCGAAACCCCTCTCGACCATTGCTCGCGTCACCCTCGAACCAGAGCCTTCTGCTCTGGTTTGCTTAATTTTTCTCTCTTTACGAAAGAATCAGAGCCTTCTGCCTGATTCGCTTTTTATCCCCCGTGAATCGGGGACTTCTTCTCCGATTCACACCCTTTTGCTCCGCGATAATTACTCGACGTACTTGCGTAACTTAGTATAAGTCCTGCGTTGTAAGAAAGGGAGCCAGAAGGAATATCGCATTCGTTCTGACTCCCTTTCCGGGTCTCTTGTGCAGCAACCTCCACGTGGTGAGACCTGGGCAATCGGCATTATCCTCTATTCGTAAGAACTTCAAGTTTCTTACGAATAAAGGATAATGTCGAGCTAATAGCTGCACGTACACAATTTTTGATAACAATGTGTAATGGTATTTAAGAATGCAAAATGTTACAACATATTTCATTGAATTGAATATGAATTCACTTTCAGCTAGCTCACAGTTGGCCAAGGGTACATCGATGCTTTGATCGTTTACCCTTGGCCACCTTCGGTTCGTTATTTCGAAGTACTCATTCAGTCAGGGAACAAGACAATTTTAATTTCTGATTTAATAAGTGTTCGCATCGGAACTTTCACAAGTTCCTCTGCGAAAAATGTTCACATCTTCTTTAAAATTGGTATTCCTCCGATCGGAGTTCCCTCAGGGGCTCACTCACGGAGGGGACCGTGAGTGAGTACGGGGAGTCGCGTCCCTGGGGCTACCCGAATCGCCTATAGCTCGGTTAGGCCGCACTCGTGTGCGGGGTTAGTTTGGCTCTCGTGAGCTGGTCGTCTGGTTTGCTCTCGTGAGCTCGTTTTCTGGTTATTCAGTTTTTTTGGTTTGCTCTCGTGAGCTGTACTGGTGGTCCAGTAAAAATTCGCACTCGTGTGCGGGGTTAGTTTGGCTCTCGTGAGCTGGTGGTAGGTTGGCTCTCGTGAGCTGGTCGTCTGGTTTGCTCTTGTGAGCTCGTTTTCTGGTTATTCAGTTTTTTTGGTTTGCTCTCGTGAGCTGTACTGGTGGTCCAGTAAAAATTCGCACACGTGTGCGGCATTATGTGTTGCGTCTAATTATAATTAGTCTGTTTCAGCTAGAATACTACAGCCAGACAGCCAGCCATCCATCCATCCATCCAGCCATCCATCCATCCATCCATCCATCCTTATCATCGAACGAAGAGGACACAGAGAAGGAAGAGGACCCATCCAAAGGAGAGTTGTCGGAAAACAGAAACAGAAACAGTACCAGAAACAGAAACGGACACAGAAACGGATCACGGAGACACGGTGTCAGAAACAGAAACAGAAACAGACACGGGAACAGAAACGGGAACAGCTACAGAAACAGAAACGGAAACTATTGTATATGAGTTTAAGATACTAAACGCATTAAGTACATGCAAATAGATATCAAAACCATATACAATAGACACAGATAGCGGAAACAGAAACAGTCACAGTCACAGAAACAGTCACATGAAACAGAAACGGGCCCAGAAACGGAGACGGATAACAGATACAGAAACGCGATACAGAAACAGAAACAGAAACAGAAACAGAAACCGACAACTCGAAGAAGAAGGACGATAGAGGAATGGGATAAGAGGGAAAAAGAGGAGACAAGAGGAGGATTCACAAAAGAGAACGTGAGATTGTAAGTAAGATAGGAGTTCCCTCAGGGGCTCACTCTCGATCCCATCCGTAAGATGGGACGGTGAGTGAGTACGGGGAGTCGCGTCCCTGGGGCTACCCGAATCGCTTATAGTTTGGTCAGGCCGCACACGTGTGCGGGGTTAGTTTGGTTCTCATGAACTTGCTTTTCTGGTTTGCTCTCGTGAGCTCGATTGTTGGTTTTCCTGGTTTTCTTCTATTCTGGTTTGCTCTCGTTTGCTGAATTCTTGTAGGTTTCAATTAGGAATTCGCACTCGAGTGCGGCATTATGTGTTGCGTCTAATTATAATTAGTCTATTTCAGTTAGAATGCAACTGCTGGACGTCTTTCATCGTCGACGAAGAGGACACATAGCACCGAAGGCAGCACCGTATTATTAAGTTGCGTTAGTTAGTAATATTTTATTTTGTGCGATAGTTATTAAGATCGTCGTTGTATACACGTCGAGTAATTATCGCCGTAAATTCACTTTGTTCGTTTTTTTTTAACTCCGACGCAGTCTTCTACTGTGTCGGACACCTTTGCTCGCATGTAGTATGTACCAGATTTATTGGTACGGGAGTTCGCGGTAGTTTATATATTAATGGGGGGGTCGAGACGCGTGGTTTCGCCCTTTACCACTCATCGGTAAAATTTTTCCACCCATGTCCGTCTCTGGCGGCAGGTGGTTGTTGTAGTTGGTATCGGTGTCGAAACTCCTCTCGACCATTGCTCGCGTCACCCTCGAACCAGAGCCTTCTGCTCTGGTTTGCTTAATTTTTCTCTCTTTTTGAAAGAATCAGAGCCTTCTGCCTGATTCGCTTTTTATCCCCCGTGAATCGGGGACTTCTTCTCCGATTCACACCCTTTTGCTCCGCGATAATTACTCGACGTACTTGCGTAACTTAGTATAAGTCCTGCGTTGTAAGAAAGGGAGCCAGAAGGAATATCGCATTCGTTCTGACTCCCTTTCCGGGTCTCTTGTGCAGCAACCTCCACGTGGTGAGACCTGGGCAATCGGCATTATCCTCTATTCGTAAGAACTTCAAGTTTCTTACGAATAAAGGATAATGTCGAGCTAATAGCTGCACGTACACAATTTTTGATAACAATGTGTAATGGTATTTAAGAATGCAAAATGTTACAACATATTTCATTGAATTGAATATGAATTCACTTTCAGCTAGCTCACAGTTGGCCAAGGGTACATCGATGCTTTGATCGTTTACCCTTGGCCACCTTCGGTTCGTTATTTCGAAGTACTCATTCAGTCAGGGAACAAGACAATTTTAATTTCTGATTTAATAAGTGTTCGCATCGGAACTTTCACAAGTTCCTCTGCGAAAAATGTTCACATCTTCTTTAAAATTGGTATTCCTCCGATCGGAGTTCCCTCAGGGGCTCACTCACGGAGGGGACCGTGAGTGAGTACGGGGAGTCGCGTCCCTGGGGCTACCCGAATCGCCTATAGCTCGGTTAGGCCTCACTCGTGTGCGGGGTTAGTTTGTCTCTGTTTGGCTCTCATGAGCTGGTGATAGGTTGGCTCTCGTGAGATGATCGTCTGGTTTGCTCTCGTGAGCTCGTTTTCTGGTTATTCAGTTTTTTTGGTTTGCTCTCGTGAGCTGTACTTGTGGTCCAGTAAAACTTCGCACTCGTGTGCGGGGTTAGTTTGGCTCTCGTGAGCTGGTCGTCTGGTTTGCTCTTGTGAGCTCGTTTTCTGGTTATTCAGTTTTTTTGATTTGCTATCGTGTGCTGTACTGGTGGTCCAGTAAAAATTCGCACTCGAGTGCGGCATTATGTGTTGCGTCTAATTATAATTAGTCTATTTCAGTTAGAATGCAACTGCTGGACGTCTTTCATCGTCGACGAAGAGGACACAGCACCGAAGACAGCACCGTATTATTTAGTTGCGTTAGTTAGTAATATTTTATTTTGTGCGATAGTTATTAAGATCGTCGTTGTATACACGTCGAGTAATTATCGCCGTAAATTCACTTTGTTCGTTTTTTTTTAACTCCGACGCAGTCTTCTACTGTGTCGGACACCTTTGCTCGCATGTAGTATGTACCAGATTTATTGGTACGGGAGTTCGCGGTAGTTTATATATTAATGGGGGGGGGGGGTCGAGACGCGTGGTTTCGCCCTTTACCACTCATCGGTAAAATTTTTCCACCCATGTCCGTCTCTGGCGGCAGGTGGTTGTTGCAGTTGGTATCGGTGTCGAAACCCCTCTCGACCATTGCTCGCGTCACCCTCGAACCAGAGCCTTCTGCTCTGGTTTGCTTAATTTTTCTCTCTTTACGAAAGAATCAGAGCCTTCTGCCTGATTCGCTTTTTATCCCCCGTGAATCGGGGACTTCTTCTCCGATTCACACCCTTTTGCTCCGCGATAATTACTCGACGTACTTGCGTAACTTAGTATAAGTCCTGCGTTGTAAGAAAGGGAGCCAGAAGGAATATCGCATTCGTTCTGACTCCCTTTCCGGGTCTCTTGTGCAGCAACCTCCACGTGGTGAGACCTGGGCAATCAGCATTATCCTCTATTCGTAAGAACTTCAAGTTTCTTACGAATAAAGGATAATGTCGAGCTAATAGCTGCACGTATACAATTTTTGATAACAATGTGTAATGGTACTTAAGAATGCAAAATGTTACAACATATTTCATTGAATTGAATATGAATTCACTTTCAGCTAGCTCGCAGTTGGCCAAGGGTACATCGATGCTTTGATCGTTTAACCTTGGCCACCTTCGGTTCGTTATTTCGAAGTACTCATTCAGTCAGGGAACAAGACAATTTTAATTTCTGATTTTCCAATTGTTCTTGTGAAAGAACAAAGTATTCCAAAGAAAGAGCAAAGTTCCAAGTATTCTTTTGAACTTTAATAAATTCTTATTTGTAGATTTTTCATATATTGTTAAAAATTGGTATAAGGTAAATTGGTATAGGTAAAAGATGGGAATATTAGTGAGAATCGAGTATCGTAACTCATGTATAATCAATTCGTATCAAATAATGATACAGAAAAGTTACTTCGACATGTTTTAAACTTTTAGACATGCTCAAGACATGCCTTAATAGTTACCCTGTATTTTGAGTACCTTTGTGCTAAGGGGGTGCTCGACAGCAGCCGATAGAATTTTTATAAACGTTAAACAGGTGGAGCTAATAAAAATTTATCAGTAATGTATTGCGTTCAATAAATTGATACATGCGAACGTTCATGGTTTAAAAGTTATTCTGTACCTCGAGTACTGTTACTAAAAAATTAGGTGGTCAGATAGTCAAGGGAGTGCTTTGTCGACATTGTTAGCAAACGGCTAAATTATTGCCTATCATTTGTTAATCAATTTCTCTTATAGTAGACATTAAGAAAACTTATTGCAAAAAAAAATAACCTTCCGTATGTAACATTGCAGGGAAAGGGAATATGGTCTGGAATTTGAAGTTGACTCCGTATTCCACTGTACATATGTGGATAAGCAATCCCCTTTTTGTCCGTGTCATCCTGAAATAACAATAAATTTGTGTATTATTTGTGTCAGGTTGATAATTGTTAGCGTATAAATAAATGATATACACGTACTTTGGCAAACACTATATAATGTATTTTTTGAAGAGTTTGTCTTTTGCCGAAAACGCGTTTAAACCTACCACAAAGTGTAATCATCCACCTGTAATTTGAGCCCTCAAACGTTCGAAAATTCCAATAAGAATGCATACTGAAATTTAACCCTTTGCACTCGGAGCTTTGCAATGCCCAATTCGGGGATAATCGCCGATCGTCGGCGATTTTGTTCGGGTCTCTCGCCCCTATCCACCAATGAAAAATTCCTGAGGGAAGCCACCCCACCGTCGCGCCGTACCTGTGACCCTCGCGGACCCAAGGGTTTGGCCGAGGTGTCATTAGTATAATGAGAGTAAAATTGAACGGATGTAAGTTTTTGTGAGTGACCGTGTTAATGTGTTATCGAGACGCGGAATGTGTACAAGTATACGACAGAATACGGTGATCGTTACGTGGTGAGTACCGTAGGCGTTAAGATTATTTATTTGGATTTTCATTATTTCAAAAATTAATTCTACATATGTTTAAGTGAATTTTGTATTTTTCACCGATTTAAATATTCTCTCGAATCGTGTCGTTGCCTCTCGCGATAATTTAGTCTTTGTATTTTATAAAGTTTGATTTTACATTCAATTTAAATTATTTATTTTCTATTTTTCTACTAATTTGGATTTATTGTTTGACGGTTGATCGATTGAATTTAATCGAATTTGTTGTTTGGGTTTTATCGTACATTAGAAATCTAGTTTATTTAATTTTAGTTTAAATTAATTTTTTCATTTTATATTCCACTTGAGTTTTTTATTTCCTCTTAATTCGGATGTAGTCTTTGACAATTGGTCGATTGAAATGAATGAATTTGTTCTTTCTTTCACACTGTCTGAGAGAAAAGAATCTATCAATTCAAAGTAGGGTTGTAACTTTCCATCGAAGCTTCGATTTCAGAATCTTCGAAATTTCGATTTCTGAAAATTCGAAGGCGATGAGAATCAAAGTTTTGCTGCCCCCAGGTACTCGCAGCCGGCGTTGCTGCTCCTGAGTACTCGCAACCGGTGTAGCTGCCCCTGAATACTCGCAACCGGTGTGGCTCCCCCTGATTACACGCAGCCATTGCTTCCCCTGTAGAATTACTTATAAAGAAATTAAACTGCAACGGGAGTTTTCTATATCAAATTTAATAAATTAGCGTTACGACAAATAATGCACTACTCGCGTTTCTTTCGAGATGTTTATTATTTATTATTTATAAATTAGCGTTGCGGAAAAATGATGATTTGTATTGTTTATTGATTTTTACGCATGGAAACATTTGGAAGATCTTTAAATTTGTTATCGATATGTAAAATCGTGACAAAATGCGCTTGTACTTGTTTGAAGCTTATAATTGTTGCGAAATGTAAAAGAAACAGAAACTTTAAACTGATTATTTGTTTCGCTTAAAATATTCCTCGAAAATCATGAAACTTTCAAAGCATGCATACTTCCGGTATCGGGATTCCGCGTCCGGTACACCGCTATGTTTCGTCACAATATCAACCTCTACCAAGCGCTAAAGAATACGAATTTGGCATACAAAGCACGTAACCGCTTTTGCTTTCTTTCATTTGTATTCTATCATGACTTGACTTAAATACCGACTCGTATAAATATAAATAAATGAATAATTTATTTCTGCGAGTACGCCAAATTCCGACGTACGTTAGAATTATTATTATTAGAGTCCAACTGTTATAATTTGCAAATTTTTCTGGTAGATTGTAGTGTTCCAGCTGTATGTAAAAATTTGTAGCGATGTATGTCATACAAACTTACCTTTTTCTGTATTTTTCTGAGCACTGTAGATATGTATATTAGTTTTTTCAAAATTCAAAATTTCGAGACGACACGTGAATTTTAATTTTTACAAAATTTGGTTAAAATATATATATTTACGAAGCCGTTAAAATCGATTAAAAATTTGGTAATCATTTGTGCACGAAAACAAGTTATTTTAATTTTATTTCCAATCAAAGTGTTCAACTCATGTTTAGTCAAAGTCAGCCTCTTTCGACTCGGCACTTAAACGAAAAGAAAAGTTCTGGCCTTTCTCCAATTGTCCAGCATGCAAAGCACTTTTCTTTTCGATCGTCTAGTCTAGTCGTCCTTCCGGTTTGACGTAACAGAGACAGTAAGGTTGCGTTAACCCGTTAGGTTTCGTCTCGGTGTCAGTTAGGTCAATTCAAACGGTACGATACGGACAAAATAAAAAGTATTTATACAAATATTTTACTGATACTTAATAAAATTGCTGCTGGTCAAACAAATGCTCGATTTTGTACCCAATGTTCTTATTTATATACAGGATGGGTTACCACATATCATCACTTCGATTTACATGACTATTATTATTCGTACCGGAAAATGGTTCACGTAGGGTTGAATAATATCAAGAGGGGCGCATTCTGACGTTAATAGTTTTTTTTAGGTGGACGCGTAGAGGACTTATCAAAGTCATTAACTTTTTTTAATGTGGAAACTTGATATTCTTTACAATATTACACAAATCTTACATAGAATAAAATAGCCTAATATGAAAGCCATCTTTTCAAAAAAACATCGGTCTCAGTTAAGAACACTTCTATTATGAACAATTATGCGAGATATCGGCGATAAAAATCGTCAGAGACACAGATTTTTAAGAATGGAGAATGTTAAGATGGGGGAATTGCAAACCACCCAATTAACGGCATCGAAATTAGCTTCCGAATCACGTTTAGTTCTTCGCATACTTTCAGTCGCCGCATGCTAAACCATTTTTTCGAACGATCTCTACGGACAACTTTCCTACTCGTCAGCCGGGTTACCAAATTAGCCAATGATGATGAATTCAATTTGTCAGGGTATGAACTTTCACTTGTATCCAAATATTCATGACCACATCGTACTCGAGACATTGTAACAATCACAATTGAAGTGTTTGTAATGCAACTGCAGTTAAATATTGCCTTACATACTGCCCATCTGTTGCCTTCTATGTTCTGCTCCTCAGAGGGTGCTATCGCTCGCGAGCTGTCCGAAAGGGAAAGGCACGCACATCATAACAATTTGATATATTTTGTTAGAAAGCAAATATTAATGTCAATAAAAACATAAAGTATTTTCTGCTACTATATTTACCTAGTCGGAAACATTTGCTCGAGCAGATTATGAGTAAATGTTTACAATTGTGCTGTCCACAGTTTTGAAAACTAAGGGTGGACGGATACTCGAAAATTTCGGGTACCTTTTGGTGCAAAATTCATTTCAAATCAAGAGTAGACTACCCATGTTTACTGGGTAGAAGACCGGACGTATTTTATAGTGAACTATTGTATATAATATGACAGTTCTCGACTTTTCCTTTCCTCAAAACAAAGTGCCTCTACTATTAGAAAGTATGTTATACAATTCTTCTTCATTAAATTACTATTGTTTGCAAAATTATTGTTATTATCTTTTGAGTTTTTACAATATAATAATTAGAAAATTTTCTGTTTTTAGGGTATCAATAGATTAATATTAACACTAAACGTACCGAGCTATAAAAGTAACAGTCACGTGTTGCCTTATAAAAATGATTTCAGTTATTTAGACTTTCCGCGGTTGCTAATACTAAAGATATTTGTTAAATTATTTCTTACGTTATCTTTATAATTTGAATAATTGTAAAATAAAAAATCTAGAACCAGTTATTTCGCTGGCCGAGGTAGGTTTAGTGTTATTTATTTTACAACTTTTATTAAAAAGTTAGAAGTTTACAGTTCCTAGCGAAGGTTTCAATCAGACAAATTCTTTGCGAACTCCTTTCGTATTTCTTTCGCGTATCATCTTATGAAACGCCGATGGTATAGGGCTCTAATTATTAATTAATTTTAAATTTATCCGAAATTTATTTGAACCCTTTACATCTCAGCTATTTTAACTCGAAAATCAAACGTTTCTTCAGATCTAGCATTTTACCCTCCGCTTCAATCCCGGCTATTTCTTACAAATATTTCCATTCTCTACCATTTTTTCAATTTGGTAGATGTGAAATTGATATAATACTCGTACAATACTTAAATGTTTAGTAATTGGTTAAATACCGACATATCTAATAATGTAAACAATATTGTAAATAATAGTACATCAATTTTTAATCATGCCTTAGAGGCGCCACTCGAGTGCTAAGGGTTAAATTCATTTTTTTTTATTTATTTTACTGAAATGCACATAAAATTTATCACAAATAATTTGGAGCTAAGGTATTAAAGAAACAATGTTTGATATACGTGTAAGTGTCGGTCTCATGGCTTTCTCAGGAAATTAATGCAGTCAACACGAATATTCTTGTGAAAAATACTCACCTTGGCCAAGTGAAACACGTTCCGTAAGAAATCAGTAAAGGAACTCGTAACCGTCCATGAAAAAACTAATATCGTAAAGAAGTATATCGTCTTCATCCTTGTAGAGTTTGTTGACCTCTCTTTCGAAAGAAAATTTCTCGTCGGTCATACTTTTCCTTCGGATGTTAAGCAGTCTTTTCTTCCATGCCTCTTTAAGGATTTATTGTTCTTCAGGATATATTTCAACGACAAAAGCTTTCTCCTTTTCTTTCGTATCAGTGTCGTTGCATTCGAAAAGTTCGAATGCGTGCCGTTTACGCGAGTGTTCTGGATCCTTTGAACTCAATACATCACTGAACTTTTTCGCTCATGCATATTCCCATATAAATAATTATTCGTATCGCATAATAATCGTTCGTAAACAAATTTTATTTTAGAAAACATCGTTGTTTCGAGAATACAAAATTCATTTTAAAGCTTGATTTTACAACTACATATTAGTAGAAAAATGTTAATTTTTTTATTGTTTTATTTATTCTCTTAGTCGTGTAACCCAAAAATTTGTAAATATATTTAGTTTTTAACTTCCCGATTTATAGGGAAGTTATTGTAATTTATGTATCTTTTACATAAGTCTAGTTTCAAAGTGTTTTATTATTTGTTAATTATTAATATCTGCATCATTGTAATTTTTTTATATTATTTTCATTTTCAACACAATTTTCTACTTTTTAAATTTTATCTTTGCAGTGTAACTAGCGCACAATTTACAATTGATATTCACTTTCATCATTGAATGGATAAATATACGTTTCTTGCCACTTGTTTGCTTATTATACACTAGGAAAGCAATAGATATCACACGAATACACTTGGTTCATCTATCATCGATAATCACCCGCTATTCACAGCGTATGGCACTGAACATGAATGAAGACAGCCGAGGATAGACTTGCGGTTGTTCACTGATGGCCCCTCTACTCTTCTTTTCTGAACGGAATACCCGCGCTCTTTCGTATTCTTTTACGGTAACAATGACATTGTACGTGAGTAAGAGTGGCCGAGTCAAAGTATTGTTCTTTGAATGGTGCTAATAGTCAACGCGTGTGCGTTGCATTGGCGCCAGGAACCACGCATCATGCTTAATCTCTCCTCCATAGCCACGTCGATCAACATGTTTATTTATCTAAAATGGTTAAGACATCTGTTTATCATTCAAATACAGTAAGCCCTTGACTTACGCGGTTAATTCGTTCCAGCGCTTTTCGCGTAAGTCGAATAGTGTCTTTTTTTTATTTAAGGGAGGTGGGAAAATGCTATTACGCACACCCTTTCCTCCGATGGTGGTCGGAGAGGGTAGTGTGGGGCTCGGAAAAATTCAAATAAACCAACTATGCTCATGGAAAATTTATCACTCATAAACACCTGAATTCCTAGCAAACGCTTATCTTCGTTTCTGTCACATATTGTATATTAACCCTTTGCACTCGGAGCTATTTTAACTGGAAAATTAAACATTTCTTCCGATCTAGAATATTTCCATACCTTATGTTTTTTGCAATTTTATGAATATGAAATAAGTACATTACCTTATACAGTACCTAAATGTTTAGTAATTGATTAGATACCGATATATTTAATAATGTAAACAATATTTGGAAGAATGGTACAGCAATGTTTAGTGATGCCTCAGAGGGGACAGCCGAGTGCAAAGGGTTAAGAACGCTTCCGTTCTGGCTACCAGGAAACGAATTTCACAGTTCGGAATTGGTTTTCCGATTAACTTCTATAAATCTATCTTATATATGATCTCTAAGGATCCGCGCGAAACGAATCCGCGTAAGTCGAGGACTTACTGTATTAATATATGTAGGAGCGAGAGATTTCGTATATGTTCAATTATATGTATATGTGTGAATCGTGTGTTTGTACGTAAATGTTGTGTTTAATCAATAAACAAAGATTGAACGTGTTCCAGAAAATTCGTTGCAGATGACATAAAAGGATACGTTCACGCGGCAGCGTGACTTTTTTCTCTAAACACGAATACGTCAAGTTCAATAAAATACGATACGGTTTACGAAATAACAAAATTACGATTTAAGAACTAAATGTTTATTAAGTGCTTGTTAAATTAAACATATGTCACGTGCTTTTCTTTTCTAATTAATTAATTGTTCTACATTTCGTATCTTACATATATTCACCGTTAATTCTTATGTATTGTAAAAGCACAACTTATCGGTATAAAAAATTCGCAGTTTGCGAGCCGCAGACTATGACTCCCCCTACTGCTGGATCCTCCCCATCAAACTCTTGCAACGTGCAGCATGAAGTGGGGAGACTAGGTAGGAGGCAGTACAGTATATTTTCTATAGACGCTACAGCCTCGGGGGTATTTGGTCGCATCTATCGTACAGGGTAGCTATTTTTTTTTATCAAAGGCCGAGTGTAGAGAAGGACAGCGCGTGTAAAGAGAGTTCACGCGCAAGGGCCTTTGAACTGTGCCGGCGACACAGTAGTAGTAGTGGTTCACACCGATATACCGAGTCAAGATCAGATTACTAAGTTGGAGGAGATATACTTGGACGCATCTATCGTGAAGAAATTGTCGCGTCTATAGAAAATATACCGTATCTCCTCGCAGTCACGCGAAGAAAGGACGGCAGAAGCAATCTCTCTATACAATAAAAATGATGTCCTGACTTATTCACCTATCAATTTCAAGCTAAACCCTTGGACCTAGAAAGCTGAAATTTTGCACAGACGTTTCCTTTATGATCTATACAAGGGATAAGAAAGATATTTCGAAATTCAACCCCTAAGGGGGTGAAAACGGGTTGCAACATTTGTATGAGGAATATTTTGTTCGCGATCCGATTTGCTTGAAACTTGGTCTTATTGCTCTTTGATAAAATTAATCAAACACCTATTTCAGCATTTTAAAAAATTCAACCCCTAAGGGGGTGAAAAGGGGTTGCAACGTTTGTATGAGAAATATTTTATTTGTGGTCGGATTTGCTTGATGCTTGGTCTTAATGCTAATTGATACAATCCGAATGGGGTGAATGGGGGGTTGAAAGGTTTTATGGAGAAACAATATCAATTTTCGAGGGAATTAAACAGTTCCCTGTTCGAGCGAAGCCGTGGGGAAAAGCTAGTATGAAATAGTAAGGGAACCAGTACACTGGTAGTGGGATTCGTGAAATGGGAAAGATGTTGGCCGGTCCTCCTTTAAAGTAAAGGAGATTCAAACGAGTTAAGCAAATACGCTCATCGAGGTTTTCGACGTAAAATTCAAGAGGTGTCCGAGAGTACAGCGAAAACATTGAAGATGCTAATTAAACCTTGCTCTGCACAAAATATCTGAATTTGTCTGTGACCACAAACCATTCGAAGAATGCTGGCTGACGATGTAATGGCGGAATATGTGTATATGCAAAATATAATTACGAAACAAAAAGCAAATAGACAATTCCACTAAATACAGTTACCAGGTTCGTGCCAGATTGTGCATCTGCACGAAGAAAGTTTAAACAGTAAATAGAATTTAAAAATTGGCAGGCGAATGTGAAGGATAGCCGTTGTTTTAAAATGAAAGCCTCTAAAACGAGCTACAGTGCAAAAGATGCGTTTTATTAATAATATATGGCTCGCAATTTGCATTTACGTAATAAGCTTACTACATTTCTTTCAACAATTTGTTAATGTTCCTCTGCAAATATTATAAAATTTCTTTGAATGTCCTCTGAATTCTTTGCTCGCTAATATATTTATGTATTGTATTAAATGAGAATTTAATATCCTTTATATTGGCTACACAAGGGTTGAGGTAGTATCAGATGCATGAGCAGTAAGAGGATTTTCGAGAATCTAATTAATTTAATATTTTAATAAATTATCGAACTAGACTGAATGAGATTCTACATACTTAAATAATTATTTTAATTATTTACAAGCTACTTACGCATCTGGTTTTAATTAGCCAGGTAAAGGTTTCATTTTAAATATTATTTCATAATTGCAAATTGTTCGATGTCTTTAAAATCTATATAATAATATAATATTGCAATTATTTAATAATTATGGCAATCACTTATAGACAGTGAGGTTACGCATACTCGACACAGTTTTATCAAACTAATTGTTAGCGACTATTTTGTCGAGTATAAATTATTTTTTTGGTTTTCAACATTATCTTCGCCGAAACCATAGTTTCCTTTTCTCTTTTCTGACTCACAGCCCTCTTAAAAGATTTTTTGTACAACACCCTACTCGGGCAAATCACGCCTATTGTTAACGTTTTTATACAATAGAGAACAAAAATTGAGAGATATTAACCCTTATCCACACGGGTAATTTTTTGTACGATTCTGCGTGAATTTGAAATAGGTACCCGGGTACCACGTCTTGTGGATGAGGGTTAACACTCCTCAAAATCTCTTCATGGCCACAGGTGGCAACTCTTGAAACGTATCTATCTACTAAACATAAACGTTCTCATTCTAGTAACGTGAGAGTATCCAAGCCATGGGTCGCATTATGAGCTGGAAACCCGTTTCTTGTGGTCATATTTAAATATGTATCTAATTACTAATCGCAGTACATTGAACTTCTAATTCCTATGTCTAAACGAGGCACCGTCTTGGAGGTCGTTACTTCGCCTTGAATTCCCTCGCGTCATTAGGAATGGGCTGTCTGGTGTAGGGCACAAGAACCTTTTAAACAACGGCTGCCATAGACGACTCTTATTACCGTATGGTTCTAGCAAATTGTTCCACAAGGCATTCGCATCTTGTAACAAATAAATTGAGATTAATTAATATATTATATACTAAATTACGTGTTCAGTGCAGTGTCGCCAGACTTGTCTCCGCTCTACCCTTCCCCTTCTACGACGCTATTCACTAACCCGGTAATAGAAGAGAAGGGGTAAGTGTATTCCCCTCAATTCGAGGTAATTCCCTTGATCTGGCGATACTGCTTGAATATACAGCATTGTTTTAATTAACTGTTAAATACTGTTATATCACACGGCAATTTAATGTACCCTTAGCACTCGAGTGGTAACTCTGAAAGAGCAACCACTAAAAATTACTGTGCCATAAAATTATGCTATTATTAAATGTAACCAATTACTAAACATTTAAGTACTATATGAGATATTATATCAATTTCATATCCATAAAATGAAAAAAAAAATCGTATAGAATGCAATTATTCTAGGTCGGCAGAAATGTCTAATTTTCGAATTAAAATAGCTCCGACTGCGAAGGGTTAATATACAACTACTTCAGCTATATGTATAATTAAAGTTTGAATTCAGTTAATCAGTTGAACTTACATATCGCGTTCGTCTTTTGAGTTACATGAAAACAATCAATAGCGAAGTAGGACGGATCAACATTTCCATTTTTGTACATTGGGAACTTTATACCTTGAAGTGAAGGTAATGGTACTACCGTAAAATCGTCTGTGTGAAACTCTGGATTATCTGCAATTGTTTCTTCTAAACTCAGCCACCTATAAACATTAATCAATTAGAAACTAAAAAATATGTTAGTCATACATTATAATCAGCAAGATCTAACGTGTGAACATTATCTATCTCCAAGGTATTTGTTACTTTTTATTTCGTTATCTATTATTCCAGTATTCATTAATATACAGGGTGTCCCATTTTAAATTCTGAGGAATAATATCTCGAAGTTGCTCTCTAACGAAAATTAATAACGATAATTTTAAAAATGCTATGCATTACTTTGGGAGATATTTTCATTTTAATACAAAATATTTTTTAATCAATCCAAACACAAAAGTCGAACCTTATCTCGCTATAAAGAGTCTATTAACTTATTAGACCACTTTCATAATGACCTGTAGAATTCTATTTGACATATTGAACAAACCTATCTATTATTTCGTAGTATTCGTCTCTCATATGTCGGAATTGCAAATTGAACAAGCAGGAACATTCGAACCTCGTTAGCAAGTAACATCTCAGTACATTCGTGTTATCTTGGGCTTTGACGAGCGACCGCAAGTGAGGAGGTAGAATCAGAGCAACGATTGTACGTGGTAAGTTGTCCCTCAGTAATCGAAGGGTTTTGACCAAATCTTTTTTATGATCGTCCAAAATAGACCACGGTGAAGGAACCGCACAAATTTCGGCGCAAAAATCGTTGCTTCCAATCATTATTGTAATCATCTGTAAAAACGTGTGAATTAGAATAAATTGGTTCAAGTTAACATAAATATCGATCTGTGTTAGCAGCAGGGCTTAAATGAAACTGTAAACTTTTGTTATCGTGTTGCAAATTTTCAATTTGGCATACAACCTTCCAATGGTTCTTCATATCGACCCTCGGATCCTTTCGCAATCTGTTGATTAGATATTCAGCCATGAAGGGCATATCGCGAGACATGGCACCAGCTTCAGCGACGTCAAATTGCGAAGCTCGATGAGTAACAAAAGAGTCCCCGAGTGCGTACCCTACCAATTTCGGATTGTACTCCTACGCAAACAGAAACGCATTGGATTTAAGCATACCTTATACGTAATCCAATGATAAAAATGTATTCAATTTTGACATGCTTTTTTTTTTATTTATTTTACGTCGCTCTCAACTCTTTGTCAGTGGCGCACCCGGGGGTGGGGGGGGGAGCTAGAGTGTCAAGTCTCCCTCCCAAGAAAAAGGAAACAAAACACTGGACAATTAGCTAAATCGTAGAATAGTTGCTTCCTCTCCGATTTCGATGATTTTTGGATATGTTATATGTAAAACTAAACATTTTGAACACCTTTTCTCTACATATATGTATAAGTAAATATGTGTGGCTACCGTTGACAGATATTTTTGCTAAAAAAATAGTAATTTTGTTCAACTCGTTCCCCCTCCCCCCAAGATTAAATCCTGGGTGCGCCACTGATCTTTGCTAATATTCTCGCTGAATATTCTCGTTCAGACAATTAAAGTGTATGTACTCGGAGTGAAGGTTACATTGAGAAAGAAAATAAATTTCCAAGCCTGGACAAATAATTTCGTCATCGAAACACGAGTGAGGCTGTAGTCGCGTTAATGCTCTGAATAAAGATCATACTTTGAGAATATTCGGAAGCGTTGTATAAGTTCGCCAAGTTCCCTGGCCTCCGGAGCTTCCTGAAACACCCCTGCTTTCAATCCCAATTTCGAGGAGGTTCTTCGCAAAAATTGCATTGCCCGCCGTCAAAGAATCGCCTATCCCTCCGATTACGTCTATGTCTCCTGGTCTTAGGTAATTAACGGAAGTCGGTACATGGGAAGATCTACCGCCTATTCGTAACGTAATGATATTGAAGATTAAACATGTGATATTATTAATCAGAAATTTGTATTCTAGATGGTAGTGTGAGTGTTGCACTGAAGTTACATCTCCGTAACTGTTAAATCTGATACTGGGGGATACCCTTGGAACTAATCGAGTGGGAAACACAGATGACTGAATCACCTAAATGGCATGATGTCCTTACTTCTCGCAACAACGTTGCAGGTCATTCTGTTTTTATATAGTTGTGAGACACGTGGGTAAGTAGAACATCAGCAAGTAGAAGCAGATTTAATACTAGACTGCGAGTCTTGATGCAATAAAAAATTTTTGCTTTAATTGCAAGACACAGGAGCCAAATACAAATTTCATTCTTCTTTTTATTGTCTTGGTAAGGTGAAATTAATACACTGGTGGCCTTAAATCATTTTTATACGTAATTACTACCTAATTTTAATACCTATTTTATTGCTATTTTAATTACTATTGGATAATTTATTACTAATGATTTAATACCAATCTTTTGCCGTCGATTTGGCATGGAATATTACTTCTAAACTTTGCAAGCAAGTACCCATCCTAATTCGGAAACAGATAGGTCGGAATTTGTAGACAAGTTTTGGTAGCAAATTGCTTAACAAATTGCAGAACAGAATGGTGGGGGACGCTGGTAGGCACTGAGAACAGCGGAAAGAAAGAGTGTGCGTCCCATGGGCCGCCAGTACCCCGCTTTAGTACCCCGCTCTAGTACCTCTTTAGGCATTATATGGAAATTAATTAGAACTTTACGATCAACAGTCTCAAAAGGATAGAACTAAACTAATATCTCAATACTATAATGTTGCTCTTGTTTTTGGTGTAGTTTTATTCAAGTTACTGATGTACTTCAAGTGACATTAAATGGACTTACAAATCATTGATGATTCACACATTGTTGCAAGAAGATATGACAGTAAATATGTAAAATATATAATATAAGAAACGAATATGCGTCCTTCGTGTAAATATGTAAAACATATGCAGTAAAAAGAATGCATCTGAACATAAAAAGCCGCAGATTAATTATCTTAAATTTTTATAAAAAAGTTAGTAAACTGGTCTTCATGCAAAAACAAAATTGTCTGCATCAATTCTGAGAAACAGAGTTCCAATAAAAATGTATATCCTCTGCAAAAATTTTAAATCCCATTCGTCCACTTTTTCTATGAATGCATAAAATGCTACAAACAAATTAACAGTTCCATAAAAAATATAATGAAAAATAAAGTAGCCTTTTAATTGGATTAGTAATGGCACCCCCCCCCCTCAGTGGAGGAGGTTGACGAGAGAGAGAGAGAGAGAAAGAGCGTACAGCTCCGTTCGATTTACTTAGATCAAGACCTTACTGTAAGGCTTACTGTACGATGATTTTGTTTAAAATAGAACCGTGTATCTTCATCAATATTTAACGGTTCAGATGAAATTTAATGACTTCGGCACCAATCTTTACAAGCTAATACCGATCCATCTGTTTGCGTATTAGACTCATCAGTATCTCCTCAGTGGCGGGTTTAATTCAATGTCTCCGGTACACCATAGGGCCCCGAATTTCGCAGTATTCATTTTTCTGCTTCTTTTTTGTTAATAAATTTATGAGAGTTATCTTGCAACTTCTATTTCTAACTTAAGTTTGAGGGCCCCAACATTTTCACCGCTTGCGGCCTTCACTTGACTTGAGTTACCACTGGGCCCCGGGATTCCATAGGGCCTCGAATTTCGCAGCATTCATTTTTTGCTTCTTTTTTGTTAATAAATTTATGAGAGTTATCTTGCAACTTCTATTTCTAACTTAAGTTTGAGGGCCCCAACATTTTCACCGCTTGGGGCCTCCGTCTAACTTGAGCCGCCACTGGGACACGAGATACCATAGGGCCCCGAATTCGCAGCATTAATTCTTTTCACGTTTCTTTTTTGTTAATTTTATGAGAGTTTTCTTGCAACTTCTATTTCAAACTTAGAGGGTCCAAAAATTTTTACGAACCTTACATTGCTTTCAGAATAAATATCGGCCAAAATCGTTATTGTGATATTTACTCTTACAACAAGATTAGATCCGCTCTTAGTGTCTGTCCTCATTTTACTCTGGATTTGACATGCAGTTTTGGCATCAAACTTTGCAAGCTAATACTGAACCATACGTTTCCACATTAGGCTTGGTATCTGCCGACAGATTTTGGGCAGCAGATTCATAGCAAATAAGGACCAAATCCTGCTCCAACCATGGTCTGACACCAAACTTATCTTCTTTTGGTCGCAAAGCACGATTGTAAACTTTTGATGATAATTTTCTCGAGCAGATTTTACTCATTGAGAACTTCCGTTGACCCAGTTTGCGTGTTTCAAATCTAGGTGAAAATATTGTTGCTATGAATCAGACCATCATTATTTTTTATGGTACGTGTGAACACTAATGACAGTAAATTCCTTCTGCTCGTAAGCATTCACTATGATGCTACAATTTACTGAATCGTTGAAAGACATTTATGTTACTCTATGCTTTCATTACAATAATTGCTACCGTAGTTGCCGCGCGTTAAACGTAATAATTAACATATTTACCATTTCGGATGAAAAAATATGATGTACTTGCTGGTGCTACTTGCATATATCACATTTGTAATATAATTTTCAACTATGCGGTATGTAAGTGAAACATACTTGAATATTTTCGCGGAAAACATGCATATTTATAAACATAAAAACACAATTGCTACACATGCATACACATTCTTTTAGCAGGGACGTACAGTGAATTTGTAATATAACTGCTGTTAATAATAGCCTACTCTCTTTTTAAAAAGATCTCGTGATCACTTTGAAGAATAACCACGACACGGTATAACTATGAAAAATTGTTGTATTAACTTAAAATATGGAATATCTTGCATTATATATTATATTAATATTAACAAAAATAGAATATCTACAATGTACCGTATGATTTTTGAATAATCTTGAAAAATGAAACATGTTATACAACTCGACCATTTCGTAATTTTATGTTTTATTTTAATTTTATTTTGTATTTTATATATAATGTAATATTTTTCTTAATATATAATATTTAATATTTTATTTGTATAATATTTTTCTTATCACAAAAATAATGTTAGAATGTTGCTTAATGTTCCTTAAAAAAAAAATTTTTTACAGTATCTCTACTCGACTTATTAAAATTATTAGTAGAAAGAATACATTTTTATTGAGCTTCTGTTCCTTACAATTGATTCAGATAGTTTTTATTTTTGATAAAAGTAGACAGTTTAATTATAAACATGTAAAGATCTTTAAACAATGTTTTCACGAAATTTTCTCTTGGAGACCTCCTTCAATTATGTACGTTGGTGTATATTCATTTAGATATTTGTCCTGAAGCAAAATTGTTCTTGCAAGAAGAAATATGTAAATTATATGTATATGTGATATTAATGAAGTAATTAATTACCTGTTACGTTACACGGAAATGGAACATCCGGAGGAACTTCGTCTTGGGTGTTAATCACAGAAGATCCGTCATCATTTCTTCTGGTTTCAACTCTGTTAACTGTCATGTAGCAAATAATTGTATTAATTATAAATGAGGTAAGAAATTATTATACATATACATCGTTATATACAATCAAGAATTTTAGATAATATTAAATATAAATATTCGTCTTGGTCATGTTAATTGGTTTTATTTTTTATAGGGTTTATTAAATAAGTTTCCATTCACAAATAAATGAAAAGGCAAGTTTATCGCATACTAGCGTTACTTAACATATGAATAACTCGTATGAAAATGATATCAATAATCATTAATTATTTCAGAAAAAAGTATTGCACTGGGAAGACTATTTTCTTCTTTGAATATGTATAGAACACACATATGTACATTATCCCCTCCTCCATACGTTAATTAATTAATATCAGGTCGTTAAGTATAAAACTTGACAAATGTGTTCGAAATTTGTGTTTCATTTGTCAAGTTTCATACTTAATGACTATTATTAATCAGTGTTTACCCAAAAACATTCATATTTATAGCACGCAGACTATATGAATATTCATATGCAGCTTGAGGAACTTCCTCCAGACCAATTTTATCGTTGGGCCTTACTACCTATTTATGAGTTAACGCAGATTAAACCTCTGGCCAACCGGTTCCTCATGGTCAAAAACAGTCCCAATTTGTCGGTATCACCCCGTGTTATTACAGAATTTCATTGATTCACTATTCTCGGTAGAAAATCGTACGAAACTACACTAATTTACCAAAATATACAAGGTGGGTTGAACGGAATCGGCGATAATTTCACCGGAACATGTAAAAATTTCAAAACCAACGTGTTTTTTCCAAGGCTTTGTTTACAAGGAAGTAAAACCTTCTTTACTCACCAAGCATGCGTGCTATTGCATAGAAATCGACTGACTCAATTGTTTATAGTTTTCTCACTCTACTTTTTGTAAGTATTGGTATACATAAAACTGGTGAATTTTTTAAATCAGTTTTTCTGAAGTTCCATTTATTTAATTTATGTATTTAATGTTCATTTTTGACTGACTTATTCTCGTTGAATACTTTATGTAACTCACTCCCTTGGTTATTAAATTACTGGACATCCAATATACAGGGACTCTAAGTTTAATAAACAAGTACACTACTTGCTTCATAAAGCATGATGCAGATAGCTAGTTTCAAGGGGGTTTTAATTTAGTGGGATTAGTAGACAGCGGATCTTTATGCAAAATAAAAATTTACTACCCAAATTGTAACAACGTGTAGTGAAATAGAAATTGCTTTTTCTCTTAATGTGTTTAATAGGTTTAAAATAATATAATATAACAATATATTTAAATTAATATATTTAAAATATGTATTAGGTAATATACTTAAAATATATAAATTAGTATATTTAAATTCTTCTAATTTGTTTACTGTTTTAAATTACACCTACTCATTTTTGTCGTTAATGCATAAAATCTGCTGTCTAGTGATTAGTATTTTGAAATGGAATTGTATAATTTTCAATTCCTTAATCAGTGCAACTCACTATTCCTTCCAAATATTAGTATGCTATTTATGTTGAGAAATCCTTAATTGAAAAATATATTAATCATGATTATTGCAAGATAGTGTTAATACGATAATTCTAATTACGAAAACATTTATTTCATATTATAATTAGACCACGGATCTTTATGCGTTTGTAGCCAAATTGGGTAGATGAAATTCAAAATTGTTGAAAAATTTTATAAATGGAAGATTACGATATATGATTCCTTCACTAATAAGTAACATTCAATGTTGTTTCTATTTCTTGCAAATCATACAGACAATTTTTATTTTGCATAAAGATTCCCAATCTAGTTATAATATAATATCTAATATAGATCGACAAAGAAATAGATAATGAAAATATTCTGCTTCGAGGAACTGTTCGAAAATTTTGTCGCGTCGCTGTTATAATCTGTTATCACTAGACTGGGGATTTTGTGCATTTATGGCAAAAACGAATAGGTGCCATTTAAAACAGTAAATAAGTTAGAATGATCTAATAATGCCAATGTAGTGTTTTCAGCTTGTCAAAATTAATACAGACAATTTTTATTTCGTATAAAGATCCGCAGTCTACTTATTACTCTTATGTAAATTTGTAATAGTAAAAAAAATATATAAAAATTCGTCCGTCGACATACCGTAAGCACGGAATAAGAAATTGCGAATTCGACCATAGAGCTGCAAGAAGAACGGGTTGTCCAAATCCGTTCGTTGAGCCCTCGTGCAGCCAAGTAGGGTGCAGAGGTGTAAAATGAGCAGGAATCGGAGGACTCTCATCGCACACACGTGACGACCGGCGTGGTGAACTGCTCGGGGAACGATAGTGCGAGTTTTCTGCTCGCGACACTGAACGATTCTGAAACGGTAGTGTTGCCTTTCAGAGGCTCGCCGTGATCTGAGATCGAAATACTCGCAGGACAATACAAAACAGCCACGCTGGCTGCTGCGTTCACGTATCATCCGTGACCTTGATTATACCACAGCCGGTTCGGAGTTTCAATGATCTGTACGAAGGACGCTCGATCATGTCCACCACGATAAGAAAAAAGTCGTGAAATACGGTTGTATCCCACAAACCATCATCGGCGCGAAAATGATTGGTCGTTGTCCTCGACATTTCTTCAAGTATATAAATGAGTCTAAAAAGTATATAAATAAAGTCGGTATATCTGTATATAATTATAGAAAAAAGATAAAGATGTATGGGAGTTCGATTGAAATGTATAATATCGTTTCTGTATTATTATTCGAGTGATTTGTCGAAATAATGTCCAACACTCGTAGAGCTTAACTACCAGTCAATCTACAGTTGCAAAATTTATGACCACATTTGATAAAAAAACATACACTTGGCTGTATGGGTATAGTATCTATACAGTATAGTATACGTATAGTATAGTATATGTATAACTATAACGAGACAGCAAATCTTTCTGCAAAAATAAAAATTGTCTGCATCGATTGCAAGAAATAGAAACTAAATTATGAGTCATCATACATTGACACCTTTAATTTAAAAAATTTCTCAACAATTTGGCATTTCATCTTGTAATTTTTCATATAAATGAAACGCATATTGAATTTTTAAACTTTCTTATGTGTCCAAACTTGATCATTTTTCTTTAACGACAAATACTTTTCTTGTTATGGTTTTCTACCTACTACTCTATTAACGTTTTTCTCATAGAACATCGTTCTAATTAATAGTAACGTACACATGTCGGTATTCCTCTTTCTCTTTTCGAACACTTATTCTATAAGAAGAGATGAAAATAAAGAGAGTGACGAAAGTAAGGAATAAATTAATAATTAGGAAAAAGAACTTTTGAAACAACACTATACTTCTTTCTTTAATCATTTTATTCAATTGGAGATAATGTACATTTATTGAAAATTCTGACATCCATTTAATGATTTTACTGTGTTAAATTTTACTATTTCATTTTTTTCATAACTCCTTAAAGCAGTCATTACTTAAATTGATTTGGCAAATACATTACCTATGCATGTCTTATGATGTTCGTAGTCAGCAAATATTGTATAAATATATGAAGTAAATAACCAGAAGAGAACCATTTTTTCATCATGTAAAATATATATCAATTGCATCATTACAATTCGTATATATTTTAAAACATTCACTATATTATATTACATACAAATCATATCACATTTTCTTTAATACCAAGTCTATCATGACATCATAAGGATTGGGGTACCCCGTCATATTTAAGAGACAGTTCAAGTACTTCATAGAGACAGTTCAAGTACTTCATAGAGACAGTTCAAGTACTTCATAGAGACAGTTCAAGTACTTCATAGAGACAGTTCAGACACTTCATAGATACAGTTATTTTTTTGGACACGCGGAAGTTATTCTATGTAAATCTCGAACACATCGACGATACATCATCTGGCTTTGAATCTCATTAATACCAATTATTGAACTTGTTGCTTCTAAATGTTTGAAGAAATATTCTAAAAAAGATTTTTTTTTACTTTATTTAACGTCGCTTTTTGAATTCTTCTAGGAGAATTATTTCGCGACGGGACCTACAGTTTAATTTTTTAAAGGTGGGTTCTAATAAAGATTTAGAATACTTTTACGAATATTTAGCTACTGTAAAAATAGTTTTCCGTCATCACTCGCGGAAAATGCACAGTAGGACCTTGAACAATTTCGTTGCAGATTGAAAAATTCATAAGAAATCGATGAACATCTGTGCTGAGGTAATAGATATCTGTACTTCGTACAGCTGTAAACTATAGATTTTTTCTAAAAAATACTACACCGTTTCATGTTTACCATTACGATGAGATCGGTAAATCATAATCACGGACCTGACTTTTAACATTTTAATGTTTCGTAGGTGTGAACGTGCATAATTTTCAAGCACGTGTCGACGAAAAAAACGAATACATGCAATTCATGATACACGAAGGTGGAAAACAGAACGAGATTGTACAGGATGTATAGAAATTATATGAATTAGAAATTAGTGGAAATTTAAGCAAAATTAACTTTATTCTTGAATGTCAAAAGGTCAACGATTTTGTTTATTACACGTGGTTTATCTATCGCAAGGATAAAAAGTGCGGAAGGAATCACTTATCAAAACTCGATCGTTCTCTTAAAAAACGATTCTAATCACCGCGAAGTATAATTATCGTAACGTACAGATTCGTAATTGTAATTATATATGCACACGTGTAAGTAGATAAGTACGCTGCAACCTTCGCGCGATTCATTCTCGGAACAGATGAAAGTTGAAGTTGATATTTAAACTTAAATTGCGGCCAAGGGTGGCCGAAGGTGGTTGAGATTTTTATTTAAACAGAATTAGCACAATATCAGCCGAAACAATCAGTGTCAGATCAAAATTGATTAACAGGATTGTGGTATGCTTCCCTAAATAACAAATGAACGGACTTCCAATTAGTCCATATTAACAACATTTTCAAAAAATTATTATTGCCTATTATTTTTGTTATGTTTGTGGTAAACTCGACGTTTTTTCAAACAAATCTGTTGGATAGTTTCGTTTTCACAACTTAATCTACAATTACATTCAGATAAAATTCCAAGTTGACCGTTGAATAAATAAAACACAATTTTAGCACTAAACCTACCATCGTCGGTAAAATGACCGGTTTCTGAATTTTTAGTTTACACTTATTGAAATGATAATGATACTTCCATTGGAAATGATTATATACATTTTCGTATCCAAGCACATATTATAATAAAAATTACAGAAAATCTATATAAATTCTACGATGTTATTTGTATAAAGCAACACATATCAGCCATTGTTACAGCTCGGTAGGTTTAGTACGGTACGATAAATGAAACAGGAAGTTAAACATTAGCGTGTACATATACACATATGAACTTATTAAGGTCGATTTAAATTCAACTACAAAGTCCACAAAACAAAGTTGTTGATACTGCTCAGCAAAGTTGAATAAAACACGTGTAAAGTGAACACGTCAAGCCCCCACTTAGAATTCAGCAGCTTGTTTAGAACGTGAGAGAGTGAACTGCAAAAATGTTGCCTTCCGTTGGTATTTCTGTTGTTTTCAAAGCTGCTTCTCCTCAACGTAATAAAATCATGACTACATAAGTCTTTTGTGTTTTAGATTAAAATTGCGCTCACGGTACTTGTACGTAATTCCTGAAATGAATGATGCGGCATAGGAAACGACGAATGCAAATACAATTGAATAATTAAATACGCACCGTGAATATTACAGTTTGAAAGTTGAAACAACGATGACTATTCACGGTGCATATATTATTCCTAACAATGACGTACAGAAGCCTATTTATCCACTGGGAACAGAATATTCTGAAAAATTTGCAAATATACTTTACGTCAGTATCTTATCATTAGACCTCGAATGTTTATGCAATTTGCTTTAGACGAATTTGAAGAAACTCGAGTCAAATGAAATCTTATTTACGGTTGTAGTAGCCTTTTCATAATTGAAATAAATTAAAATCTTACTAAATTCTGTCCAGAGTTGGGCATTAATCAATTAAAATTTTAACCAAGTTTGATTGATCAATGTGTACGATTAAAAAAGCTAATCATTGAAAAATGGACAATTGATTCAATCGATTGAAGTAGAAATTTATTCGTCAATCGCTTATTCAATTTTTGCCCAACTCTGATTCTGTCGTAGTTTATATCCTAGCATTTTTTGAAAATTTTCTATAATTGCATAAAGATCCGCAGTCTATTTATATAATGTAGGATTACTATTCTGATGTGTAATCCTGAATACTGTAAAGTCTTTATCTAAGTGGATTCGGTAAAAAACTTTTAGCATGAATTTTCTTTATTATAAACAATTTTGTGGCAAGTTTCTTTTACAAATGTCCACCGATCCAGATGTGTAGATTCACCCCAAGGACGGATGATGATTACTTTTACAACCTGTACAATCATCACCCGGTCGCTTGTCCCGCAATTTTGTAAACACCCTGTATACAGAATATAAATGGAGGAATAAGTTTTACGGCATACGAAGCAATTATCTTATCACCGCTTGAACACAAACATTGCCTCCTTTTTTTGTCGGTCTCGGCACATTCCTCTTTGAGCGTCTGTTGCTGACACGTCATGGTATCATCGGTAAAATTCCAATTAATCTTGCCAAATTTCGACGTTTCATGTTATGGGCATCTCACGCCGTACTTTCTGGGGCCCAAAGCACCGACGAGATACAGTGAAAGACTGCCAGCCTTATCGGAGATCGTGTCACTCGAATAATTCGGTGTTTTCTTTCGCCGTTTAGGATATATTCTGGCTGGAGTAAAATACAGAACAATACAGAAGGCCATCGACGTGATCTCGTCGATAGAGAAGGCCCCTGAAGAGATTCTTGTCGGTGAGAAGGCAAATTGTCATGCAACCATCTTGACACCATCGAGAGACTGTTAGTATCTTATCGGTGAAATCGATTATCATGAATTGTTACATTCTCCACCGAACGTATTCCAAGTTAACACTAGAACTACCGAACACTAAACGCAGTTGGCATACATTGCCTTCTAATAATGACAATGTGGCATTTATTTAGATTTCGTACAGGCGATATTTAAATATGTACTTCAATAGAGAAGTTCACTAAAAAAATTTCTCAAAAAAACATATTTATACTTTTAATATTTCTAATCGAAAAGAATTCGCATCAGTCATTTTGACTGGTCCGGTAGTTCTAGTGTTAAGCAGACATTTCAGACGATGTTTTAGTATTAGTTATTTAAGGTTTACTTAAATAGAGCATACTTATAGCATTTCAGTACGCACAGAGAGTAAGTGTACGCAGTAAGTTACACTCGTCTTTGATGCTAAACACGAAGATTACGCTGATGGAAATGAAAAGTAGCTGCCACAACCTGGAGAACAGCCACCTACATTCGTATTAGCATGGACATTCGTAACTACTTCACCGCAATCCTGCCAGACACCTTCGTCCTTATCTCGTCACGGTACATATTTAATACAATAATAATAATCTTGTAATCTTTTGGTAAAAACTAAAACATATTAGTTACAACAATTAATGCGTTCTTTCTTCCCTGCCCTGTACATAAACATGCGATAGTAGCATTAGATTAACATCTTCAAAAACTTTAAGTAAAGCAAGATTACTTAATTTTAAAAAAATTTTCTGGCTTCTGCCTTAACGTTGACTTGTATTACTGATTTCCGAAAATTTTCGGCTGTCTGACTTATCGTTGACTTGTACTACTGATTTTCGAAAATTTTCGGCCGTCTGACTTATCGTTTACTTGTACTACTTCTCAATTTGCGAAAATTTTTGAAAATTCAGTAGTACAACTCAACGACAAGTCAGACGCTCGAAAATTTTCGGCCGTCTGATTTATGGTTGACTTGTACTACTTCCCAATTTGCGAAAAAATTCGAAAATTTTCGAAAACTGGTAAGTAGTACAAGTCAACCATAAATCAGCCGGCCGAAACTTTCGGAAATACAGTAGTACAACTCAACGTGGAGCCAGACATTCGGGAAGAATAGGTGGTGCAATAAATATATACGGTTCTTCTTGACATTGTCTTTATTTATTCATTGTAAATTCATACATGAAATGTTGATATTGTACATGTGCATAACTTACATTGTAACGCATATACATACAGAAACATAAAAGAAATTATCTGCGCATTTATACTATTTAAATAATTATTACAAGAAATACTAACTGAGGACGGAAGGGTAGAGGAGTGAATGAGAAAAAATAGATAGGGAGAGAAAGGAACTAAAGGAAGGAGTGAGAGAGGGACGAGAAGACAGCCCAGATAGCACAGCCCGTCTTTAAGTCGTCGTTCTCTCGTCTTTTTTACGTCTTTACGTCTTACGGCCCATAAAGACGTTTTTTACAAGTATAAAAAGATGTCTTTTTGCAGCTGTCGTTTTTACAGCTGAAGGAAGACAGCTTTTCTGCATCTCGTTTTTGCTGTGAAAAAGACGGCTTCAAAGTGGCCTCTTTTACACAACTGTAAAGTCGTATTTTTGAAGGCGTCGTTTTTACAGCTGAAGGAAGACAGCTTTTTTGCATCTCATTTTTGCCGTAGAAAAGACGGCTTCAAAGTGGCCTCTTTTACACAACTGTAAAGTCGTATTTTTGAAGGCGTCGTTTTTACAGCTGAAGGAAGACAGCTTTTTTGCATCTCATTTTTGCCGTAGAAAAGACGGCTTCAAAGTGGCCTCTTCTACACAACTGTAAAGTCGTCTTTTTGCAGCCGTCGTTTTTACAGCTGAAGGAAGACAGCTTTTCTGCATCTCATTTTTGCTGTGAAAAAGACGGCTTCAAAGTGGCCTCTTTTACACAACTGTAAAGTCGTCTTTTTGAAGGCGTCGTTTCTACAGCTGAAGGAAGACAGCTTTTTTGCATCTCATTTTTGCTGTGAAAAAGACGGCTTCAAAGTGGCCTCTTTTACACAACTGTAAAGTCGTCTTTTTGAAGGCGTCGTTTCTACAGCTGAAGGAAGACAGCTTTTTTGCATCTCATTTTTGCTGTGAAAAAGACGGCTTCAAAGTGGCCACTTTTACACATAGAATGTATCGATGGGTTTCGTCTACGAGCGCTGCCCCTATAGGGCCTACAGCGGAAACAGCGTCGCAAGACTCGATTAATCTCTTTCGCATACAAGTGTGTTTCATTAAACCTGCCTACGTGAGTAGTTTGTGTCAGACGAAAAAAGTAATAAGTGGATAATTCACACGAAATCCTAACCGAAAGTCCCATGGTTATCGCCGAAGAAGAAGGAAGTGGTAAGTGCTACGAGCGCGGAAAAATCAGTCAGCTGTACATCACATCCTCTTATTGTAATTAGTATATATTTTTTCAATAAAACATTTTATTTTCAGTCACTGCCACCAGCGAGGAATCGCTACTCACAAGCAGACCTGCGGATTTACGGATCCTGTTGACCAACATTCTCCAGCAGGTCCATCGTTTGAAGAAGGCGAACCAGACAGCAGCTGCAGATATTCTAATTCATTATTTTACCTTTAATAATATTAATAATAATAATTTTAATTAATTTGTATGTATATATATATTACAAAATATATTTGTTGGTCTTTTTTAAACATATTTGTATAAAAGACGTATTTCAGCCTGCTTTGTGCTATCTGGGAGAGGAGCGGAAGGGGGAATAAAAATAAATAAATAAATAAAATAAAAAGAAAAAATTACATGTACATAATGATAGATAAATGTTAGGCATAAGATAGGTTAAGGAAAATTGTTAAGGGAACAGGATTCCTTTGTAACCCGTAAAGGGATCAGGAATTAAACATAGAAATAAATATATACGATTTCGAAATCGAGGGGACCATTTCGGTGTCGCATCCACTATTATCCACGGTTTTCGTATTTAGGCGTATGAGCGAGAATATTTTCTGAAATCAGTAGTACAACTCGACGACAAGTCAGACGGACGAAAATTTTTGTAAAATTCGGTCCATTTGTCGTCCCACAAACCACCCCTAGACGTCAGACAATAAGTCGTAAGGTGTTTACCATGAATTTCGAATCCACTGACTTCCGCGCTACTGCTACTGGTTCCTTGGTTAGGTCTCTTTGGTTGGGTGTTTCCTTTTTCCGTGTTTTTAGGTTTCGCCGTCTAATGGCGCCAACCATTTATCTGTTTCAGGAATAACTGAGAATTACGGTCTGCGGAAATGGCTAGCGCAAAGTTGCGCGAAGCTGCTCTTAGTTCTCCAAAGTTGCTTTATAAATTTTTACTGCGAGAATGTGAAAGATTACCTAAAGAAGCGCAGCAATTTTATAAACATTCAGTGAAGCAGGTGAATTTCTGGCTTTTGAGTTGGTCGAAGTAGAAAACGTGTATAACCAATGTAAATAAGTACATATTTACAGTCGTCTAACAGTCTAACCTATAACACTATGTTCAACCTCGTTTTCGGTTTAAATAACAGTTTTCACGTATACTACATGCACGATATTTATTTATTTATTTATCATTTAGAGTTTCAAACAGCACGTTATCGAACCAGACAAGGAACGTGTACAACAAATAATGAGAAAGGCGGTACAAGACGCAGAATGGATTGTCAACAAGGTATATATTTTCTATGTTAAAAATGTTTAAACACTAACGAGTGTAATGCGTATTTAGCAACATTATTTCTAGGTAGAATTTAATGCTTAATTTTGATCTAATTTGTAGTACGCTAAAACGAAAGCCACGGAAAAGCCAAAACAAAAATAAAGAAGATAGTTGTTTTCCCACAGTCGTGTTACTCCTTGATTATTAAGAAACTTCAGCAGCGTTATCAGAATGGAATTTACGACGTTGACATGTTTGGAAACTAATTTTGCCGACTCGCAGTTTTGGAAAGCAATCAATATTTGGTGCGACAATCCTCAAGTTGCTAATCGCAGGCTATTAACATGCGTTGAAATATTAAGCGTCGAAGTAGACTGCGATACATCTGACATTTTTCAGAGTATCTCATCTTTGGACCTATCTCGCGTAACTGTATCGCCCAATGAGGATGATATAGATATAAAAAAGTTATTGGAAGCGCTATGTATCACAGATAAGGTTACCGTTGTCACAACCGAGAGTAAAACTGTCTTATACATACGAAAGCAATTGCCTCGCATACCAAATGTATTTTCCTCTGGAATAGAGTTTTCATTATTGGAGAAACAGGAGAATCGGGTAATAAATGTCCACAAATCGTTTTTCCCAGAGAAAAGGTCTCTCGGTCCTGTGAGAGCATATACGATACAACAAAGAAAAGATGGTTACACTAGCATAAGCGTGCATCGGTTGGGAAACACGACACCCGATCCTAGTATAGAGTGGTTGGAAAAGAAGCTTTTCCCATGTCTGTTGAAATGGATGAGAAGTACACAGCGACACAAAACCGTAACAACGCATTTACCGTCGTTGAGCCTCGTGTCTGCGGAGAAGTATGCGAAATTGTATTGGGAACTGAAAGACAAATACAGCGCAAAACTAATAGAGAATTGGCCGGAAAATACAGATCCGATGAAATTTGTTTACGAAGACATCGCTATTGCTACCTACCTATTATTAATATGGGAGAAGGAGAGATTGGAAAGAGGAACCACAGAGTTGCAATCTTTCTTGGATTTGGGCTGTGGAAATGGTTTGCTCGTGCATATCTTATTCAGTGAGGGTCATCGTGGTTTAGGAATCGATCTGCGCAGAAGGAAAGTTTGGGACTTGTATCCGCTTGAAACGCCGTTGCAGGTAACGTATATTTGTTGATTTTGAAGAAAACATTTCATCTAAATGCTCGGAAACTCGGAACGATGATAGTACTTTTTCGTAGGTTCGCACCATCATTCCATCTTCCGCGACAGTGTATCCAGACTACGACTGGATAATAGGCAACCACTCGGACGAATTAACACCGTGGATTCCAGTGATCGCCGCCCGCAGTTCCGCGGATTGTCGTTTCTTTCTGTTGCCTTGTTGTCCATACGAACTCGACGGTTCCAAGTACCAGAGGTACTCTGCCGCGAAGAGTCAGTACTCGGAATATATAGATTACATAAAAACCGTATGTTTCGAATGTGGCTTTAATACGTATGTCGACAAATTAAGAATCCCTTCGACGAAACGAATCTGTTTAATCGGATGGGGAAAAAGACGCGACGTCGACCTAGAAACGAGAGAGCATCGTATCCAAGAGATGATCAGCGCGAAAGCTACACTGATTCGACAAGAGAACGAGAACACGAGTGTCGACGCAGTCACGGGCGAAGAAGCGTTTCACGTAAACGGATGGATTTGTAATTTTAAACCGAGAGACACGGTAGAGAAAGTGCGAAACTGTACGCAACTGGAGAAAACGTTGATCACGGGCATTGTTGACACCGTAGCAAATCAATTGCTCTCAGATGGTCGCGTGATATCGCTCGACGGATCAATCAAAAAGATTTGGAACGCCGGTCGTTGTCTCGAATTGAAGTATCTCGCCGAATCAATTCCACACGAGAACTTGATACGATTACGCAAAGAATGTGGAGGTCTTCAAACCTTACTGAAAAATCACAGCCACGTGTTCCGGGTTGCACAAGGCAAAGTTCAGTTTCGAATACCAGGTGAACAAATGCAAGAAAAGTCGAAGAGAAGGGGAGCATCGGTGAGAAGAAAAGTGAAGCCGTGTTGGTTTCACGAACATCATCCGAACGGCTGTCCCACAACCGAGGCCAACTGCAATTACAAACATTAACAGTTCGCTATGCTAGTCAAAACTCAATACTTCGCTTCGTTTCGAACGGATATACCACACGATAGGAATCTATATTTATTTTTGTATAAATACGAATGTGTATATTCTGTACATAGAAAACGTCTTTCTCTCGTGAAAATATAATCAATCAATGACACAATGTTGGTTTACGTCTTCCTCGTACCTTTTATAGTCTATACCAGTGTTTCCCACAGTTTTAATACCTGTGTACCCCGTCCGTTAAGAAAAATCAGTAACACTTTAAGTAGCAGGCGTGTACGTCCTTTGTACTAGTCTACAGAAGACTTGGGGGTATGCGTACCACACTTTGGGAAACACTGGTCTATACTAAAGACTGTAGGAACAACGATACGAGTATTATTGTCTCTATAGTTGATTCCGTAAATCTAACTTTGTCTCACTTTCTTTAATGAAATGTCTTTTCGGGGAAGAAACAATAATAATAGAAAAGAACAAAACAAAAAGAATAAATTATTATGACGATGTTACAACGACGGTAAGTTATTTAAGAAATTCAATGAACGACATGTCATCTAAGTTCAGACTTTTAACCTCGGTCAAATTTCTCTCCGGAGACTTGCGTTGCAACGACTGTTGATTGTGTTTCGTTTTTTTCGAATCGACAGTATCCAGCCGATGAGCGCGACTCATGTGCGTGCGAAGATTGCCTTTTTGTGTGAAAGAATATTCGCAGCGTGGACAAGGATGTGGTCGATCGCCTGTATGGTGCTTTTGATGCATCTGCAGTGTGGATTTTTGAGCGAACGATTTGACACATAAATCGCACTTGTACGGTCGTTCGCCCGTGTGAATTCGTTTATGGCGTTCGACTTGATACGGCTTCGTGAACGTTTTCCCACAAACGTCGCACTCTTTCTTCGACGGAGTTCCTTTGGTAGAGGGTTTCTCTAGTGTCGGCAAACACTTCTCAACGGTAGGAACCTTTGCGAACTGTTCTATCCGCGATGGCGCTGCAACGCTGGTTAAAAGACAGTTGTTTGACTGCAATTGATACGGAGACGACATTTGCGCTTTCAATGTGTTCTCCGCGTGAATCGTTTCTTTAGCAGCAATACTTTGATTGGTACCGATCTCAGGGGTAATATTGATCATCGATGCGCAAACGGAATCGGCGACAACAGTCGATTGTGGATGCAGCGTATTGTCAGTGGATGCCGGCTGCGTTAATAACGATTCTGCGGTCTGTATGGTAACGAGACCATTCGTCAGAAGAAAATGTAAGTTGGCTACCAACCGGTTACCATCGTTTACGGACAGTATCGAATTATTGCTTGGAACGGATCCCTCCGACTCGAACGTGATTTGGTCGGTTAAACACGAAGCAGTTGTTTCGACGTTAATTGCTTGCAAATTCGAATATTCTGCCTCTGTTGTTTGCGACGTTTGCTCATAGTGCTGGTGATCATGCTGCTGTTCTTGATGTTGCTGTTGCGATTCTTGCTCTTGTTCGTAGGTGCACACCTTTTGTTGACCATCATCGCCAGATTTTTCAATCTCTGTCGCCATAGCGACTTCTGCTATGGCAGCAACTTTCAAATGTTTTTGTTTCCTCTTGAAATTACCTTTGTGTTCTCGGGCGTGTTTCAACAAGTGCACTTTCCTATGTCCCGAGGTTCGGAATCTCGAATCGCAGATGGAACATTTGAACGGTTTCGAACCTACGTACAAAGCTTGTTGAACAATGAAGCTATTTATGCAATACTATAGTATAGAATAAGTATAGAGCTCACCTGTATGCAAACGCATATGTACTTTCAAGCTGCCCTTAGTCGCGAACAAACTGCTACACACGTGACAACGAAACGTCTTTTTGCCAGTATGAACTTTAGTGTGAGAATCCAACGTGCATTTTACAGCGAAACTTTTGCTGCAATAGTCGCACTTGTATGGACGTTCCCCCGTGTGCGTACGGATGTGTCTAACGAGATCACTTGGTTTACGAAACGTTTTCGGACAATATTTACATTTATTCGTGTACTCCTTTCGTTCCATTTTCTCCGTTGCTACGTGCTAAAACATATTTATTCGAAAAGAGAAATTGTTAAAATGCAGATTGTAACAATGCGTGTAACAACAATTTACCTGTACTCTATCCATCACCTCTCGTTCCGCAACCGTATCCAACAGAACTCTTTCGGACACGGTTGAATCGGAATCTATTGCGACGTCGTTCAACGACGATTCGTTATCTACCGTCGCTGGTATTTGCGACAAAATTGAAACATCCTTCTCATTCCACGGGAAGCTTTCGTGAACCTTGCTATGCGATCGCGATTGCGTTCTATCATCGAGATATTTTTCGCACGACGAACTACTCTTCCAGTGTCTGCGAGAAATGACGACGATCGTTACCATCGATTTCGGTTCGTTTGATCCTATCTAACTCGAGTACTTACTGTTTGTTTGTATGTATTTTCAAGTGTCTGTTTAATCCACCGTTCGTGTAAAATCTTGAAGAGCATTCCGTACACTGATATTCCTTCTTACCGCGATGGATCTTCAAGTGCTCCTTTAATTAAACAAAAACCTCCATGTTGATCTATTGTCGTGACGGATTAATTCGCTTTTATTCTACCTTCAACTTGGTTGCCGTAAATCCTTGCTGGCTACACATATGACACTGCAACAAAGACTCCCCCTGCTGCGATTGATTTGGATTAATCTCATCGTTTCCACAAAGAGACGACTCGAACGTCAAAGATACTTCCTGGCTCTTTGACGAAACCTTGGACGTTCTCCGAAACTGTTCCCTGCAAATATCGTAATGATACGATTTCATTATAAACACGTCATTTGTGGAAGAGCCGCATGTGCCGACCATTGCTCTAGAGAATTTCGGTCAACTTACGTTAAGAACGTTGAATCGTTGACGACTTCATCCGCATTCTTTTCAGTCTCGTGCATTTTCAATTGATCGCTCGCGTTTCCTTTTCCTGTAAGATTTTGCTCGGAAATTAGCAACACGGTTTGCATGTACCCACTTGCTTGGTGACCGTCGGACAAATTCTCAGGCGAAACAGCCGAAATGGCAAGTTGATTCGATAACTCTCCTTTCACGCTTTGCGGCAATATGCTTGCCATACTCGTCGAATTATTCGTTTCGAGGCCAATATTGTCCAGTGTCATTTCAGCATCCGGCTGAAAGATAAATGTGTCTTCGTTCGCTAACAGTGTTACATTGAAAATTGTACTATATCTGGATAACTAACTTGCAAAGTAATATGATCAATCTCGAACGAATCTAGCTGCGACGCGAACACTTGCTCTTCAGACTGTTCCGTGTTGTTACCGTTATTAGGATTGTTGTTACTCGTGTAAATAACATTTAACGCAGGTTGCTGATGCTGCAATTTTGCATTCTGCAATTCACTGGTATCAAAGGAATGTTTCGAATGGTCGCTTCCCAAGCCAAGGTTCATTCCGATGTTGAAAAGCTGCTGGTTCAATGTCTCTTCGATTTCTTGTATGCTCTCCTGCGAATAGAATGCATATTTAGAACGTTTGCAACGAAATAACGGCCATGTAATGCAGTAGGAAAAGAATGAAAAGCATACCGGTGTTAGAGCTTGATCGGTCGAATAAACTGGTAATGTAACTGAACCGCTTTCATCGATGTGCAACATCTGTGGATTTTCTAGATTTGTCACGGTTATCTCAGTCATATTCTCTGAAAAGTAAATTGGAATTCTGTGAGAAAAAGTTGTTGTACAGTTTGTCTAATATTTGTACGTCAGGTGAAATATATACAGTATTCAGTGTACACAACAGATATTGTATGTATAGAACAGTGGAAAGTACAAAGCAATATGCGTACGATTAATAGATGTCGAGGTGGCGTAGTTCGTTGATAAAAGTGGCCTTATTTTCTCTTTCGGTTCGATCACACTTTGAAATTGATGCGGGAAAGTATGTGGAAAGGTTAATCCCATTCGTTCTGGGAAAGATAAGTTGACCGAAGATAGCTCATTGTCGGAAAACGTAGAAGTTGTTGCGACAACGGTGCCAGTGCCGGTGTCGGTGTTTGCAGAGACGTCGAGTGGAACATCGTTAACGTTACCGGAAGGAAAATTGGACGGAGAACAGCATGTTAGCTCGGAGGTCGTTTCTTGTTTAGAGCTCTCCTTCGCATTCAACTTATTCGTAGTCTGTTCTTGCGATACCAGTTTCTGTTGCTCCAGTTGCTATCGTTTGAGAGGGGAAGAAACGATAATAGGTCGATTAATAATTAATTTCGTTACGCTTGCGATGCAATTTTCGCTTGTTACAGTAAACGCACCGTACCCGTTGCACCAACTCGTGTTTGTGTATTTTCATATGTTTACGGCAATTCACGTAAGTCTTGAACGTCTTGTGACAATACGGACACATGAACGGTCGTTTGTTACTGTGCGTAACCAAATGTCTTTTCATGCTACTCTGCGTTGAAAATTTTGCGGTACAAATGGAACACCCGTAAGGTCTGGAGTCTTCGTGCGTGTGCAAATGCGATTTCAAAACGCTGTTCGACGTGAATCTCCTGAAACAAGTAATCACGTAAAGAACTTCTTGCGCAGCTTGTAAAAATGACGAAGGAAAATAAAAGAAAGACAGCTGACATCTCGGGAAAATATTACTGTTTGCAGAGAGAGATTTCTAAATAACCGTTTTGTTTGAGTTAGTCAATGCACACCTGTCGCATTTGGAACACCTATAAGGACGTTCTCCGGTGTGTCGTCGATGATGTTGCTTCAAATGACTGATTTTTCGAAATGCCGCTTCGCATACCCGACATTTATGCGGTCTAGCTGGATCGATTGTAGCATCGTAAACACGCTTTTTCGAAGGTATCTGTACCACGCATATGTTGTTTCCGGAGTCACTGATTACCAACGGCTCTGACAGTATCAATTGAGACGCAAGGCTCTCCGTTTTTGGAGACATCTTTGACTTGTTTGCGTTAGTTTTCTGTCGATTACTGCAACGAGCGGCTACGTTAACCGTTGCGTTAATATCGGCATTACCGTTATCGGTGTTGTTATCGTTATCATTATTATGGTCGCGATCGTGATCGTGACCGTGATCGTGACCAGTACCGTTATCATTTGCGTTACCGTTACCAATCGATATGCTAAAACATTCGTCAGAGTTCCCGTGCGATCTACGACAAAACATGGCTGTTTAGTATACGATTTTTCCAACTAATAAAATATAATGCAACGGACCCACCTTGTATGAATAACCAAGCTACTGTGACACGTGAACGTTTTATCGCATGTACCGCAGGCGTATCTCTTGGTACCTGTATGAGTACGCTCGTGCGCTATCATGGTGGACTTTAAAGCGAAAGAACGATAACAGTGCGTGCACTACAAACAGAAAGATACGTCAGTAGTGTTCAAGCATATTTGTTATTCATGCTCGCGTACCTTGAATGGTTTTTCCTGCGTATGCACTCGTAAATGGCGTATCAGGTCTGATGGTTTCTTAAACTCTTTATGGCAAAACGTGCACGCGTACCATCTTATGTTCCCTACACACCGTTGCTTTATCGTCAGGTATTTTCTATAATACGAACGCGCAGAAGTATCAATGAAACTGATTCAGAGGTGACATGCGAATGTTGTAGCGTGTATTACCTGGTACCGCTATCCGATGCTCGATCCAGCAAGGTAACGAAATTTGTGCGTGCATCCAACTTTTTTGCTTCGGATGGATCATTGCATGAACTTTTGTTTCTACTAGGTAACCCGCTATTTTTCAGTGCTTGTTGTAGAATATCTTTCTTGGTAGAGACATTTTCTAATAACCCGGTCTCCTCAAAGTTTTCTGGTTTTCCATTTTCAACTTCGTCCGTATTCGATTCTAAAGACGCCAGTTGCGTTATAACGTTGTTTACTGTCGCTCGTATGTCTGATTCCATGGTGTCGGCTGATTCGGAGATTCTAACAGTAGCACTGTCCTGAAAATCATATATTTCTGTATCAAATCATTCCCACGCAATTTACCGTTATACCCAAATAAGTTCGTGCTTTCGTTATTACCGCGTTACCTCGTTCACTCCTGTATGCATACGTTTCATGTGACCGTTCAAGCTGCCAAGCTTCTTGAAAACGCAAGAACAGTAGTTACATCTGTATATAGGCTCTCCCTCTGGCACATTGTGAACTCTCGTTATATGAGCATTTAAATTGCCTACAAGTCCATGTGAAATAGTTACAGTTAGCATTGCGTACCATTAAGATAGGTGTTATTCTAAGCATTTGTTTTAATTATAATTAGACTACGGATCTTTGTGCGAAATAAAAATGTTCTCCATTGATTGTGGGAAATAGGAATAAAATAAAAATTGATTTCATCCCTTGAAGACTTTGTTACATTAAAACAACGTTAGAATGTTCTTGAATTTTTCTAGTCTATTACTGTTTTATATTTCACCCAATCAATTTCTTCATAAATGCATAAAGATCCGCAGTCTGATTGTAATCATTATCGCGAAATTAGTCATCGTGTTACCTTTCTGACTAAATCTGGCGTTACAGAGCTCGCAAGCATGGGGTCGTATACCTTTGTGCTGCCACATATGAATTTGTAAAGAACTCTTTTGCGTAAACGCACGACCGCACACCGTACACTGAGGGATTCAATGGAAATCGAGTGAAAAAGATTCGGATTGAATCAAACATTCTGTGTATTTGAAATGAATTTACCTTGAACGGCTTCTCACCCGTATGCACTCGGATGTGACGCATTAATTGGCTTGGCTTTTGGAAGGATTTTAAGCATATCGTACATTTGTATACCGTTTTATGTTTGGCCCCTCTTTTTGTCTGCTTTACTACCTTTGTCTGCAACTACAAGATAATAACACACACTAAAAAATATTACTCAGAACGTCGGTTGCATCTTACCCTGTAATGTTCACGAATGTGTAGTCGATACAACGCCGGTTGCCTGAACTGCTTATTACACAGTTTACATTTCCTTGCTTCTTCGGTTGTCCACTTTTCTCCGTGAAGTTTCAAATGCGCATCCAATTGAGTCTGCAACAATGTAACGTTTATTGTTAAGAATATTTTTCAAGTTATGCATTCAACGTGTACTCACCTTGGTCGAGAAAACGTCTTCGCACTCCGTACAAAATAAGTTTTCTTCCTTCTCGTGTAACAGCATATGAGATTTTAAGCTGGCCATTCTCGTAAATTTTTTACCGCACTCGGGGCATCTCGGGTCACCGGAATTATGTGTAGCCATGTGAAGCGTGAAGTTTGTCTAGAAGAACCCATCGCCGGGCAACGGTTACCACCTTGGTGAATTACGATCCACCAATAAGTTTACTAAAGAGCGTAACCAAAACGAAAGAGTACTTTTAATTACCGGTACATTGAAAGATGCCGAACATTTTGGGCAGCGATGTGGCTTCTCTTCCGCATGATTGTCCATGTGCTTTTTGTATGGAGCTTGCTTGGAAAATTCTTGCTGACATATGTCGCATTTCAAGCCCTCTTTGCCCTAATGATAAAAAACTGTGTTAGTTGTTTAATCCTTTCCCTGTACTCTACACGAATACAAAGCAATACGATCAACAAATCGCTAATAGCATAGATATTGTTGAGTTACTTTCAATGCAACGGCAGAGCTCTTTTTGGGCCTTCCAGGACTATTTGTTCTTGCGATCATGGCAGTCGACTTCCCTTTGACAATTTCGTTGCTGTTCTCTCTCTGCGAAGACTCGTCGTCAAGGAAACCACTAATTGCATCCGAGCCTACTTTGGTTTTGATTCGACTCGGAGCATCAGAATCGACTCGGACACATTGCTTGGACAGTTCGAGATCCAAACCTTCGCTGGAGTCCAAACCAATTTGAAGAGGAGACTGAAAAGTATCCCACCCTAATATATAGTATACATAGTAGCACGAAAAAGTAATACATAGAGAGAAAATATCGACATACCGGATGTAATATCAAACAACCATTTACATTCTTGATATCCATCAACGACCCGGCTGTGACATTGTGACCAATAAGAGTAACCGGAGTCGCAATGACTTCCAATAGACCGTCTTTGTCTTCTGTAAAAATTCTTATTCATAGATTCACTCGCGTAGAACTACTCGAGTATTATCGATACAACTTTCTCACCTGTCACTGCTAGTAAAGTTCTACCATCGTCGGTTGCAACAATATTTATTGGCACTGCCGCGACCGGGTTAGATTCTGTGATTATAGCGTGTCGTGTCAACATTCTCTCCGCAATCGTCACCAAAAAATTTTACGTAAATTGCCGGGGTAAGAGCAATGATTAATCCTTACGCGCTGAATATATTTTCCAACTAGCCGTTATCATTTCAGCTTGTCGAAGAGACTTTTTGGCACGATTCGAATATTATACACTGTATCGAAACACGCATAATTTGATTACTTTTCAAAGAGTTAACCTAAACTCGCAGAGAGTAAGAGGTTAAACACAACAAAGATGATAGTCGTTATTGAATTTCGTCGAAGTCAAAACTCTATACTAAACGGCCGATGAAGCTGAATCAGCTAAGAAAGTAAATAGATAAACGAAAGCGTGAATGGTACTGATACTAAATAGCACTGGCTGCTAACGACGACATTGACTTGACTATTCACAATGGATGTACTGTAAATAGATAATAAGTGGTAGGAGGGGTAGGTCGAGTGGTTGATAACGTTAGTGTTTAGACGGTCAGATCGGAGAAGAACAAGAAACGACGAATTATCACTATGACACACGGTTCAAGAATAATAGGTGGTTCAAGGAACCGTTTCAGGTTGTGACAGTTACGGTTTGTTGTCGTGACTCGACACCAGATGACTGACTTGTACTAAAGGCAAAGCGGTCTTTTAAAAAGTAAACATAATAATCTCTGATAGAGTTAATACAGCGTTTCGTTTTGGTAGGGTCATCAGTAGACTCCGGATGTTTATGCAAAATAAAAAGCTTGTGCATCAATTTCAAGATGCAGGAGTTAAATATAAGTTTATATTCTTCATTAATAATTTCAAAATCTTTTAATATTTTCACTGTTTTAAATTGCGCTTGCTCATTTCTGTTATATAAATGCATAAAATCCAGAGTTTAATCATCAGTAAGGATTTTCTAGCATTAGCAGATTCTTGCTTTAAATATATAGACACCTGATTATAGAAATTCAGAAATTATATACTCTTCTAACTCGCTGTGTGAGTACCAGCGAGAAAGCATAATGTCTTTTTTGAAGCTGCCACAAAGCCAGGAACTTACAGCTTACAGCGAAATGTAAAATATGTGAAAAGAATTACCGCCGTCCACAGTGCACGATGTCACAAAGAACTTCCTTTCATAAACCGTGACGACGCCACATTTCCTTACAAACACGAGTCCGTCTAGCGGCTGACCAGAACAACAAGACACAATTGTCACAGATTTCAGGGCTTGGAGATGATCCCCTGAACCCATCTTGAACCACTTATTTTTCTTACACCGTGGCCTTACATCTCACATGTGGTGAGTCACCGGGGGCCCACTGGAGGGGGACGCTGTGTAGGAGACTGTAGGAGACCCAGACGGGGTCCTACTAACTAGAGTAGGTTGTTGAGAGAGGAGTAAAGCTCTTGAATGAAAGATCCTGACTGAAGATCCGAATGGATTATTAATTTCGGTTGCGAGTCCCTAGCCCCCTCCCTATTAGCATTAGAGAAGTGGAATATCTCCCATACCGCCCATCCCTCCAGGGAGGCGGGGAATGTGTAAACACCTCGCCAAAAAAGGGTCCCGAGCCCGGAAACTCGAACGTAAATATAATTACAAATGAACATTCGCGTAGTGTTTTTTAAAGCAATTGCAAATACAACGCAACCACATTTATACGAGAAGAACAATTTTTAATTAAAAAATAACAACTGTTTAATCAAATTCTAATATCGGTTGATCTGTCCGATTCGCATATGTGACACTTTGGTATGTAGGCGTAAAGGGTGAAGATTTTTCGGTTAATTCTACCTCAAAATCAGAATCGGACAAACAATATTCGTGGAGACTCAAAAGTCTCGATTCGGACCTGGGCGTGATCGGTGAACCGGAAACGGGTGTAAAAGGCAGCGACAGAGCAGTTTCGTTGATCGAATGGTTGGTTTTCTCGTGGTTTTCGTCGAGTCGAGTTTTCAGACTGTTAAACGTGTTCAAATTTGGTATATTAGGCGTATGATTTGCAAGTATCGGTGAACCAAAGGACGAGGATGCCATCGCGACCATGTTAAAGGACCGCTGAGACGACGTGTCGGAACCACGATCACGGTAACGATCAGGCTCGCAGGAGAAACTGGAAGTCTTCCGAAATTGGATACGCTCGATCTTTTGGCTTTCGCATGATCGAATCGGAACCGCGTTGTTGCTGATCGATTCGTGGTCGTACGATAAACGATCTAATTGCGAAATCGTATCCGAGTCTAACTCCAAATCTTGGATTTCCTCGAAGTTCCTATTTTCGCGAGTTCGATTGTCATCGAGGGTACTTTTAGTCGTGGAATCGTTTAAACGGCGAGCTTGATCTCGGTCAGTTGTTTCTGCGTAAACTCGATTGCTGTTGGAAATAACGTCGGCATCGTTGATATCATTGGTCGTTCCTTCAACCCTCTGTTCGTTGTTCTCGTTGGCACCTGGTACTCCAAGATTCCTGATCCGTTCTATATACTTGCCAAGTGATTCTCTTCTGACAGATTTCTCGTCCTCTTCCTCGAAAAGCTGATACATTTCAGCGACGATACGATAACACGCGTGTTCCCAGTTACTGGACTCGGATGAAGTTCGATTGACGGTAGTCTGTCAGGGAGGAAGATGATCAGCACGATATTTGACGAGAGAACGTATAATACACATGTAGCATGAGAACGGCCGCAAATAGTGCCATGCGTACCATTTGTTGTTCGAGAGTATATTTACGCGCTTGTTTCATGATGGATTTCGGCAGGCCAGACAGTTCTGCTAGAACGATACCGTAATCGTCTGTAGACGTCACACCGGGTTTCAGTCGATGAGTATACGTGTACCGGCCAGAATCTTCGCCGTTCTCCGATGTCGCTTCTTGTTCTCGCGTACTTATCGTTTCGAAGCAATGGCTAAAACAATGAAAGATCAGTATGAATAAATGGTAAATTTATATGTATAGATCTGTATTATCCATACAGGCACGGTATTCGTATCGGTACAGTATATTTTCTATAGACGCGACAGCCTCGGGGTGATTTGGTCGCATCTATCGTACAGGGTAGCTATTTTTTTTTATCAAAGGCCAAGTGTAGAGAAGAACAGCACGTGTAAAGAGAAACCACGCACGCGGGCTTTTGAACTGTGACGGCAACTGTCCGCGTCTCTTTCTTTTCTATGCGGTGACTTCGACTCTTCGCGTCGCGTTAGTAGTGGTTCACACCGATATATCAAGCAGAAATCATATTAGTAAGTTGGGGGAATATTCTTGAGTGCATGTATCGTGTAGAAATTGTCGCGTTTATAGAAAATATACTGTATCCGTTATCGAGCAAGATATTCTTGACGACGTTCGAATGTACTGATCGGAAATGACAGTGAGAGTAAGGTATCGCAGATCGCTCAGCGTCCCACTTGTGAAATCATTGCTATCTCCTGATGGACGATCAGTACATAAATGGGTACATTAGCACAGACGCCTATCGACATCGGTCTGATATTCTTGTGAAGAATACCCTTAGCACTCGAGTGGCGCCTCTGAGGCGCCACTAAAAATTGCTGTACTATTATTTAAATAATTGTTAACACTATCAGATATGTCGGTATCTAACGAATTACTACACATTTAAGTATTGTATGAGGTATTATATCAATTTCATATTTATCAAATTTAAAAAATCATAGAGAATGGAAATATTGTAGGTCAGAAGAAACGTTTAATTTTCGAGTTAAAATAGCTCCGAGTGCAAAGGGTTAACGGATAATACGAATACTCGTTAGAATATTTGTTTGATTGAGAGATTGTTAAACTATCTCGATGCGGAGGCGTACTTGGTTACGTTACAATACAATTCGGCTAGTTTGGTTAAATAGGCGAAATGCGTCGCGACAAAAACGAAAGCCGTCGTGTTCACGAGCCGTTGGCATATGGCCCATGCAATCGAAGCACCTTCTTCGATCGCAGTTCCTTTGCACAATTCATCCAACACAATCAGCGAGGTGGGCGTGACGGATCTTAAAATGTATTGTGCTTCTTTCATCTAAAACGTACATTGGAAAGAGGTTGATAAGATGGCTGCAGTAAATAGATAGAAAGATAGGGAAAGAAAGGGAGAGACCAACTTCGAGAACAAACGTGGAAGCATTGCAATCTATATCGTCGCGAACTGCTATTTTGCAAAATATTAGATTCGTCAGGCGAAAGACCGCCCGTTTGGCTGGCACAAAGCAACCGATCTGCGCCATTATATGTAATAGAACGACTTGCTTCAGGTAAGTCGATTTGCCGCTCATGTTGGGTCCAGAGATCATATGAAAGTTCCAAGGTACCGATGCACACTGAAATATGTGGATATAAAACATCAAACGAATCGAATCGGATCAACAATTGATAGGTATCTGCTATACAATACATTATACATACAACGTTGTTTGGTACAGGATCGTCGTGACCAAAAGCTTCTAAAACCGGATGCCTCGAATCGAGTAATTCCAGCTTCGATCCAAACATTGGTCTAACATAGGCATGAAGCGAACTCGTTTGAGCAAGAGAGCTTATTACGTCCAGTTCTGCCGTATCGGCATTCAGTTGAAACAAACAACCGATGTGTTCTCGAATACTTTGTAGCAAATCACAAAGCAACCTGCCGTTGGTGCGATACATACAATAGTACTTGAGTTATGGATTCGTATGCTCTCACGCTTCGCACCGGTACTTACACGTTGCTCATTAAATGCAATTCGTCGGACGCGATCTTGCACTGTTGGCTGAAAGTTGTGAGCGCGCTGGTGGTCATCGTGTAAACTCGTCTGCTCTTCCGTACCTTATTACATACAAACGCGGTTGTAAACGTGATCGTAACCGTAACAAGGTAAAGTTGAAGATGAAGGCAAGGAGCAAAGAAGTTAGACATGTACCTCGATAAACTCGACTGGAAGTTGAAAGTCGTTCGAGTTTCGCGGAAGAATTGCTTGCACGTGGTAGCCCTGAGTCGCGTTACATCCCAAAGATAGAGGTAATTTGTATCTCGACGCCAAATTCTCCACCATGGCTGCCGGAAATGAAAAGAAGAGAAGGAAGAAGATAAGGATTTCAAAAGGTCGACAAAGTCGGATCAAAATCAAGACTCGTTTGGTGGTTCAACCGACATTTCATGTCGTCGATCAGTTCGCAGTACGTTCGTCGCGCTACGTCGAGTAAATCGTTGATGCCTGCCTTGATGGCGAAACAGCGTTGCATATTCGACGACGTGTATCCTACCACGAATTTTGCATCCGGGTGTATCGTGTCGAGAATCCGTTCCCGCATCAGCTGAAATCGAGGATTTTCCAATCTCTGGAAAAGAGTTCAAAGTAGCGCAGTCGAGCAGGAGCGAGAGCGGAAATCGGAGTGGAAATCGAAACCAAAAGCAAAACCTTTCGGATCTTTCGAAGATGATTTGACTCTGCCGACTTCAGGGCCTCTTCAAGCTCCGGAACGGTGTCCAACATGTTCTTCAACAGTAGCACATAGTTCAAATTTTGTTCAGCGCATTGCACGCTGTTTTCGTAAAGAACGGGCGTCGTCGACAAAGCGGCCAGTCTATCCGCGCCGTAAAGTCGACGCACGATCGGCTGTAAACGTACATCGTAAACCAATATGCAACCTTGTCACAAAGTTATCACAGAAGCCTACCTGAAGAACGATTCGCAACGCGCGATTCGACACTAGCTCGGCGACCGAAGATTGTCGGTCAACGATCACGCGTTGTTCGCACGGTGGTTGCAGGATGTTGGCGCGCAACAGTTTTCTACCCATCGATGTTGAACAATGATCGAGGACTCCCATCAAACTGACGTTGCGTTGACTGGATTGCGACTGAACCAACTCCAAACTGCGCGCGCTTTCTAAATCTGCGATTCGAAGCCGATCGAAAATCAAGAAACAGTTCGAACGACAAGAGACTGTGATCACGACTCACCTATGCAGGTAGCGTCCGGTGATCCTTGAAACTCGATTCGAATAGATTTCGGAGAATAAACGATGCGCTGGGAATATTCGACGTATTTTAACAGGGCAGCGGCCGCGGCTAACGCGTAGTACCTGCAGAAAGATAAACGATTTCAGTTTCGAAAAACTTTGAAAAACTTTGGAAGAATCAACACCGCGACAACGCGACTCGTGAAAATACTTGTGCTTGACAAAAAGCTCCACGGACGAGTACTCCCCCGCGCAGAGGGTTCGCACCCGTTCCAAGCCAACCGTGTCGTTGAAGTGTATACGAGATATCTGTGTTGGCTGTAGTTCGGGAAATTTTTCGGTGATCGATTGGTAAAGCATATTTCTCCCCGGGACATGTTCGCACATCGTGTCTGGCATCAGAACCTATAAGCAGTTCGAGTTCTGCCTCAGTAAGCAATCTACTCTTGATTTGCTACGAATCTGCCACCAACACTTGTCCACAAATTCCGATCTATCTGTCGTGAATTCCATGCCAAATCGGTGGCAAGACGAGGGCAGACCCTGCACTCGTGTAGAGGGCAGGTCGGTCGCACTAAAAGCGGACATAGGTAAAGTCGTTATTGTCATTGCTATGCTTGCACATAAACTTGAAATTATACGATTTAGAAATGTAATTAAAATTCGGTTTTGCCTCCTGCAGCTAGATTTACTCCGACTTTGCCCGATAATTACTCTTGCAATTAGAGTAAGATTAGATCCGCGGTTAGTGCAATCGACCTGCACTCTAACGAGAGTTATCGGCAATATTTGGTCAGCAAATTCATAGCAAATAGGGTAGACTAAATTCTGCTTCAAGTTTGGTCTTGCCACTAAAATGACCGCCTTTTGCTCGCAAAGTACGATTACAAGCATTCATCAAAATTTACTCGAAGCAGATTTAGATTATTACAGTTCTGGTCGATTCGACCGGACAGTTTAGGAAAACACTTGCTTGGATCGGATCGAACAGGTACAACTTGGTCAAGGTGTTCGTGTACGTTTGGGTGTCGCTTATCTGACAGAGAATTAAATGAGGACATCGGATATCCAACGCGGCCAGTCCTACTTCGGCCCTTGCATCCCCACGACCACTTGTTATGGCTGAAATCGTTGCGCGCGTCCTTTATTCATTCTATTCGTTCTATTCATCGACCGTACTATCGAATAACTATAGGCCGGCCTTATATGTATTTTCGAGTTACCAGAGGACCAAAAAGAAGCCATACTCACAGAGTACCACGCCTCCAGATTCGTGCGTGCTCGTAGCTACTCCCGGGGAGGTCTTTGAACTTCTGCCGGATCTAACGAGATCGAGTGTGGTCAACACCCAAGCATATATTAAGTACATGTGTTGTTTAAGTTCAAACCGTCGACTTAAGTCGACTCGACTCCACTCGACTCAAAGTCAAATTAGAATTCTGGGAATCGCTTACCTTGAGACGTGGTTGCGCGAACAGCTAGCTAACAAAGAAGATGTCGAACCTCGAACTCTGCGTACACTGCGACCACGATTCGAACTTCTCGAGTAATTTGAACTCGTTGATATCTGTTTAGTTGATACCTGTTGCGTTGTTGTTAGCCTATTATTCGTATTCGGTCTTGATTCTAGGCAAAAATTAAATATTAAATATAAAATATAGTCCAGTCAGCAACATCTGCTCGAGCAGATTATCACCAAATGTCTGTAATTTGGTCGTCTGTTATGTTGAAGCCAAACCACGCTTGGAGCAGTATTTAGTTATTATCTGCTCCGAATCCACCCTTAAAGAGTAAACTAGTTTGAGGGCCCTCAAATTTTTACCGATTGGGGCCAGTGATGCCAGACGGAGGAACCTGGAGCAACTTGCCCTTCCGGCTGGGCCCCCCATTCTTACTTCTCAGACTCTTGTGAGTCTCACACAGGCAGAGTAGAGGTACGTTCGTGTGTACCGCGTGCGCAGTAGAAGTAAGAGTGGGGGGCCCAGTCGGAGGGGCACGTTCCTCCAGGTTCCTCCGTCTGGCATCACTGCGTTGGGGCCTCCACTTGATTTGAGTCGCCACTGCGTTATGGAGGGCAGGTCGGGCACACCAAGAGCAAAAATCGAGAAGAAAATCGAACTTTATATAAATTGCTAAATTATATAATTTTAAGTTTCATGCAGTTTCATTACTTTAAATATTTACAAATCTTAAAATAAAGAAAATAACGATTTTGCTCGATATTTACTGTCGAAGCAAGGTTAGGTTCGTTCTTAGTGCGATCCACTTGCTCCTTATAACGAGGGCAGGGTCTGGTATATCACCACCAAACTTTGCAAGCGGATACGAAGTCTAATACGGAAACAGATGTGTTGGTATTTGGTTGCAAAGTTTGGCGACAAATTCCCACTAAATAAAGAATAGATTTGATTATTGGGTATCGTGTAAGAAAACAAGAGAAAATTCGAAAAAACTGATACACGTACGAAACTTTGTAATACAAGGTACGGCAAATGGTTGCTCGCGAATATTAATTTCGTTGTCTCGTTTCTCCCTCAGTGGTTGAAACAGCTTGTCGGTTTGCATCACGTTCATAGTTTTACGGTAGAGTTTAACGTTTTATCGTCCGAAATCGTTCGACGGCTGTGTTCGAAACGGCAGACCTAAAATCAAACATGGACGTTTCGAACGGACCGTTGCGAGTACGTCATCTTTTCGAATTCAAACGAAAAGGCGGGAATTTGGAAATTCGATTCTATAGGCACAGCGTTTCGTTTCGATTGCCAATATAGAAGTTTTATTTACAAAATCATAGCACGCGAGTATGTCCTTACGATGCAAGTAATGTTGAATCTTTTTATTACTCTTTTAATTAGGCAAAATTAAAATCAAACATGGACGTTTCGAACGGACCGTTGCGAGTACGTCATCTTTTCGAATTCAAACGAAAAGGCGGGAACGTGGAAATTCGGTTCTGTAGGCACAGCGTTTCGTTTCGATTGTTAATATAGAAGTTTTATTTACAAATTCATAGCACGCGAGTATGCCCTCACGATGCAAGTAATGTTGAATCTTTTAATTAGTCGACTCGCGATACATTCAATAAATAACGTTATCATGGGTGTTACGAACCGGAAATAAATACCACTTAATCGTCGGCTGTTAGCTCTTGCACTCATTCTTACACGTAATCACGCTACAAAAGTGACATGCGCGCGCAAGCAACAAACTAGCAGTAATTAAGCATGAATTTTCATTCGCACTCGTACTCTCATTCTCGCTCTCACTCTTACTCTCGCTCTCACTCTCATTCTCACTTTCACTAACATTCACATACGCACTCGTATTCGCGCCATACAGTTACGAGAAAATTTATCGACCTAAATTTTCTCGGTCGACGAGTACGTTGTATTCGAACCACCGTACGCTGTTCGAATAAGAAAGAAGCAATCGATAATTGGTAATACTTGATATCGAAGGAAGGACCCAATATGCGGTATCGCTCCCGAAAGAAAAATCAATTCGTGCACTGTGAATCGCGGGTAACGTTATCGAATATGTCTAAGATAGAAAGAGGCTGCTTTCGAATAATACGATAACGATTCCTCCCGAACCTCTTTCGATCGATTAGTAAAAAGTACAAAGACGGCGTCGTTGTACGATCGCGCGGTCGCGCGTTCACGCGAACGAACGTTATATACAGAAAAGATTGCACACGATCACATTTCACAAGTACGATGAGTATAATATTCCTATAATTGTACTCGCTTGTATATATTATAATTGACGCGCTGAGATGTAAATGCTTTACGAGAAATAGAGAAGGGTTAAGGTGAAATGTAAAAGAAGAAATGCGGGTGGCGGACGATCGAACTTCCCAAGGTTCGCTGCTTTCAAAGCATCGTAGATCGAGTTGTTCGTGCAGGGTATCGTAGCACGCGCATCATTGTACATTGCCCACCGATTAAACGAATAAACGAATAAACGACTAAACGTGACTCTCTAGGGGGACTTTAAACACTTTGGAGGCCAAACCGGTGTCCGGTAAGGACTGTGGTCGAGCGTTGGTAGCAACGTTGAAGACAACGTTGCTCGGTCCACGAAAGCTGACCTCGATGAGAAAACTAGCGTCCGTGAGAGCACCGATACGACCGGTGCTCAGATCCGGCGAACTCGTTCTTAGTTGACTCTTCTTCGGCCTGTACTCGTTTCTGGCAACCCTCTCGGTTTCCGCTTGCAACTTGTTATCCAGCCAATGCACTTTATCGAAATCTTTCGTGCCGCCGACCGTGTGTCTTCGCTTGATCGACCGTTCCGGCATGCCGTTCTTTCGCTTCAGTTTCGTCGCGCTGTCTTTCCGAACCGACTGTCGTCGCTTGCTGATGTTGCATTCCGTCTTTTCGGTCTTGGTTAATGATTCGGACCGTTTCAGTTTGCTGTTTGGTGAGTCGGACCTCTCCGAGTGTTTGTTTAAGCTCTCGGATCGCTTCAACTTGCCGCTCGTCGGGGACGACATTTGCAATCTCTCGGCCGAATGCTTGTTCAAGCTTTCGGATCTCTTCAATTTCGAGCAAGTGTTTTCCGATCGTTTGTTCAACGATTCCGACCTCTTCAGCCGCGACCGGACTTCCAAATTGGTCGTCATGCTTTCAAATTTTTCCAGCTTGTTCGTGTAACTCGGGTCCGAGGAGTCTACGAGGTCGTAATGAAAATACTTTTCATCCTCTGGTACGGATTTGCCGTCTCGCGCCATCATTGCACCACCGTCTTTATGCAACGCAGCGGCGAGTCTGTAGCATTCCTGCGTCTCGTTCGATTCGTCAGCCTCCTTGCACGATCGCGGTTCATCTTGTTTCGAATCGATTCTTCTATGCGCGATCGCGCTTCTATCGTTATCCGGTACACCATCATCTTTGTCATTGTGCTTGTCCTTATCCTTATCCCTGTCTCTGTTCCTGTCTGTCTCGATTCTTTCAGCACTGCAGTTTGTCGTCACCGAACAATCCGTATCCTTTTCTGGGATATCCTACAAGCAAAACGATATCCATCATCCAACAAACCTTTTACCTTACTACCGCGCTAACAAAATATATGTCAATCAGAGGGTACTTACAGTCTTTTGGCGAACGTGTTGATGTTTCTGGAGGCTCGACTTGTGCAAACTCGGGTCTCGATAAGTCTCTACCAAACTGGGATCCACCGGTTGAACGGGAACCGTAAGTTTTCGTTCATCTCTTTCTTCTCGTACACCTTGCAGGTGTCCCAAAGTCGCGGCTGAATCTCGCGTTCCCACGATTTCTTCGTCACTAACGGACGCGTGCTCCGTGCCAGATCCGCGAACACTGTGACTCGACGAATTTACCAAGGACTTCCATTTTCGGTCGAACGTTGTCGTCAAGCTAGTCAACAGATCGCTACCTGCAAAAGTATCGTCCCGTTTTAGTGAAAAAGGCACGTCGATCAATTCGAGCTATCGCGTTAATCATTTTGTAAAATGTTGGAAGCGAACGATCCAACGAAAGGCGCGTAAAGCATTGTTTCGTGATAAATAGTAGTGGTAGTGGTAATGGTAATGGTAGTGATAGTGGTAGCGGCAATGGTAATGGTAGTGGTAGTCGTAATGATGAAGATAGTGATGGTACCGCTGGTGGTTCTGGTTGTGGTTATTATAAAACATTATCGAACAAACAATGAAATTTCAGTTGACACTGTAACAGCAAACGCAAACACAAACACAAACTGTTTATTCGATAAACGACACGTTAAAAGCGTTCTGTAAATCCACGTCGCGAATTCTCCTATAGTCGTTCTACTATTACATGATCGTGTTTCTCTTTTCTTCGTTTACGAATCGCGACTCGACAACGACTGAACCTATTTCCAAACAAATTTCAGCTACAGTATATCAAACAGGACAAAATTACAAAACGAACGTGGAAGCAAAGGGATAGGCGAAGTAATCACGACACTTTTGCGAGATAGATTGAGGCAGGATTGCGGTTATGGTCAGTGGGGATGAAGACGGAGTAGTATCGTTGACTAGCGTGCGCTCAGCGTCAAAAGTCAAAACGTAACACAAGAAAAACAAGTGGGGGGGAAAATAGTGTGAAAGTGAAGGAGAAAAAGAAGACGAAACAAATGAGTAAAGAAAAAAAGAGAGAAAGAAAGAAAGAAAGAGAGAGAGAGGGGGGGAGTGAAAACCATAACGAATAAAACACGTGTGAGAAGCCATTCGGGTGAGCCAGGTTCATTCGAATGGTTTATTAGCGCTCGATTTGCTTGCGACTTGGTATTCCAGGCTGCGAGCCAAGCAATTTACCTCGAAGAAATCTGTTTAAAGTCTTGGAAGATAATCCGGCCCCTGAGCCCGACACCCTTCGGCGTGATTGTTCGACGATCTCGATAGATTCCGCGAGTTCAGAGGGCTCCGAGGCCGGTGGTACTCTTGGCAAGGGTGCAACGGATATCGAGGATCGTTGCACGACATCGACGCCGGCCTCGTCTGACACTGGCTCCGTCGGCACTTGCATTCGCCTTGACATTGACATCGACACCGACACTGGCATTGGCATTGGCATTGGCATTGGCATTGGCACGGGCATTGGCATTGGCATTGGCATTGCCCTTGGCATTGGTATTGGCATCGACATCGGTATTGGCATTGGCATTGGTATTGGCATTGATATTGGCATCTGTATGGGCGATGGATCCTGTGTCTTCGAGGTGGAACCAGTGGTGTCTGTGGTGGTAGTACCGTGAAGGTGGGACGATATGTACCACCAAAAGCCGGGGCTTGCCGTTTGCCTAAGTGTTTAACGTATTTGCACCGTCATCATGGACGCCCGGAAAACACGTGCTAACAGTTGTTGTCAGTGGCGAACGAGCGACTCGACCAACCAACGAACCAACGAACGAACGAACCAGCGAACCAATGAACATAATCAGCGAGCGAGCAAATAAACGCTGAACCAAAATTCGAGCATGTCGAGTCTCCTCTCCTGCCCTCCTTCGATCTCTACCTTTCTTTCTCGCTTGAGTTTTACCAACTTTGACATCTTGGATTCGAATCGATCGTGGATGTATCGTATTCCCTCGTCTCCGTATACGGCCAATAATAGACAGAGAGAAAACGGAGAACGAACGGGTGAACGAAGCAAGGGGATGAAAACGTTGAGGAACGCATATTCGTACACGGATATGGTTACGAAATTTCAGGCGAGATTCAAAGAACGTACGAAGAACGAGCAGGAGGCAAGCTCGAAAACAACGTCGGGATCAATCGAACAAGCACGCATGCGGTCAACGATTCGTTTCGCGGCTTCCGCTATGAACGCGTGCTAAAGCTGACGTAAAAAGTTTGCTGCGAGTGCAACTCCGATCGTACGATCGGACAAGACCGAGCCTGACTCGTAAAAAGAAGAGACGAACCAACGAACGTAACATACTCGCACAGTGCAACGGCACGTCAGATGACACGACCAAGCTCGGTCAGAGAAGATTCACATTTATCGAAACATTGCATGCACTCCGTTCAACCTCAAACGAGATCTTGCTCCTCTTCAATTTAAACTCTTCGGGAGATGTTGCTCGAAAGACGCGACCAACTTTGTTCGCGTACCGCGAACGTGCAAGCCAAAAGAAAAATTTGAAACAAATCAGCCGCGACAACATCTTTGAACTATACTATAATATAATATATGTAATACGAACACATCGAATGCGGTGCGGTGCGGTGCTCGATGCTTCGTTAGCAGCTTCTCGAAAAGCAAAGAAAATAAGGACGCCAATAAGAGGAGAACAACAATAACAACAGCAACAAGACAAAAGAGAAAAGTGGCGAGAGAATAGAGAAAATAAAAGGCGGAATATACGACGAAGAACGCGAACGAAAGGTGAACAGAGTAATGTGCATCTACCGTGAACATCGGGCAACCGAGCTCGCACGATTAGCTTAAAGAGTAAGAAAGAACCAATTATGAGAAAGTACCTAGAAAGCTTTTTGTTAATAGTTAGGATCTTCTGAGTCCATTGCAGAAAACAAGATCCGCCTACACTCACCGATCGTCGGTGGCGACGTTACGTGGGAGAAAAAATATAAAGAGAACACTCGTAAATAGATGTGCGTGAACAAAACGATGGTATAGATAGATTTTAGATTTAGATCGTAATCATATATTATACGAGTAACGTCGTAATTCTGTAAACGCTAATTGCGGATTGAATGTGGTAAGGAGAAGTTGTGCGAGAGGAAGGGCGGTCGGATCGTCTAAATAGAAAGTTGGGAGCATCGGAGGGAGAAGTAGATTGGGTTTCGGTGGAGAATGGAGAATGGAGAATGAAGATTGAAGATATTGACGACATTGGCGCGGGAACATTGAACATCGAAGGAATAGTTTTCGATCGGTTCGTAGGATACTATACTAACCGTCGTCCGAAACGTCGCTCGAAAGTGGCTGTTTTCGTTGTTGGTGCATCGACGGTGAAAGCGACGATCGAGAAACGTCGTTCGTTTCGTGCAGCGAGTCCAAGCTTCCGTATCGGGCCGGCGGAACCGTCGTACTTTCCAACGCCGGCTGCGAAACGGTGGAAAACCATGCGAATAAGGTTCGAACGGCCAACGGTCGCCTCCTCGGTCGTGATCTTACCTCCTCTTTGCCCGTCTTGAATTTCTTGATGGTGGAATCTAATCTGGCGAGGTTGTTCGGTGGTGGTGGTACCGGTGGTGGGGTCGGAGTCGGAGTCGGCGTCGGTGTCGGCGTCGGTGGCGGAGGTGGTGGCGACGGTGGCGTCGGCTGCGTCGTCGGTGTCGGTGTGGGTGGTGTCACCGGTGTCAACGGTGTCGTCGATCGCAGAACCGCCGCCGCCGCCGCCGAGTCGCAACAATCGCCGTGCTGTTGCGCGAAACGTCTGGTGCCGTTCGCGGTAGGCTCTTGTTGCACGGCTATCGAGAGAGAGGGGATTCGTCCTGTCGAACGGGATCCCATGTCGAGATGCGATTTATCAGCGAGCCTGTCGTTGAAGGCGGAAAGTCTAGCTGACGTGGCAAAGTAAGTCGGTGCCACGGTGGTGTCGACTATATTGTCGAGTAGATCGTCGTTTTCCATTTCACGTTTCGCCAATTGCCACTCCATCTCGATTCTTCGTCGCTCCTCCTCTCTCTTCTCAGCTTCGCGCCTCTGCCGATTCTGGTCTCTCTGTAACATCGCTTTAGTCTCCTGCTCGAACCTCCGTATTCGTTCTTGAGTGGTTGCGCTCAATCCAGCGTACGTTCTTATAGTGATCTCGTCGTTGCTCTGTTTCGTCTCATTCGAAACGCTCGAGAGCACCGAGCTCGCATCATAGCAGCTCAAGCCAGTCTCGCTAGAGAGTCGTGACGACGACTCGGAAGCCGACGAGACGGCCGAGCGACGAGTCGGTTCGAGCGACTCCATCGTAGGATCCATCAGCGAATATTTCCTCGATCTATCGAACGGTATGCTGTCGTCGTTGATGTTTATCGTGTCGGTCGCTGTCGCGTTCGCATCACGGTCGTGATCCGATATTCCGACACCGGCAGCTGCACCAGTACCTGCACCTGCGCCTGCACTTGCACCGTCATCGACACTACCGCCACCGACACCACCACTCCCGACAGCCATATCCATCGTGGCCACGTCGATCGTTGCCGATCGATCCGAACAACGATTCGGTTGACTCTTATTCTCGTGCATCAACACGATTTCACTGACAGAACACTGTCGTTCGTTCAACGCCATGCTGCGTCGATTGGCCAGATGTTCGCTTTCCAGCTTCGATTTCGACTATGAACAAATCATTTTCTAACTTTAACAACGATTCAATTGAATTCGGACCAAGCGAAATCGCAATCGATTCTACGAACCTTTTCCGTTTCGTGACTCTCGTTGTCCGTTTCATCTTGTCCTTTCCTTCGTCTTTGTATTTTACGATTGGCAGCGGATATGATCGACGAAACGATATCTTTCGCGGACGCCATTTCTCGAACACCTGTCAACGCAGCAACCAACAGAGGATAAGATCGGGGAACAGCGTGATATAAAGCAATACGTTGAAAGTCGCGACAAAGAGCAACGATCACCGAATGGTACTACCTTCAACTTTCTGGATATTGTTCAAGAGAAGGCTATGATTATTGCTTGAGGTTGTGTCGATCTCGTTTGTGTCGGCTGGAAGGCTTAGATTAACGCTCAGTCTGCTCAGATCGTCCAAATCATCGTCCGAGAAGAACCACTCCACCTACGAAACGCCGACGGAAATTATACGAGGTAATTACTACACGATAATTATCAAATGTGAATGCAAACGATTCTATCGAGTTTGGTTTGGCATGGGTACGTACATTGTTCAACAAGCTTTCAACGATTCGGCATTGGTGGGACATATCGGTGACCATGGTGACCATGTTGTCTCTGGAACCACTCGCTCGAACCAAAGTAGGCCCAAACACGATGGCTAAATTTTTCGCTTCCATCTTATTGATCTCGCTGTGCTCTACTATCCTCTTTAGATGGAACATCAAGTATTTTAAAGTTTCGAAATGATGTTCCGGAAGATCCCTGAGCAATTTTCGTATCGTTGTCATTCTTCTCTGCGGATCTTCGACTTTGTCGGCGTCGATGAACATTGGATACAATTCCGCCGTGAGCAAAGAATCGGGCAATTGTCGAAAGAAGGATTTCAGAAGAGACGATATCACGTTCACGTCGCTCCATCTGGGATCCTACGAGAACCGGAATGAACAAATCAATCACAACGTACACTACAGTTTACGATAAAAGGACGATATCGATTGCGTACCTGCAGATTAATATTCTCGAATCCTTTGTTCACGCTGTCGGTCAAATGCGAAATAGCCGCCGTGTTACCGGGTACTCTATAAATACCGATAACCTCCAGGCCTCTTGCCTCGACTATACTCGTACACATTTCCACGATCAAGGGTACATATTCCGAAAACGATGACTGTGCAACAAACGAGTGAGTAGGTAAATATGCATATAAACAATAAATAATTACATAAGAAAAGAAAAGAGGAAGGAGGTATTTACTAGTGGACACAGCTCAAGCGGTACTTTGAAGGTGGCACCCTCGGGTGGTAGCTGGGTTGTCGGTGAAGAAGGCGGTCCGGTTTGCCCGTGCATTCTTCGGAGTTGTTTCGCGACTCTGCCTTTCCACGTCTTCGTTTTCGGAGAAACTAAGCTTTCGATCGTTTGACTTGACTTTCGCGCCTTGTTGACCGGCAGTTGACCGGTCGGAGATCTATTCCGGAACGAGGTCAGCTTCTTGATACCTTTGTGCCCGGGAAGCGGACTCAATCTTTGCCCGTTGCCACTACCGCTGTTCGATAGCACGATCGCACCACTGGCGCTACCGCTAGTCGTTTGATATGTCGCGCTACCGCTGCTGCTACTGATAGGGCCCGGAGTTTGCGGGACAGCTTGCTGCTTCAAGCTACTATTGTAAGCCATCTCCTAGAGTTATATTATCGGTTAAAAGATATTGTACAAGTACAATCAATACATATACACTGCTGTGCAAAAGAAAGAAGCACCCGGCCCATATTTAATAGAAAAGCGTAAAAAATCGAATAAGAATACAGTGAGTTTTAGAAAAGGATTCCGTTGTTAAATTGAATAGTTCTGAAAATATATTGTATGTCATTATATCTTATAATTATACTAGATGCTTATTTCTTTTTCACAGTAGTGTATAAATGTATACGATTACTCGTGATTCGTGACGTGAACACTGAACGTGCGCACGGTCTCGATGACGTTTCAGACTTACGGATGGCTTTTCAGCGGCGGCTTTCTCGTGCAGCGACCGTAGCCAGAGCGCCATAGACGCGGCATCTTCGGTCTGCAGTAAAACTTCTGCGCTCGGATTCGCCAAACGCAGCACGTGTTTGCGCTTCGTATAATCCTCCGCGATATCCACCAAGGAGCATCTGACGTCCACGCTCTGCGCCACGCCTTCGCCGTCGTTGGTCAATGAAGGACTCTGAACAACGAAATCATACGATTACCCGTCTACACAGTCTACAACCGATCAACTACTGGCAACTACCAACCTACCTGACTGTGACGATCCTTGTAAAAGCAGAGAATCGGTCCGCGAAGAACGCCCCAGACTTGTTTCCACGAACGATCGGAAGATCGCTGAAACATCCACGACACGCCATCAAAAATTATGCTCGTTTTCGCACAACATTACACCAAACGAACTCTGCCCGAATCGAACTGAGTTGATTTACCTTGCCATCAAGCATCGTGAATTTCACGTGCAACGGACCCCCTCGCTCGAGTTGCTCAACGATGTCTTTGACGGTCTCAGTCGTCTCCTGACCAGTGCACGCGTTCCTACGAAACAAATCCCTCTTAATCTTGTTTTCGGCGCGATCATTGATCCTGCTCACGCGTTCACTGACCACTCGGTTTTGTTTAGAGTTATCTTTCCTTCATTTTTCTCTCCAATCGATGGACGTTACTAATCGTGAAAATATCATTTAACGCTAGAACTACCGAGCACTAAATGCAATTGACATACTTTGCCTTATAATAACGACACAATCGCATTTGTTTCGATTTCGTACCAGTTTTGTGTTTAAATATGCACTTCAATAGAGAAATTCACTAAAACAATTTCTCAGACAATCGTATTTATAATTTCAATATTTCGAAAAGAACAAGTCAGGAGCAAGTCATTTTGACCCCCCTTGGTAGATCTAGTGGTAACAGAACAGACTACCATAGAAGCGAGCAAGTCGGTAACTCGTTAACGGTCAGCAAGGACAAATACATTTAATCGGTAGCGTTTGTTAGTGGCGAAACTTTAAAATCGTTCCCAATCAAAGAATGGCGACGCAAAGATAATTTCTCAATACAACGTTACAATGACAACGACAACGACGACAATAGCAAAGACGAGTGGGCGCAACGAAAACATTCATCTACGAGAGTAGCAAACATCGATAAGAACGCAGGCTACTCGCAAAAACAAATTTGTTAAATGTTTTCGTGCTTGGATCAATGTGTACCATCCTCACCGAGAACTATTTCTGTTTAAAGACGCAGACTGTGTCATGTCCTCGAAGATGCGCCGCAGAGATGCTATATCGTTTGGAATCAGCGATAGCCGCCATCTCTTATGGCCGCTGAAAATACGGACGGAGGCAGTACTTGAAAAGCGGTGCACTAAAAGCTACCGCGCGATAATCGAGATTCCCGATGTGAGATACGAGAGACGAGACACGTACAACCAAAAGGGAAGAGACACCGTGCGGTCTACGTGTAAAACCCGGATCAACCTTCGTTCTATCGGTCGAAGCGCGTTCAACTTACATTCTCGAAGTGTGAATAGGCTCGGAATCGCTCAACTCCAAATCGCTGTCGACGTGCATTCGTTCACCCCAAGTTGCTTTCAAATAGGAAACCCTCCTCGTAGCGCGATCTTCATCGGCTAGAAAACATTATCGTCGAAACTTTGACATCAAATCGTTACGTTTCACGGATTTTACAATTTTACGAGCTCTTACCAGTCTGCACATTCTTCTGGCGTCTGAACACAACTTCGTTACCATGTACGCCGTCGCCTGTCATCGCCACCGCCCCACCTAGAAAATACGAAGATAAAAAGAAGGAAAACATAAATGAGAAAGAAAGATGAAAGATATAAGATAAAAAAGAAGGAAAAGCGAAACGACAGCGCGAACAGCTAGTCTACCAACCGTGTTCCGCACTCGTGATTTTTGAATCTGTGGAGTTCGCGTACGAATCCTCGTTCTCCTTTCCTTTATCTTTCTCGTTCGCACACGTGTTCTCGTTTTCATTGTCACGACTGTTCTGCCGTCGTGCTTGCGAGTCCTCTTGCCGTTGCGGCCATCGGAGCCTCGTCGTTTGCATACGATCCAATGTCGATTCCCAAGATTCCTCGCTGTTGCTGCGAACTCTCGGGCAGAGAGTCCCGCTATCTAGAAGATAGTGAAACGAATGAATGAACGTACGAACGCTATTGAGGCTCCTCTAGTGTAATACATACGAAACGAAACGGAACGAACGGACAAACAAACAAAATATCAAATGTTAATATGTTTTTAATGGTTACGTTATCGAAGAAAATCAGGCACACCTCTGCGAACACTGTGTAACACATTAAACGTGCCTCGCACGAACAAAATTATCGCGTTAAAGCCTACAACGAATATTATTGTATCATGTATGCACACATGTGGAAAATGGATGTGTATATGTACAAACACAGCATGATATAGCGGTCAATACAACAGTGATAACATTAATCAGCTCAGTTTTGGATTCGCGAGATGTCTACCTTGGATCAGTTTAGAGTCGGTCGGTGCTTCACAGTGAATGAGTCTGCTGCCAACAGGTATTACTCTGTTTCCCTTTAATCCGTTACCTAAATATTCACGCATGATATTACAAGACTAGAATATATAGTGTCTGCAAAGCTCGAATATTGTACGAGCTGAGGTATGGTTTCATTGATTTCACGACGGTATTTCCAATAACTTGAACGTTACTCGTGAATGAGAAAATCAAAGAATGAAAGAATGAACGAATGAAGGAATGTAAGAATCGAACGAAAAAAACAGCAACGATAAAGGGAACCTACCTGCATCCAACGATCTGGTTTCCCTGGTAGACACGGTGGATCGTCGTGGTTCTTGAGCTTCGGCTTTCGATTCAAATTCTCTCTTTCGAACGGCAACGTTTGGCACGCTTCGCTTGCTGGAAAGTCGCGATAGCTCGCTCTTGTAGAGACTGGTTCGATCACCGGTCGGTTCGTCGTCATCGCTGAGCAGACGTCCCGATTCGAATTGTTTGGCGCGTTTCGACACGATCTGTAGACCTTGGGGGACAGGGAGCGCCGGAAATTTGTCATTGGCCTTCTTGTCCGGACCCGGAGAAGAGGGAAGAGACGAGGGAGCATCGCGCGAATGCGAGGTGCGTTCACTAGACAGCAAGGCTGCGGCGCTCGTGATGTTCTCGTGTATCCTAGACAAAGTACCGACGAAACCTGATTTACCGGCGCTAGCTACACTTCGATGCGGCGACGACGGTGGTTGCGGTTGCGATTGCGATTCTGATTGCGGTTGTGGACAGAAACGACTGTCTTCCAACGAACGAGAACTACTGAAATATTCGGGTTGTTCCCCCGTTTCGGTCGATGTCTCCGACCGTTTCAGTCTTTGTTCGTTCCGTGGATTCGCGGGAACCTTGTCCAACGGGAATTTATCGGAATACCAAGTTCTGTCGTGACCGGATCCTGGCGGCGAACACTGTCGTTCCTGCTTCGAGTCGTTCGGTGGCCAGATCTGTTTCTGAAGTTTCTGCGGTCGTGCGTAAAACTCGCGCGGTATCGTGGTGGAACCATTGCTTCGTACCGGAGACTCGCACCTCTCTTCCGACAAAAACCAACCGATCGAATGACTGGTGAACGGTCTTCGTAGGAATTCCTCCTTCTGTTCGAAACTCTTTCGCAACCTGGTCATGATCACGGAATCGTCAATGCCAGAATTTTCGTTGCCGCTTCTCGCACCGTTCGAGTTTCCGTTTCTTGCTTCGCTTCTACTTCCACTTCCATTTGCATTTCCATTCCCATTTCCGATCGTGTTTCCGTTCGCACCAGTCCCGAGAAGAATACAAGAGGAATCGTACCGGGACGGATCATCGATCGATTGAACCGGAGACGATTCTCTTCCCGAATCGATGCTGTACCTCGAACCAGGATCGCAAGATCTGAGTGCGTCGGTACTGGCGTAACTTGCCACTTGAAAATTGTTGATCGTCGAACTAGCGGTACTCCCTTCGCTGGCGCGTCGCGAACTTACTCTTCTCATGGCAGGCCGATAAATAGGTACCTGCGGTTCTGCCCGAGACAAAGGATATTTCGTCACACCATGATGTGGTTGATGCGTTTGAGGATAATACTGTTGCTGTTGTTGTTGTTGCTGCTGTTGACAGCGATGGTGACGGTGATGGTGATGATCCTGTTCCTCCGAATCGACCCGAGACGAATTTCCAAGACGAACGCGTTCGTATATAGGATCCTTGATTCTATCGTAAATTTGTTCGCTATTTGTTCTGGAGTAGATGGATTCGGGACGCGTTCTATCGTAAACATCGTATTTGTCGTGTCTCGAATCCGACTGAATCGATCTGTCGCACACACGGGTATCGGTCAGCTTTGAAATATCGTCGCCGATCGGTTGTTGCGGTTGATTTCGCAATCCTACTTTTTCTTCGATCGAATCGGAACGAGCCGTTACTCCTTGAAAGGGTTTAGCATGATACGTCGTCTGCGATTGCGCTTGAGACGGTGATTGCGAGAGCGTTTTCCCGTTTGAATGTTTCTGCTGCTGGTTTTCCTTGGAAAATTCAGTGGATCGCGTATCTTGATCCCGATAGGGAAGACCGTCGTCGTTCGGTCGATCGGTTTCGCACTGTATCGAACTTGGCGCGGAGCAAACCCATGATTGCCTCGTCCTTGGAGACAGACCGGGAATCATACTGACGGATCTACGTTGCTTTTGACCAGTGCTTCTTTCCGGAGAACGTACCCGCGGCCGTTGATTCGTTTCCGGATTGTGTGCCGTTTCGCCAAAGTATCGTTGCAAAATATCGTCCTCCTTCGAAACTACCAATAGTCGCAGCCATGGTCCTGCTTGCTGGATACGCTGCACCACTTTCGCATACTGTTCTCCACGCGTCGCTTTACCGTCGACAGAAACTACCCGATCCCCTGTACGCAATCCTGCTTCGGCTGCTGGAGAATTTCCGCGTACCTGCTTCACGAATATCGTGTCCATTGGCTCTTCGATTCTCGTCCTCTCGTGTCCGGGCAACATCTGTCACGAAAAGCAACTTTATACCCTCGAACATCTATCCATTGGCATTCGCAGATTCGCATACGAATTCGATTCGATTCAAATACTTACGCAACAAGATTCCGGGGGGTAAACGATAAAATGACGAAGGGTAAAGCCGAACCCATTCTCGCCGCGGCGTAAAAGCAAAGTTCGCGGCCCCCGTGGCGGAGAATCGTCTCGTTGAACACTTCCGATTTTTGCGATGGTTCCTCCGCTACCGCTACTGCTACCGCCACCGCCACCGCCACCGCCACCGACAGCTACCACTCCCGTCCCCGACTGCATGGCCGACATTGACGGTGCCGGCATTGAAACCGAACCATCGTGTTCTACCTGAAAGAAATACCATTTACCGATGCTGTTTCAGAAAACCGTTTCGAACAAACTTCTGGAAAGGAAGAGCGATGTCGGGAGCAACGGCGATCATCACATATTTTCATTCTTTCCCCTCTCTATCTTAGCTGCACTCGCCAAAATAAACCGAATCAAAGTTTGGCACGATCGTTTGATTTTACGTACCGTGTGCGCCTGTCCAACGAACCCTTGAGAATTATTTCGGTCTTCAGCCATCGTCCGCTCCCTGAAATTGTTCAATGATTTACTCAAATTGAAAATTCATATTATGCAAAATTTCATCTTTGTATACAGAGTGGGTTTCGATCGAAAACCGAATCCGAGTAGCAGAACCAATTTCAACCATTGTTTTGGAAAGCTAGTTCGCGGACGGATTTTGCGACATCGGCAATCATTGCCGATTACTTACAATAATTCACGTTACATCAAATCCGACTTACAGCCGCGTTTACTATGTATGCTTTTTAGTATACGAATGTACGCACAGACGAACGGGTCGGGTGGCGGAAAGTTGAGCGAACCAATCTACTTTCTCTGCGTCTCGACATACTTTCCGGATATTATTCACGACTCGAGATCATTTTCTTCAAATTTCTTTTTCATATTCCTCGACTCGAACCGTTCTCGCAACAACAGCAAACCAGTCTCTAACATTTTCAAATTGCCGTGTTTATCGGTCCTTTCGTTGCCTTTCTTATTACTTTGTGATCGACCGTATTCTTCAGTCTATCTTCGCTGATTTCTAACGACCAACAGGAACACGAACGACGCGGAATATTACAAGTGTTCTTCATCCGCGAATAGATGCAAATAGATGCACCTCTGAAATTGCTGAAATCAAAGAGTATAGCCGCCTAAGGAGGTCAAAAGTGTCCCAAAACCAAATCGAATTTGTAATAGTCGGTAGTTTGTCCAAAGAAAATACTTTCTGCCAATTTTCAACCCCATGTCGACATGGGGTTTTTTGGTAATTTCTCTTATCCTCTTTAATGGAAAATCCTGAATAGAATCAGACACATTTCAGCCATTAGAACGCAAATTTACGAATTTCTCAGAATGTTTAGCTTCGAAACCGAATTCTAAAGAATAAAGAACTTGTAGAAGTCGGGAAATACTCGTTATGATTGTCAGCAGATAATTCTTTCAGATGTTTCAGAGTGGGGGCGCACAATTAAAGAAAATTGAAAACCGATAATTTTCGAACGCCCTCTGGCAGAAATCGGGTTGACCTTGGAGGTTGTATACATTTCTCCTTTTTTTTGATTAATTGGTACTTATTGCATAATATATTACCGAGGGCATACAGTATTTTCTTTGGATAAGCTATCGAATAGACTATTGCAAATTCAGTTTGGTTTGGGGACATTTTCAAGCCCCCTATCCGGCTACACCCTTTCTCTAGTCGTATTGCAAAATGGGAAAATGGTGCAATTGAATATAATGTGTCCACGCTTTCCCCGTTAATGTTACTGTCATGGTAATGTTAACGTCAACGACCGCCATTTTTCATCGTCGACGTTGAAATCTTTCGGCATCGACTTTGAAACTACCGTACCGAATAACCCTTGATTCAATTACCATGACACGGACTTCGCACAAACGAAGGCGCGTAGTTACGCGCAAAATTGAACAGGCTTTCGAAACATCTAAATATAAACGCGGGCCGACTCGTGGTACCGTGATTATCGAAATACATGACTAGTCTTTTCCGCGATGCTGGTTGTTCACCGGAACCAATTAAGGCGACGCTACAGCTACATTGCTTCGATCAGTTGCCGGTTCTGGGAGTAATTTAATCCCCCGTTCGTCTGCTTTCCATTGTTTTTATTGGCATCGAAGCTGCAGCTGCATAGTCGAATGGTTCGTTTACTAAAAAAGAAACGGAACGTACCGGTGTCGATTTAATCGTAACTGTGGTCATGATCATGATCCTGTTCCTCTGCACACTCTCGAAAAATTCTTTAATAATCCGACGTACGAAAAAATCCAAATACACCGTTCCGGAACAGCAAGTAACAACTTAACAATGAATTTATACGATAATGAAATATAAAGAGAGAAAACTCGTGGAGAGAGATCGTTGGAACGATGGAGGGGTGGGGTGAGAGAGGGAAAGGTAACGAGCGAGAAAGAGAAGGAGGGAGAAGCGAAAAGAGGACTGCACCTAGAGCAAGACACGCATACGCACACGCACAGTCACACGCACGCACGCACGCAGGTCTCACGTAGAGATAGTAGACTCGCGTATCGAGTGCTCGCAGCTCGCAGCGCCTCCGTAGTGGATAGTTACCTCGTCGTCTTCCGTGATGCAGCGATGAATCCACTTGTCTCAGGAAATTTGCACTCGTTCCTTTGCTTTCCTCCGAGCTGTTGCAAAGTTCATCTGGCCCGAACATGCACGGACGAACCAAAGATGAACGCGTCGAACAATGAGACTCTAGTAGCGCGGTCGCCGCAAACGACAGTCTTTCGGCGGACGATCAGTTTCTTTTTCGATCGCATAATCCTTCTTGACCAGCAATTATCGAGATCACCGTTTACCCCGATACTCTCTTCCATGAACACGCGCGACACGTAAACGAACCATCTGCAAGCACGGTGTTACAAGCAGCGCGCTGAACACCACTCGTTTCGATTACTTTGACACACGCACACACTCTTCTCCGACCTGTTTTCACTTCGCTTGCACCATGGTTTCACGATAGCACGCTTCCAGTCTGGCGATCGACTCTCGAAAATTAATCCAGCGGCCGATCGTATTCCGACGCCAGACGTATTCCGTCGACGCTGCAGGTACGGCCGTGGCCGTGGCTGTAGCCTGTAGTTTGTGGTCTGTGACTCGCCTACTCGACGAGGTTATAACACCAACGAAAAACTCTCCACCGATCGTTCTTTTAGGTCGGTTCGACTCGCTGATCCAGTTCCGTTGAGACCATTTGTCCGATCGTTTCGGCGTTGCCGCCGACTCGATCGTGCTTCCAAAGACGTTCTCGACGTTCACGATACTTATCTGATACTACACGATACGACACGGTAATATGGCGGCCTAACAGAGCCGAGCACACTGACGGTGGTCAACTTTCCAGACGAAACCCATTGCAACTCGACGTGTATCACACCTCTCAACGTTTCCGACAGTACGCGTTCGCGATCCCTTGTATCCTAAATTCGATCGACCAAACAGGAAACGTCAAGAAACGCTACTTTCGCGCCCGCCATTATTCCAAACCGTGTTCCTCTTCCCTTTCGACTCTCCTTTCCCCACTTTTTCCTACTTCATTCTCTCTTTCTCTCTCCCTCTGATGCCTGTAGCGATCGCCATCCATCCCCACCTGTCTCTGTCTCACAAGGTGTACTGTGCGACCTGCGCGCGCGACATCATCGTCGATAAACGATCAATGCAACGTCCTCGTTTATCGGCCCTGATAACGTCACGCCCTACCGTATCGGCGGCCGGTAACAGGTAGACGGTATCGGTAATGTCGCCTTCGAGATTCGTAAGGCAATTTCAAATTGCCAATTTGACGCGTTTCCTAACGCTCAAGGATTCTGGATGAAAGTTCAAATACAGGAATCACTTGTACAGGCGATGGCTCATTGTTTCGTCGTGTATAGTATGTACAGAGTATAATACATATATATTATTATTGCATGTATACGTTTTTATATTAAACTAATGGATATAATAATAGCGCTTATTATTAGACTACGGATCTTACCTATTACTAGACTGCAAATTGAAAACTTTCTATCGGAATACCAAGAAACTGATCTGATATAAAAATGCAATTTCTTTCTTAATATGTTTGATAAACATTCGTCTAATATTTCTGCTGTTTTAGATTACACCTTTCTACTTGAATACCAACAAACTGTTCTGAAATAAAAATGGAATTTCAATCTTAAAATGTTTAATAAAAATTCGTCTAATGTTTCTGCTGTTTTAGATTACACCTTTTTACATGAATACCAACAAACTGATCTGAAATAAAAATGTAATTTCTTACTTAATATGTTTGATAAACATTCGTCTAATGTTTTTGCTGTTTTAGACTACACCTTTTTACTTGAATATCAACAAACTGATCGGAAATAAAAATGTAACTTCTCTCTTGAAATGGTTAATAAACATTCGTCTAATGTTTTTGCTGTCTTAGATTACACCTACTCGTTGCTGTCGCGAACGCGTAAAATCCGCAGTCTATTTATTACGTATTGGCTATTCACTATTCGCTATGACTCGCGTTACTCGTTCCACTAAAATAAACGATCGAGAATTCATTTCAGTCTGCAACGGTTCCAAAGGCAAAGGTAGCCGAGTATGTGAAAGACGAGATACATGAGCACCATGAGCACCATGTCTCTCCAAAAGTTCGACTCGTCGAAGTCGTACCGATTCAATACCCCCAGGCCATCCGTGATGCAGGGTAATTCAGGGTCGAGTGTTTCGCAAGCTGTGACCATTAAGAAAGAAAACCGAAAAAATAAAAAAGAAATCCACCAATCGGTCATCGATCGCGTCATTGTACAACTATAAGTTCAATCTACTTACATATATTGCGTACTCCGCTCCATTGAAGTATGGTAAGCGCTTCGTTAGAGTACAACAGCCAGGAAATGTACTTTATCCAACGGATGTATATCGGCAACGATCTAAACGAATCAGGTTATCGGAAATTTTTGTGTTTCGTGCGAAGATTACGTAATACAGACGTCTGTCTCGCGTGTATTTCGTGTACACGTGTACTAATTAACGTATATTTAAATACGCGTGTACTATTTCACTTTAAAAATGGTGTTTAACCCTTTGCATTCGGAGATATTTTATCTTGAAAATTAAACGTTTCTCCCGGCCTAGAGTAATTCGATTCTATATTATTTCTTTCATTTTATGAATAAGAAATTAATATAACACCTGATAGAATGCTTAAACGTTTAGTAACTGATTGGATACCGACATATTTAATAATCCAAGCAATATTGAGCACAGTACCGAACCACCACTCGAGTGCTAAGGGTTAAATTTATTGTTGTACATACCAACAACCGCGGAATTCGTGAAACCATAGACTCGATACATAAATTAATATCAGTATTCTAAAAATTATACAAATTAAAATCAAGGATGCATAAAATGACACGCACTAAAGTACGTCTATGTAAATACACGTGTGTTAAAAATACACGTTCGAAACCGCAATTGCAAAGGATACGTACCCGAGTTTCAGGAACGGACCCATACTGATCATCAGAATGTAGTCGAAGGGTACCAAGTACGCCATCGCTAGCGGTACGCTTTCGAACGCCGTCGAAAAGAAGCAACCTGAAATCGATAATCAATAAATATAGTACGTATCTAGACTCTAGAACAATGGTTCTTAACCTTTTTGATGTCAGGAAACACTTTTGATTATATAAAAAATTTGCGGAACACCAAAATTAATGATTACAAAAAAAAAAAAAACAAAAACATCCCGCGTAGAAATAAATATACTATTAAATATACTTAATATATTTTAACCACTGCTCTAGAGTATCGCGTCCAAGCCGAATAATTCAAGAGATTCACCGCAAGCGGTCGATACGTTAATCGTAAGCAGAATAACGAGCAAGGTGAGACCAAACGCTTCCATGGTGTTCCGTAATCCTGCCAACCAGTATATTATCGACGTAAACAATAGCGGCTCCACTATCAATCCAGGTACCTGCAATTCTAATCGTCGGTGAAATGGAAAAACTGGGGAATCGGAGAATGAAGAATCACTTCTCGATTCCCAAGATGAGGTCGAACGGCGACAGCACTTGCCAGCGAAAGTATTCGCGCGACGTAATAAAGATGAATCGGATACATTCCGGCTCGATACTCTCTTCGTAGGAGCGGTAATTGCTGGGGTAGCAGGGCGAGCGTAGCGTACATTGGGAAGAAGGCGTTTTCGGAGACTAGGATAAAAACGACACCCTGCGTAGCTTGGATTCCTAGTTGATCGGGATTCAGGGCACCCACGAAGCACAGTCCAGCAATTATAGCGACACTCTGCAAAATTTCCAATCCGGTTTGTATCGCCCGCATCTACCCTTTGCGGTCTCTATATCCTCTGATCGTAGTTTCTTAAAATTGTTTAGCTAGAACGGTCTCTATATAGTTTTAACAGGTTTCTCTACTCACCACCTTTTGAAGGATTCTGATCAGCTGCAAAGACGGATCTCTCAAAACTTGCAAGAAATCTCGATAAATTAGCCAGTAAAGTCTCGAACAATAACGCTGTCTTTTCCTGTCGGAATGAAGCGCGTGATCGATTATGTTGTTTTAATTTATATAAAAAAAAATAATTTAAAAAAAACAAATACTTGACAAAGGTATTTGCGTTGAAATTCGTCGCGAATACTCACCAGATAGATTTTTCGTCGATTAGCATCCTCACCGTCGACTGAAACGTAAGTATATTGATGAAACCAACAGGACTCGTACATTCTATATACTATTCTATTTATTCTATATATATATACATACTATTCTACTGTCCACGCACGTGTTATTATAAAGGTGCTTACTCTCGAGGACTGCTCCGATGAAATGTCCAGAATCCAATCAATTTCTCTGGAAAGGTCGCTTGTCGAGAAGAAGTCGCACAACTTTCGCGCAGTTCCTTTGCCATCGTCCTCAGCTTCCGACCCGGCAGCCACCGTCGCTATCAAGAAATCCGCGGGGTTGTAATTTCGAGGACATACGTAACCCTGACTGACAGACCGATGAACAAAGTATATCAATTAGATAGAATCGGCTTTCTTCGCAACGCAGAGAGTACGCGGCGTGGTACCTTTGAAAAAATTGCACCGCTTGTTCCGTACGACCGGCAAATGCCAACCGACCGTCCGCGATCAGGATCACGCGATCGAACGAATCAAATATAGCGGAGCTCGGTTGGTGTATAGTGCACAATACGGTGTTGCGGCCTTTCGTGGCAAAGCACTTCAACTGTGAGATCAAAGAGTTCGCCGAATGGGAATCTTGTCCTGTTGTAGGTTCGTCCAAGAAGAGTATCTTCGGATCGATCAGCAACTAGAAAAATCCATAACAGCGTCCCTTTGTTTCTCTGGTTCGATAGATCATATTTGGAACACCGTTATTCAACCGTTGACGTGGATGTTGACGATGACGTTAACGCGAACTGTTTCTTTTCTGTTCGCAAAGCGGAAGCGGAAACGATAACGATAGCGATAGCCTAAGCGAGATCAAAACAGATACCGGTGTTTCTTACTTCGGTGGCGAACGCCAATCTCTTCTTCTCACCGCCGGATAATACTTTGTCGTCGACGCCGTTCCCGATTCGTACGTCGCGTCTGCCGTTCAAACCGACGTTTTGCAGCAGACGATCAATCTTGTCTCGGATCTCGGACATCCGCGTTCTTCCGTCTAGTTTCATGCGAGCCTGCAACGTTCAAAGTTTCGTACGCGTGTAACGAAACGTACTGTACAGGGTGAACCGCGAAGCGTGATTGATTATATTCTGCTGTTAGTCGTTCGATCGGAAGTTCTTTTAGCTAAAATGACATGGTTCAAGGAGACCTTTAAAATGGTTGTACACCTTGAGTTGTCAAGCTCACCTACAGTTTTCTATAGGTAAATCTAAAAAGGTACATTATATTGTTTTAATGTCTCTTTGGTTTAGATTAAGAAGAAATACTTATTATGGTGCTTGTCGAAATCGTCTCAGTGTCTTCTAGAAGCTAGCTATAGGAAAATTGTAGGTTGACCTATAAGAAACAGAAGGAGATTGTTCTGAAAGAATAGGGTTGACGAAAAATTTATCTTTAAGCTCTCCTTGAACTATATTATTTTAGCTAAAAAAATGCGATACAGCCACTACCAGCAGAATAATCTAAGGTGATCACGCTTCGTGGTCCACCCTGTGCAGTACAGGTTTAAGGCATAGGGCGTAGGGGTACTAGTTTGGCCAAGAACAAGTGTGAGGGAAGAGTCGAAGGAGAACATCGAATTAACGAACATCCACAGTCTCCGGCTAGGAAGAAGAAGGAAAAGGGTGTTTCGGGCTCCTGGGCGGTGGGGTTTTAGTGGGTACGTCCTACCCTTCTTTTTATTTCGTATGGATGAGTTCCAGACTACCTCCCGTCCGTCATCCGGAGGGGAGGGGTACTTAACACGTAACCGACCGGTGATTATTGCATATTTTTGAAAAATGTATGGTACATGGCTAAATTTTCATTTAGAATTTAGTATGAACTAACTAAGTCACCCTCAATAACGTCGTCTAATAGTTTCACTTAAGATTGCAATGTCAAAGAAAAGTATGCTTTTTTTGGTACAGCAGAATTATTGAAAATCCTATTAATAGGCTTCCGGTCGGTAAAGTGTTAAAATGCATTTCCCCACCGCCCTTAAAACAAAAAGGGTGTGGGGTACTAGCAAAGGTTTAAGGTATGTACATCACGCGTACACACATACATCGTATATATTAGTGTACAATTCGCGTAATTTCGCACAGTCCATATCGTACCATGAACCAAAGATGTTCGATCACCGTCATGGTTTCAACGAATATGTCTTCTTGATGCATGTAACCGCTGTTTGCCATCATGTACGGCGAATCTACCGGCGCACCGTTCGCACGAACGTCCCCATGAACCAAAACTTCGGCTAAATCGTGTGATCAGGAAAACAAGCGAACAAGCGATTACAGTACGGAGAGGTAGAATCGAAATTTCAAGAGATCCTTTCAATCTCTTCGAGTCTTATCGTTATGGTACGATACTCACGTCCATTGCGAAAAGCCAACGCGGTCATCAACGAACTTTTGCCAGCTCCGCTGCGTTGAAAAATCCAAGAACAATGGCATAAATACCCGTATCGCGTTTACGCCGCACAGTGGAGTATGTATTTGCCTCGAAAAGCTGGCCAAAACACGATTTGTAAAATCTCGCGTAACGGTGGAAAACTTTAGTTGTCTGAGCTATTGGAATATATGAACAACCAATGTACCAGTTTTACTTTAAAAACTTTTGTAGCAGTTTTTAGACAGGTATACATTATAGTTTTCAGCACTTTCCACTTCCTTATTGTTCGTCTGTTTATGGTCTATTACTTACTGCAATATTTCGCATATATAGAATTTACAAGAAAGAAATTTTTAGGCTTCCAAGTGACTTTCGATGTTCTTTTTTGCGGCATTGGAAACTGTAATGGTTTCTGTTGGCAATGCAAAAAGAGTTGGCTGCCAAGATGACTACCGATACGGCTTTTGTGACGCGGTCATGCCGAAAATGCCCAATAGTTACCACGATTTTTCAGGCAGAGCCGATAATGTGTCAAAAGTTACTCTGTATTCAGTCGTCTATAAATCCCAATAGAAAAAATTATAGAACATATTTTTTATAATTTTTTAAATGCCACTATGTATTTTTTATTACATACTACTGTAGCTGACCTCGAGACGGATCGAATGATTCACAACACTATGCATGCAAATCTTAAAGCAATGCTAAAATAGTTTTGGCCAACTTTTCGGGGCAATTAATCCACTGTGCGCCGTAGAAACTGCAACTTTACCTCGCGCCGATTATAGCTGTCAAATCGCCGGGCCTCGCCGCACCTCGCACTGAAATCGATCGTCCATCGTAAGGTTATCCACCAGTGATCTAGCTTAGCGTCGAAATCAAATGGAACGCACCATTGTAAATTAGTTGTTTGCATACGTTTCTTCTTCCGCGGTCCATCGCGTAAACAGAAACATCTCGCCAAGTTAGCGTGACGCCGTTCGCGTTCGTTTCCTCCTCTCTTCTGTCTTGATCGTCATCGTTGATCCCGGATCGATGAATCTCTTCTGAAACGTTCATTACGATCAGCAAATCGTTTCTTGTCCGATTCTGTTTCCCTCTAGCCCTCCAGAAGTCGTTTTCTTCAATCGTTCAAATTCGACCGGTTCGGTTCACCGGCATATTTCTACGATCCACCGTGCCTACGTATATACATATATATACTTCGAAATTGTTTAAACCGAAAAAACCGACTAACCGAACACGACCGAACGACCAACCGAGTCGTTCCGCAAACGAGATTCTTACTGAATCGAGTACGCGGTAGCTCCTACTCGGCCGCTCGAATGTATCCTGTTTCCCCTTATTCCTTCGACCAAGCAGAACCTTCGAATCCACCCGTACCCGTTGCGATTTGCTATACTAATATCATGATCGCATAACGTGCATATCGGATATAGAATGATATCGATTCTTTTCAAAACACTAAAAATGTTTACAAGCAAAAAGTTTACGAATCGTTGGAGATTTGATTTGTCGTAAACGAATCGAACGCGATCGATTCTTCCGAGACGACACGATGACGCGACGATCACCATTTTAAATGGAAAAATCGTTGTGAAAGAAACTTTCTACCGATTCTTCTCGCGATGCACACATATACATGTATATAATATCCGTCGATACGAATATACGCCTGTACAATGGGTCTACGTTTCGTTACACGGTTACAGACCGGACCATACAAATCATGGCTGAAAACTACCTCAAACTCTAGAGCTGCATGAAAAAGCTAGAAAACTGACGACGAGAAGAGACATGGAAGCACCGAACGGGGCCAGATTAGACGTATTACAGTAATCGAAGACGGAAACCTTATACCCGTCTCGTGCAAGGATTACGTCGCGGGCATGCTTCGATAGGACGCGGCGGGTGCTTTTTACCATGCGTGCACAACTGCACGTTTCTCGATTCTTTTCGAATTGGCTTTCTCGAACTACTTCTCCAGCTACACGTGACAGGTTACAGGAGCAAGTAGCGTAACGATCTTTCCCGATTTTCAACAAATCAAAGGATCGATTTTGTTCGTATCGCGAATTTATCAGGCTTCTCACTATAATATTATACGCGTTGAAATCGATCATCGGGCAAACGCACTCGGTACATGCGTAGCTAGATTGCAATTTCTTTCTCGTTTGAATGTGCGCTCGCACGGTATAAGTAACAACCGGTTTATCAAAGATATCGGAGTCTACGCTTGGAAGGGTGGCCAACCAAGGTGTTTGTTACCAGCCATCCGCAAGAGGTTCACAGCCCGCAACGAGTAACAGGAAATACCGAGACACGCGTTTCGTTGTGTTTTGCGTTACGTCGCGTCTCGTTCTACACTTGTGATAGTTTGCCGTACCGTCCCTTTTGCTTTTCGTTTCTTCTTTCTCTCGAACATTGCGGTAAAGGCGTGCCGCTGGATACAACGGGAATGACGCGGCCGATGCTTGGAAGGAAAAACCTGCTTCGTCGATTTTGTCGTTTATCGGAACAATATCGCACAGACAGTAATGCTTACACCGTATCCTGTACCTGTGTAATTGTACCTATGCTCTTATATCTGTCAATTTATTTTACCTCTTGCTCCCCTTATCCGATACAGCATGCTTACTTCACATTTTCTTTCTTAGAGTTTTTGCGATACAGTCATACTATATAATACTGTGTTATACTACATACTATACTATACATAGTACAGTATGCACATTGGGATTTCTTTGCGAGGGATAGTCACATGTTCCTCGTGGAAATTCGTCAAAGATCATTTAATTATTTCAACACGGGCTATACAAACAAGGAAAACAAATCGCAATCGATCGTGTATAGTTGTCGCGTGAACCGCGAGCCGGGCAAAATGAAAAAATCCAGTTTCTCGCAAACGGAAAAAAGATTTTCCAAAAGAAGTTTCTTTGGAACTTGCAGCTGTCGCTCCGCGTGCGTGGATGGATATGTGTGCGCGTTATGCGCGTCTTCTCCCTTTCGTTATTACCATTGCCTGACGCGCCGAGTCTTCGACAGCAGAGCCAGAAACGCAAGTAAACGAAACGCGATGATCAAAGAAAATAGACACGCGATATCCGTCCCGAAATGCTCCTGCAAATGAAAACGAATTTCATGACGAACGTGCGCAGCACGTTTCGGTGCGTGTTGATTGTCCGTGAGTATCGTTACACCGAACCATCTACATTGGAAAACGGGTAGAATGGAATACCGTCGGAACTAGAACAAACCTCTTTGAAGTTGAACGTTTGGAGAACCATTCGTCCAGTCTTGGGGCACGTTGCGTTGCTTCTCGTGCACGCTATAGATTCCACGTCTGACCACTGATTGATCAGGAGAGCTTCGTTACCGTATCGAAACCAGGACAAGTAGGAGAACCACTCGAAGTAAAATGGAACGGATCTGTAACGTGCATAAGTGCGTTTAACAACTTGCACACCTTACAGCTGTATGTAAGGGTATGCATTCTTACGCTGTGTTCAAGAAGAATCCACCGAACAGCAAGAACGGTATGATCACTGGAGGTCCGATGGACAATGCCATCGACAAGTTGCCGCTGATGCAGGATATCAAGTAGCCTGGAAAATCGTGTACATTGAGACGAACGGAAGAGTAAATTGCTCGAATAAGAGCGATGCTCACCGAAAGACGTGGAGACGTTTGCGACTAGCGCAACGATTCCAGCGGTAATAAAGAAGTGACCGACTCCAGGATGTAGTCCGATCATTGGATAGGCGACCACAGTGAACAGCAGCGGTACAGCTATGAAGATGGGCGCTTCCGCCAACGTTTTACAGAGAAAATATACGTCGGTACGGTACATGCCGTTCCGATGTTCCCTCAAAAATATCGGCAATTCAGCGCAGAACACCTGCATCGCAAAATACCTTGATTTTATCGATCGTTCATCTTCCCGTTGCTTAGATTTGTAGTTAACGGATCTTACATTGATAACGGCGAAAACGTTTTGGAAAGTCATGTTCGTGAGAAAAATGAACAAAGCACCGTTCACGTTCATCACCCCGTCTTGGTCGAGCCGTTGATCGAAATACACGATTCCGATGAGAAACGACACCATCTGCGACAAGGATAGATTTAAAAAATGGACATTGTTCTCTCTCCCTCTCTCGCTCTCTCTCTCTATCTCTCTCTGTCCTTATTCCTCTCTATATTCGCAGGACAAATAAATTTCTTTCGGCAGCGCAACAACGTACAACGGTCTGCAGCAACCGAATTTTGATGAGGATAGGCTCCTTGATGACGGACAGCCACGATCGCCAGAGAACCGCGCGAAATTGCTCGCACCAAGTGGCCTTGTACGGCGATCGATTGTCATCCGGATACTTCGAGTCCCGAAGGGTGTCTTCGAATTCGCCGTTCACCGCTGCCGCTTCCAACGCGACCTTCATGCCGTGCTCGCTCTTTTGGAACGAGTCGCACACGGTATGGATAGCATGCCGGCAGGACGATTCTCGGCCTGGTACAACGGCCAGCACTTGGACAAAATAATCTGCCGGATTGTAGTTGCTCGGGCAAGCTGCGCCCAATCTGGAAGAATCGATCGAGCAACGTGACAACCGAACGGAAACCATTCTCTAATAGATTCGCGTTTTTCGACGCAACTCACGTCTCGAAGAAAACGCATGCTTGCGAAGCCGTGCCCATGAAGGCTACTCTTCCTTCGGCCATCAGCAGAATTCTGTCAAAGAGAGCAAACAGTTCCGAGGAGGGTTGATGCAATGTAGCAACGATCGTTTTACCTCGCGCTACAATATAATCGTAAACAATAGGACAATAAGTTGACAAGTTCGCGAAATTTTTAGCGAGTAGAATCAGACAGAATACAGTAATAGGATAGAATAAGAGTAGAATCGAATCGCGTATCGGATCATGTATTGATTGGACCACGCACCGGCTAAAGTCTTTAAAACGGAGACCACCTGATGCGCCATAAACGAATCCAAACCGGACGTCGGTTCGTCGCAAAACATGAGCGGAGGATCGGTGAGAACCTCGGACGCGAACGACAATCGTTTCATTTCTCCGCCGGAGAGACCTTTGATTCTTCCTGGCTGGCCGATCACGGTATTCCGGCATTTCGTCAGAGCAAGCTGCAACAGATGGTGACAAGTGAAAAGTGTAGGCTCACGGCGTGCCTATCGTTGCTACGAATAGATTGAAACTTCGAAACGATTCGGATATTCATCGTTCCCCACCTCGTTGATCACGTCGTTCACTCGCTCGACTCTTTGCTCCATAGGTATTCTTCGATCCATGCGAACCATCGCTTGGAAGAGGAGATGTTCCCTGACGGTTAGCGTACCAACGAACAAATCGTCTTGTTGCACGTAAGCGGTCCTAGACGTTAGCATCGTGGAGGACACTCTTCGACCGTTGGCTGCCATTACACCGGAGACGACTACACCGCGGGTCGAACGAAACGTCAACGCGTTCAACAACGTGGTTTTACCAGCCCCCGATGATCCCATGATCACCAACAATTCTCCTGGGTAGGCTACCCCACACACTACAACAGAATGTTCGATTTGGGTTTCGATATACAACAGTTTCCAGTTTTGTTTTCATTCGTTCCGATATTCTGATCCTCGTACCATCCTTCAGTAGATGTTTCCGTTCGATCGATTTCTTTTTGCGCAAGAAAATTCGATCGAAAACGGTCTCGTTGTTCTTAGCAGCGTACACATTCAAATCGCTCCAGGTATACGTAATCGATTCGTTTACAAGAGAGCGGGGCGATACCGGATCTCCGAGAAGATTCAGAGTACGTGTGATCGGTTCCAGTTTCAAGAAGGTCCTGCTGTTTGTCCCGCGCCGCGAATCATCCCTTCTATCCTCTTCCTACGGATTAAATACTTATTCGTAGTATTCTTTGATCAACGAAGCGCATTCGTAAAAGGGAACCCCTAAAAGGACGCCGGAAGCCAATCGCGACCCACCGGCCGACCCATGGGACACGACGATTTATTAAGCAGAATCGAATGTCGGCTATAACGCAGAAATTTTCTTTTCTATATCACTTACCAACGTAATCGCATCGTAGGAGACAGCTTGCGGTTTATTTCCGTAGGTGGTTAGCACTCTCGTGGAAAGCAGCGGCTCTGTCTCTTCCGTAGCGGTCATTTTCTTTTCTAGTTTTCCTTAACTTGTCTTTCGCTTTTCCTCGAGACCGTCGCCCAACACGCACACAGCGTCATTCGATGGACGCGTTTCTCTCAAGGTGATTCCGAGCTGCAGATCCTCTTTTTCCCGCGAGTGCAACTTGTCATGTAACGTAACTGCTTCGGAGGGGAGGCTTCGAAACCTCTCTTTCGTCGCGATCAATCGATAAATCCTGATGTGATAGTTGCAATAATAATAACAACAACAACACGACTAATGGTAACAACAAAAACAATTACTACTGCTACTACAACTATGATAAGGAAAACAACCGGAGGTCCCTACAAACCGTGTAAACGATTCGATACGATTCGAGATTGTAGGACTCGGCGCGGTCAACTCGATGCATGACAACGCACCGCAGAACTTCGATGCATTCTCGGATTGCCTGTCTCCCACCTTCTGTCCTCCGTGTTGCGTCTCCGCCTGTCGTTCCACTACTTTGCGTTAGCTTATGTAACGCGACTCCACGGATCCACGAGCTTACCGACAACGCGACCAATAACGAGGCAAAAGAATCTGCACAACGGCCTTGCACGCATAATCACCTCCGAGATATGTGATCGTCGTCTAGCAAAAGATCGATGATGGTAATTGGAAGAGCAGGATGAAGAATGACTTTGTTTATTGTTATCGATACAATAGTATTTCCAGCGTTTGAAATGTCTAGGATTCTTCGGTGTTGTTTTACTTGCCTGTCGGTTTCAATTTCGATTCCAATTTACTATTTCAATGTCAATCGTTACTTCAACTTTGATTTTGGTCGGAAGGTATAAAGAGCGTCGTTGTGTGTCGACAGAGCAACGACACTACGATAATCTGACGCGAGATGCGGTATCGTGCCGTTTTCGCGACGAGACATTTCTAGCATATGTGTACAAACGGCCGCGCGCGTATATTCTTTTCAGGAATCCGCAATGTCAATCAATGATATGTACCGTATACATCTTCCTATTCCTATTCATACTCGTGCTCATACTTATACTGATACTCATATTCGCACACATTCATGCTGACGCTCGCATTCGCACCCACGATCATACTCACACTCGTACTCGCACTCATGTTCGCACTCTTATTTATATTCCTATGTCTATTCCTATTCGTATTCCGCTACCGTTACCGTTTCCCGACGCGATAAAAAATGTCAGAGTACAGCGGGGAAAGGCGAAGCGGCAATCTCGGTCCGCGATACACGCGTACGAGAGAAAGGCAACCGTTGTCCGATCGATAAACGATATCGACTCAAACAGATCGCTCCTTCTCTGACCTCTGTCGTTCCTCCATCTCGATGGTACTTCCATAGGTCTCCGTCGGTAAAAATCCCTTTGTTCGGAGTTCCATTTGTATTTACTTTTGGCTGTGCTTCTTCGTTCGACATACATCGATCTTGACCATTTCTCCATCTCGCGTCTCCGTTTTCGTTTCAGTTTCTGCTGTTTCAATTTAACTGTCTTGTTGAGCTTTGCGTTTAATTCGCTCGCACCGGTTCACGTGGTTTTGTTATTTTTCGACATGTTATGAGATGCCCAGTTCAACGAAGTTTTCCACGAATTGCAAAGAGCTTCGTCAAATTTGCTTCTAAAGTGTTTCTGTGCTTCGCTTTCGGACATCTCAAGTACCTGTTACGATCCGTCAACGAGCCAAATTATTACCATTATTATTGTTGTTATTATTATTAAATTATTATTAAATAAGCGATACTTACCAACGTGTCCCTTAAATAATTCAAATCTTTTTCGGAAGATAATTCTGGCAGTCCCGTCGAGATCATCATGGCGAACAAAGACAATATCAAACCTCCGTGTTGTCGCAACACGAGGAAAGCTTCCTCGCAATTTCTTTGAAATCGCTGAAATTCGACCGCTTGGCCCTTCTTCGTTTGCCCCTTGTTTATTACGTGAACGAAATCGTTGGTCAAAACGAAAGGCACGCGTTCACGCCTGAATCCAAATTTTTCTTTAAAATGTCCAAGTATGTGACCGAAATCAACGTGAAATAGTTGGCCAGTTTTCTTCACCATTATATTGTCTGAATGTCGATCCGCGATTCCAAGTACGTACGTGGCCACGCAGTAGCCCGCGCAGCTCAACGTAAACTCCTCGATAGCTTTGTTCAACGCCGCTTCCGTGTGATTGTGATCTTTCAGCCACGCGAGCAGAGAACCTCGCCTGAATCAAGCAACCGAAAAGTACAACACAATTAACACTTTGTTCAGTTCGTCGATACCGAAAGATCAACGAAAAGCAAGATGATCAATGGGATCGTTACATTACGTTACACGTTTGTATCCACGCACCTAAACGCAGCTGTTGCCGAAAACGTGCCCTTCTCTTTCTGAATGTTCGCTATCGTTTCCGCATTCAATACCACTTCGATCATTCCGACTCTGTTCTCCGTCGATATGCAACCGTAAGGATTCATTCGTAAATCGAGACCCTCTCTCTTCCACAGTTTGTCCATGATTCGTAGCATCTGAAGCGTAAGCATGTCTTGTCTCAAGTCGTCCCCATGCTTCAGTATCAAGTAAATGTCGTCACCGAATGGATCATCATTTTCAAAAACAAGCCAAAGCGGTCGCATTTTACTGTCCATCACTCTACATTTCTCAATTCTGTAAGCCGAATATCATATCGCCGAAAAGTAGGAACCATATCGTCGTCGATCGATCACTTTCACTCGAATCGCTATCGTAACTATCGTATACACTATACGAGATGTATATACATATATGTATAATATTATATAATACTAAACTAAATTAAATGATACATGCGTCGATTGTTATTATTCGACCACGAATCTTCTTCGTGGCAATCAACTTACTTGATGCGTTTCCACCGGAAACTCGGATCCAGCGGGTTCAGAACGCCCGAGAGCGCTTCTTGGCAGTGCGGTTCCTGAATGTACTCTTGAAACACTTGCAGGGCGACTTTACGATCTTTTCTTTGCTTGATTTGCTCGGAAGCAAATTTTAACTTTCCTAGGCAATCCATCTGTTTAAAAAGCGATCGCATGTGTTGCTGACTTCCTCTACAATAGGCTTCCAATATCAAACCGAACCGAACGGATACAGCGCCTACTTGCATTTCAGATCTGCGAATCAAAAAGGTGTCGAAAAGCTGTTCACCTGGCTCGCTCGAACGCGAGCCTAACGCGTTGAGCAACATTCAAAAACGGTTTCGCGCCGTCAACGACCAATCGGTTCCCACCAATCAACGTGAGAACGGCCGCAGACAACGTGAGAACCACCACCGTACAACAGAGAATTAGATAGAGCAAGACCAAACATTTTGCAAACCTAAGATGCCAAAATAGAAAATGGCCGATTCTCCGATTATTGAGGGCCCGTCTCAGCAAAAACTCGGTCAAGTCGCACGACAAGAAATTCTCATGTTTTAATGCCTGCACCAACTGCAGCAGATACAGACTCAAATCTTCATCGCTGACGTCCATCAAGCAACGCACGGCAAAGCTTCGAACATTTTGATCGGCATAAGCATAGTCCAATAATTCGAGTGCTTTCTCGACCGGTAATTTTGGCCATTGTTGAACCAACGCTGTAGCTTCAGCCACCTCGCTGTTATACGCGTCCAAAATCGAGAAAGAAAAACACGTTGAAACTTCATTTATTCACCTAGTATAAGTATACGATTATACACACACGCACATGTGCGCGTTAACAGTCTATCCAATGCTAAGATTTTCACCTATGATCGTTCCATTCGACGCAATGCAACAGTTTCGCCAAAAGCGTGGGAATTTTGTGAAGGCAGTGATGCCGTAACGTCCACATGATCTTTCGTTCTTGTTCGTGTAACTCGTGCAACGGATCTCTATCTGCCAATAGTCGAAGCTGCTCGAGTTGTTGAAGCTTCCCAACGTCAGAGTCTTGGTCTGGTTCCTCTTGAATCGATCGATCAGCGGACGATTCGTGCAACTTTCTCGCGTATTCGACCATTTTCTCCGGTGTTGGGTACAGAACGGACTTTTCCTTTCCGTAACTAAATATTGTACCAAACAGAAGCTAGATATAGCTCGAATCTACGAGACCAAACAAACAGAGAAAAAGAAAAGGGAGGGAGGGAGAGAGAGAGAGAGAGAGAGAAGAAGAAGAAAAAAGACGAAAAGAAAGATGGACGAAACAAATTCAACAGAACTCACTTTGGAAATGTTAACATGAGAGCAGCTGCTCTATCTATATGAGGATTTGACACTACCGTTCCAAGGGGGTGCAGTAGATCATCGTTTTGCATGTCCTCTGCGTACGTCCATGTGTAAAGTGTCATCGCTCCGGTTTTCAATTGAGACTTAAAATCGTATATAGTTGTGTTGGCCCAACACAATGGGTTTATAAAAAATTCTTGTTTCGTGTCTCTGACCAATCTACGACTTTTCAATCCTTTCGCGGTTTTACTGATTTCGTATAAAACGAAACACAACCTCGCCATCCGCGGTATGTCTCGCACTTTAATGTCGAATCTCAAAGTTTCCTCCCACTCGCAACTACCGTCCGCGCTCACAACCGTCTCTTTCGTCTTCTGGCTCTCGCACAACGATTTCCCACCGTGAAAAACTCCAGCCTGAAGTCCGATCTGTGGGTCGATCGTTTCAACCGGGAACAAATAAGTATACGTTCGACAATAGTACAACATGAAACAATACGATAGGATACGATTACTATAGGACTAATGCGCCCTACCTCGACGGTACGATGAGCGGCATCGCAGTTCAATCGCGATATTCCGTTCACTATGAAACAGAATGGTTCCTCAATTTTCCAAGCAGATATATGTTTACCCTTCTTGCGTAGAGTTAATGTAGAAAACGAAGGCCTCGTACGTTGCAAACCATCCGTTTCTGCATTCTCTACAGCAGTCTCCTGATCAACGGAAACACTGTCTTTGCTTAACGTAACCAACGTCGGTAGAATATCTTTTGCTAAACAGTCCTGAATATAACTAAACTGTATCAACGGATACTCTCCTATTAAATATTCCTCTTGTCCGCAAACCTTCAACGTAAAGTCGCTCGGATGTCCTCGAGACATAAAGGTATTTGCCCGTTTGTTTAAAATGGACACCAACAACTGGTACGGCGTCATAGTATGCGACATTTGAAATGTGAACGCCGTCTGAAAATTATAAAAATTTCATTCGCATTTATCATTTAAAATCCCCTCTCTCCTTCCCGCCCACCTGCTACCCGCCAATCACGCTCCTCGATAACACCGCGCCGTTGACAAGAATCAGTTTCTTTTCCCGCCACTTTGCGCCGCTTCGCGCCTTTTCATGACAAGCCACGTGCGGTTTATAACCTAATGGACCAATGTCAAACACACTCGATTCGTGTGTCGCGACTATTTCAAATTTCTTTTCAGCCTAACCGTTGGATTGTTGCGAAAAACGCTCGGACCTTTGTTTGTGACATCGAAAACGCGTGCTGCTTACTTGTACGTACAGGCAACGCACGCGCGCGCACGCGACGGAGATTCGTTTCGATAATAAATCCGCAATTTTGTCTTTGTGCTTCAAACATGTCGACGCTAGAAACAATGAACGAAACGAATAACCAAGAATATAATGAGAAAGATCTTGAAGAGATCAATAGTCTGCTGAAAGTTGAAAACGAAAAATACCGACAAGAAGTACACGATCTAAGTAGAAAACTCGAATTGAGCCAAGTCATGCTTCGAGAAGTTCAAGAGGCGAATGAATTACTTGAGCGCAATTTCGAAGAACAAATTTCGAACAAGGAAAAAGTAATAGGCGACACAAAAGAGAGGTAGATTCATTTTTTTGCGAAAGCGACTTTTCTTTCGTAAACCTCTTATCATTTTTCATCGTCTTTCATTTTACAGATTACGCGTTACCGCGGAAGAATATGAAAATACGATTTCGGATCTTGAAACAAAATCGGCGGCACAAGCGACAGAAATTCAGCGAATGAACCAACAGATTAATCAACAAAAGAAAACTGAATGCGCGCAAATCACAGACCAATCGGTAAACGTTTCCCTGGAAGCAGACAATGTCTTGCTTAAAAAACGCGTCGATCAACTGACGGCGCAGTTACGCGCAGAGGAACGAAAATACAAAAGCGCCGAAGAGACGATCGAGGATCTAAGAGCACAATGCACTCAATTGCAACACAATATTCGGGTAAGAGATTATAGATTCCTACAGCACTAGAAATTAGAGATCCCTATTTCACGTATATTAACCCATCCGCATTTTAATTTGTTTTAATTTTTAGGATACCGTTACTAATTTTCGAAAGCAAAATATAAGTAAATAAAATAGATACGAAAATTATTTGAAAACCATTTCCACTAAAAAAATGTAATCACTAACCATTCTGACAGTAAACAACTTCTTTTGGGATAAAAATATTTTTAGCTGTTGGTAAACACCATTCCACAACAACTATTGTAAACATACCAGCAACATTAGTTGCATCTGAAAGATGTTTCTCAACTTCTGGGAATATAGTGATTTCTAAAAGAAGAAATTGACTGTTACCAGAAAATATAAATATATTAGTGTTTTTGTATAAAAACAACAGCAGCATCTGTGAAACCATAGTCTCAATATATAAATTAATATCAATGTTCTAAAAATTATGCAAATTAAGTGAAATAGTGTATGCGTACCCATATACTTAAAACGACACACTAAAGTACGTGTATTTAAATACACGTTCGTTATTAATACACATTCGAAACCAAGATTGCTAATAGAAATACGTAAAAAATACATGTGCGTCCTTTATTGACAGGATATGAAGGAACAATTGAACGAGCAATCCACAGATTTGGAGGAGGCTCAAGCAATGATTGCGTCGACTCGTGCAGAAGTAGTTTCACAGAATCTGAATGAAAATCCTACAAATGAGTCATCAAAAGGTATGCAAAGTTCATACTCTTATTTCTTCTTTCTATTGTTTTTATCAACCCAATCTTTCGTTTCAGGCAACTCGCTTTTTGCCGAGATAGAAGACCGCAGACGAGACATGGTACATAAAATGAACGCGTTACACCGCAAATACGCCGAAGTGAAACGCACGTGTGCTATGCAAATGGCAGAAATCACAATGTTGAAGAAAGAACGAGTCTCAACACTTAGCGAATGGGAGAACAACGCGGGCAATGTCTCGGCGGAAATGCAAGAGTTGTTGCAGAAATATAAAAACAGAGTAACGGATCTTGAGAGAAAGCTCAAGTCCGAGATTAAGAAGAACGAACAGTCGGAACAAGAAAACTTGGAACCCGCAACTTTCGCGTAAGTTTCGCTTCGCTTACAAAAATTTCAGATTGGTTTTATTCGATCTAGTTTCACTTGGTTACAACGATACGTGCAGGTACTACCAATCCTTAGTATTTGCCAAAAAAAAGGAGATAGATGAACTTCGTGTCAAGATAGAAGACCTCTCCACGCATTTGTTGGTACAAGAAGAGGCAAAAATGAACATAAGCATACAATTACGACATTCGCAATATAAAATTTCCTGGTTGGAGGTAACTAGTTTTCGATTCTATATCAATTGAAAGATGTGTAAAAAATATCACTTTGTTTTATAGGCTGAGGTACAAGTTTTACAAGGAAAATTCAAGCTAAGTCAAGAAGGGGATAATGCAAACACCGAAACACAACTCAAAAAATATCAAGATTGTGCCCACGTTGATAACAATAATGTAACGGTTGCAGAGACTAGAGTAGTCTCTGCACAACAAGAACAGAATACTGTTGCAATGCTACACGGCAAAAAAGACAAGGATATCTTGGATTCAATGGAAACTGAGGAAACTACTAATCGCAACATCGTTGTAACACAGATTCCTACATCGAGAGACACATGTATAACTAAAAGCATCAAAAGTGACAACAAAGACAAAAACAGATGCCCTGCAAAAACTGTTCAATTCAACAAGAATATCATTCATATACCGACCAATGCTAATATTTAGTAATGGTGCTTGCTATTCATGCAATACGATTAAATTAGTCTACTTGTATACCTAGTAACACAGCTGTTGCGACCATTGTCATCATATCGAAATAAGAATAAACCAATATTTGTACGTTTTCATACCTCTGTGTTCTCGAGTTTTGTAACAAGAACAATATTGCCATCCTTCAAACGACATTCAATATTTTTTGGAATGGCAGCAGTCGGTGCTAATCGTGTAGGAAATTGGTAACGAACTTTCTCTACCCAAGATTTTTTCCTCCTATCCACTGCAACTTCGTCTCCTAAAACTCGCATTTTCCATCTAAAGTCGTTCACTTCGGAATTCTTCAGAGCAGCAAACTCGTGTAATCCCTTCCCGATTAATACACCGATTTGCGAATCTAGATTTCTGTCGCTTTTCACACCTTCATGCTCTATTACTTTAAGCAAAGAGCAAAATGGCTTTATGTCGCACAAACGTCTGGTTTCATCTCGTAGCTCTTCGGTTTCGGCATTGGAATTAATACATAAGAATACATAGGACAGAGCATCTTTCAACGTGCCATGGAGAGGATATTTACTGGCTTCGTCCCAAAGATCCTAAAAACACAAGTCCGTTCTTATTATAAATTCTCTCCAGAATCGATGCTTTGCGTCGCAAGTAAAAAGATACAGTGAACTGTAGCTTACCTCTTTTATCTCAGCCAAAGTAATGTTACGATTTGTTTCAAATGGTATAACGACTCCATTTGGCATCAAACAAATCAACTGAACGACTTCTGTGAGTGAGTTTTCCCAAAAATTGTATGTATATGCACTTGATGTATGGATCATGTTGCCGGATATTATGAATAAAATGTATAAAAATTCAATGCAACACAGCGGACAATTGCCGAAATATAATTAGTTTAGGAAAGGAGAAAAAAATACATTCTCGAGGTCGCATCGCGACCAAAGATATTCTTTCTTCCTTAGGCAATGTGTCTCCATTGGTTCGAGTGGTAAAGAGTCGCATGACAAACGCCCGTGTTTCTCATGAAATTTTATCCCTCATCTTTACATCCTTAAATACAACTTCATATTTCCTTCCAACTTTTCAAAACTTTCGAACTCCGTTTAATTAATAAACTTGTTTGGTTAGCTATTTGCTTCTAACCGAAATCATCGAGCTTTGCATCGATGTTTACCCCTCGGTATAATACAAGTGTAACTTTGTTTGACTAATCGTGAATGAAATTCATGCGATCGTCTCCCTCTATGTGTGATAACAGCACTAGTCAGCCATTACTTTTACAAATGCATCCCATATCTATATTCTGTCTACTACACACGCGCACACGAATGCACGCACGCACACATAGGCGCGCGCGCACGCATAAACGCACACATGTATACGCAGTGCAGCCACACAATTAACGAAATAAACTGTCCACCTTATTCCTGTTTTTCGAAGATGTTATGAAAAATAGCATTCCGTCTACGTTATGACGTTCTATGGTGCAGATCACAGCGCCACGTAAATATGTGTATGTACAATATATATTCGTCTGTCTGGCTGGCGTATTGTTAACATGGAATACCTATATCTATATTTATACCTATGCCTATACCTATACCAGAGGTGAAACTCTTGTCGGAACCTTTGATGTAAATAACCTCGATGTTTCGAATCCACATATGAACAATGTAGCCCCTCACTTAGATATCTCCAGAGAGGAAATGAGAGTGCTCACGCCTATCTCCGAACTTGACTCCACTGTTTGCACGCTCACGCTTAGCACGGAACAGCTCCTATATCGGCGGTAGAGCCCACTTTTACCACAACAGACAGCACACCAGTTTTAGCATGAAACAGCATGAATTAGAACCTTTACTAGCCTATGGCATAAATTAATTTATACTTTTATGCCAAGTTTTGCAAGAAAACTACGAAAAATATAAATTAATTTGAGAATAAAATCGGCTCTACCGCCGGTCTAGGAGCTGATCCAGGCTAAGATCCAGCACTATACCGGGCACGGTCAAAACCTGGGCGTGAGCACTCTCATTTCCTCTCTGATATCTCTGTCTTTTACACGAGCTTTCTGGATGAAAGAGGACCAATATTAGGGACTTAAAAGAAAGAAATTGGAAATTTTGGAAAACGTGACGATATTTGCATCGCGATACGATAGAAAATGGTGGTTAATTTCAATATCGAATAAACCGTCGCAATTATTTTCAACTAGCGATCATGCATCTTTAATTTGACCCTTCAGAATTACTTAGAGTTCAGAGAAGCGAACAAATCTCGACGGTAAGGCATCGAAAAAATGGTTTTATTGATGCAAACAGATGTGAGTGTAATGTGTAATAAAGTGTTATTGATTCTTGCCGCGTTTGTCGAAAGACCTGATGCAAGTTCTGGTACGAATTATTTGCTTCATTAGTGTGCCAGTGCCATTCCACGTAGCGGCAAAGAGCTCAAACTGTTAGACAATCGTTACCGATAAATAAGGGCGCGCACAGGTTTAAACCACTCGTCGGTGCGAGAAGGCAACAGGATTTGAAAGTAAATTTAAATCAATGAAAAATAAATAACTCGCTTGAACACAGAGTTTATTTTAATAAAAATGAAGGTAAACAACCTCGATTTCTATCGAATGATGCAACATGAAAACTGTACATACCATAACGGTCCTTGTTTTGCGTCGTTTACTTCCTGCGTCTCGGTAATAAGCGACGCGGTTGACAAGATCAAAGGGTGGCTCGTAGATAACGAAACGCACCTACGCGTGTTCACCAGTGTTCACTTATTACGTCCGTTTACTTTGACTTTCGCGATTGTAAATTGTAATGAACCCGCGGTCTTTACGACCGAGTGTCACGTGTCACCGATAATTGTCGACTGTTACCGATGATCGGCGATTGCCCCCGATGCGATGGTCCGTATTTATATGCGCTGTCCTTTTCTACGTTCAGCACTGTCGACGCGGTCACAAAAAAAATACATAGTATCTAAAGGAAAGGTGAAGAGCCGATGTCTTTATTAGATTCTGAGAAAACTGCTTGTAACACTTTAAATAGTACACTCTTAATAAAATGCTTCATAAAATGGATTCATGAAAATTTTTTTTTTAAAAAAGGTTCGAGAAGGTCAAAGATTCGTGTTGTCAATCAGCAATGTTACCATAACGATTCAAAAATACAAGACCGCGCGCTGTGTTCTGAGAATCGGTTTTATTATGTCATAAATAATAAATTTCATTCGTGAAATATCTGGAAAAGTCCTGTCAAAGTCAGGCATGTCAAATTTTTTTACCACCAAGGGTCTCATTAAGTATTATAAATCAATTCGAGGGCCGCAATAGAAAATCCCCCTTTTTAGAGTTCCGATAAATAAATTGCCACACTGCACCCTGATATGACTGCCCCTGATTACTCGCAGCCGGTGTGACTGCCCCTGATTACTCGCAGCCGGTGTGACTGCCCCTGACTACTCGCAACCGGTGTGGCTGCCCCTGAGTACTCGCAGCCATTGCTTCCCCCTTAGAATTTCAAATTTTTATAAATTAGCGTCGCGACAAATAATGCACTGCTTGCGTTTGTTTCGAGATATTTGTTATTCATTATTTGTAAGTAGATTAGCTTGCATGTTGGTTTAAATTACGTGCGTGCCTATACGAACAACTCACATCGAAGCACATCGAAGGTACCATCTGGTATCACCGTACCACCTAGAGTTCTTGTTGTATCTCTAGTCTATGACTGTACGCTATATTATAGTTTTAAATTGTTGGCACTTCTGTTGTCAATAGTACTGATTAGTACACAGTTATTTAGTTAGGAGATCGGTGTCCCAATACTTTTATATTGTATTAAATATAAAAGAAAAATAGTGTCTTTCTCTCTAATAAATTTCTATAAACAATGAGCGTAATATCGTATATGCGTGCTGTACGTACATGTGTATTACGAAATATACTTTATTTGTAACGTAACCTACAATCATTGTTGACATTCACAAAATATACAATTACTTTTCAGATATTATTAGCCGATTCAAATAATCTTCTAAAAAGGAGTATTCATGTCAGTGCAGTGTATCATAAAACGCAATCTGGGATTTACAGACCCAAACCAAAGCAACCTCAACCATTAACATATGAAATGGCAAATCCTCCTCCTCAAATTGTTGCTAGAAAATCTTGGAACTCTTGGAACACCTGTACATGAACAATTCTCTTTCAGCTGTTATTCCTACATGTCTCTCCGTCTTGTAAGATAAAGTTAATTTTTCTATTTTCTTTCAGCAAATATAAAAGATGGTAATAGACCATCGGAAACTGCTGTAGAGGATATATTTATTAGAAATTTTATAAATGGAACGTGGCATGATCTGTTTGCAAGCGAAATAATTATTAAACGGCAACATAATCTGATCAGAATCGCTGGTATTGTATTGCGGAAAATACCACCTCATAGAATGTATTTTTTAATGGGCTATTCTGAAGAACTTTTAAGTTATTGGCTGCATTGTCCAGTTAAAATGGAGATTGTAACAACAGAGAAAAAAGAGGATGTTATATATAAAGTAATATAACTTGACAAAAATGATTACATTTAAAAAATATATATATATTAGTGTAAATAAATGTATTATATTATTAATAAAAGTGATTACTTAAACTTTCCAATTACAAATACCTATATATATGCGTATAAAAACAGCAGTATAAAAGAATTTGCTAAATAAAAATATTGGTATGATTTTCCTTTGAAATAGTTTAATGTTTTGTGTCAGCCTAAATGTAATAACATAAAGTATTAAAGTAGACAATGATTTGCTTCTTGAATATTTTCAATTTATTTTACGTTAGTTAATAAATTGTTACATTCAATCATGACTCAAACGCAGCCCATATACAATCATTGCATTTTCAATAAAAAGTAAATTACATGTCACTTGAAAACAGGTATTTAAATAAAAAGGGTACTTAAGTGCAGACTGACAGAGCATTCAAACATTTTTTTTATATATTCTACTAAACACATTCTCTCCTTCGTTATGTCCTTACAACTCTTGTCTTCAATATTCAATCAGGACCGTGTTGCTACTTATTTGTACTTTCCATAAATCTTTGAGTATTTATATGAGTGTATAGTAATGAGGAATTATGAATAATTATTAAACTATGATTTATTTTGCTACAAAACAAATTCATGATATGCCAGACATTGAAATTATTGCAATAATAAAAACTTAACGTATAAAAGTATGATTAAAATCCTATAAATCTATGACCATGTTGTATATTTCATGTGTTGACGTCAAAATATTTAATAATCGAGTGTTCGCAAGGTATTTAAGAAGATTCATAGATATACATTTTCTAGAAAAGCTTTTTGCACGTGTTGAAACATATACTGTGTCTGTATCAGGAATAAAGAGAGAATTTTAGAAAACGAATCTTGATTCCAACATTTTCACTATGCAAATAAAGAATGTCTAAAAGCATACACGAAATCTGATTGAATTTACATTATTAACATTGAGATGTAATTATCTTTATGACGGACGCAACAATTATGTTGTAATGTTTACAATTGTTTGATCATGTTTTTATAAAAGTACAGGCTGAAATGTGCTGTGCTTGTCTTATTTTAATCTACTATTACATTCTTATTAATGGAAGTCAAAAATTTACATTGTAGCACAAAACTGTGTAGAATGCAATAAATATTGCTTGGCTTTTCATCAAATTATCTTTGGATTGACATTAAATATTATCTTTCATGCACCTACTATAATGTGATTATTTATAAAAAGAATCATACATAAAAGCGACTGTATATTGCAAAATTTTATATTTAACATTTGTTCAAAATGAAAATAGACATTCTAGAGAATAAAATGATATTAATGTCTATAAATGTTCTATATATGTTTTAGAATAAAAAGTATATTACTGCTAAAGTATAAATATATATATTAGAAAATTATTTTTCGGTGCTACCTATTAGACTGATCGATAATATTTACTAAATTCGAAATATATTTTTATGTAAGAACACAGCATATATTATAAGTGTACATAAATTATCATTTTGTGTAATTTATTTAACAAAGCAATATTATTCTACACAGTATTGTGCATACAGTGTATTTATTTACGTATATACCCTTAAATTATGTAGTATACCCAGAATTACAAAGTGTAGGTACATACTACATATAATCGATTAAAGTGTAGAGGATGTACTAAACATTTTAAACAACAGAACTTGATGTTTGCATCATCTAGAATTGACAATTAATGCTTAACCACATAAAAATATTTGCCTACCATCAACTAATCTAAACCTAGCATTAAATTTTCTATATAATGGAGAGGCTCAGAAGATTGAGAATTAACATAGTTAAAAATATCTGTAACATTGGTATTTTAACAATACTAAAGGTTGATCGAACTACTTTGAGAGATTCATTTCTTTAATGACGTAGAATTGTTATAGTTGAAGTGAAAGAACTTCGTAAGAGTTCAATGAATTCTCATTTTGTGATTGTATTGAAATTTCGAGAAACATCACACTCTTATTGTATCAATCGTTGGATAAGTAATTTTCTTGGAATATTTTTAATTCTGTTTTAAGATAAAATTAAACAAGACTTCTTAAAATTCATTAAAATTTTTTACTTACAGCAAATCTAAAAAGATACCTTAAAGTCAAATTGTTCTTGCATTATTCGTCTTTTTATGAACGTGGAATGATCCTGTTTGTAACATGCCATAATTAAATTATAAAATAAAACAATTGCATGTCTTTTTGGTACATATAACTGTAAAAATTATTGAAACTTAGTGCTAAAGAATATACTTTTTTTAAAATCTTTATTATTGAACCATTTTCTATTATACAAGTAAATACAACTATATATATTTTATGTAATGAAGTATTTGCTTAAAGACAATCAATTGAAAAAGAAATTTTGTGCGAGTTTCGATAATAAAATTAAATTAAATGAAACTAATAGTATTCGTTTATTAAAGTAAAATGTTTACCTAAATAGTGGTTCTGTCTAAGTACTCCATTTATTGTCATACTTATACGATCATTTTTTCTCTCTAAACAATTTCTATCTTTTGCCATCAATTATAATTTACAAATACAGACGTACTCAAGCATTAATTACGACATGTAATAATGTAATTTTAATATATCGCTAGTTGACTAGAGTAAATTGATCGGCTCTAAAGCAATAATAACGGATGTTTATTGGTATTAACAACCCTTTTATGTATAAGGAGATGCGAAATGATATTATAGAAACTAATCTGAATGTTTATAAAGGTTCAATAGACTGTTTTTGTTTATAATCTTATGTATTCTCTTCTATCACAAGTATTGTATTAAATATTAATACTGTTTTGTCTGACTAAGTAATACAAAATTGAACTTGATATTTCCTCGCACACAATTAATATACTTAACATGTGTGACTTAAATTTGTTAAGCATTGATATGATATTTCTCCGTTCTTCAAAGATGTCACACAAATTTTACATAATAGCAACATATTTATAAATTTTACGTATAAAAATTAATTATGTAGTTGAATATAAACAGCGAAATTTTTTATGAGAATTCATCGAACTGTGTTGAGAATGTATTCAGTACGGCATAGGACACTTCTAATTCTATTGCTATATTTATTTTGTAAAAAAGAAACCACATTATCCTTAATATCGGAACGAATTAAATCTTTGTTGCTTTTTACAGTGTACTTTGTATTATGGTTTATATGAATTCACATTAGCAAAAGTGGTGTTATTACATTAAAAAGCAGTAGTTCTCAAGTTAACGTGATAGGACAACAAAAAATTAATTTGCATAGATATAATATACATACAAGTCAAGTATTATGAATAACTCAATTAGAGATTTACGTTTATTTTCATCAATCATTTTCCGTAACACATAATCATGAATATATATAAATATTAAAAAGAACTGAATTAATATATCCTTTAGAATGATAACGTCCAATATTAAACCAAAATTAATTATAGGGAAGAGTATTTACATTGAGAACTACTGTGTTTAGAATAGAGTACACATATGATGTCTAAGCTAAAATGTTATATTAATCATTAATCTTCTCGAGCTTCTATTTGATGAAGTTATTTTGAATATTATGGCACAGTCTTTGTGTGCCAAAATGCACAATTAACGCATTGTGTTGTATAGTGCTTTCATTCCTATACATACAAGATGATAGAGATTAAGTGTTTGCTTTTTCATTAACATTCCAAATAAATTGTTTCAATTTGATTTAGTACGAACAACGTTCAAATAATTTATATTACTTTTCTAATCTTTTCAAAGTGACAAACAATTATCTATTCATATATTAAAATATTCAAATTACAATTAGTTTTACAAGCACTCATACTTTCTTGATAAAATGTAATCAAAAGTTACATATGCAAACCCTTAAAAAACTGTGTTCAAATGCTGTGCATTGTACCTCGATAGAAACTTTTATACATTGATGCTATTTGTTCCATCCATCAAAAATAGCAAAGTACATCTTATACATAAAATATTTAAAACGTTATTTTTACAAACAGAGAATCGAATCTGGTAAAATATAAAGATAATGTTACTTCCTTGCTGTAAAAAACGTAGAGGTATTGTCAGGATTAAAAAGTGATTAAATTCTAAACTTAATACATAATATAATATAAAAATTATTGATAATTCTAAATTTTATTTCACTTTAAGAAATTTCATATTATATGAGGAAAAGAAATACAATACAATTTTTTCCCTATTATATTAATGAATTAATTAAAAAGAAAAATATATATATATACGAATTTTAACTATTCAGTGTTGAGCTCTCGAAAAGATTTTGTCACATGAAGCATTAACGTCTATTATTATACATCTTATTGATGTTAAAATAGGTACAGATACCGTATAAAGAATGAAAATTTTAATTCTTTTTAAAACTTAGGCCCCAAATTATGAGTAACCGTTGTAGTATAGTTTGCGTGTCCATTGTTCATTTGATTGAGTAATAATGTGATTTGTGAATAATATATGAATACATATACAAATAGACACTGCCATTTCTATTCTCATTAATTAAAACTAGAATGTAATTATCTACTTTATACAACATTTACTACACACATGACTTTGATAAACTAATTGTATACTACTTGTATAATTCAGTTGTTGTTTTTGTCAAATATGAATGGATCATATGCCCATTTTATTCTGATTATATTTATTATCTACAATCAAGATTATGCAATGTATAGTCGCTTCATTTTAAAGATATTTGAAAATACTATTGTAAATAAATCATCTATTGAAATTTCCTACAGTTCGTGAAATACTTATTGTTTATATATATATATAATACGTTCTCAGTGAAATAGAAAATTTAAATTAATATAATACTTGTGGAAAATTAAAAGATTGTAAAACTTAGTGTGTGTACTATCAGAGAAATGAATTAAAATTTTGAAGTCAATCGTAAATCCTTATAATGGTTAATAAATTATGTTTGTAGTATTAGTATGGTAAAACATCTATTGTAACACTAGCTCGTTACTTTAACTAATTCAATAAAAATCCAACAAGTTATTTGTAAAACATTTAGGAAAAGTATTATGTTATTTGTGATGAAAATCAGAAATGTTTTCTTAATATTGTCTTAATAGTCGTAATTAATTTTTCTAGAAATAAAATTTTTGTGATCAATCAATAAATCTAATAGACTCTCCATACATTTTTATAGTTAAATAGCATTGAAAATAATGAAAAACGTTAAAGCAATTTTGATTAATAACAATGAATTATAAATGCTACTTAGGGTTCAAAAACTTACCAAAAACATTAATTTATATGAATTTGAAAGATAAGTACAACAAAAGTAGCGATCGTACAATGCAACTGAATTAACAAGTAGTAAATTGGTATGGTATATATTAATAACTGGAACAAAATCTAATAAGTGAATGTTAACTGATTTTCACGATGCTATGATTGATGAACATCATTACATTATCATACTTACAAATACACTCACTACAATATCATCTATTTCTTTATATAACATTATCATTATCAATATACGTGGCCAATAAGAACAGATTTGTACTTGCATTGAAATTGTTAAGTCAACTCCAATCACTTCGCACAGCCCAGTATAGCGTGTATGTTTTCATTATTTTTTGTTTTTGTTTTGTTTAAAAATACAATTTCTTGTTGGATGGCAGCATTCTTATAAAAAAATTGGCTTGGAGAATGTTGTAATGACATTTAGGAAGAGATTAGGGGGTTCTTCTAGTAGATACTAACTTGTTAATAAATATGTGAAATTGTTCCAATTGTTAATGTCAATATCACAGAGGCTTGATCGGAATATCTTTTTGTAGGAAAATAGGTATCTACATATTACGATGGTGATAAAGGTTACGATACTCTTAATATGGGAAAGGTAAATCTTAAAAATGCAATACACTATACATGGGCTAAACGCATTACAACACGACTCCCTTCACCTGGTCATTAGAATTGTTCATCAATATCTGATAATTTGTTGAATGTGCGGTAATATGGAGTATTTGTAATATTTGCCATTAGAATAGTCGTTGACTGCGAGTGATATTGCTAGAGCCAGAAGTAAGAGAAAAATGTGATGGAGATTTTTTCCTTATTATTGTTTATTTCCTTATTGTTACTTGGGCCTAGTACGCAGCGGCTGCTACCTTCGTGAGATCAATCCATTGCTTGTTCCTACTGTTGGTGTCATTTCTAATTCTACCAACAGTGGAAAATGATCTGAAATATACATACAAACCGTAATTATGGTTGATATACATATTGTTTCTTACTTTATAATTCGACTTAAATTTCCGAGATTTACCAGATGGAACGTGAGGATGTGGACACCCAACCACTTTATGTTCTCTAAACCAATCTGCACTTAATGGACCCAAAAGTCCTAATGGTACCATACTTTGCTTTGAGTAGAAAATGTAGTCTATTATTCCTTTGAAATCGAATCTGTAAAAGTCAATATTATACGATATATATAAAAAAAACATATGCATATATAATCTAAATCCAATTCATTACTGTAAAACTTACGTGTAATTAGTATAGGGCATGATGTCTTCACTATAGGCAGATGCAAGTTTAAAAGAGTGAGTGAATTCATTAGGTTTGTCGCAACCAGAGATCTTTTGTAAGCATGATTTATAAGCTAAGTCTTTAAAGTCACGGTGATCGGCCGCTACTCGTCCGGATGTAAGAAATTCGATTACTCCTGTTTTGTAATTAAACATAAACATTTGTTTAAAATTTTCAATATAAATCTAATAAGTTACATTCTTGTTTCACCATCTTAATAAGTTACTACATATACAATTAGCACTATTTTCTTAACTGGTTTGCTGTAGGTACATATATTATATTTTCAAATTAAATCCGTAAAAAAATTTAAATATAATTGTTGATATTAAAAGAAATTACATCTGTCTAATTAAAATTAAAGTGCCAAAGTATACAGAGTGTCTTAAAATGGCGATTATTATAGGGTGATTGTAATACAATTATATCTTACCAGAATCAGGTAAGGAATTAAAGTCACCACAAAGTAATAGTTGAACATTGGAAGAGTCAGGCTTGTGACCAAGTCTGAAAGACTGGCCAGCTTGGTCCAAAATGGAACGTAATTCATTGCTGAGCATCATCGTTTGAATTAATTTAACATCACAAAATTCTGGATCCCAGTGGATGTGTGCTGTACATACTAAAATTGGCTGCTGAACTTGTGCTGGATCAGATGGCAGACCTGAAAAAATAATCAAAAATGTTATGTTTCAGAACGAAACTAGAAAGAAATTTGTCAATCTCAAGACTTGTCTATGAGAATGTATGTCTCTTGAAGTTTGATTTTACAAATACAATACTTTTCATGTCAGAAAAAATTTATTTTCCTAATTGAATGTATTAATACTACTCAGTAAACTCCAGATCTTTAAGACTTTCTTATTCCATAGAATATTTTTAGTAATATCGTACCATGGTTGAAAATTACTGCTCTATGAACATTGGTCCCAAAATTTGTACACATCTGTATTATGCTTAAGATTTCAATTTCAACATTTAGTCACATTCACTCTCTCGTATTTGTGTAAGAATGCAGGATAAATTGAAAAAGAAAACAACACAGATCAAATATGAAATATAATTTATTTAAAATCTATAGGAAATAGATGGATTAGTTACTGACATAATTATCTAATACATAAAGTATATTGACGATGTACATGAAAATATCAATATAGTACCTAATTCAAAAGATGAGCGTTTAGAATAGTACTAACGCGTATAATAATTTTGTTTGCATGCATAAAATAAAAAATTGTTAAAAAGTAAGTTTTTTGTGTAGGGAACATTCAACGAAAAAGTATTTCCTTTGCAAAATTCATATGAATTTATTGATTATTAGAAGATCACTGTCACTGCGAAAGCACCGTAAAGAAGAATACAAGGGTAAGCGATTAAGGGACGTTGATTTTCCTCTCCGCATATGGTAGTAAGCAATCTAGACGCAGAGAGCGTTGCCCAAATAACAGTCATCAGCGTAAGACTTAATCCTATCGGGCCTTTCAAAGTAGTGAAAATACTAATACTAGCAAGCGCTACAATAGGTAGTAAACAATATCCCAGAACGGATGCTATGGAAAATAATGTGATATTGCTTCTATGGCTCATCAGTGACAAAAGAAAATACATGAATATACATGATGTCACTGCTAGGCCATAAACATAACTGAAATTAGCTTTCGAGTTTGCTAGTGACAAACACGCTGCAAACAATATGCAAAACACAACTGGACCAGCCAAATCAGAATCTTGAAGCAGATAGTTTGCGTCGTCCAGTTCTCCTCTTTTATGAAACGGATTTAATACGGCCAAGGTTCTTTGTAATATTCGTTTGGGATCTATACCCAGTTCTTCCAAAAGTGGTGGTTCATCCTCTTCGTCTACAAATCCGTTTGTTCCTACATTTTTACATCAATTATTATAAAAAATGTCTAGTCTCGGAAATACGCATATGCGTTGCGTTGTTGATATGATTTAATCAATCACCTTTTGTAAAGTCATCCTGATTGTACATATCACTGTTGTATGTACTCTGGGAGTGGTTGAGATAGCTTTTTTGATTATATGAGGAATAATTGTCAGATTGTTGATCATTGTATGACTGGAATTCGAATTGTTGGTTAGGTTGTCCGAAATCAGAGGGATCGAAATTATATTGTCCTTGGATTGGCTGACCCATATAATTTTCTCCACCAGTATAACCAGACATATTTACAAATTTTTAAAAATGGTTCACAATCGATCTTTAAATTTAAATGTGATCGCTGACAGATGTGATACTCATTGGTAATTGTGACACCACAAAATATCTATGTATTTAGAGGCGAAATGCCGCTTTTGTTTAGGGTACGCAGGTTCATTGTAAGAGGGCTCTGCAGTCGTCCAATCGTGAATATAGTTCTCTATGCTATCGATCATGGGAAATTGGGAGCGAAATTTAAACATCACGTAGGATATTTTATGAGAAATTTGCCATTGTCTTCAATATTGAAGATTTTAATCAAATTGAATTGTAAAAACTCATCACGAAGGATATTTCATGAAAAATTTGCTTTTGTCTACAATATTGAAGATTTTAATGAAATTTACGTGTGAAAATTTAATGTGAATTTAATTTAATGATTCAATTTCTATAGTGGAATAGAATGGGATAATATATTCGTGAGTATACAGGGTGATTCTGGGAACTGGGACAAGTTGTTTCTCTTTTTTAAGTAAAAATAGAAAAAAAGAAGTGTCTAAACTCTAAATATGGTTTGTAGGAACTAATGCCGTGTTTACTCTGACATAAAATGTCAAATCACCCTGTATAATTCGTCTCATATTATACCATCATTTGCGAAATTGTCATATTTGTTGGTTGGAGTTATATTATTTTTACACTAAATGGAAGATCACATATTCTATGTGAAATAAGATATATAATAAAAGTTTCTTCTCTTCTCACTTTATAGTTTTAGAATAATGACAATACTCATTATTATCTCTGACTTGAGAACAATTTAAAATTATTGATATTGATTTATAATTTCACCGCTTGCAATGGAGAGTACTTTTAGAACCACTTTTTATGTTTGCAACGAGTCCACCATGAAAATAAGTGACTAACCTATACAGGGTGTCCCATTTGAAATGAATCACTCGAACAGTTATCTCCTAAACTAATGGTTTCTCGATATAAGGTTACTAATTTTTTTACGGAAAATAATGAATTACATCGATCGGTGTATTCGAAAATACACCGGTTCCATTAAAAATAAAATTGAAAGTGATCTTCGTATGTTCTCTACACAAAAAAAACCATTGACATAGAATTTGTCCCTCCTCGAAATCGTGTAACTTTTGTTTGAAACATTTCTCGGTATCCTTAATAATTTCAGGGATATCCGAGTGATTCGATCCAACTGGGACACCCTGTGCACGAGTCAAGATTAAATGTATATTACTGACAGCGAAAGTCTTAAAGCTGGTATTCGTATGATGCACTGATAAATGCAAAGAAACAAGAGAAAAGAAGAAGGACGAAGGAAGATTAAGGGGTGGCAAGCCCACGCTGTAATGTACTCGCGCAGTTGCACCCTGAAATGCAAGTTAATACGTTCGCGAAAAAAAGGGGATCGAGTGACACATGGGAGGACGGGACTGGTAGATTGGAGCGTGCGATAGGATTGGCAGTCCAGCATGAATTATATGACTGCTCTTATATATCTGGTCTACGAACTTGCACCACTCCATCTCCTTCAGATGTTTCGAATACGCGCTCTTCGACGAGCATCACTCGCAATTAATTAATCAGTCTCTTCGATTTCCAACGAGTCAGATGGTTCATTCTCCCCCGACTAGTTTTGTAATTTAGTCGCGTCCGTACCATTCCGCTTTTAATATGCTTGCTCTTGCGCTGTGCGCGACGTCGCGAATGTTATTATGCCAGTCTCCATCGTAATTGAAACGTCAGCTTTATTTTTCGTCTGTTGATATATGTTACAACTCTTTCCAGAAACGACGCGTCGTAGATAAAGCTCTCTCTGATGGAACGAATCCGATCGATCGCGATATTAAATCGATGTTTTAAGGTTCGATTTTTGAACCGTAAAACGTTTCAGAATCTATATTTTTTTGCAAGTATCGTCCATCCTTAATGCAGTATTGAGATATTGTGCAAGATATCTCGCAGTAAAGTAAAATTCTCGATGAAATGGGGTACCTTGAACACCCGAATATACGCTACCGCTCAAAAGTATCCGGACACTTGCGAAATGTGTAATAGCAACGCATAAAAGAATTATTTTTCTATTTTGTTGCCAACAACTTATGCAATTTTGTTTACTAATTATATCAAACATAACTCTCAAACTTTGTTGTCATTCGTATTTGTGGAACTTATATTCTTTTTCAACAAAAAAATACGACTTAAATAATTAAAGGAAGAACCAAATACATATATAAAGAGGTTTCATTTAGATTTTCCTTTCTCCGATGTCGAGTCACACTCGACAAAGGAGTGTAAAGGGTTAAGCACCTAAAATAGTGACTAAAATCGATCTTCATTATTTTCTTATGGAATATCTAACGCTTTAAGTTAAAAACTGCCTATGTGGAAACCTACCAATATTAGACTAGTATTTCTATCAAAAGATTCTCCGAATTCGTTCTTAGAAATGAAACAAAGTGAAACTTGAAATCCTTTCAAGCACCGTTCCACTAGATTTTGTATTTGTGGATAGAAATTACGTTTCCGTTAACAAGGAGAGGAAAATGTACGAATATGGTGTTAAATTAGTTAAATATTCTGAACAAATGATTAATTGTTTGTCCTACATGATAAAGTGTCCGTCCGTGCTCTTCGATCAGTATGACAGATCACAAGAGCCACTCGCATTACGAACGTAACCAAACTCGGAGGGCCAATCACTGTCATCGTGATTGTGCCATCCCTTCCAAAGAAAGTCTCAACGTTGTGTCTGGAGTTTACGAGTAGCATTGAACTTCGAGTACTTATTTAATCAAGAAATATTTAGTTTTCCTTTAGCCTGGTTAAAAGCATAACAAAGATGATGCTCTTTATGTTGTTATATAGTATAAGTTTTACATAAATAAATTTGTTACATACCATTATCCCATGCAGCTTCTTTCGTTCTAAGCAGCGCGGCAAGCCCGATGTTGTCCTTGGGCATCACTCGATTCAGCATATTGTCCGAGCCCTCCGCGTTCGCCATTGCCAATTGATTGAATTCAACTAAATGCTCCTTTATTAAGGTAAATCTGTTGTGGGACAGAAGAAAACGGAACGTTAGAACGTTCGACGGCTAATATTTCTCTCGACGACATCAAATGCAATAGAGCACTTCATGAAACGAAGTTCCTCCATTCGACTTGTCAATGGGAGAAAAACGTTGCAAACTCGGACAGTCAAACGATTTTCGTGATGCTACTCTAAGACGCCGTCTTACGTACGCCATGTAGAATATAAACTTCCTCTCTGATATGTGTGGCACGTACTGTTGGGAAATATATTCCTCACCGAATACCTATTACTCGCCATCATCCCTCTTACGTTCCTAAACCCTTAAACAAGATTGAATCAACGTCACTAGATAGTCGTTCAACAGACGCTGGACAGGGATTGCGCGAATACTTTCGAGATACTAACAACTGCACAACTATACTCTCCCTGTTATCAAAATAAACTATTTATGTTGATGATGGAATTTCTTCAAAGCCCTGAGTGATAATTACTAGACTGATCTTTATGTAAAATAGAAATTACCTATCTCAATTGCACTCATGTTTCTCTTTCTTTAACACTGAATCTACCACGACGGATTAAATGACCCATTTCAGATTTTTTTATTTTACAATTATTAAGATTGTAAAGGTGGTTTCATGGGAATTGATTGAATACATTTTTTGACTCCAGTATACAGGCTGTGGCCGGACAGGTGGTACAATCGAGCAGGGGCTGATACTACATGTAAAAATAAGTCGAAAAGAAAGAATAACATTTTTTCGTTTGATGCCTCGTTTTCGAGGATATCGATTTGGAAAATGCAGCAAATATACGTTGCTCTATTGATAGGAATCGTCTGACGCATCTGATCATGATCAACCGATTCTACTTCCGGCGTATACTAAAGCACGCAAACCCGACGGATCTTTAAAGTCTATCTTCTCGAAAACGAGGCGTCAAACGAGAAAATGTTATTCCTCTTTTTCGACTTATTTTTACATGTAGAATCATCCCCTGGCCGGTTGTACCACCCGTCCGGCCACACCCTGTACATTATAGTAAAAATTGCACAAGATATACATAAATTTTAATCTTGTTATTTTTATAATACCATACACATTAATAAATTAGGACTGGGCCCTACCCTCCCTACTCTTGGGTCCTCTCCACCAAACTCCTGTGGAGTGTAGCACTGTAGAGGCAAAATTGTAGGGGTAGTGGGGGTCGTGAAGCGACGGCGGGGAAAAAGTTTTTTTAATTATTTATTTTACGTCGCTCTCAACTCTTTGCTAAGATTACTTCGCGACGGGACCTACAGTTTATTAAGGTGGGTTCCGAACCACTGTTGAGAGGTTACGTGTAAATAATTATATACGAGGACGGTGGAAGAAATATATTTAGTTTTAAGAAAGTGTTGTCGGAGGTGTCTACAAGACGGGCGCACGATTAGAACTGACTCCCTAAACGCAAGGGCGGCTGTACGTACCTTCATACCTGAAGGGAGGACAGCATGTAATAAAAATGAAGGGGAACCAGGTATTTCCCAATATACCTAGATGTTGAGTTTTCACAGAGTAAAGGCAAAAGGCCAGATGTTTTACCTTGACAACCACCTTGGACACCACAGTATTAGATTGCACATGGAATAGGGGAAGAAGTTGCCCGTGTCTGTAGTAGACTGTAGATATTATATTGACATTACTAACCCCTTGCAATTGGACTTATTTTAACTCGAAAATTAAACATTCCTTCCTAGCTAGAATAATTCGATTCTGTATGATCTTTCTCATTTTATGGATATGAAATTGATACAACATCTCATACAGTACTGAAGTAATTGATTACATAGTAAAATGTTTAATAATGTAAACAATATTTTGAATAATGGTACGGACTGAATCACTGATTCTAAGATGAGATTGATTAACTTGATCATAAATATAATATTTTGATTATCTGTTTTGTGGAACAAAAAGAATTGTGTAAATTCACACATTATCGGCATTGTTACGGTTTCAATCAATATCATTGTTATTATTTAGGCGATGAAGTTTAGTAATGTTGGTTTGTTCACTTATTAAGTGAAGTGTGACAAGAGAAAATACTTTTATCACACCCGAACAAGAGATTAAGAAACATATTTGGAGAAGTATAGCTGATATTGCCAGAGTGGGAAGACATTATCCTTTGATATTGTTAAAGTATTTTGCTGTGTACGCACGTGAAGAAAGAAATGGTATATGTATTACTTACTTGGCTGTTCGATAGAAGATAGCACAGCCATCGACGTATTTCCGGTCATTCTCCGCCATTGTCTTCGCTCGCGACTTCGGGGAAAAGATTCCATCGTAACCGTCGTGCTTGAGCTCGGGGAGAAAAAAATTGTAGAACTGATCTGTCTCCACCTCCTGCAGGCTGATAATGTCTGCAGCGTAATGTCTGATTTCGTCGAGAATTCCTTTTTTCCGATATTCCCAGTCGAGCGCCCAGCTTGGACAATAACCGTACATCTGTCGGGTCGCGTATTTGTCGCACAACACATTGTAACACATTACTGTGAATATACCTGTAACAGAAAATTCATCATTCTGTAAAGCTGTGTAAATTATTATAAGAGATCGGAGCTACAGATTCCTGACACCATTCGAAACCACTTAACGAAAATGTTCTCCGCGGATTCGTTAAGGAATTATTAACGAACAACACTTTCAAGTACAACATTTTTGGGATACCCTGTGTTTTCAAAAAATATACTTAAAAACGGAAGTGTTCATGCACTTTTCTCACCGACCATGTGAATGTTCTAGCATTCTGTAACATTATAGTATCAGACTCAGTCAGTCCAATGATAGGAATTACCCTTGTCAAGGAAATATATTTTTGGGACATCTTGTAGGATAAAATATTACACTTTTTAAATGGTCGAACACTTCATTGCACACGTAATTATAAATGATACTTTGAGGATTACAAAAATGGAGTTTTGTTGGAAAATCAAAATTTGTCTGTACGTAATAGTACAGCTAGATACGAAGAACTTCGGGCAAGGTGTTCTTTTTTTGCACGGAGAAAGGGAACATCGCGAATTTAATTTAATATTAAGGGCAGTTTTCACATGCTTATTCGGCTGTGCCCTTTCTTCGAGAAGGGGAGCGTCGCAGCATACTGCAGCCAATACTTACTTCAGTACCTCTACACTTTATTGGATTGCGGCAGATACCGCAGCTCAATTATTTACACTCTCTATAGGCAAGTTGCTCCCGGCTCCTAGCAACCGTTCGCAGTAATAGGACCACTGATTTACAGCTTTAACTCGGCCGTCTATCGCGAACCTGCGCTGAAATTAGCTCGAGCGCATTGGTAAAAGCAATATACGGAGATCCTCGCCGAGAGAATCACGATAGCTCTTGACTAAATCATTTCGCTTAATCCCGATATTGTCACTATCGATTGTTCTCCACTTACGCTACTGGAATAACATTTATTCACCACCCTCTCGGCAAAAAGTACAACCTCGGACAAACCAAAAATTTGTTGCGACAATTATTTGCGTATCGTAAAACTAGTTGGTCACCAAAAATAAATTGGTATAAAATAAACATTTATTTTGCTTCTTAACATGTCCAATTACTTAAAAATAATATGGGAACGTTAAATAAAATCTTCAAATGTTTTTGCTGTTTCATGTTTCTTCTAAACTCATGTTTAATATAAATTCATAATATCCGCATTCTAGCTACGAGCTATTGCTAGTGATTATGGACAAAGCCGTTTATAGATAGATAATTAATAACGAGTATTATTAATTATAATAATGATTAAGTTCAACGCAGTGGTATATGCTAGATATTTGTGTTAACAGACAGCAGAGTCGCCAGATTAATCCTTTGCAGTCGGAACTATTTTAACTCGAAAATTAAACATTTCTTCTGACCTAGAATAATTCTATTCTATATGATCTTTTTCATTGTATAAATACGAAATTGATACAATACCTTATAATTAAATTACTCGAAAAGATAGAGAACTAGTATTCCCCCTTGCCTTTCCGTGACGCTGTCCCTTCGCCCTCACCTATTCGCTCAGCGGTGAAAATGTTCCGTCGCGAGTAAATAACGGCTGATTTCGATTGATTGAAAAATATATAAGAAAATTTTAAAAAACCTCGCTTGTATAAAAATGCACTAAAAAGGGGAAAATAATTTTTTTAGATTGGTGAGTCACTCCTTACACACACTTCTTAGAAATTATTTTCTCGTTTTTCGTGCATTTTAATATAAGTGTTGTTTTTAAAAAGTTCTTGTTTTATATATTGTAAGGATGTTGAATATTTGTGTGTTGACCGTTATGTATACTTTTATTGATTTATACGTTATATATATTTTTATCGATTTGTATAATACGTGTTTTGTTAACAAGTTTGCGTGATGTGTTGGTTTTGTTTTAAATAAATGTTGCTAACAGTTCCAAATCAGCAAAGAACGAATAAAGACGTGTTGAGCTTACAATTTCAAGAAAATATTTGAAATTTTGTGAAAAATTGTGTAACTACGGGTCTACTGGTTGTCGAAGGTGGCGTTGGACATCGTCCTGTCTCGCGGCAGCAAATAAAATGAACGTTCCGCGAAATGTAATATTAAACGGAAGATCGGTCAGCGGATAGAACTAGATCGAAGTAGTCACTGAATAGTTCAGGTGACTGTGTACCCCGACAACTTGCGTAATTAAGTAACTTGCCTAGATTTTCTGAGACTGGTTCAGCTGGTGCGACGGGTCCCAGAGTCTCGGAAATGCTGTCTCTTTCCGCAAATGGAGTTACCGGCTTTCACGGTTCCTCTAGCTGCCATTGACAACTGCTTTCTACGCGAATCACGCCGCAAAAACACACCCACACGTTGAATACGAAAAGAAAGAAACGATCTTCCGATCTTCTAAGGATTAAAATCTGCGTCTGACAGAAACCGGATAAGTTTGTTCAGCCGTCCTCGTCGATTTCAAGTAGAATTACTCGACCTCGTGTGTCCCTATCGCTTCGATTATTATTGAGTTCGAACGATTGATCCATGTCTCACTCCTATTACATCATTCTTCATAAATCGTGGTCCTATTCCTATTTCGCAATGTAGGTCGCATCGATCGGACACACCTGATTGATATAGTACCACATTTTCTGCATCACGGAAATGCGGTTACCGTTACTGTCCACAATTCTCTTGGTCCCCTCACTTTTTGCTAAAACCGGTTCGCACTTTTGTATTAGCCACAAACGATCGCACTTCGAGAAGAAACGAGTTTCGAAAATTAATGGAAGAAACAGCTAAATTGCTCACTCGAATTTTTTATCTCTTTCTATTTCGCTAACCGAGCAACCAAAAGACAAATAAAAGGTAATCACTTATTGTTTTTATTGTATCAAAAATATTTATTATTATTACTTTCGAAAACAATATTATTTATGAGTATTACTCCTTCAATTTTAAAATGTGCTCTACAAGTAGAATCGTAAATCAAGAAAAATAATCCACAAAATTCATTTAACCCCTTGCCGTATTTTAACGTGTCAGACTCGTCATGAAGATTTTAACAGAGTCTAACAAATATGAATGTTACGTGTTTCTTTTTAGATGAAACAAAATTTGATTCGTTTGTAATCAATGTTTAAGCATTCAAATAAATGTAGCCATACAAGACATTTCTGGGGATGAAGACGTTTTAATCATTGTAACTATAAAAAAACGGCATGGGGTTAATATACAAATCTACTAAATAATAATAATAATAATAATTTTATTTATTTCGGTCTCGCGGGTTAAGAAATTGTACTTGATTTTACAGATCTATTATATCACTCATCCATCCATCCATATTCCATGGCATCTGTTAATCTAATCTATTCTTATCTATCCTAGTATCTCACATCTAATATTGCCTCTCCCTCTCTACTTTTGGTTATTTCCTTCCTTTTTGTTTTGATGCTCCTGAGCCAGTCTACTGTTTCCCCCACTCTTTTATTTTATACAAATCGATTTATACAATCGTATTATACGATTAAAATTTACGTTTGATAACTGGAAACCGCCGTAACTTTTCGCGCTCACCCAATATTATTTTTCATCCGTGCCTGACCGTTACAATACCGCTGGATGCCCTTTTTCCTATCCTTCATCTCGACCCAGGAACGCGTGGAATTATTTGAAATCCGTTGGTCGTGATGGGTTGATACGTGCAGTAACGCGGAATGGGACTAACGACCATGCCAGCAGGACCGTGCAAATTACTTCTTGCGGCTCTTGCGACGCCCCTGACAATCATAATCATTACGGACCGTGCATGGTCAGACGTGCTGCGAAGCTTCTTTGGAAGACAGTAATTATGCGTCATTATCATTCCGACGTTTGCCTCCCCTCCGATACAATTAGACACTTATTAGAATGACTATTCAAGCTGTAATCATTACCATTGTCACTTTCATCGTTACTACTGACTATACTCGGATCGTCAGATTTCATTAATAACGAAGCCCCTTTACTTTCGTTCATCGGGCGATCGTTAATCTGCAAACCTGTCGCTTGTTAACGCGCGGGACGTCGCGTCGCATGAAAACGAGAACGAGGGGTTTAGAATCGCATGTGCGTAACTATGTCATTGTTAGTCTAGTTCCGCAGTTACCAAGTTGCAAATGTTTATCCGTCAATTGAACAATCGGTAATGCGAAGCACGATATGAATAATGGTTTGTTGTTCACTTAAAATTTTTTTTCTTCTATTTCAGTCTAATGATGAAACAACGATGTAAAAGTTCTGTACAGTCGGAGAGTACATCGTTTGAACAGCTGTGAATTAATATAGGGTAAATTAACCCCTTGCCCTACGATTTATTTTACGGTTTCAGTGATCAGAACGTAATTTTTTAAAAGAGGAGAAAATTTATGTCTATTCTATGCATACCTGTTCTCCAATTACTATACATTAGTATTCTCCAATAACTCAAATTCTCCAAATACTCCAATACGTTAACAAAACAAGAATAGGAAATTAAATAAAGGAAATTAGTAACATACATATTTGCTAGACTCTGTTAAGAATCAACAACACGAGTCTGACACGATATTGTAGGGCAAGGGGTTAATGTTATGACAAGTTTAATTAAATCTTTTGCAGAAGAAATATTAGATTGAGTAATGAATTATGTTTGTTTTCATTTTTCAAATTTATATTGACCGAGCACGCTTTACAAACGGCATTCATTCGTTACATATTATGTATAGTGATAGCATTATCGGGATTAGTATCCATTATTCGGTATGAATTAACGTTTTCATTACTACTGTCCGTTCATTATAGTTTAATACTTCTTTGAGGTTTACGGCGAAAGCTATTTTTAACTTAATCTCACAGAGTACAATTTTTTTACTCGCATTAATATTAGTATTCATTTTACATGTAATACGAGAAAAATGTAAATAAGATTAAATCGAGTAGTATCGATTAAAGCTTTAAATGATTAAAACACATTATAATATAATATATAAATGTTTTATTTATCCAATTAATACGGTCGATTAATTATCGAATGAAAGAATTCTTCCATTACAACTACAAGAAAGTTGATTCAGCAAATCTATTATTAAAACTCAATGGAAAATAAAACCACCTAATATTCGCTGTAAAATGGAACCTGTGATGTTCTACTGCCACGCATGAATGAGGAGAGTTTTGAAATATTCAACTAACAACGTATTGAGTTAGCCAAAAAGTTCTCTCGTGTTTGTGCATCAGGATACAAACGCCCCGTACAAAAAAAAAAAAACAAAACAACAAGAAAACTTTTTGATCATAGCAATATTTCTCGGGTTTATTCTCTCGTTTATTCATTGCAAGCGATGTGGCAGAACGAATATTAAAAACCGAGAGACCCGTGAATTATTGAAGTTTCTTTGAGAGAGAAAGAAATCAGTTTCAGCTTGATTGTTATTGTGTGGCAAGTAGGTGCTTTTGAAAATAAATATTTATTTTGTTCTTTTCTGAAAATATATTTATGCAAGTTGCTTCAAAAAATATATTGAAACAGTTACATTAATACAATATAATCAATGTTTACAAACATTAATTTCAGATTTTCGTACACTCGAACACGTAAAATTAATCGCGAAATTCTGCATATATAAAAAAAAATCACCTTGCGGAACTTATTTCTTTTTAATTGTAGATGATTTTGCAGAATATTCCATATATCTGCTTTTTTAAAGGTCTTGAAAATTTTCGGGTTCCACTTTCTCAAGAGTTAAAGGTCTTATAAAGAGAACTGTGTTTAAACAAATCTTGTAAAATGAACCGTTAAATAAATAGGAGCAAATCTATGGTCTGAATTGGCCGCGGCACAGCGAGGCAACGTGTATTGTTTGCCTCGCCCACGCCCGAAAAATTTTCTCGGCCAGCTCAGAGTTTTTTGTGGATAATACCCTCGTTCCCGTCTTTTGGTAAGTTTCATCGTTTCATCCCCTCCAGGAGGGGACGCTATAGCGAAATCAGCTGAAATTCACTCGCGACGGAACATTTTAATTGCTGAGCGAAGAATCGACACGTGCATCGAGCCTGCCTCGGCCAAATCGCGAGGGTGAGGGGACAGCGTCACGGAAGGGCAAGGGGGTGACTAGTCTCAATCTGAAATAATACTATAAATTTCGAACCCCTACAGATATTGGGATGTAACTTCCACTAAAATTCGTTCAAAAATTATTCTTATCTACTGATATTTATCGTAATAAATATATATGATTTCTAATCACTTTATAATTAATTCATTAAACTTTGTTGTTTTAAAATAAAATTAAAAATCGTTCATTTGCTACTTATTTAGTAGTTTTTCAGATAATTTAAATCACCGATGTCTTCGGCTATAAATTTCTCTGTGTTACTTTAAATTATTCATAAATAAAATAAATAAAATTTAATAAATTTATATAAAAATAATTTTAGACAAATGCCGTGTCTTCATAGTGGGCCACTTTTTAAAAAATTGAGCCCTTGGAAATTATTTGTGCTATATATCGAAAATATAATATTAATAAAATCGGTTTGACAATGACAAAACGGTATTAAAAATTTTAATAGAACGGTTAAGTAGTCTTGACCCATAATACACCTAACTGTAGATGGTCCAAGAAGAAGATGGAGATGGAGCTTAAAAATAATGAATGGCGGATCGCATAATGAGATGATTGATTCCCTGCGCAGCATAGAAGCGTTGACAATAGGTTCTTTTTTTATTTCTGCTGACGGCGGATTGGCTCGCGTCTTTCTGTATTCCGTTGAGCTATACCGTTTTCTACCTCTTTCTTGACGTTGCGCAATAAATCTGTCCAGATGGCATGGTATAGTCATCTCGAGAACGAAACCCGCTGTTTCAGTGGCTCGGCGTTGACCAATGGCCAAGATGTTCGTACTTGGGGCAGGCTATGTTACCTTGTCTCGCGGGACATTTATTAACCCTGCTCTTTTATCTTCCACAATATGCTCCAACCCCCTCCTCCCTTCTGCTTTCTATTCGCCACGATCTAATATTTGTTTAATTTTGCTTGTCGATTACGCTGCTTTCAGTAGAAACCTTTCCATTGGGTCTGGATTTTGTACAATCTCTTGCACCATGATTTACAAAAATGCATATTTTCTATTTTAAATGAATAATTTACCAATTAATCGAAAATATATATTATGTATGTTATTTGATATAGTACAAACTAGTATGTGCAGCACCAAAGATGACATAAAGTTTATCATGACAGAAAAAGTTAAATAACTTTTTTATCGATTGCGGAAAGTATGTTAACATGTCTCAGAAATGCATATTTTCTGTTTGAAATCAATAATTTAGTAATTAATCGAAAATATATATTATGTATGTTATTTGATATAGTACAAACTAGTATGTGCAGCACCAACGACGTCATAAAGTTTATAATAATGACAGAAAAGATTAAATAACTTTTTTACCGATTGCGGAAAGTATGTTGACAGCATTGAAAAATTCGTAATTTCGCAAGTTGCAGCTGGCGAAAAAAAATTAGGCGTTGAGAATCAAAGGTTCGACGTCCGGGCGCAGATTTCCGCACTTTAGTCAGCTGTGCGTTCGTTCACACGAACACGCGCGCACACTGTCAAAAACAGAGGTTGATGCTCCCGACTCGGGGTCCGGTCTCTCCCTTGCTACGATTTCTCCGCGGCTTTTCACGCGTTTTTTACTGTTTTTAATAATACTGCGCGCACTCTTAGTAATTTGTTACGGACTGTACAAGATTTTCTCGCGTGGAAAGAAATTTTATTGCTTCCACTTAAACCTATGTACACTATTTCAGTTCGTTTATTGTTGCGTTTATGTATTCGTTATCGTCGGTACGTCGTGTCCATTCGTGACTATGTTTATCGGATGAATTATGCTTTAATTATACTCATTAACTCGTTGGACAGCCTGTTGCAAATTGCGTTCTCTAGCTAGTAATGACGCGAACACCTTGTATATAATTTATTGAAAAATGAACTTAATTGTATGTTAGTTTTAGAAACAAAGACTCGCCCTCTCGGCACTTGTTAATTTTTTAATAAAGCTCGTGGAAAAAAGTTGGCGAGGTAACGGATAGGGCTGCGGTTCTATAAATTACGTATTACCCGGCAATTTATAATTCTAGTTAATCTTAAATTCTGATTTAACTGGCGAGTTATAGGGCGCAGGGTGTAATAAATTGCTTCTGGCGTTGAACGCGTTCTCCAGTTACCTGATATGTTTCGCAGTAACAGTAACTAAATATGTTAGAATGCGATATTGAGCCCATCAATTTCGTTGAGAAATAGTTTTCCAATTTCGGAGATTATTTAATATCGTTTTATTCATAACCGTAACGCTCTCGGCTCGACGATTTGAATGAACATCATTTAAATGTCGAGAAGCAGATTCGATGTCAGAGATAATTCTTCTCATTCTACTTACATGTTGGCCTCGTCCTGTTCGGTCTCGTCAATGGTATCCACGGTCTTTGTGGCGGGTGATTTGCAGTAACTGTAACCAAACATGAATAAATGTTAGTAATGGCTAATAGTGATACTGAACCGCCGTAATAAGTAGACAGCGGATTTTATGACAGAAACGAGTGGGTGTAATTTAAAACAGTAGAAATAGAAGAATTTGGAAAATACTGTTATATAATTTTCCTTCCATTAACCAGACCTGGATAAAAATATTTCAACTATGAAATACAAATATTTCCAAATACTAACTTCTTGCAACTGTGTTACATATGTTTCATTTGAAACTAATGCTAAATTACTGTTTTAATCGCGTCTTAATCTGGTAATAAATAATTAGCGAAGTTAATTATTCATCGTTTCAGTCAATTTGACGCACTAGAGGTATAAATATTAAATTTTTATATACATTAGGATACTCGAGACCCGAGGAAATTATTAAAATATACATTACATTTGAAAATAAATTTTTTATTTTTGAAGATTTATTTCCCTTCATAATATAATAATATTTAATCACATATTTGTTTATAATCGGGATCCGGTTTATCAAGGTCCCACTATACATTTAATAGAAAATTCTAGGCCGTACAGAGTTGCCTCACGCAGGCGAAGGGTAAATTACTTGACTGCAAAAATGCTTCCGGATTAACTGGAAATTCTTGCCGGAATACTTCGGTGGATGGTTCGTCGGGGCTTCAAATTTCAGAGATCCCGCGAAACTTTGCCTTAACTACCCACAATTTCCCTAGACGCCCCTTAAAATCAAATAGAGATTCGGTACGAGATTCTAACGAAACGTTTTCAAAGTTTTTGAACTCGATGGTCGCCGGTCGATGGTGGGGGTCGCGTCACGGCTTGTCGCTGTGTGGATCTAGCAAACGAAACGCGTCGAATGACAGCGCGAACAAATTAGAAGTTCCGAGTTGCACATGCACGAAGGTAGAGGTTGGTTAAAGCCGGGGTCCCAACTAGAAGATTACTAGCGAACTTTGTCAACTGGCAGGATCTGGTGTAAGGGGCGCGATGTCGAGAGAGAGAGAGAGAGAGAGAGAGAGAGAGAGAGAGAGAGAGGGCGAGCACTCTCCTGGCAGTCTTCAACTCGTTCGTAGCTCGCGACGACGTCGAGGGCTTTGAATTGTTAATTCTGATTACCTTCGCGCCCTGACGTACTTTGCTTCTGCCACTTATTTAATGTACCGCCATTTGTGTCAGAGTTGAATCACGCCTTACGATTCCAGGATTGTTACCGCCGCTTCCGGGAGGCACCTGAACGTTCTCCATTACAGTTGAGTCACTGTATACATCAAGTTCGCCCATTATTTGAACAGAATTAACTTGAGGCTTTCTCTACCAGTTGCTGCAAAATTCCCCCGCCCCAGAATAAAAAATAAGTGATTCAGCATTTCTTAATACATTACCTAATTATTTCGTAATTTTCGAAAGTCTGTGTGGTCCATGGTTAAGGACTTTTTTATAGATCCTCTAACAGCAATAGCATTTGCAATCGTGAACCAACGAGTGATCTCTAATTACGTAATACAATCATTGCCTTTGGAATTATTATATAGAAAATGATTATTTTGACACCTTCTTTTGATACAGCAACAGTGGAGTTGTTTAATAGTGACAGTAATTACAGATTTGTAAACTAACAAGTTATAATGTGATCGAGAACTTGTCTTGAGACAAATGATTAAACACCTGTGAGATAGTTATTGATAGGCTCCCAGTAGTTAAAACGTTAATAATGATTATTACCAACATAAGAAATAAGCATATCAACACTCATAATAAAATTCAATGGTTAAATTTTGAAGAATACAATTTTATTAATTGATTACATAGTCACCATTCTTTTCTACAATTAGAAAATATTGTATAAATACAATATAATTGACTAATAAAACTGTATCCTTCAAAATTTAACCATTGAATTTTATTTTCAAATTCGGACACGAATTTATGCAATCATCTAATAACACATGCACAATTTCGTAATTAGAAAATATACTGGGTAACACGTAATTATCGTAGCACAAAATTTTATTTACAAATTATTTAGTTGAGTTCTAGATAAATATAGTCATGAGTACTGGAACATGATTAGGTATTTTCTTAGGTATATTTTTTTAGGTATTTTCTTAGGGATATTCTTTTCTTCAATTAGAAAAGAATGGTGACTATATAATTTTTATACACTCCACCGTGCAGTACAGTTTGCGACATCCATGAAAATCGGGCACGAACTTATGCATTCATCTGATACAATGTTTCATGACTTATTCGATACTGGCAAAGAAAAAAAGAGTAAGTTTTTCCTCTGAATTCGTGCCCCCTCCCCTGATTGGACAGACCAGATCACAGTGATCATTCGTGACATGGAAGATTCTGTGCGCGTTGTGATAAAAACCAGATTGAATCGAATGCAGCGATATAAACATACGGTCTTCACTAATGTTCCCACCAAAGTCGACCTAATCAGCGATACTGACGCTGCAACGTTGCAGTGATATCGCTGGAGGCAGATAGGAGATCGTGCTGACTGGGTTATTATAATTGCAGAACGATGGCAGGAGGATGCCAGGAGAATGCCAGGAGGATGCCATTGCAAGAACGCTCATTAAACTAGTTCATTACACCTGCTTGTACTAATGGGTCTCACTTACAGGAACCCACGATAATTAAATAGTTTAACAAATGTCACTCTCTTTGTAACTACCATTACTACAGCATATCGAGACTTAAATGCACAAAACTCCATAGTATCACGTATACGCGAGGTGAATTATCGCTAACAATTTTTAACAACAGTTTTTCACAAGGTATAGGACTGCGGATTTTTATGCAAAATTTTGTAAATTGCGCGCACGATACAGGAGCTAAATAGAAATATATTTCTTCCATTATTAATTTTATTATTTCGAAAATATTATATTATTCGTCGATACCTCAGTATTTCTACTGTTTTAAGCTTCATCTACTCATTTTTAAAGCGTAAAATTCGAAAAGATTTCAATAAATTCTACAAAATCCAAAGCACAGATTGTTTATTAGAATCTAAAATAATATATTACACTTATACACAAATTGTAAAGGTGTTTTCATAGGAATTAATTGAATATATTTTTTGTCTCCAGTATATATTGGGTTGGCAAGAAAGTAATCTCGGTATTTTAAGGTGAAATAAAGCCCAATTTTTGTATTCAAGCAATTAACTTTAATGAATCTTCTATCTCCTTTTTAGTTCGATGATCTTTTCCCAAAGAGAATAAATAAAAAAATATTTCATTGATTATAGTTTCATCGCTTGAATAAAGAAATTCGATTTTATTTCATCTAAAAATGCTGCAATTACTTTTTTGCCAATCCAATATTATAGTAAAAATCGCACAAAATATAAATAAATTTATTCTTGTTATTTTTATAATACTATACACATCAGTGACTTTAGATAGTCGGTAGATTTAGTGTTAATATAGTGGAGCATCTTTCGTCAACGTTCGTAAACCACGGACGTCGAAATCGAACGGTCGAGCCACCGCAATATTGAGAGAAAAACGAGCATTTGCTCTGGTGGCCAGTTTCGCCGAGCTGGAGAGCCATAAATTCTTGTCGCGGGATTGAATATAACGAAACCGAGACGGATAAGTCGATCTATCTTGCTACTAGTACAAGGTTACAATTATGCTGATCGAAAGATACCTGGACCAGATCAATAACACGCAAGATAAAACGACTAATTGCGACTGATCGATTCGGTCTAGTTGACGGAGAGTCTTTGTAGTTTATTTCAGTCCGTTTCGGCCACCGTACGTTACTTGTTCCTTTCTAATCTTTGAAATTATTCAATATAACAAGCTATTACATCGAACTTGGCCATTCATTACACTGTCAACACGTTCTGTCATGTCTTTATTCGATATCTGTTTTATACCGTAAAATTAAAAATATTCCTCGGCGATTATTTATATTCACGTATATTTATGTACAGTACCCATTGACCAAATGTTAACTACACTTAAAAGCGATTACAGTTGGAGTTACGTATGACAGTATTTAGAAACTTTTTCATGCCTAACATTAACTTAACCAAAGATCTCCTTTGTCTTCAATGCAACGTAAATGGTATCGCAAGATGAGGTCAGAGGTCACTTCAAGACCACGTTATTCAAGAAGGAAAATTAACATCTACAAGGAAAAGAACAACGATGATTTTGAATATTGAGAAAAAATAACATTTGCAAGGCATTCAAGTCTTCGTTCAAAATAATTTCGTAAGATATGAAAAGCCTCAGAAATAGGAAGTGGGGTAAACTGTACTATTACTGGCACTGCAGTAGGTATCGGCACTTTTGATTTAAACGGCAAATCTAAAGAATTCCCTGATGTAGAAAATCATTTTATATTGCTTCTTATTTATATTTCAAAGCAACGTTGTAAGTGTCATAACAGAGTTTCATATATGACTGTTAGCAACGCTTGTACATCCAGTAAGTTGCAATCCAGTTTAACATTTACTTATCACTGTGTCAATGACTGTACTATTTGTCTTACGATTATTATTCACTAAATATATTTTATAATAAAAGATTTATAACTCGCGTTTGAATTTGCTGAAAAATCTTTATTACCTTATAATAATAAGTTAAGCTCGGTCAAACATTTCGAAACAAGATAAAAAGATTTCTACTACGATTTTGGTTTAGGTTGCCAATCATTGTACAGTTTACCCTAGATTTATAAACATTGGAAATTACAAAATTCCAGTGTACGGTGATTTCTGTAAACGGAAGTACTTGTTATAAATCCATTCAGCGCAAGTTTCAAGAGGCGAGAGAGCGTATTTTTATGGTTGCGCGAAAGAACTGCGCGCAAATATATCGGTCAAGCGTGTTTTACAAGGAATTTTTATTTTCGTTACGAATTTATCGCGAAATGGAATGGTCACTCTATCCTGGAACGAATCGCGAGACAGCAAGTGACAGTTAGGAATTACTGTCCCGCGCTAAAAACTCGTTACCGATTCACGCGTAGGTGAACATGAACATAACTTCGAGAGTGGTAACGCGCCCGGGCGAAACACAAGAGCTACAAGTGCTAACTGCAAATTCCAGTACCTCTAATTGCTAGAATACGAACCACACCCAGACCGATAAGAATCGTTCTTTGTAACAATTGCGCCGCCGACTGGTATCAATTGACCATGCCGGTAGGTACTGCTAAAACGTAACTGGACTAGACGATAACGGGGCTGTCTGCGAAATATCCGATTCGAGACTGATAAATGTTCTGGAACAATGCCAAATCATTGTGAATCTATAAGAAGACTGTTACGTCGCGATGAGGTTACACTGATTTGTTGTAGCATCGTGTCATGCTTCAGCTTGATGTAATTACTGGGTAAAAATATTTGGAAAAGTTTTGGAAATGGTTCGCGAGATGCTCTTGTCTGTATGAAATCATATTTGAGTTCTTGCATTAACTATAGGTAACTACGAAACTGAACCGAACGATTCTTATTCACTACTGTGCAAAAGTAAGAAGCACCCAGTATAATTATAAGATATAATGACAAATACTATCTTTATGTAGAAATTATATTGTACAATGATTTATTGCATTTAATGTATTAGATTATCCGCAATAACACATATTATCAGAACTATTCAATTAAACAGCGGAATCCTTTTTCAAAACTTACCGTGTTCTTATTTCATGTTTTATCTTTTCTATTAAATATAACCGGGTGATTCTTTCTTTAGCACAGCAGTGTATGTACAATCTTGTAGAATTTTGGTGAGTTGGTATTGAATTGTGAAACGAGGTGGTCAGTAGCTCTGAGAAGAATGCTTTTAATTTTTAATGTTCATGGTCTCGTTTTCAAATTAGTCTTTCTAAATTAATCTTCTGCGGTGGAGTATCGATTCTTTACCATTGACAACTCCGAATATTCTACTAATATACTTCGTGCAAAAATAAATGCAGATTGCATCAGTTTAATACGGTAAGAATCTTTTGCACATACAGTAACCCGAATTAATGTTCGGACGCTCTAAAAAAGGCGATAACTTTTTTAATATTGTACTATACGATTTGAACTTTTTTGGGAAGCTAGAGCCATTAGTTTACTACAGGATATGAAAAGAAATTTTTTCAAAAATTTCAATTGATCGGGATTGTGGAAAAAATACTAAAGTTCCATTTTATAACTTTTTTATGTAGGCCTATATTCAAAATTTTATAAATACGTTTTGTAGATCCGTGTAAATTGTATGCACTGTGAAAGTTTCATCGAAAAACATTTAATTATCATAATTATCGGTGACTCGCAGAATACAGAGCCAACTGTATCTAACCACATTACATTTCTAATAACTTCCTTCAAAAAATAATAATTAATCGATAACCACGTAGTGTCTCCAGACAGTTAATAAAATACGAACAATATTTTCATCAAAAAATATGATAATTAGTATTTATTAGAGCATATTTATTCAATTTTGAACCGATTGAAGTGCATGAAACGCACGGGATATCATATTGAAATTAGTTAATATTTAAATCGTTATAACATTAAAACTGTTCATACTATTTGAATAAAATTTAGCTTATTAGAAGGCGTGAAGCCTGTGCTTCAAAATGGTTTTTGTTGCATTACGATATGACGTTTGATTCCCACGTTATCGTTGTGTGAAGACAAAAGCAATTTTTAACATTTCACTATTTCTGTCTCGCTTGCACAGTATGTCTTTCTCTCTCTCTCACACTCGTCACTGACCTACACGCCTTCAGTTGTGGCAGGTCAGTATTTACTATCACTATGAGTGCATACGCACATTCAGTAAATTATTTATGAATGGGCCACCCACTCCGCTCGTCACACGTGAAAAATTTGATGGCTCGTATCTCGAGAACGGATGCAGATATCGAGATAGAACAAAATGCATTGGAAAGAGCATCGACTCTGTTATCTTTCGCACGTACGAACGACGATAAATTCTTTGTTCTTACAGTTCCAATATATCATGGACCAGACGGTATTTAACAAAAGACAAAATTCATTTCGGGGAGCATAAACTATATCACTTATCATTCACATTAGTCGTCACAATTGTTTTGAATCTACAAAAATAACTTGATGAAATACAAATTATTATTTTAATTCATACAATTATAAATTCTCTTATTTTAACAATAATTGTAAATTAAGGTTCCATTACTAAGGTTCACTTACTATTCCATAATCTGACTGTGCTACTATCAAAATACAAAAATATCCAACGCTAAAATTCAAGAACGGAAACCGCAATATCTGCAAAGCGATTTAACAATTAAATTGAACCAGTTGAATATGATGAACAATGTTCATAGTTGTTGATACATGTTCTCATAATCCGCAGTCTAGTTAGAACATTATTGAATATCTTCTCAACTGTTCAATGTTTGAGTTCAACTCCTTCGAGTCTGACGTTGAAACCTTTTCGAAGACGATCATGTCGGACTTATCGTAAGCTTCCATCTTTGTACAAAGAACTCCCATAGGATGGACTGAGATAACGAGTTCTAGAAGTGTACTCTAAATCGTCTGCCGTCGTTCAGGAATAATCAAGCGGTAATGATGTTCGGTGGACAATAATCGGCTGGCTTACCGTCGGTTAGTGGCTAAATCAGAAAAGTTTTCGCAATCTTCTAGGCATGAAAAGAGAAGCTTTCTTCTGCTAAAACTGTCAACAACTCGGATTAGTTTTAAAGTAAGCTTTCGTTCCTTATCCTTCGTCTTTGTCTGATCTTCGTTTATCGGTGAAACAAAACTGAAAAGTATTAATAAACTTTTCCAGAAGGCCTCGGTCTCTCCTCCAACTTATTGTTGATAGGGTCGTTGAAAATTCATTCACCTCGCAACGAACGAAATTTCTTCGAGAGGAAGTGTACATCGTACGTATTAAAAGTTCTCATATTTCTCAATTCTAATTAAGGCTTTACTTCAGCAATTTACTTTCATATCATTTCTGTTTCTTGCAATTCAAACATTTTTATGATACTTTTTATAAATATCCTGCAGTCTACTAGTAACTAGTAATTCAGTCAGAATTCTGATGCAATTTAAACATTATAGCCAACCCAAAAAATTCACGATTACATTCTTCTCAATTGTAATCGTCAACCGGATAATTGATTAATGATTAACTGCTGAAATTTCTAAATGAAATACAGAATCAATACTGTATGCATACTGAAAAAAATGTAACCTCAGTTTTTGTTGACATATATTTCTGTCAATTCTCCATCTCTGCTCTCTGTTTCTCTCTCCCTCCTCATTACAATTTATGGACAGACCGTGTGGCGATTAACTTCAACAATTGCTTAAATCAGTCTCCGATTTTTCGATGGTTTCTTTTCTTAATCAACGATTGACGATTAACTTCATCAATCGATCGAATCAATCATCCATTTTTCAATGATTACCTTTTTTAATCGTACACATTATTCAAACAATCTCGGTTAAAATTTTAATCGATTAATACCCAGCTCTGGCTAGTACTCTCAAAGGAGCCTCCCTCTAATACAGATCATACAATGAATTACGCCCCAATGGTATTTCAAATGGCCCATCAAGAACGTGCACGCAAGTGCGTCGTAACCACCGGCCGTGTCTTCAAGTACACAGAGAGCGCCGGTACAATTTTCAGCGGCATTGTTGGTGAAATGTGCGCCGACCAAGGCCCGGTATCAGTGTGCATTTTCAAAAGTACACGGATGGCAGAGACACGCGTGGATGCTCGAAACTGTAAAAGGCTGGTAGCACGCGAAACACTTGGGACTCGATGTCAAGGGGACCCAGGAACAATATAACGGCGTTGCATAAAGGCAACTTCTCCGCACCTCCTCCCAATACCTCAATGCAAATGGCTCGCTTCGATGCCATTCCCTTCATCTTCGAACCTTCTTCCAGCACGTGCTCCAGAGGCTCAATCCGAACCGCTCGCAGATTTATCGTGTCGCTGGGTTCTTCAAAATGGGAACGAAAACTTTGACCGAAAATAGAGGCGAACGTGTGCGACCGCGAAGATTATTCCCACACAGCGTCGCCAGAAACAACCGAAACTGCTTGTTTTTTCCTCTCCTCCTTTTTCCCTTCAACTATCCCATCTTGCAGCATCTCTTTCACGACTACATATAATAGATAATTCAAAATGTAACTGCGGCAATGAGGTTCAAGATCTTAACCATAATATTTGGCAATGGTACCTTGTTGGAATCTCAAAGAGTTGATCTCATGAAAAAATTAAGGAAGCTTAATTTGTTTCCACCTTTAAATTTCAGATCGTTGCTTTGTGAACCGACTATTGAGGCATGTTATTTTCTTTTCAAGTTTTTCAAGCAATGCAATTTAAAGATTTAAAGTTATGTACTTAATATGTTATATACTTAATGTGTTCTACTGTACCTACATTACTAATGTTCAAATGTAAGATGTATATTACTAATGTATAGCTTTATAACCCCCTATGGGGAGTTCTAATTAAGCTTTCAATAATAAAAAAAAACTATCCCATTCTAGCACCATGTGCACGGTGCGCATACTCCAACATCCCCCACAAAGTCCGTAGACTACAGTCACCGAAATTCCTTTAACCCTTTGGTTACCCTGAACGAGATATCTCGCGCCCCGATACTTCCCGATAAACGCCTTTTGACGAGATATCTCGCGCCCCGATACTTCCCGATAAACGCCTTTTGACGAGATATCTCGCCACCCCATCTAGACACTATAGACAAATATATTTTATAAGTAACTATATCCTGATTTGTAAAAGGGAGAAATTAATGAAATCTTTATTAATTTGTTGAAATATTTTATTTACTTTCTACATGATAAACTTCAAAACATGGTGTTACACATAGAGATACGTCACACTTCTGACAAAAATACCTTGTTTCTTTGCGTACTACGTTGTCTTGGGTACAAAATGACCGAACAGAACAGAAAATATTTCGTCTATAATGTCAAACCACTGGTGCTAGGTGGCGAGATATCTCGTCAAAAGCGTTTATCGGGAAGTATCGGGGCGCGAGATATCTCGTCCAGGGTAACCAAAGGGTTAAACGCACTTCAAAATATACAAATTTTCATGATTATGGAGAAGAAAAGGCCAGATGATGTTGCCAAAATGGGGTTACAGTAAAATCCGATTACAATAAACGTTGTCTAGTGGTTACTCACTCCACTGCCTGTCAACGCTGTGCCGACGACGGCAACACTTTTCGGTCACGCGATCCTTATTTCATTCTGTCCTTTTCTATGTTCGGCTCTCTATTAAAGTCATCATTGCAAACGCTGTCTATCCAGAATACGCTTGTTCGACAGTATTTAAGGATTTACTGTATTTACTTTGTCAAACCTTTAAGGGGCCCATTCACGGTCAATCATATTGCACAACAGCCCCTATTGCGCAACTTGTTGTGTAAAATCAGAAATTCAGAAATTTTTTCTTGCCGATAATGATAAAAAATAATTGTATCTTCTATCCATCTACATATCCATCGCGTTTACTAGTCGTGGCATCCTGGATATTAACTTTTCCATTATTTCAGTATGTATCAATCAGGATTCTACTCAGATTCTAAGAAGTCCCACAAGTGGTTTTCAAATTTGGGACATCGTTTTCGAACTTGTCTATCTATGTGATCCCATAGTTTGACTTCTATTTATTTAAGAAAATTGAATAACTAAATTGTTTACTTTGGTACTATTAGAGTACATTACATACATATTCATAAAAGACTGTAGTAATAAATATTGTTCAATAATAAAAATATACATTATACATTCCAAATTTCACGAACACGGCAGTGTCCACATATTTTTCAGCGACAGTGTATACACTAATAATGCAAATTCTTTTAATGGTTAGGGTTAAATTCTTTTAATGTCTCTATAGTTTCGTTTCCACCCTCTTTAGGAACGAATGCATAAAATCCTTTAGATCTTTCATCGATTCTGGCTGATAACGAGAGGCAATTGGCACGTGACAGAGAGAACTACATTTCCGTAAAACAAATTCTATTAAAATTAGACACAACTTCCTATCTTATCCCCGTTATAATTACAACTAGATTCCGCGATCTGCGCTGACGTAAACAGAGCAGAGAGCAGTACCGCGTGCACGGCAGCGAGCGTTATTTAAGCCGCGTCATTGGAATGAATTGCACTCGTTGAAATTACACTGGTTAAATTAAAACCTTGATCTCTCGCGGCTGATTAAATTTCAACATCCGCCCTAAAACCTACATCGCCGTTTCCATCTCCTTTAAAATAGGAACCGTAGATAGCGGGGCGAAGTGGAAGATCAATAAAAAGGTACGTCTGTGTGCATGTATAAAACCAGAAGGGATATCTATCTGAAGGTATCCTGGATTTTCAGATAATAAGGTGCTCCGGCATGCCATAGACCGCGTTCTGAAAGTGGATGGACCCTTTCAAGAGCAGTCTCATAAATAGTGAGTTTTCGCCCCCAGACCCCACCCGTCCCCACCCTTGGTGAGTGGTTTACACAAAGAGAGAGAGAGAGAGAGAGAGAGAGAGAGAGAGAGAGAGAGAGAGAGAGAGAGAAAGAGAAAAAAAGGAAGAAGAGGAGTTTCATATTTTCATAGAACGTGATGAAAGAAAGTGCGTTCGCTTTTCAAATAACGTGGCACAGTGTGATTGCGGAACTTTGTCTCGAACCGCGGACGCGTACACGCAATTATAAGCAGAGATGAGACGCCGATGAAGGTGTCGAGGCAAAATCAGGGCCTGGGCTCATTAAAGCTCGTTACTCGTTACTTGTTTTTTCAGTCGGGATGGTTTTGTGCGTTGATATCACCGATTGATAAAACCCCGTCTCGTCTTTCTCTCTCTCTCTCTCTCTCTCTCTCTCTCTCTCTCTCGCTCCCCCTTCCTCCCTTTACAATTAGTTGCTTCCACCATGGGAGCAATTACCCGTGGATGATACATTGTAAGTCATCGGCCACACGCACGGGCAACGTCTTTTTCGAGTGCGTATGATGGATCGTTTTGTCGGCTTCCCCGTGATTACATCGCCGAGATTATGGACACCGTGGAAAATTGAGTTCATTCAGGAACTGGTATCGATCTTCTATCACAGACAGGTGAACGTTTTGCATGCCACTGGCGATGGGATTCAAACTGTCTCAGGACGCCTCGAGTCAAACAGTTAAGCTGCCGAGGAACGTTTCGCGAGGCTCTTATCGTTACACTGCGGATTTTTATACATTCGTGACAAAAACGAGCAGGTGTAATCTAAAACAGCGGAAACATCAGACGAATTTAATGCTACTGTTATATTCTATCTTCAATCTGTTAAACATTTTAACGCTTCTGCAGCAAGCCTAAATAGATTATTTAAAACCTGTTGTGTTTAACATGTTTGCACAAATTCTTATTTCAAGACTATACGTTAATATATTAGAGCAAAGAATGGACCTTCGAAAAATTTAGAATAAAATCGTACTTTTTAATGGGAACAGCCTAAGTAGATCCAAAAACAAATGAAGACCGTACTAGATTCTATCGAATTTTATATTCTATATTTTTGTCTATATTTGTTGAATCTTATATTTTTTGAAAATTTTTTTCAAACATAAACCCATAAAGATCCGTGTTTTAATTATTATTGTAGACGGAGATTTTCAGGTTTCCTCTTGGAACAACACAATTATCAAAAATCTTGTAAATAAGCTTTTGATGGCGAATGATTATGATCTCGAATATGTAGCATTTCTATACAGGGTGCCTGAAGAATGTTGTACTTCCTTAAAAGATCCCTGAAATCATGAGTATCCATAAATATCAACAAAATTCTAATGATGCTGAAAACTGCAGTTCTTGCATACTATTGAGATTCCCGTAATAATTAACAATTTGCTTATTCAGATTTCCGCAAGCTATGCTGGAGGAAATATTTTCCCAATGTTGACGAAACATTAAGAAATTGTTCTCTTTGGACGATTTTGTAACTTGTTCAGAAGCGTCTCGAGCATTTCGCAACGAATGAAAATTTCATCTTATTAGACATTTGAAATTGCATTACGTGCGTAAAAGTCGGCAAGTAACATTATCACAGCTGCTGGTGCAGATGAAATGTTTCTCTAAATCGTGTGTGGTCTTCGCTCCTAAAGGGTTGCAGCAAAACATGGCAGCAGCAAGACATGTAATTGACATGTTGCAATCGCTTTTTCTTCTTTCGCGTAGAAAATCGATCAAAATGGCGACTGAATATCGAAACTATAGCGATTCAGTCTCTGAAACTTGATTAAGGTGTAGCTTGCGTTGGACATTTCCTGTTCCAGCACAAAACGGTACTCGTCGCTGCGATGCCGCAACATTGTGACTCAGTAGGAGAATAATTTACCTCGACGCTGCAACTATTTCGTTATAAAATGTACTTTAACAATAATAATTCAGTTCTTCGTGTTTTAAACAGTTTTCTTCAATCAATGCATTTCTTTTCTTCAAGCAATGCAGGTTTTTATTTCAACAGAATTTTCTTTCCCGATGTAAACATTTTCGTTGACAATGTTTTACCAAACAACCTCTATGTATTAGGTGTGCAAATAAGTTCGTTCCCCTTATTTTCCAAATTCAAGATTTTATTGCATAAAATGTAATTCGAATTCAGTGAAACGTTATGATCGAACAAGAAAAAGGGAAAAAACTGATTTGCACACTTTTATTATTGAATATTCTGCTGTCTGTAATTCTATCGACAAAAGTATGAAATTATGAAAAAATTTTCTTTACAATTTTACTGAGAAACGTTTCGACGATTTTTGTTTGGAATAGTATCCGAATTTTCATGGAAACAAAGGAAAAATTTTTTTTTTAGCTTCTTTTACGTCGCTTTGTGAACTCCTATTAAGGAAAAATATACATAGAAACGTATGAGTTACATGCTTTTTTAATTATCCACGTGTAGAAAAACGGTGACAGATTTTCTAGATGAAAAATCTCAAATGAACGCTGCAAATGCACGTGTTTTAGTCGCAGTAGCAAGTAATCCGCAGATTAGTTCGCGTTAAATAGCACGCGAGTGTTTGTAGCATATCTCAATCAAGTGTCTTGCGTATTCTCCACAGTCACCGGTTTCATCCTTATCATGTATCGCTACATCAAGCACTTCATGGAAATATCGGTGGGCATTACAACAATTACAGACAGATGTTCCATCTTTGCATTATCGATAAATGTGAAGGCGCGTCACGCACCCTCGCAATTCTCAAAACAAGTCTACTCCCGTAAGGGGTTAGGCCACAATAACAAGTGGGGAATATGTATATTTAACAAAATAACGGGAAACAAAAAAAAGATCGATCGTCAATACTTAATAGATATTAGAATGAAGATAACTATAAAATTTTAATGTAATTGCTAAGGTAGAACTTAAGATACATCTTGTACACCACTTTGAAAAACGCAACTTTCAGAAAAACGCAGTTTAAAGTTTACGAATGTAATTTTTCTATTAAAAAATATTCAATTTTTTCAAAATATCACTGTGTCTTAACCGATCGACTTAATATTTTTAGAAACGATGTCATGTCATACAATAAAATTGTTACGTACATTTATGGTATAATCTTTGCCATATAAAATACATATAAATTGGTGTTCCGAACAGTTCTTTGATCGCGTTTTTGGGGGCATCTACTGTATTCCATAGAATGCAGCACTGTTTTCTGATTTGTATGTTCCTGTGTATCGATATTTTCAATGAGTGCATGTGGCGCGGTTCTTTGTATACAGAGCAAACAGAAGCTTTTGTCAGCGTGTGGTATTTTACTGGCAACAAATTGCCGTGCAACAACTTGTTTGTAAAGCCAATGAATAATTCCTATCTTACCGTTTCCGTGACCCCGACTTGTTTATGGTGAGCGCGCGTTCTCTTATCTTTTTTCACTGTTCGTTCGCTCTTCTCCCTTCGTATGTAACATTCTTGGCGATTTACTCTTTACTCTCGACATCATGTCCATTACGGCCTGTTACGTGCCATCGATGGTTTCATTACAATTCTACGTATCGGGGATTACGCGTACAGTTCCTCTAATAAGAGCGTTCCTAGCAAAATTCTACAAAATTCTCTCCCGTCTACATACATTTATGACAACATACTTCGACTTCCGCAAAGGAAAATTACAATTTCAACGTTTTGCTTACCGGTTATTCAACATTACAGATCCACGAAGCACTGCAGGTAATCATTTTACATTACTTTGGAAAGATAACAAGATTGAAGTTTCCAGCATTCTTTGTTAGAACATGTACTTCGTTAAATTGAAATCACCATAATACCATAATATGAATACCAAATTGAAATACCATAATAGACTCGAAACAAACCTGTAAAAACTTTATGATCAACCTAACTAAAAACATCAGTTTTTTTCTGTAGTCAAAAGAACTAGATAAAAGATCAGTCTAGGCCGCGATCGCTCTCAAAAGCCCCATTTTACCACGTTTTTATTGTTTATCTTTACAAGCCGTAATTTACATTATTCGGAAGCATCTACCTGGCGCAGCTTCATGAAAATAGCTACACGCGCAGCTGTGTGCTTTCGAATAATGCAAATCACGCCTCGTAAACGGAAAAATAGGACCTTTGAGGGCGATAGCGGCCTAGATCGATCCTTTATCTAGCGTTTTTAACTACCGAAATACCCCAACTTAGTATTATCGAGAAAGTAGAACACTTATCCCGTACCCTTGGAATCTTGGAAAAACGAGTCTACTCCCCTTAACACTAAACCTACCGAGCCTTATAAAACTACCTGGTACATGTTCCCTTACAAAAATGACAAGATTGATTTTATTTAGACCTTGCGCGTCCCCTATTGTAATACGTGCTCTACCAAAGACATCTATACAATCATTCCTTATGAAATCATTTTTATTATTTCAATAATTGTAAAATAAGAAATATATAACCGGTCATTTTGATTGGTGGTGTTCAGTGTTAAAGTGAGAGAGTGTAATGTAGTTTGCATTCGATTATTTAAGTGTGTATCGAGTATAATTTCGAATTATCCAGCAAAGTGTTAGCCGGGACAGACAACAGCCGCGTAAATGCGTAACAAAATGAATTAGTTGCCCCCTCCCCCGTAGTTTTTCTCGGGCGCAAACCTAGTTTGGCATTTGAAATTTTCCTAGGCAAAAGCTGACGGCTCCATCCGCGGAACAACATGCAAATATCATAAAGTACCCGAACTCGGTGCGACCAGAGTTGTTCTTTCACCCGAACGAGGAAGTTAGCCAGTATTTCCGCGTTCCGTGTGCGTACCACCCGCGGTCGCGGACTTGTTTCGGCTTCACCCCGACTGACCTCCATCCATTAGATTACGTCAAGTCAGGATATAACACCTGACGCGCCTCCTGTGTACCTCTCTCCTTCTATATGCAAGATCCGCGCGGCCTGTTCGGCACATTTGCCGGGCACCTCTCTCATTTAAAATCACCTCGAACCACGGCCGCCTCGCGCGCATTACTACCACTCGGTCTTTCGCGCCGTGAAACAAACTCGGAAGTAATTTTCGTCCAGACTAAACATACTAATCCCGAGGAGATTGACAATTGAAATTGGATTATTGCATCGCGAGTAGCTCGTTTATATCGCGTGAATCTCGATCGAGCGGCGAATCACAATTATTTACAAGCCACTGACAGACACGGCTAAAATATTTCAAGAAATGCAATCATAGCCTGCAGGTTTATTATACATATACCATTTTAATCCTCGGACAACGGAAGATTTTTATAGCAATGCTTAGGACCGTTCACAGATCTAATTAATAAGTTTATAAAATTTACTTTTCATGATATCTCGTGTAGACACGTTAGCCTCTCCGATATCATCAATGAAACAGCTATTCAGTTAGTTTAATCGCCACAAATTGAGTACTTAAATGACTATTCGGATGTTCCCGGTCAAAATAGACTTAGACACAGCTGTCGGAGGGGTAAGAAGCTAATTTTCAAGCTAGTGTGTAACAGAATTGTGTCGATTAACCCCTTTTGGCTTCAGATTCATTTTACGGTTCCAGTGATTAGAATATATATATTCCAGTGATTTTTTGTAGTTCGTATACTTTCCTAGAAACGGAGAAAATTTAAATCTATTGTATGTTTATGAATTCTCCAATAGCTGTACGTTAACAAAACCAAATTAAAATTGTATTTCGGTTTAACCCTCATCCACACGGGTAACTTTTGTACTATTCTAAATGAATTTGAAATAGGTACCCGGGTACCACGTCGTGTGGATGAGGGTTAAAGGAAATTACTAGCATACATATTTATTAGACTCTGTTCAGAATCTTCGTCACGAGTCAGACACGATATTGTAGGGAAAGTGGTTAGAAACCCACCTTAATAAATTGTACGTCCCGTCGCTAATAACCTAGCAGTTGAGATGCGACGTAAAATAAAAAAAAGAGGAAGGGGTTAATGATGCAAAAGAAATAGTCACTAATCGCGAATTGTCTCTAAGTACGGGAATGCAGTGGATTTCTGTTTCTATGAGCACCGCTATTCTCTCGTCACCGCTCCATTATAAACAGTCGCATTTAATTACATTGGTTTGATTTTGCCGCGATGTTCACCTCGCCGCTATCCTCAATCTTCACCGTTGCACTATATCTGTACCTTAAGAGATCCCCAAACAGCTCGAACCAGTATGAGCATTGTACAGTAGATAATTGAACCGCTAATCTCTATTATAGTCATTATTGTGTATTCACCAGGTCAGTATTTAACCTTCTGATCGAGTATGATGAATTAACACGTCAGTGGAAAACACCGCTACAGCAGATGAGTGGAGTTAACTCGTCAGGAACATTTTATGATTACATAAACCACACGAACAGAGGTCGTTTCTGGTCAGATAATTTCTTGCTTCAACCATGGACGGTCGATCGTCTAACAACTACACGAGAGACCGACGTGCGGTCATTTACGATTGATACTGAAACACTGGCGATATGCATTTCTCAATCGATGTTTCTAATCAAATTGTATTTCATTACGTTGTTCGAACAATCTGGAATGGATTTTTTCAAATAAATCTGGATTCTGGAGTCAGAGAGTTACAGCCAGAATCGTGAAACTAATTTAATACTACTTATTAACAGTAACATTTTTGAGACTTTAGTATGTATGCAATAGTTTATTTGTTCCCATTACGGGTTACAAAGAGTCCCGTTCCCTTTACAATTCATCTCGTTTCATCTGTCTACTAAATCTATTATAATCTATCGAAATACAAAATCTCAAATATAATATCCAACATTAGCTACAATAGCTACAATATATAAAATATAACAATATAAGTATAAAAATAAAATAAAATAAAATATAAAATATCAAGATATAAACGATAAATCAAACATATAAAAAAACATATAAATATATTATATGTTTTGAGACTTTAGAGAAAAGCAGAAATGCAAATTTCGGAGATGTACAAAAACAAAATCGTGTATTAGTAAAAAGACTAAAATATTATTTTTTCTTATTTATTTATGATAAACCTAGAGTTTCCGACACTGGGCGAACTACCCCTAATATTTGAATTATCTCTCTGATCAGTTCAGATAATCGAGGTTCTCCTGTAATAAAAAAGTGTCTATTTACTGGACAGGTTACTCGTGGAAGGACCACGTGGAACGGATTTATCAGATGCGTAAAAAACGAAACAAATCGGATGATTTCATCCTCGAACAGCTGATTGGCGTATCGGGAATAGTCTGACATTTGCATAACGAAGAGTAGACGAGATACAAAGCGACTGATGTTGGATTCTTTCTCTTAGGCAACCGACGTCCGCCCTCTCGCGAACTGACAACGATTTCCCGGACATTAATGGCATCGCGCCAGAGCGGAGTCTCCACGGTCATAGATAATCGATACCACCCATCGCGTTGGACCCTTGGTGACTTCGGTCGCAAAAGTAAAAGAACCGGGAAAAACCGTGGAAGTAGGAAAATCGGGAAAAACTCCGAGAACAGAGAGAACGCTTCAAAACGCGATCCACGTCGATTCTTCGTCGAGCAACTGCACCGATATTTACGAGCATCCAATAATTTGTCCGCGCGGTTCATTTTGTCATCCGATGTGCAATTTATGTTTACCGGGCGGTCTCGCGAACGTTCCTGCTGAGTTTTATATTAAAATGCCCGGGCATGATGCAACGAAAATCTTTCAAATATTGTACCGCGGTCGTAATTATTTTGGACCTCGCTGCTTTCGTAGCATCCACTATTTCTACCTCCTCTTTTCAAATTGTATATTTTCGTTTATACCGCAAAATATAACGTTACGGATATCAATTTGTTGTTGCCGTAGCCGCCCTAGCGAATTTCAATAATCATTTGCGTTTGCATCATTAACACGGTTCCAGATTTTTAATTGTACGATTATTGATATAATAAAAATAATTCGGTAAGAAATTATTCTATAGATATCTTTAGTGGATCACATATTACAATGGGAGCTGCACAAAGTCTAAATAAAGTCTAAATATGATTTCATTTAAAAAGAAAGACGTAATATTCATATTTGTTAGACTTTGTTGAAAATCTTTATATAATTCTGCTGTGCTAAAGAGAAGCTTAATAATCTTCTTTCAAAAGCTTGAAAATCATACGTGACAGATGATTTTTGTATTTGCCAGTAAAACGAAGGACTTGTGTGATGGGTGCTAACGGGAGCCATTCGAAAGATCCGTACAAGCAAGGATCAATTTGTTGTTACTTTCTGGAACAATTTCAAGTGTGTCATCTATATTGCCAACTACAGAAATAATAATGGGGGACGGGTTACGTGGTTTACCCGGCATATAGATGTAACAGTTTGCGAATAATGCCGCGATGCAGCTGCAACTCGGACCGGGCAGCGAAATCATAAATCGTCGGTCAGCAGAAAGCTCGGTGCCCGTGACGATCCCGACTGCATTGGTGGCACTTGATGCTCCACGTGCGGTCTTCAGCGTGCAGTGTGGCTACTCCCCATTAATAATTACAGATACCCGTACGGGATTGGTTCGCAGGACATCTGGGCTATTTATTGCCGCGTAATGATTATTTATTAATCTCACTGTGCCGTCGACGGGTATACTGTCTCGCAAACATTTGTCCCTCGAAGAAATACTTTTCACAAACTCTCTCGAACCGCGTCAGGGCTCTGCGCCCCGACCACTGCGAAACAACCTCTCAGCCGTGCAATCTCACTTCGATAGGTCGCGAATCGAACTGTTCAAATTTTTAATTAGCAATAATTGATATTTCATTACTACGGTAATGACCTGGGTAAAAAATATTTCAACTGAGAAATACAAATATTAGCAAAAACTATTTCTCACAACTGTGTTACATATATGTTTCATTCGAAACACTATGTAATTTAGTGTTAGTTTCAAATAAAACATATGTAATAGCTGTGAAAAATAGTATTTGCAAATATTTGTATTTCTTAGTTGCAATATTTTTTACCCAGGTCTGGATATAGGAACACACTTTGGGATCAATTAATTATTCGATAGTTCAATGAATTTTATATACCTAACGTACGTAAACAATTTTGGCCAGGAATGTTGGCATTATGATGACAAGCATAATCGAGGTACTACAAAATCGTGTGTTAAACAAATCTCTACTTTAACGACAAATGTTAGTTCGCCCGTTTATAAATATAGATGGCACAATAAATAAAATGAATATACATTACGAATAAAGGTAAAAGATTTCCTAAATACGATCCGAACTGTATCGTCTTTGGTTTCATTTTACTCGGAAGAAAGATGCAGTGATGAATATGCTGAAAACGTGTTGTATATAACTAACGAACGTAAACAATTTTGGCCAGGAATGTTGACATTATGATGACAAGCATAATCGAGGTACTACAAAATCGTGTGTTAAACAAATCTCTACTTTAACGACAAATGTTAGTTCGCCCATTTATAAATATAGATGGCACAATAAATAAAATAAATGTACATTCCGAATAAAGGTAAAAGATTTCCTAAATACGATCCGAACTGTACAGTCTTTGGTTTCACTTTACTCGGAAGAAAGATGCAGTGATGAATATGCTGGTAAAAGTTTCACACAAATATAATTTTTCAAAGTCCCTGAAAAACGTGTTGTATACAACTAACGAACGTAAACAATTTTGGCCAGGAATGTTGGCATTATGATGACAAGCATACGCGCGTGCACGCAGAGACGGTAATGTCGGTTGACAGATGTTCCGGTTAAAATGGAGATAGATAAGAAGTTCCATGCATAATGCAGGAATTAAAACGTTAACCTCTGCGGTACCGAGCATCAGTAGGAACGATACCCCGCGGACCAAGTTTCCAGCCGCAGTAAAAGGATATTAAACGAAGTTGTAGATCGCTGATAAAGGAACGCCTTTACTGTAATATCCTTCGCGTAAAACAGCCAGATTCCATGTCCGAGATTAAAACACACCGCTATTGCCCAACACGGCGAAACGTATCACTTTATCCGATCGAATCGACCCATTTCCTCATCTTCGAATTTCGCAATCTGGACAAACATTCGTTCGTTTATACCACAAATAAAATATAACGTTCTCCAATGTTTGCCGACCGAATAGTCTTCATAAATTGCACCCGTGTCGCCCGGACCTAGTTTTATCGTCGTTTAAAAGCGAATTTCTGGGCTGGCATAATATTTGAACACCGTCGATCTTCTCGTTAGAGGGTGGAAGGATTTTCGTTTGTAAATATGGAGATTTCGCAAGAAAAACCAACGATAATTAGAAACCTGTTCGCGATGTCCCGACGCGGATCGCGTTGACTCGAATGTCTGTGATAATTGTCTTTCCCGTAGGATTTTATGTCGCGCATGTGTCTCGACAGAGAAATCGAGTACGTTCCGACAGGATTGGCACCATTCATGCGAGCTAGAACGTTCACAGCTGTCGATGGTGTGTTTGATTTGCCAAGTCGTCAAACACGGAGCGGAAATGAATCTGGCCAGACTGTTAGCAATGCGATCGCGCGTTGCTCCATTGCTGACGCGAGGGCCATGCAATAAAAATCATACACGTCGCGTCCCTGGCGACAACTACAAATAAAAAAAAAATATTCGCGCTTGCATTTCACTCTTCTCGCTCGCAATCGGATTGCTGTTATTCTTTCCTGAGTATCGAATTATTAAAGGTAAACAGTCCCATCGATCAACGATGCATTATCACTACCAATTTCTACAATTCTTTCCTCGTGTTAAATGTTAGTTTACTATTGAAAATTGCTTACGCCTCTACAAGACGGTGACGTGACTCGTTTAGTCGCTGTTATGTATGTGAGTATAAATGCACGGGGAAGGAATCGATTCTTGAATTAATCGCCACCCCGCTGCGCTCGACGAAAAACTAATCTCGTGAGGGCTAGTTATTGTTCCTTGGTGGATAGTGGTGTGAGTTGAATAACAACACTTGTGATTAAGGTTTACTTAATCTAAACAGCACTCGTTTAATATATGATAAACTTCTATAATATTTACAAGTCCGGCGTAGCACTTTGAGGGTGATGTTCGTTTGGCGGTTGAGAAAAATCTGACTGGTCTGAGATGCTTTGAAGGTTGGCTAGAAGGTATTTTTTGGAAAAGGAGCTGATTGGTGAAAAACAGTGTTCAGGAAAGGGAAATTACAAGAGAAAGGGGAGGTAGACGATGAGAAGTAGCGGAAGTGCAAGGATAAGATGACCTGAAGGCTTGGTGGGTTGGGGAAAACCATGGTGTGAAGGCTAAGGTTACAGTTTGAAGTGATTTATGGTGGAGAAAGTCCCAAAAAAAGTCCCAAAGAAAGTCTCAGTTTAGGCACGATTTAGATGTTACAGCGAAACGACATTACGAAAAAATAAACTGCACGTGGTTGGTCGGGTGTGCTAAAACCCGGACAATAAATAAAAGCGTGGAGCGCCCACGAAGATTGCGTTAATATGTTTAGCGCTCCACGCATATATTTATAGTCACTAATATCTAAAAAAAATTATTTTATCCTTTTTAGTGCATTTTACCATAAGCGTGGTTTTTAACACGTTGGTCGCGACGTTACCCATATCTGGGTGACGGGTATGCTTCCGTGGGGGCCCCGTCACTCAAATGTGTGTGACGCTCTTCTTGTTCGAGTTAATTAAATATAGGATATACAACATAAAAATATTAAAAACATATTGTACCGTTTTGCGTACCGACGATCGGATTCGAGCCCCGCGGGATACTTAGCCGAATTACGCTGGGCGACCAACGTGTTAAACAGTTTTGTTATATATGTTTTTTATTTCTTCTGAGTAAATTGTAACCGAAAACGGTACAATACGGATCGTATTTACTTGTTTAAAATTCGATTTTGTAGAACCACGATTATGCTTGTCATCGTAATACCAGCATTCTTTGCAACATTATATAGATTTCATTGAACTGACGAATAAGAGATGAAGGGACCGTATAAATAACATTTTGATCCCGAAATGTTTCTCTATATAGCCGCGGATTCGGAAGAGAGAGAAAGAGAGTAACTTTATCCCCCTCATCTGGCGAAGCTGGTTAGAACTGTTATCCGTAACAGTTTACCTTGTAAACGGTAATCAAAGGGTTAATTATACTTCCGACAGATTGTTCATTAGAACTCGCTAATTATGCGGACCGACCGAAACCGTCAGTAAGGCAGCAAGAGGTGCGTACCGGTGAAGAATGAACAGAAAAAGAAAAAAAGAAAAAAAACAAGAAAGAAGGAAAGAACTGCGATTCATCATTCTTAAAGCAAAACGTTCGAAAAGCACGCCACAAAGAACCCGTGGCAACACAACTCAGCAAATACAGGTCGGGTTCGAGCATTGGACTAGCTCTCCGATTAAATAAATCCCAGCTCCCTTTGAGCCAAGCTCGAACCGGAAACAAAGGTCTGGTCGAAGTGTCGTGGAGTTAGAATGGGGGGAGGGAGGGGTGGTCGAGCCGTTGCTGGAGGGAGGGGCAGGGTGCATTCAAAGAGGATTTCATCCGGCAGACTCGGACGATTCGTATCCGACGCGTAATTAAATTCAGCTAAAACAATAGCGGTGGAGGGCGTTGCAGAGAAAGCCGATTTGGAGCGGTAACTGGCCGGCAAGGCCATCGTCGCGAGGGACGAGGAAAGAATGGGCGGGAAGGAAAAGGACGAGATGGGGGCAGGGGCAAGAAGAAAAATAGAAGGCAAAAGAGAAAGAGAGAGAGAGAGAGAGATATGCTCTGCCGTAACGCGAGGCAAGAACAATGCCAGCCGTGGCAATGGATTAAATGCCTCAGCATCGTAGCAACGGTATTTGCGAGGTCTCCGCGATGGAATTGCTCCTGTGACGGACGCAAAGCGGCTTTTGCGTCACCCGCAGTGCGTATATTGTCGCTCTCATGCGTGCCATGGAAAACGCACCGGGTAAATTGAAGTCTATAAAAAATTGTTATCGTTCGGTTCACTCTTGTTCGCCGTCCAAATGCGCTCTAACGTTTACCGCAGCTTATTGTTACCCGAGCCGCAGCTAATGCAGAAGTCGTTTCAATGTCTCGACTGGTCTCGCGTAATTAGGAGCGGGCGCAACGTCGCGTCGCCGCAAGAAAAATTCCGAATCGGTCAATGACATTTCCAGCCGCAGCTTGAACATATTTGGCGAGTGTAAAAATTCCTGTTTCCTGTCCTTTTCTCGGTGTCATGTTACATATCTATTGAAAGATGACACTATCTCAGGAGACGTTTCAGCGACAGACACCGCTGATCTAAGTCGATTCGAGAGAAGCTTTTCAATATGGAAAACGTAAAATTACATTCTCGCCATGTTATGTTAACACTAGACCTACCATCATCGGTCAAAATGATCATTCCCAGATTGTTTATTTCACAATTATTGAAATAATAAAAATTATTTGATAAGAAATGAGTGTACAGATATCTCTAGTAGAGCACGTATTACAATAGGAGATGTACAAAGTCTAAATAAAATCAAATTTGTTATTTACATAAGGGAACATCTACCAGTTACTTTTAAGACTCGGTGGGTTTCGTGTTAAGGCGACACACTTCTTCACTTTGGATGTAGTGACAGTCCATGAGGAGATGCCAGTGATTTCAACAATGGGGCGCACGGAGATCAGTGAGACCCCACTCTTCTTACGCTTAGGTTTTGGCGCGAGCGGTCGACATAGGAGCTTAGCGCCAAAATGGCAGATAAGGGGATCAAGGGGAAAAAGTTACCCTCTCTGCCAGTGCACACATGCACGGCAGAGACGAAACGAAAGATAGCATCGTAGAAGGGAATGATAGGAGTGGGAACACAGAAATGATTTGTAAATAGAAATTATTAATAAAAGATCAAATTCTCCAGAAGAATCTTCGGCTTGTTCTACTTGAAAATTCACGCGCCACACGACACAATCTTAAAACTTCCGAGAAACCAGTTGTTGAGGTATTATTTGTCCGAAGCGTCACGCTGGTACGTAATATCGTCGAGGGAGTCAACATGGCGAACGACTCAAGTGGAATTTTAACTTTCGAAATAGATCTGCTGTTATCGAATACGATGAGTGACGGGACGGTTTGCGAACTGTGACGGTTTTCCTCGTAAGAAATACCTTAATGACAGTCGCGTTACGAGAAGAAGCATCGTCACGCAACAAGAACTGATCAGCGGGTTTTGCAACCTCAGCTTTCATACCGTGAATTCTTTCAATCGATTCAAGATTAAGTCTGCAAAATCGTCTCCGCACGCAACCATTTATCTTCAGTATTTCAAGAATTATTATCTGCAAGACCAATATTGAAAGCGTGTTTATCAGTAAATAATCATTCTCAAGCTCAACATTTCGTTTGATTGTATCGTGCTCTACTTATCGAGAGGAACAAACTTCTATTATATTACGTTATGTTCTTACGTTGTAATGAAATTCTGAATCAAGAAAGTTTATATAATGTTTGAACGTTTACTGCATGATTTTTTTAATTCGGATGAAAACATTGAAAGAAGGTCACCTTTTTGTGTTTCATTTAAGGGAGAAATATTTTAAAAAATTAAAACAACATTTTCAGAACAATGAACATAAATAAACATAGAAAGAAAACACATTCTTAGTTTACTATATACTAGATTTGTTAACTGTATCAGATATGATACACTATGCAGCGAAGGGTTAAAAGAACGGTTCATTTTTTACTGATGCCTCCTTCGAGAAGTTTGTTCCTCTCGATGAGTAGAACACACGAGACAGTCATAAAAACCATTAGACCTTGTAAAAGTCTGTCAAGGTTATTTATTCTGATTCTAAGTTGTAGAATCTCGCTGTAACGGTTTCTACACTTAATTTCTTGACACCCTGTACCTCCATCGGTCGAACCAATTAATCGTTAATAAGCAATAAAGATCTGCAAAACCGTATCGAGCAAGTTGGTTTTCGAAATAACAGCTCGCAATCGATTTAACACTATACCTATATTGCTCAAAAGCAGTCATTTTGACTACTGTACTTTACAAGTACAAGATAAATTGTCGATTTGGCCGTATACTTGATAAGTTGCAGTTGCTCAATAAGCTAAAGTAGTACTTGTTATTCGAATCTTTATGCAGTGATACTTGTTCTAAAAAGTTGTTCTAACAAATTTTTTTCATTGTTAATATTTACTAATAACTTGTTATATAACTGTAAATAATATAAAAAATATTAAAAATTAATTTTAAACAAATTTCTTTGCACATTAGTTATTCTTTCACAATGCAGTCATTTTGACTGCTTTTGGGCAATATAGGTATATATACTAAGTATCAGTCTTTCTAGTGTTAATCATAGATCTAGGTCAGAGGTGCGAATTCGCACACTGATTGCCATTGGATCTCTCTTGAGCAGCGTGCGATGCTTGCCAAGCAACCGCGTCTACAATTGATCGAGGGAGAACTGTCGAAAAAGCAAGGGGGAGGAAAAAACGTGGTTGCTCTTCGTGTGTTCGAATGCGCGTCGTAGGTGTTCACGTTTTTAATGACGGACTGACGACGACGCAACCGGTCGATCCGGTCGTCGCGTCGGCTCGTTCGATTGAAACTAACGCCGAGTGGCAGCTCGTGGACATTGTAAACGGTTCGAAGCGGCTTAATCAGCCATTGTGTGCTGGTGCGGTTACGACGGCTAGTCGTAGGGTGGGGTTGAGTCGACTATGCACGCGTATTTTCCACACACAGGCTGATTCAGCTGACTACCCTGTCGACAGCCCCTTTGATTACGTAACAGGTATAGCTTTTAATGATCCCTTAATCCGCTTGCATCATTAGCGAATTAGAAGAGTACACCCATTCCTGATATTTCCGATATTTCGATCCATTGACGGCAAGGCGAGTCTTAACAAGGTCGTTTTAATGATATTCAAATACGTTGCATGACAGTCACAGTAGAACCTCGTTTGTTGTACACCAGCGACCCCTACCACGAGATAGAGTCGCCAGATGAGGGGAGGTAGCACGACTTCAGTGTTAAAAACCAGTGGCGGTTCAAGTCGAGTGAAGGCCCAAGCGGTAAAAATTTTGAGGCCCTCAAACTCAAGTTAGAAATAAAAGTTGCAAGAAAACTCGGCCGCTTTAGTCCGCTAACGGTTAAATTCGCCATTGTTAGATACCGATAACAAAAACAGAAAATCGTGTTCTGATTTAAGGCGGTAGACTCGTTTACAAGATTACAAGGGTGCGGGATGCCCTTTCTCATTTTTCGATAATACAAAATGGGAGTAGATTTGATTTCTTGTCGGCGCACAGGTTCGATCATATGTTACAATAAACTATATAATTTTTATAATAAAATATGCTTATTCCTCAGTGATATACATCGGTTGTAACATATGATCGAACCTGTGCGCCGACAAGAAATCAAATCTAGTTATCAAAACATGGCGATCGATAATTGAATACCTCCAAAATGGGACTGTTCGAAAACGCTAAACTAGTGAGAAGCGCTAAATGAAAGATCAATCTAGGCCGCGATCGGTCTCGAAAATCCTATCTTTTCATGTTCTGCTTGCAGAATTTTTTCAAACGACCTAATCGTGAACATGGTTCGATAATTTCGATAAATTTCAGCTGTTATTAATCTCAAAGGGGACGACCAACAACAAATTGAAGTGTTCGCATGGAAAGCTGCGGTTTCAGTATTCAAAAACCGTTTCGGAACGATCAAGCGATGCAAGAAGATTCCTTTGTATCGGATATCCGGTCTGAAGAGCGTTTCGAAGCGCCATTACGGATTCCACTAAAAGAGTGCGCGCCTTTGAATTCTTTTCGTTCTCCGGGCCGAACGTCCGCTCTCTCCCCTATCGATTCCTTTCGACGCCGATGTATTAGTCTCCCTTTTGCCCCAGCATTCGTATCGTTGGACCACGCGATAACGATAGATTTTATTACGGCTCGTAATACGTTCTCATTACAGGACGTGCTCGGAAGGTTGAATGGCGCATCTGGTGCGTGTGTATGTCGGTCTCGTAGGTCACTCCTCTCCTAACGAGTCGCTTGGTTTCCCATGCAAGCGGAATGGAAAGAAGATAAATTCAATCGATAAGCAACCTCTTCTTCCAGCCCGAAAAAAAAAAACGATTTAATAACGCGCCAAGGATTTATCCGGGACGCGAAATCTGGTATTCCCCTAGCGGATAATTAATTCTGCCCGCGTGTTTGTTGGTTTACCCGGCCTTACACTATCGTTTCGCTTCGGGATCGCCGGCTCGATCACGCCGGAACTTGAGCACCGATTTTTTCGATCGATAGGACGGACGGACATTTTTCCGATTGAAAGGAGTAAAACGTCATACGGACGCACGTGTTTCCATCAGCTGTAATCTAGTTTCACCACGAAACGAGATTTCTGGTGGCTGCGCGTATACAGGCTGTCCCAAAAATTTAGTTTCTCGAAAGGGGTGATTCCTGAGGATATTCGAAGGAACTTTCTCTTTTCAGAAAATCTACTCCGCGGCTTTTTTTAACGAATTAGTTAACGAAAAAGAATGGGCCAATTAAAGCGCAGATACAGCGGTCCGTGTTATTAACTCCTCAAGAAAACTGAGACGGACATTTCTGTAAAGGAAAGTGTCACTTAAAATCATCTCAGAAACCGCCCCTTTCAAGAAAGTACAACATTGTTGGAACACCCTGTAGTGTTGGGCATTTGCCAACAGATGTTTCGCGTGGTATTTGAAATTGAAGAATTTTGGAAAAATTTATATATGAATCAAATGAATTTTGATGTGACTCTTTAGTCTTTTTAGACTAAATGTTAATTTCATTTCAATTCTCAAAATAGAGGGCTATACGGCCCCGCCTGAACAGTGAAATAGTCTAACTTGGATCAGTGGTTCTTAGCCTTTTTGAAGTCGGAGAACATTTTTGATTGTATGTGAAATTTGCGGAACACCAAAATTAATGGTCCAAAAAAACAAACAAAAATATCCCGCGTAGAAATAAATATATTTTAGAAAATATATTGTAGAACCTATATTATTAAATATATTGTAGAAACTATATTATTAAATATATTGTAGAAACTATATTATTACATATATTCTAGAAACTATATTATTAAATATATTGTAGAAACTATATTATTAAATATATTGTAGAAACTATATTATTACATATATTCTAGAAACTATATTATTAAATATTTTGTAGAAACTATATTATTAAATATATTGTAGAAACTATATTATCACACTTATTCTAGAAACTATATTATTAAATATATTTAATATATTTTGCGGAATTTTGCGGAACACCGGTTAAGAACCACTGACTTAAATAGAGGATGTATGGTCACCGTACCTATAGGAGTTTTAAACGGAAGTTATTTTCGGAACCGTTCCAAGCTCCAGCGCAAACCCCGGTGCAAAGAATCATCCCGGTCCGTGAATAGAGAATTGATGGGGTTCCCGAATGTACGAGAAGGACTGGCACGACGGACTGCGTTGTATCGGTGAGGCTTGTAATGGTATTCCAGATGGTCGTAAAGCTGTCCGCCGCTGGTGGAGCCGCTGTCCACGAACAACATTCCAAGGGCTATCGATATCTAGCGTCCGTAGTAACGTCGAGAGTGCCGATCGATGAATTACATCGGACCCTCCCTGTTAACTACCAACGCCGCTTAACCGAATCACCCTTCTTTCCCCGATCGATACGATCGATTCGATTTGCAACGCGAGAAACTTCCAACTGCCGCGCCGTGCTGCTCCGCGCCCCACAGTGCGATCGCTGATAAACCTCATCCCCTTGCTCGTCCCATGCGATCCGAACAGTATCTTAGACGACTTTCGAACGTGTGAAAGTTTTGTTCGGGGTCATGGTCTTTCAATTTGTCGGGGGGCGAATAAACAAGGTCACGAGTCCTCGTCGTACAATATAGAGTCGCTAGATTAACCCTTGTGTAGTCATTGACTACACCAGAATTTTCATTGTTGTTAAATAAGGCGTTCTATTCTGGTATGTCAGATATGTAGCGACAAATTAAATTTGTATTCATTATACTGTTCAATAAATTTCAACTTTTTTCATGTTTCCATATAACTGTTGGGTGGATCTTATAGAGTTTTTCGCGCTGATTCCGAATCTGGTCTTAATTTTTCTCAGAAACATGAGTTTGAAAATAAGACATTTTTCGACTTTGAACAAATATTGTGATGTTATTATATAAGATATTGTATTGTTCTTTACAGTGAAAGATTGTTTAGACTTTCCCGAATACAGCGATGTGCTATAGTAATACATTATGATTGTCTAAATATGTTTAAACAATCGTTAAAGACGGAGAGGCACCACTATTGCACCATTTTTTGATGATATTTTTCAATTTATCTGAAAAATTAAGGGTCCAGCGAAAAATCGGGAAATGGGATTCGGGAAAGTCTAGAGAATCTTTCGCTGTAAAGAACAATACAATATCTTATATAATAACATCACAATATTTGTTCAAAGTCGAAAAATATGTCTTTTTTTCAAACTCATGTTTCTCAAGAACTGTGCGTGTAGGAGAAAAAATAAGACCAGACTCGGAATCAGCGCGAAAAACTCTATAAGATCCACCCAACAGTTATATGGAATCATTTTTGTTGTTGGACAGTGTTTAGATACTCTTAATGATCCCTTCCTATAATATACCAAACATTGTTTTAAAAGATCTCGGCGAAAAATTATTTCAAATTATAATTAATAAAGCGAATAATTCTTATTCGTGTGTTCAGCTTTCTTTTTCTACGTCGCTTGTCGACGACTGTTTTTGAGGCGGTTAATGAAGAGTCCCTTACTTCGTTTATACAAATATTATAGTATAGTTTATAGAATTAAAATATTACGCTTTTTGTTCGTATGTACCGAAGAAGGATAAAAGCGTCGCATTATTGTCAATAATGCATATTGGCAATTCTGTTTCTGGATCAAAAAGAAAACTCGACATTGTTGATTTCCATAATCAATCAAAATCTGGCATTGAGGAGTAGACTCCTTTTTCGAGGATTGCAAGGGTGCGGGATTCGCGTTCTGATTTCTCGATAATACAAAAATGGGGTTTATCAGTAGTCAAAAACGGTAGATAAAAGATCGATCTAGGCCATTATCACCCTCAAAAGTCCTGTTTCTTCGTTTACGAAGCGTAATTTTCATTATTCGTCAGCATGATTTACATTATTCGGCAGCATCAACTACGAATTTGATGAAACCATGGCACGTACAATTGTCAAAGTTGTTTATTCAATGTAATGCATTTTCAAGCTAGCTTCGGAATATATATTCATTCGAACATATTAATGTGCAACTATACAGGAATTATTTATGTCACAGCTATTTAGAAATGTATACAGAACGATCAACCATTCAATGTTTAATTTACATTTGGAATCGCAGTACCCAAACTAATAAATTATTATCAATTAAACTGCTAAAGTAAATATAAACATGTAGGATATGATACAATCGAAACTTAATTAAACGAATGTTTAATTCGTGTCTAATCGAATCCGTAGACTCGAGATCTTTATGCAAAAGAAAAATGTTTATGCATCTGTTGCCAAACACAGGAGCTGAATATAAATTTATATTTTTCACTAATAATTTCAATGTCGTTGAAATAATATATAATACTTTGAAGTTGCACCTACTCATTTTTATAAAAAAAAGTGCATAAAATCCGGAATCTACTAATAAGACACTCAGTTTGATCTATAGAATCGATCATTAGCAGATGTTCTAGATATTATGAAACAACCGGTATAATCATCAATTAGGGCTACGCGATTCAAAAGCATCCCCCCGTATACCGAGTTGCATTCAAATGAAATATTCACGAATAATTGGAGTGGCGTAACGAGTGATTGGTAAGTGAAAATACGAGGACAAAGAAACAGCGAACCTTCGCTGTGCAGTAATAAAATGGTGAATTGATATGGATTGAGGGAGGGAGAGAGGCTCTGTCGGTGCATCGATTATTTATGATTTTCATTTCTAAGAAATTAGAACGGAAGTCGACTTTAAAATATTTCAATGGGCAATTGAGAGTGGTGTTGCTAACAGTGTCGCCAGATGAAGGGATGGAGCGTGAATTCAGGGGACAACGTTACCCTCTCTCTGCCAGTACCGGACATACACTACTGTGCAAAAGAAAGAAGCCCCCGACCATGTTTAATAGAAAAGCGTAAAAAAACAAATAAGAACACAGTAACTGTTTCCATGATCTCGATCGACAACTTAGCAAGTATGTGGTCTTTTGTACTTAAAACATTCTGAATTTTTTGGTATCAGGTTGAACATAGTTTATAATAATTCAATAATTTTTACAGACGCAATTATACGAAAAATCTTTTTTCTTGAAAATGGTCTAAACAGTTGACCGAAACGTTGAAAATTTTTGTGTTAATTTGCAAAATTGCTTAAGTAGTAGCATTTGATCGAACCAGTGCGCTGAAAAACACAAATATATGTTATTAAGAACACAGTAAATTTTGAAAAAGGATTTCGCTGTTTAATTGAATAGTTCTGAGAATATCTATATGTATGTTATTGCGGATTATCAATTTCTACATAAAGATATTGTTTGTCATTATATCTTATAATTATACTGGGTGCTTCTTTCTTTTGCACAGTAGTGTGTGACAAAGACGAAACGCGTCACGTGACCAACCCGCGGCGGTAGAAGGGGAACGTAGAGTGGGGACACAGTCTTAATCTAATATTCCAGTTGACTATGTTGTACACTGGTATTCTTGACAGCATTGTATGTACAACTATTTTAGCGGGGATGAAAACTACCTAGTCGGTGAAAGTTTTAATTAAGCTCGGAAAAGTCAACTGCACGTTCTATTGTTCTTCTCCCATTAAATTGTCGAATCTACTTACCAGTTGCCATGCAATTAATGGACACGGTTAAACAAAAGAAGCACGAGGCAGAACTTTTTCCTGATACCTTTGTGAGATTAATGTTTTTTTCCCCTGCGTGTTACGAAACAGCACGTGCAATTATAATAAAAAGGAACCGAGAGGTGAAGTATCTTGCTACACCGAGTCAGAATGTCCTTTCGGATTTCAGCGTAATCCTTCCGCTTCCAGGACACCGTATAATTCGGTTGGGCAAGATTCAAACTGCATCCGTTACGGGACTTTCGTTGCGGATCTAGCGTACCGTGACGTCTTTCCGCGAGCGGAGCTTTGGCGAAAAGTATAATTGGAACCCGGTGGACAATTCCTGTCGAGAGGTTCTCGTTAAGATTCTTCTTTAAACCGGGACTCGATTCGTGGAGGTTCCCGACCAATAAGAAAAAAAAATAAAATAAAACTCTCGTCGGGATATTGTTTCTTTCCGCACACACCCGTCTTCCCTTTCATCCTATTCAATAACTCGTCGATTGTGTCTCTCTGTTTTGTTGATTACATTGTACAGTAATTGTTCGATACACGGATCGACTGGAATGTCACTTGTACCGCGTACAGATACTTTACCGCTAGCGTCGAACTGAGACAATACTAATTCGGTCGCATAACTATATGGTTTTTAATGATTTCCTTCTGAAACTTTCACAAACACATTCGTCATATTTCTCTGATTAAAATGAGCCCGAACACGATAGGATTCGGATCGTATTTACTCGTTTAATTCGCGATAGGGTAGACCATCGATTATCCGAACTAACAATGAATCATTAGATTGAAATCTTTACTGGTTGGTACAGTGAATCGTGTTGTACATATATGGATTGCTTTACATTCAATTATAAAAAGAATTAGAGACCTTCGGTTCGGATAATCGAGATTCCACTGAATCGTGGATTGAACAAGTAAATATGACCGTAATTGTATCGTGTTTGGACTCGTTTGAACCAGAAAACTGTCACGAATATGTTGGTAAACGTTCCATAAGAAAAAAAGTTGTACCAATATTACATAATATTATATATTAAGGAATAGGATCCGCACACGATATGAACGACAATTCGATCCGAAAGTTTTCGCGTACATTGAGACATTGAGGCGTTTTCTGCGAATAATTCTACTTGAAGGGGAATGGAATAATTGTCACGTTGTATCGCGATAGGGGTGAGAATAAATTCGCTCGTAAGTATAAAGTAACTGGCAAACATGTTGCCCCGGTCGATGCTCACCGGGCATTAATTAAATATCACTTCTAGGAAGGGCATTCCTAGTAGACTTGTATACGCACCGCGGCAAGAATAATAATCACCGGGGAATAATAACACCGTGGCTCGGGCGATAACGCTCTCTTTATCTCGCTCCGAACCCCCCGCCGAGATTGCTCGCGGTGAAGTTGCACGCAATTGCTCGCGTATCACTTGACGAACTGCATACTTCATCGTAATAATTATCTCGCTAGATCGCGTGAGCACACTTGTAATACATAGAGCTGTTACAGCCCTCGGCGAAACCGAGTCGAGCATCGCCCGGATCGAATGCTCGATCCGACTCCGATCCATTCGAGTAGCTACAACAAATTCAATCCGACGGGAATTATTTGAATTAACTGGAGACTTAGTATGTCCCTGGGCGATGCTAACCTGAACTCCGATATAACTCTTTCAGCCCTTGCCCAGAGACACAGCCAACGAAAGAATGCGAATTACTGTGACAGAATATAAATTCAAAAGTCTAAAGTGGTGAAGCAATAATATTATTATTTGTATTGTTTTTCGACGTATTCGAAACTATTTTATACGATAATTGTACGGTACTCTGGAGGCTATAATGTGGCTACAAATCACTTTTACATAGGTGGTGGAGCTCCAATGATTTCAAGGTGCATCTCCACTTTCTTAAGTAGAATATTGAGAAGCATTGACTGACATGCACGAAAGGACACCGTTTAAGAAAGTGGAGGTAACCTTTAAAACTGCGAAACTCCTCCACTTATAAGTGGAAATTTTGTATACAAAATTTATTGCAGCCACATTATAACCCTTTTCACACCAGAAAATGGTGCTCTTAGAGGGGCACATATTTTTCATCAAGTTATTTTGCATCGAAGCACGTTGCATCATCGTTAGGGTAGATTTACAACAGGAGAAAAACTATTGTGAAAGAGAAATATTATTTATTCGCACACGAAATAGGTACGTACGATTCCATACGCAAATAAGGCATTTTAATTGTGGCAATAATTTTCGTCGACCAGTTTCTTGTCTAAGCGCTGCAACAATGTATCATACACCTGAACCTGGTGAAGGATAATTGGAGCTGGTTTTCATTCGGTTGAAAGATAGCAATCGCCGTGCGACGTTGTGCGAAAGTGAAGTCTTGTAGACACGAGATGTTTCTAAACGAATAAATAAAAATAATGTTAGGTTGGCAACTAAGATTCGCGACCTCCACATTTTCTCAAACAAAGTTATTTATATATATTTTTTAAGCACGTGTATTTTATATCAAATTAATCGCAAAATTCAGAGCTTACCAATGATATACATTTCGAAAGATTATATACTGAATGAGGTTATAATGATACGATCAAAGTTTTACGAAACAAAAGAGAATTTAGTTGCCAACCTAATAATAAAGAAAAAGAGTGAATAGACAAAAATAACAGGAGGAAAAGGAAGAATATTGCAGCTTTCGGAAAAAGGAGACGTCGTCAGTCATAATAGCTGTCTACCCTTCTCACGATTCTTCCAGTCGGATGGCATTAAAGTGCTAATATCCGTATTATTTTTATAATATACTAATATTGGAATATTCAAACAAATTGAATACAGAACATATTACTTACGGTACAACAATGGGCTTCTTCAAGCATTTAATCCTATTTTGAAATTTCATGGAATTGCAATTTAGAACACACTGAACTACATGAATTTGTATCATAGAGCAGCGCCGGCCTTCAATAAACTTTCAATCCTTATTAAATGCATACAGCGGCGTGTGCTAGAATAAACTAATTAGCATCCGTTTGCTCTATCGTACATTCAAATAGCAGCGTTTCGAAGCAATTCGTCCCGGGCTTGTAGTTTAGAGCAAAGTTGGTTCTCGATAAGTCGACTTAGAAGGGAGAGAATGTCATACGAAACGAAAGCTATAAGTGTGCGAGCGATTTAAATTCGATTTATTCGATCTTTTTATGTATCTCGATGTTGAGATAATCTAACGGAAATTTATATGATTTTTCGGAACATTAATTCAATGATAATTTATTAAACACAATAGTACATCAAACAATCATCGTTCTCATTGAGGAAGAGGAAAATTATTTCGTTTATTGTACTAGGTTGTTGCTAACCAAATATTTGTTAACACTACGCGATGCAATCAAGAAGCAATTTTGACCTTGAAAATATGGTCAACGTCAATTCTATAGTTGATTTTTTAACAGATCTCCAGATCTATCCAGAGGTGCAGAATCTACATATAGTGTTTGTATATAATTTTAAAACACCCTATACTATGTCGATAAGTTTTTCAGTCTACCATACTTTTATACCACGACTGACTCATTTCAAACCTTTCGATATGATCGTGTGTATGTTCCCCTGAACCTTTAACCGTGCGGCATACTGCGTGCAATACGTAAAGCCGCAGAAGAAAATTGGATTCCTGACTCAGCCTGTGCAACGCTAAATATGATATATTTAGTTAAGATGATTAAAATTCTATTTCACTGCGGCGTCTACTTAATTATTACCGCGTGACCTTTCCATGAATCGTTGCACTTGCATCCTCTTCCTCGGCGGACCGCGTGTGATGCACATGTGCATCTGCATATCGGATTACTCGAAGCTAAGAAGAAGAAAACGGCCCAAGAAGCGTGCATAGAGAAGGCAATTGCTCCCATAAATATGTAACGCTAGAGATATTTTGCGTTCACGCGTAATTGGCCGGTTGAATCACCGGTGGTTACCACCGCACACTCTGTGAAACGGCCATCACGACTCTACGCGGAATTTTGCGTGGCTGTCGTGCACAATCTTTCGCAATTCTTGGTATGATTTTGGAAACTCGGTAACAGAAACAATGAGAACCATATATCCTCTGTAATAAAAGGACTCTATTGAATTTTAACGAAAATATACTAAATATGGAGGGTTAGGTGGTTACTTTCGTACAACAAATAAAAGTTTATACAAAATAATTGCTTTTCTCGCATAAAATCCATAATACTACCTATGAAAAGTGAATTATGTTCGTTGATTGATAGACGACGTTTGTAACAATTGAATCATTAGTTGGAATAATTGATGTTCTACCCTATCGCGAATTAAACAAGTAAATATAATCCGAATGCTTCGTGTTCAGACTCATTTTAATCAGAGAATTATCACGAATGTGTTTTGTGAAAGTTTCCTAAGAGCATCATTAAAAACGACATAATTTCTGTATGCATATTCACTTGACATGTTGATGTTCGGATAATAGATCAGTTACAGTGCTAAATTAAATCTTCACCGAAGAAACAAGAGCTACTTCTAATGCCAGCTCGGATAATCGAGAATCTGCTGAATTATGGATTAAACAAGTAAACATCATGCAAAGTTTTGTTAATCCATTCGAGATAGTAACTTATGTTATTGTGTAAACTTATTGATATTATAGGGAAACTAGTTTTCCTTCGAATTTCCCTTAGCAATCATTAAGAAGTTTCCGCGCACAACACAATAATAAACTTATTTCGTTAAAAGTTATTGAAGAGTTTGATCGAAGTTGCGCGGAATGTTACGATCGAACTGATAGTTATAATGCAAAAACGTACAGAGAATTTAGTGGAGAAATTTTAGTATGGAAAAAAGTGACAGTTATAGAATTAATGTAGAAGCTGATCTAGGAACCTCCAAGAAAAAGTTACAGTCATAAAACTGACCTACACTACTGTGCAAAAGAAAGAAGCACCCAGTATAATTATAAGATATAATGACAAACAATATCTTTATATAGAAATTGTATTGTACGATGATTGACTCATTGCATTTAAAGTATTAAATAATCCGCAATAACATACATATAGATATTCTCAGAACTATTTAATTAAACAGCGGAATCCTGTTTCAAAATTTACTGCGTTTTTATTTGATTTCTTACGCTTTTCTATTAAACATGGCCGGGTGCTTTTTTCTTTTGCATGGTAGTGTAGAATCTGATCTAAGAATCGTATCTGATACAGACACAAGTATAGATTGCGGATCTTCGTGCAAAATAAAAATGGTTTGGATCAATTGCAAGAGGCAAAAGACAGGTAAATATTTCTTGTTTCTTTAATGATTTTAGTCCTCTGTTTAAAATAGCACTAACCTCATTTCAGCTCTATACATGCATAAAATCCGCAGTCTGCTAGTATAGTTTGAGATTTAGATTCTCCATAACTGTTCTACAGAATGAAAGTTTTTCGTAATGCGTTCAAGTCCCGAAACCGATATCGTAACGGTTCACAAGCTCTACTCGTAACATAGGTTTCTATAGTTTCCTACAGTGCCATATAGTATTATCGCGGAGTCCATGTCCATCTACTGTTAGCCGCAACCGCATGTACAGTACATTTCAAAAACGAATAATTTTCACAAAATTGGACCCACCAGCTCGAGTTTTTTTTCAGTCGTTAGAAGAATTAGTTTACTAACTAATGTGTAAATAATTTTTGTCTAAAACTTATCATTGATCGCAGCTGCGAAGGAAAAAGTAAAGGCGACGATTTTTAAATTTTTTATCTGTGCCTGTAATAAAAATTTAAAACACGTGTTTTGTAAATCTAAGTCAATTATATACATGTATAAAGTTTCATTGAAATCGGTTGACGCATAAAAAAATTATGGGCATCGTAAGATGTTAAAATCGTTGAATTTAGGGTTTCAGATTCAATTTAATTATATTTCATAACAACCTTGATCGATTTCGATGAAACTTTGTACATGTGTATAACTTACTAAAATCTACCAAAGGCACCTAAATTTGTATTACAGGCACAGATGAAAAATTAAAAAAATCGTGACGTTTGCTTTTTTCTAACTAAAAAAATGTATTTACACATTAGCTGGTAAATCAATCCTTCTAACGTCCCAAAAAAAAAACAGTCAAGCTGTTAGGACCAATTTCGAAAAAGTTCTTCGTTTCAGAAAGGTGTACGAATACTTTGTACACTCACTGTAGCTTAGCGTATCACGGAAACGAGCGTCCATAAGTACACGTGATCACAAGGAAGCGTTGATGAAGAATAAAACAGTCGTACATTGTTTAGCAGTAGTTCGAAGGAACAATGTGGGTGCCGTTGAACACTGCAACGAACGCCTACCTCAGCGCCGGCTCATTGTACACGGCCGCGAAGTCTTGCTTGGGACCGCATAAGTCGCTATTACCGTATCTCGTGTCCCGTGTCTGCTTTGCATACAAAAAGTGTGGGCGCATTGTCACGTAAATTAAGATATAAATACAACGTGTAAGATAATGATGGGTCTGGAGATCATCCGAGGATGATCTTGCGTACCTCTGTCAAAGTTAATTTACATAAATTCAATGAACAGACAAAGACCACTCGCGATCTAGAAACGCGACAAGGTGATATACGAGGTGTAATCAGAAAAAGGGACCTGGACTCGTCTTTCCTTGCGAAAGCGTAAGTCTAAGCTCGACGGCTCTGCTGATCGAGAGCAACCCCCTTCTTCCCCGCTGATGCTTCGCGATCTCCTCCACCACTGCACCGGTTTCCCCCCACTATCGAGTATATCATATTGCCCCTATCGTGCTTTCTATGCCCTCCTAACTTCCCCAACTTAGGAGTGGGGAGGATCCTTGAGCCAAGAACAGGAGTGGACGGAGTCCAAAAACGGAAACAGTCAGGAGAAATGCTGAAAGCGGGATTCTGACTGTTTTCAAGGGCATAGTGGGAGTGAAAAGGGCTGTCTCAGACCTAGACGTGCGGTTTTTTAGTGGGTATTAGGAACACCGAACATTTGTGTCCCTCGAGCTCCACACTACCCCCTTCGGGGGGTACGTAAAAGTATTTTTTCCACATGTCTTTAAAGAACAAAAACAAATGAATGGGGAGAGCTCTGGGCCTTGAGCGGTGCATAACATTTCAGGGGTGCAGAGTCCCTTACTACCTCTTCCAGATATAATCTGAGAAGGGGGTGTGCGTAAAGGGGTCCTATGGAAATCACCGACACAAATTTCCTCGACACGGTTTTCACCGACTACATTTCACCGACTCCACATTTGACCGACAACGACTTTGGCCGAAAACGTCTTTAACCGAAAACTACATCGATCGACAACGAATTTAACCGACAACGAATCTAAAATCGTTGTCGGTTAAAGGCGTCGTCGGTCAAATCTGGATTCGGTGAAATGTTGTCGGTGAAAACCGTGTCGGGGAAATTTGTGTCGGTGATTTCCATGGGACCCCCGTAAAGGACATTTCCCCACCGCCCTAAAACAAAAAAAGGAGCGGGGAGAGCTCAGGAGTAGGAAGAGGTAACTTTTTCTCCTGAATTCGTGCTCCTGGTGTTTATGGAGTTAAAAAGAGCCGCTAGGTAAATTCCGAGGGATATTATTCATTTCGATCAATAGCAAAGTCACGGGCTGTGACTACTAAGAGAAACTAGCGCAGGAAGAAAAGAAAGAAGCCAGCAGGCAGCTGTCTCGATGATTCGCTCGTGCTTTATGGAGCGTGCGAATAAAGCGGGACCGAGGAGCATTGCAAATATGAGCTTTCCGCGGTCGTAAAGGACACACAAGTGACGCTTTCCAATGTAGGAATATCGTCGCGGCACTCCCGTAATGGCGGTCGTCGTATTCTATCTTCCTCTCATCGTTTTATGCACGGAAATCTTCGCGGAGGTGGTGAATTCCACATGTACGCTTCCTGTAAATCATTTTACGATCTTTTGCTGGCTACCGTGCTGGCAACGATACAGCGGCAAGGGATTTCAGCGTATTTACACTTGTCCTTGAATAGGTCGCCACTGTGGAAGCATTGTAACATTACCATGTCGACATGCTTGACCTGCACTGCGATCTTCTCAGAGAAATTTTCAATTTTTCGAATATTTTCCACGCGGACGAGACACGCAATAAACACCTCTTGCGCGAATCTCGGTATACAATATTAGATTCTTTTCTCACACACGTTGATCACATCAATGTTTTAGTTTCAATAAGGTAATTACTGGGTCGTCAAGAAAGTAATTTCGGTATTTTAATTAAAGTTTTTTACTCACGCAATGAACTTTAACGAACAAGATATTTTCCTTTTTGTTCGATCATCTTTTGCCAAAAAGAATAAATAAGGACATATTTTATTGATTAAAGTTTATCGCGTTTCTCGTGTTCTTCATGTTTCTCGGAGTACGACGACTATCGTGTACATCTCATGTATCGAGAGACATCGCTGTATTGTTGCTCTTCTTCCTGCTGTTCGCATGAGTCGAGTCGACGAAAATCGTGCCTGTCAATCAACAACATTTCACGCCGTACGACATCCCCCCAGTTAGATATCACGTTGCGTGAAACGCGAAAAGCGGTCGAGCAAAAGACTTTCGCGTAAACGCGAGAAAGAGTCAGTTTCGTGGTATTACTGTATTATCCCAAGCGACAATTTGTGTCGGCGTCAGGGCCGTATACTGGAGATTGATATCCCCGCTGAACCAACAAATAGCTACAATTCGTCCCTTGAAAACCGTAATACGCATCCGCTTGGTTGCCTGCCGAGGTTCATGTGCTCTCCTGTTTCACGCGTGCACACGTGTTGGTGCATACATTTCGTACACGTGCACGCTCGATGGACATCTACAGGCTGCCCCATAATACGCGTAAACCACTTAGAGCATTTGACGCGTAGCAATTCCAAGAAAATAGATTTTAGTTCTCTCGAACAATTTCTGTCTTTATTCCCAACTATCAAGCCATAAGCTTCATACTTTCCACACTCTTCTTCGCTATACTTCTTACCCCGTTCTACGTTTTCATCCTGCTGGAAACACTCCTCAACGACAGACACGAAACATACATTTCAAGAAAAAGAAGCTACACTCTAGAATTCATTTTACAACCTGTTAGAAGCGTCTAGAATGACAAATTCTTTAATCGAGAAAATCTTTATCAACTTGTGCAGTAAAGCCACGATCCAAGAAAACGGAAACCGTAGCATACACGCAAAACGAGTATCCCCTCCACTGTCGAGTATATCGGTGTGAACCGCTACTAATCCGGTTACAAAACTTCTTTATTTTCCATTATTATTTTACGGGACTTTGAACAAATTATTTCTGATATTTTTCTGATTAAAATGACACTAAACATTGTATCGTTTGAACTGTGTATTGAGTTATAACTCGGTTCTATAACTGCAATTTGGGACGTTACGTAACGTTAACTTCAGTTACGTCCACTTCAGCTGTACGGTTCCTAATAAAACCAAACTAATCCGATTACAAAACTTCTTTATTTTGCATTATCTTTTTACGGAACTTTTACCAATTTATATCTGACACTTTTCTGGTTAAAATGACACTAAACACGGTATCATTTGAACTGTATTTAGTAGTTTACAGACTGTAGAATCCCAGGATCTGAGAAACAGAACTCGTGGAGTTTCTCTTAGATCAAGACTTCACTGTACACATTCCCTTAAAGATTTCTATAACTGCAATTTGGGACGTTACGTAACGTTAAGTTGTTTAGAAGCACTTATTTTAACAGAGATTCTGCACTTGAGCTGTACGGTTCCTCATAAAACCAAACTAATCCGATTACAAAACTTCTTTATTTTGCATTATCTTTTTACGGAACTTTTACCAACTAATATATGACATTTTTCTGGTTAAAATGACACTAAACACGGTATAATTTGAACTGTATTTAGTAGTTTACAGACTGTAGAATCCCAGGATCTGAGAAACATAACTCGTGGAGTTTCTCTTAGATCAAGACTTCACTGTACACGTTTCCTTAAAGATTTCTATAACTGCAATTTGGGACGTTACGTAACGTTAAGTTGTTTAGAAGCACTTATTTTAACAGAGATTCTGCACTTGAGCTGTACGGTTCCTCATAAAACCAAAGATTTTATGAGGCATCCTGTATAGTACATATGACACCAGGCGCATATTTATGTATAAATATACATAGACCTTGACAAAGAGACTCGCATGCTGCTCCACATGTACGAGCGTAACTTCTGGGTGGCAGAACGTAATTACCATAAGTCGTGAAATATGACTTCATGATGACGCGACGGTACGACAAATGGAGCAGGGCTGCCCCATAATGGCGACCGACATTGCACCCTTTAGTTCCCTCTTCTTGTCGATGCTATTTGCTTCTTGTAGCTAACGTAGTCGCCGGAAATAAATCTTTATTGAATAGGCAAGACGGAAGAAATAATTCCAGAGTTTGCTACAGGCGTCACATTAACGACAATGGATAAAACATTCTGACGTTGTAAACGGCACTGCACGCAACTGCCTTTGCGAATCAACAGTTTCAGTTTCAACCAAGACGCATTTGCGAATATATGCGCCAGGATAAGGGGAAAAAAGAGAACGAAACGGGACGCGCGCGAGCGTTTCTGAAATTAGGTTTGAACCAAGGGGACGCATTGAGTAGATTCTCATGTAATCGAAAATAGACACAGCTTAGTGGATCGCGGTTCATGATTCCGGCTAGCCAGCCAAACATTACCGCTGCGTGGCGGGCATTAATTAATTCGATACACTCGATGGGAATACACGCAATTGCGGTGAATTCGCGTCAGATATGATCGTGGTCGGAAACACGCGAGTAGCCCTAAATGCCGTCGAAAGTTGCCGCAAACTCGATCAATGGCTGGCCAATTTCAACGTTTCAATCTCTTAAACTGCACCCTGCGACATTCCCCGAAACACAGCAATCACTTCCATAATATTTAATCCCTTGCCCTACGATTTATTTTCCGGTTTCGGTGATTAGATCTTTTTTGTATATCGTAATTTCCTTAAAGAAGGAGAAAAAATATATAAATTGTGTGCCTACATGTTCTCCAAGAGATGTATATTAATAAAATCAAAATAGAATTTTATTTCGCGGTCTAAAGAAAATTATTAACCCTTAGCACTCGGCAGTCCCCTCTGAGGCACCGCTAAAAATTGCTGTACCATTCTTCAAAATATTGTTTACATTATTAAATATATCGGTATCTAATCAATTACTAAACATTTAGGTACTGTATAAGGTAATGTACCAATTTCATATCCATAAAATTGCAAAAATCATAAGGTATGGAAATATTCTAGATCGGAAGAAATGTTTAATTTTTCAGTTAAAGTAGCTCGGAGTGCAAAGGGTTAATATACATTTTTATCAGAATCTTTTCTCAGGGTTATTGATTGATTGGCAATTCTTTTTTTTATGAACACTTTAACGTCAAATTTTTCGTCTTTTTCTTGACACTTTTCTTTGAATGTTTGCTAAATTGACAATTATCAATATTTTTTAATTTCCCTACGACGTTCCCTAGATTTTGGTATACAATATCAGAAAATCTTGGATTCTTTGTTTCGAACCATCCGTTATTGCAAAACCTTTCCGGCCATACAGCCCCCGGAAAAAAGGGTGGTTGCTTGGCAGCATTTACAACCGTCATTATAGACCCAAAATGTTTAAAAAAATACAAAAACCTTCCTGAAAATATATACAATATAGCTTTTGTGTTCTTGATTCTTTACTTTGTATGGTTTATATTTTAAAAATTCCAGAAAATCATCTTTTTCCGACCTCTACAATGGTCTTACCCCTTAAGAGGGTAACGTAACCCCTGAATATTACTAGATTTAAGGGTAAAAACAGTGTTTGCGGGAAACAATTGTTTGTCCTTATACGAGCATGTTACGAGCTGTGTCCATACAACCACCCTCAGGTTCCCATATATTTTTTCTAATACAAAATGATTTTTTTACTTCAATCATGAGCTGAGCGCCCTACGATTAACCTTTCTCTATCAAATGAACCTTTGTACAGTTCCAAGTATGTTCGTATAAGAACAAACAATTGTTTCCCGCAAACACTGTTTTTACCCTTAAATCTAGTAATATTCAGGGGTCACGTTACCCCCTAAAGTCTCCCCACTCTACCTTCACCTTCTACTTAATCCGTGGTCTCTTCCCTCACTCTCGCCGCAAATTGCTCAGGTCTGGCGTACAGAAACACGGTAGATGGAGGTAGCTAACGACTAAAGTAGAAAAGCAATAAAAATAAAAAGCGCAGGGTTTTCGTGGACGTAGTCGGTAAACGTATACCGGGGGTAGCAAGACCGACGCGGGACCTTGGAAGAAGATATCGGAAACAGGAAATATTACGAAGAGAGGTTGAGGAGAGACGAGAAAACCCGAAAAGATGCACCGAAGTATGAAAATAAAATTCTCGGTCGTTACGGCCGTTAACAAAACCCACGAGACCCGTCGAAGATCGTAAAGAAGATAAAGATCTTAAGACTATTTTGAAGAGACGAGACGATGCTTATAAAATGGTATCGATGGAGAAAGAGATACTCGGCGGAAACGCCGAGGCTCCTCCAGTCGTTTTGATCGTCGTTCGAATTTGAATTTCACGGTTGCGTCGAAGTTTGTCGAACAATAGTTTGCGGAACGATGTCGACCGTGAATAGAGCGTGACGACGTACGAAAACAATGTCTTGTCTTTCTGCGTTGTTTGACGTATTTCATAGTTCGCCGTTGCATGTCTTGGAGGGCGTTTTAAAGACACTTACCGCGTTGCTTGAAAGATATGCAAAGCGACAACGAAAGAGAGAGAGAGAGAGAGAGAGAGAGTGAGAGAGAGAGAGAGAGAGAGAGAGAGAGAGAGAGAGACGAGAGAAACAGCGTAACTGCAAGAGAAACGGATTCACGTTCCACCACACAGCTCATTAGCAGTCCACTTTACCACTGTGTTGTGCACACCGGATGCGTTCTTTGTTGAACGTGATAGCCTATTATAAAACATAGAAATATTTACGCCAACTGACGACGACGGCCTGAAGACACCGAAGACATGACCGTTCCGTGTTCTTTCAACTTTTAATGGCTCCTTTGAGGATTTACATGTAGAAGATGAGTCGCCTAACTTCACGACTTTCAACTGTACGGGAGAACACTCGCCGTAGGAAAAACGTACTGAACTAAACTTCAACGGTATCAAGGAGAATATGTAAAGCAATAATTCGGTTCTTACTACTTTACATTTTTGTAACGATAAACGAGGCAGCTTCAATTCTTTCGTCTTTATCCTCTGCTGCTTTTCTTGACTTAACATGTACTACAGTTTATGCTATAATGTTGTTGCAAATATAAATACACGTTTGTGTGGAACTATTAAATTTTATTTGTTCATATATTGAGATCGAAATCTCGAAGACATCAATTGATAACCCTTCGCAGTCGGAGATATTTTAACTCGAGAATTAAACATTTCTTCCGATCCAGAATAATTCTATTGTACACTACCACTAAAAAATTTTGGACAATTTAATAATAATAATAATAAGTATGGACAATTTCCCAAGAACGGGAACATCAATATTGAAATACTTTTCGGATTCACTAGATGTGAAATTGAATTTGTTTTTTTTTTTGCTGGCGAAGTTAAAAGCCAAAGGGGAGCAGCGTTACGAAATTGAAATGTGGATGGCAAAATTTTGAACACGGATGAAACCCCGATATCACTGCACAAATTTATTGATAGACAGAATATTTTATAATTGAATTTTTCCCTAAAACTCACAGCGGTCGTTTGCAAGCGACGCGATAGTTTAATAATCGAGAATCATTGAGTAGGACGGCTCATTCTGCAAATATTAGGAACTTTTATTAAAACGTAACGCGAAAATGTAATATTAGGTTTACAGCACCGTAGAATCCTGTCGATTTCCAATTCCGGCTGATAAAAAAGGATATGTATGAAGCTCTTTCTCTCTCTCTCTCCCTTTTTCCGGGAACGCGAATATCGACTGCCAGTCCCATTTAGTTCAAGTCGTTCACCCGGCCGTCGCGTCGTCTCTTTCCGGCCTGGATGTTTGTCGAAGTCGAACCATCTGCCGCAATTGTACTTTCGAGGAAACTTTGAATGATTCTGTCCCGATTCCCGACTACGTATGCATTCCCGGTATTTCATGCCGCCGTGATTTTTACGTTGCTTGATGTATCGCCATTGTTCCCGCTTTTTTATGTTTTGTTTCAAGAAAGATCGTTCGATTTTCGAGGATAAACTTCGCCGGCCGTGCAACGATTCAGATTTCTTCTGACTAGTGTGGAAATTCTTCACGATTTTGAGGTGAAATAAGTGTTTTACTGGAAACAAACAGCTCGGTTATCAAACTACTATAACTAGGCTGCGGATCTTTAATAAATTGAGTAGATGATACTTAAAATTGTTGAAAATTTTGAAAAATTGAAGATGTCAATGTATGATTTCTCCTCTATTAAAATCATTAATGGAAGAAATAACATTCTATTTAGCTTCTGTTTCTTGCAATCGATGTAGGTAATTTTTAGTTTTCATAAAGATCTGGAGTCTGATTATAACACATTGACACACACCACTGTGCAGAAGAAAGAAGTACACAGTATAATTATAAGATATAATGACAAACAATATCTTTACGTAGAAATTGTATTGTACGATGATTGATTTATTGCATTTAAAGTATTAGATAATCCGCAATAACATATAATCTCAGAACTATTCAATTAAACAGCGTAATTCTTTTTCAAAACTTACTGTGTTCTTATTTAATTAATTACGCTTTTCCATTAAACATGGCCGGGCGCTTCTTTCTTTTGCACAGTAGTGTACATCTACTCCTACGTATATATAATGCATATTTAAACTGGCGATTTAAAACTGTCAAGTCACAGATGTGCACTGGATTAACACTAAACCTACAACCACCGGTCAAAATTATAGGTTCCAGATTTATTATTCAACAAAATATTGAAATAACAAAAATGATTTTATAAGAATTGATTGTATAAATATCTTTAGTAGATCACGTATTATAATAGAAGTCGCGCAAAGTTTAAATAAAATCAATCTTGTCATTTTTATAAGGAATCATGTACCAGTTACTTTTCAAGCTCGGTAGTTTTAGGGTTAAAAGAACATAAGCAGATCTCAAAAGCGTGTCCAGAATAATTAAAGAAAAAAGTGATAAAAATTTGCTGCGATTACAGCCAGCAAAGAAAAGAGCTAGCGATCCGCGACGGTGCGGCGGTGGAACAGAAGAAGTTAGTTTATTGTTTGCGGTCATCGCTCATCTATCTCCCCCGCCGGGTCCATCCCGAGAGATCTTGCAAGTTGCATGACGACAATGTAGAGACGTTGCTCGCTATTGTGCGGCGCAGTTTCATCCGGAGATGTATTCGATCTACGCTTTAGGGCATGCAACGAGCGCGTCATCACTGTTATCGGAATGTATCTATTTTTACGGAAACGTTGGGAGTAGACGATTCTCTGATATCGAATGACGTGCAAGGTAAAGCAACGTCATTTTCTGCCCTGGCGAAGAATATACTGCGGTAGACATTAGAGAACTTGCGTAGATCGTTTCGAAGGTCTCTTTGAAGGCATTTGTAGGGTCACCGATCAAAGGGTCTGATGTCTCGTCGCTTGAATCGTGCAGCTCAGCACATTGTTTAGACCCCCTAGTAGCATTTATGATTGGCATTTTGTTGGGCCTTCGTTGCAATATTGGTTGGCAAACCGTCGGAAATGTTACCTAAAAAGGCAGGTGAGCCAACTATGTATCATCATGGCCTACGAGGGGCTAACGTCGCTATAATACTATACGGTTGAATGTATGTATGTATGCGTACCAGAGCTGTGACTTATGAGACACCCGGGTACTCGAGTAAGACACGAGACACCCGGGTAGAGAAAAAATACCTGGGTATCTGATGAGATAGTCGGCTACCCGAGTACTCGGTTCCAGGAAATGAAAACTGTTATGGATCTGTGCCGGTTCTCGAAACAGTTATTAAGAAACGAAATGATGTTATAACTATTACTAAATAGAATATCGATTCTGGCTTATTTTGATTCTATAGCTGTTATTTTTCGGTTCTGGATTTCCGTTCTGTCATTCTGTATTCTGTATTGTGTGTGGCCTTATATATTTATTATTTAAATAGTTACTTATTGATATTTTCAGTTTAAACAAGTTTTTAATTCATTTGAATTATTAGTTCAACAATTACGTATTGTTATAATAATTTTTTATAATTTGTTTCTTTATTCATACATTCCAAGATGTATTTATTTGAACAATTATTTTGACAATAAATTATTATTGAAGCAATAATTCAAAAAATGAATATAGTAACAGTTATAACGTCATTTCGGTTCTTAATAACTATTTCGAGAACCGGCACCGATCTAAATAGTTTTCATTTCCTGGAACCGAGTACTCGAGTAGCCGACTATCTCTTGAGATATCCGGGTATTTTTGCTCTACCCGGGTGTCTCATGGGTACCCGAGTACCAGGGTATCTCATATAATCGGGTAAAGGTTCTAGCTCTAATGGGTATTAGCAGACATCCCTATATATATAGTGAAATTTATAAAAGTAGAAAATCGAAAATAACAACAGATTTGTAAAATTACGATCGCCAACGAATTAGAAAAAGAAGACAGATCGAAACGAACGCGCCCGTGACAAACACGTCTGTCAACGATTGCTTATAATAAATACGGCTACTCCTTACAATAGGAACGGTCAATTCGGCCCGCTAACATATTATTCTAATCTTTTTTCGGTTATTTTTACAGTCCAGTGGGACATCAATTAACCGGATCTCGCTTATAAACAAATATGCGGTTACATATGATTATATTAAGAAGGGAAATAAATTTTTAAAAATTCAGAGACACTCATTGAATAATTTCAATATAAACAATTCCGATTATTGTCCGAAATATTATGCTAAACATACCTTACAGCAGAAGAGGACTATGTCTACCATTTTCTGAATCGCAATTAGTCATACCTGAAACAAAAAAAAAGACAATCATGAGGATCAATTAATTTCATCCAGTTTTTCTGAAGTGTTACTAATGAATAGACTCCGGATGTTTATGCAAAATAAAACGTTTGCGCATCAATTTCAAGACACAGGAGCTAAATATATATTCTTCATTAATAATTTTAATGTGCTAGAAATAATATAATAATACTCTTAAAGTCTTTTAATATTTTCACTGTTCCAAATTACGCTTGCACATTTCTGTTATATATGCATAAAATCCGGTGTCTACTAATGAATTTTTTTTAACTCATTACATTAATATTGGAACGATTTCCTCGGAAATTATATTTCGTTGAAACTTGTAATAAAAAGCGCTAAACGAATGATTGCTGAATAATAAATCGTTTCTGATTTCGTTAAAATTTCTTAAAACCCGAACGAATAATTAAGCGATGCGAATCCCGCGATGAATTTAATTATCCCGTGATATTCTTTTCGTAATTCCATTATCAAATAATCCTCTTTCCCTAATAAAGCGCATCGTTTCGCGTCTCATTCGATTACTACATAAGAGGCTTAATTTTGAACAAAAACCAGCGTGTAATAATATTCACTGGCTCCGCGTTGAAACTATCATCTACACATTTACATTCGGAAAATTAATAAGCATTATTGTAATTACAAACACTGACGTCACAGGATCATACGAAAAACCACATAATTATCTAAAAGAAACCTGTCGGCACCACAAAATTCGCCTTGAGATCCAGATGAAAAAAAGAACTAAAGATTATTTAATTTCATGAAATATAAATACACAGGGTGTCCCACGATTTTTCAAGTACTTTCGGTAGCGAGATAAAACAATGTGTACAACAAGATTAATTAGTTTTTAGTCGGCTACAAAATGCAATAGAAAAAAATTCAATAAACAAATTTGTTCATGACATAATATTATTGCTTATGTCAACAGAATTATTGGTAATGTCATGTCAGTGTTATAGTTTTAATTCGAATACGATTCCTAGATAATTTTTCCATAAAAGGGCGGATCATGTAGACAATTATAGGAATTTTACAGTATCAGAGATATATTGGTACTTTAGAATGTAGAATATTTCGTTGCAGACCCAAAAATTCCGAACTGCGAAACGCGCAGCTGAGTTTCATGCGATAAGCGGTGCTAATTAACACACGTATCGAGATTGAATTCCGACGGGCACTGAAACTTAATTTAATTTGAACCGTGCCCGGGAATAAGTTTCTCTCGACGGGAAATCTGTTGCTGGGTCGGGATCGCGTCTCTTCTCCTTTATACGTGTCCTGTTCTAATCATTGAAAGCGTTCACGCACCGCGCAAAACGTTAATTACACCGCGGCGTGGTATCACATACGGTTCATCGGAATCGGTCGATTCCGATAGGAGAACTATGCACAAACGAGCACGAGCTAATGTTTCAATTAAAGCGGTTACGTTATCTGTGCGGAGCGAACAGAAATATTGTTCAACTGTACAATTTTTGTTCAACATTGCCTACGATTAATTGTTGCTTCCAGACGCGAAACTACCGGCAATTACATTTTTACAATCAACCGAAGCCTGTTAACCCTCCGTATGCCCGAGTCATTTGTGACCTTTTATGATCCTGAAGATTATTATGTCGTATACAAGGTCCAATTCATTTCTAAAAAAATAATGCAGATAAAATGAAATGATATACGGTCACCATTAAGTGAAAACAGTAAAGCTTTTTCCTCCTTCACTTTTCTCGATTCACAATAATTTAATTAAAATATTCTGTAACAACGTTTCCTAATATTTTTTATCAGTTGTTTTCATTGCATCAATTAAGTTATTATTACCAAAGACTGCGGATCTTTAAGGAAGTTATAAATATTCCGCATCGATCGCAAGAAGCTGGCGTTAAGTGAAAATTGTTTTCCTTCTTGAAACATTTTTACAAGCTGGAAATGGTATGTTGATATTCTCGAATTCATTTAATCTCTTTACTGTTCTAAAATTGACTGCTGTCTGCAGTCTAATTATAGCTCTATTAAATATTGTTATATCTCGGTATTGTTCCCTCAATTTTCAAGTGTATCCGAAAAATTAAATTTCGAAACAATAAAGTATCACTATTTACTGACTTTCATTAAAATTCACTGGTAACGTAATCGAGTAACTTCACGAGTCTGATTTAGATTGAACACAGTCTCGGGAGAAGTTGAGGTAGTCACCAGGCCGCCGCGCCGCGGTAAATAATGTAACACGATGTGACGTGTAACTGTAAAGGGCAGGCGCTGTCACGGTATTCGAGAAAATGCTTCCTCGTGGAGGGAGGAGATACGATATCGGAGAAAATCATTTTCGAGATCGTACTCGAGATAAATCATGAGCCGACTATTGCTTGACCACGCCTTTCTTAGACGTGCCGGCGTTCATTCTGGTAGGCGTTCGTGGAACAGAAGTTCAGAAGGTCGCTAGATGATGGATGCATCCAAGCACCTGTACCGAGAACGAAAAAAAACTAATTCTAGATTTTCACTCGGGAGGAACTATGTATACGAGACATCGAAAAAAAACCTGTTTGACGACTTAGTTACTCGACTGCAATTACAGGATACCCTCGTACTTTATTTGTTACTTAACACACTGAATACCGCGAGGCTGATGACCACGTGACCAGCGTTATCGAAACGCTTCAAAATACGTTTCCCATCGAATTAATACTATTAACACTTTAACGACCGCTCACACAACATGTGTGTGATAGCCGGAACAACCGTTTTATGTGTAAGACATGTAAAATACCATTACATGTAGGTGATTGCTTTAATAATTATCATACAAAGGAAAAATATTCAATAAAGTTCTTTATTAATAATAATTCAATAAAGTTCTTTAAAATTAATTCTTCAAAAATACTGCCGCCCCCTGGCGACATTTGACTGCGTAGACGGGCGGTCGTTAAAGTGTTAATAATAACCATAAGTGCCGAAATTAACTGAATTGTAGTGGAAGTTTTAATCTCCATTATTAAGTAACAAACAATTGGTTAGTTGCCTATAATATCGAGTTGGAATTCTGACAAAGAATATCAATTTCACACATCCTCTCCGCATCCACCTTAAGAAAAAAACTATTCACATCAGAACGTGCCCCTCTTGATGGCATTCAACTCTACGCAAACCATTTTCCGTTACGAATAACAATATTAATGCAAATCGAAGTGGTAATATAAGTATTTGCGGATGTTTTAATACAAATGATCGTCACATTTTTACAGATAAGTGAATTAAAACTTTCTTATAAAGCATATCAAGGTGCATTAAGTGGAGCAATCGAAAAATATATGCCACCATTAAAAGAAAGTGAATGATCTTTACATATCCTCTAACCAATTTTCGTTATAAGTGCACGCAATCAATATCCACACGTATGCACATAATATAGAAATGCGGAATACATACAGAAAGTAGAACAGTGAAACGGGAGGAACTTAAACGTCGATGACAGTAACTGGCAACAACGAAACTCCTGTCAAATATTCGCGGAATCCCGAAGGCTGTGTGTACGAGGTTTGACGAAATAAAGCGTGTGATATGCGGGCTGATGTTGATTGTCAGGAAGGCGTGGCGGATCAGCACGTGGCTGGGTCACGGCGATATATCTGTGCTTGTCAAAAAATGATACCGGAGAGACAGAAAAGAGGCTTCGATCGGTAGAGAACACTTGTGGACTCGCAGGCGATGTGCCCTCTAGACCGGTGATTAAGTCTGGCAACCGTTACCTCGAGAGTACAACGCCGGGGATAGTTACGTGCCAGATGGCCGCATATATTCGAGGTGTGTCTAGCTAATATGACTGATTGCAATCTCTGCGAGAGCAAGTTAAGGCTGGCCACCTCTGGCTAGCCCGGCTGTTAGCTCCGTGCCAGGCTCCACCCGTGAGGCGACTTCGGGGCCGGGATGTTGCTTCAGCTGCTAACTCTTGCCGTCGCTTGTTGCCAGCCTCCACGATGCCCTAACAGACACGCTTTAATAAATGGGGTCCGGTCGAGGTTACAACCTTCATCAGCGAAGATACACCTGATAGCATCGGCAATCTCGTCACGCCGGTCTCCACCATTATTGAAGCGTCTACTGTGCGCCTCGATGCACGGAGACACGACCTGGTTCTCAGCGACGCGGCGCGGCACGGCGCGGACCATTTTCAGGAAACCCAGTTAATGGAAAGGTGGACTCTCTCTCTCTCTCTCGCTCTCTCTCTCTGTTTGTTTATCGTTTGGGTTTGTGGACACTGTGGAGGATTCTTGCTGGTGCAAGCTACACGTATCCGCCAACCCCTGCTCAACGACGCAGAAATTATTATTGAATGCTGCTACCCAGCACTTCCGCCATCAGCGCAGGATACATTCTTAATGCCCCGGATTCTTTTGTAGTAACTTATTTCTAGAAGCTTCGGAGATACTCGAATAACTTTCTTAAGGGGACGTCCCGGCTCCCAGCTAGTTTCCAAAGTATGTCTCCAGAAATTTTTCATCGACATGATAACCTATCTTCGCGGAACTTTACAGGCTTGTCTGTGCATGTACGAGTCACGTATAGAAATTTTTACGCAACTGATAATTATTCATCGACAGGGGACGCAGACCGGTTGCGCACATTTCTCGCGGATGACTCGCACCATATCTCGCGGATGACTCAATTAATCAACTTCTCGTTTTTAACCCTTCGCTGCACGATTTTTTTTTTTAATTCGGATGAAAAACTTGAAAGAAAGGTCAGTTTTTGTGGTTTATTTAAGGGAAAAATGTTAAAAGGATATTCAAACATTTTCAGAAAAATAAACATAAATAAACATAGTAAGAAAACACGTTCTTAGTTTACTATACACCAGATTTGTTAATTGTATCAGATATGATACAGTTATGTAGCGAAGGGTTAAGATACGACTGGAATTTTTTTTTCAAATTGATGCTATATTTATTATTTTCGTGGCTGCAATAAATTCTTTGTCTTTGATTTTTCTTGAAAGACTTGTACTCCTAAATTAACAATGTTTAAACGTTGTTTTCACGAGAACAGAATATTATTTATTATTTATAAGAGGAGTGGTCGATCTGGTCTCAGATGATCTGTTTCTTCGATGAGCATGATTTTGAGGATACAGTTCAAATGGAATAGGAATAGTTCTTCCGTAAAAGATTTCGGTTCGTTCATATCTTTAGAATAATTAAAATATTTAATTGTTATTCGCTGTATCTGCTGTTGGCAGAAACGTCCTTGGAAACAAATCTCCGCACAAAGGTATTGTACAGGCATTTGTGACAGTTTCGCAGGTGTATAAATTAATTCGCATCGCATTCCTTTGACTGTGAGTCATAAGGGGAGGAATTTGAGATAAATATTAATTGGTTTCGGCAGCGCTGTTTGAAGCTGCGGCAGCTTCAGCGTGGCGTTTCGCTAGGAGGAATGGAGGAGGATCATCAAATAGAAGTTTCTCATTCAGATTTATCGCGAGCAGTACGTTTCTGTCGAGCACAAAAATGACCCGATGAGAAATCTTTGTTTATAGAGCGACGTCGCTATTATTGCTACGACACGATTCTCCGTGGAATAAGTTGGTATGACATAATCAATAATTATGTTCCCGACGACAGTCTTGTTAAAGAAACTGACGTATAGTAAATCCTTGATCTAAGAAACCGGAAACCGTAAGATCCAGAGTAAAGATAGAGTGGGGATACAAGTCTTAACCCCTTGCCTTACAATATCGTGATTGACACGTGATGAAGATTCTGAACACATTCTGATAAAAATATATGTTAATAATTTCCTATAAACCGAAATAAAAGTCTGTTTTAGTTTTGATAATATACAGATATTGTTTAAATTACGATCTACAACATACGTTCTAGTCACTAAAACCGTAAAATAAATCGTAAGGCAAAGGGTTAAGGATGTGTTCCTCTTGCTACTGTTCGACTATGTTAATCATTTAATAATAGTCATGTAAATAAATAAAAATAAGATAAAGTGGTAATGTGTGGTGATACACCCTGTATTATTTTAAGATAGGTCCGCCATTGGAGGGTTGGTATCTAGAACCCGCTTACAATATCGTAATTGACACGTGATGAAGATTCTGAACACATTCTGATAAAAATATATGTTAATAATTTCCCATAAACCGAAATAAAGTTCTATTATAGTTTTGTTAATATACAGTTATTAAAGAACACATAGGCATATAATTTATATCAATATTCTCCTTTTCTAAGAAATTACGATCTACAAAAAAGTTCTAGTCGCTAAAACCGTAAAATAAATCGTAAGGTAAGGTAATTTTAATCTCTGCTTCTACTATCAGTGTACCGGTTGCCCCACTATCGACTATTTATTGTATATTGGTGGGGAGGACCTAAGAGTAAGGGGAGGAGACGAGTTTCATGAAATGATCACAGTTTAAATATCAGCAATTTTATCTGAATCAGAAATGTATTGTCTAAATACTTTTCGGATCCACTCGTAACGAAGTCACAGCAATATTTTTCTGTGACGATGTTCCAGGTTAATTAGACTTGCTCGTGTTAGAAATGCCTTTTGAGGGTAAATAATTTCAAATGAAGTGGCTCGGAACTGAATCTTCTAATCCATTCTCGTCCCATGTCAATGTTCATTATTAGTACAGAGAATTCAATCTCGAAAAAAGGCTCCCTGATGGGACTACTAGCTACTTTAATGGGATCGCTAGGAAGGCCAGCAGCGTCCTCTGCAATTTAGATTGCATCAAAGCTGATGTCTTCAACTTGTCGCGGATTGGAAAACCTGATTCGAGCCGGAGAAGTGGACGAAATTGCGCCCTCTGCTTTTCGCATTCTTTCTTTCGTGCCTCGGCTGATGACGGTTCCCTATAGTCAATCCTACATGATTACACGTTGCTGCGTCGTTATCTGGTAGCTCCTCTGAAACATTACCCTACATTATGATGTGTAAATGCGGGTTATTGCCGTAGAATCTCACTCCGATTGAATTTTACGAGTGGCATAATCAAACTCTCCAGTTATACCGAGGATGCAACGACCGTGCATCGAGTTTTGTCGTTTCATCACCACGAAATTTCTGGTATATATCGGGCGAACAATCGCAGATGCTCCGGTTCTTCATTTTGTAACAGTTCGATCGCGTTCTGCGGCAAGAGCAAAAGAAATTCCATTTTATATGCATAACAACGAGAAAAAGCAATCGCTCTAATAATTCCTTTTTAATTGCTTATTGATTTCCAATCATGCGCCGCTCCCATTTTTCACTCTGACAAAGATTATACTGTTCTTCGTAAACAAATCACGACAAGTCGTCCGGACGATAAACGGTTTCTATCCGATTCCGGGATTAAATCATCGATGTAGTAGGGCGAGTAATATTTGAAAGTAGTTTTGGAAATGAGATACAGTGGAACCTTGATCCAAGAAAAACCCTCGGGTCCGTGCTGTTTCTTAGATCTTGTGGTACCACCATGTGATCTGTTTCGTGTCTATCGTGTAAGTGCCACGTAACTAATCGATTCGTGCTCCCTCTCCACATCTGGCTATTCTGGTCTTACGTTCGAATAACAATAGTAACATTTTAATTAATTGTGAACCACCCTTTTGACGTTTAACATTCAGATAATTTTTATAGTATTGTAGTATCCTATGCACTACATAATCTTGATAATAATAAAAATATATAAATAAGTGAATGTCGTGAAGCGAGAAAGCAGTTGCCTAAAATGAACAAGAAAAGATAATGTTTTAGACTTTTTGTTCTATATTATTTATAAGTTAACAATATTAGAAATCCAATTAAAGAATAGAGTTAATTATTCATATTATTTAGATGTATCTTTTATTCAGTGAAACCAAAATAATAAATGGTAGTACAATAGGAAAACACATTGAGATTTGTACTATCCGACAATAGGGGAAACCATTCTATCCGGAACTAGGGGACAGTGAACGTATTAAACAACATTTATTTTGTGAAAATTAGTGGACTGTATATATAAAATATAAAGGTAATTTAAAAAGTACTTACAACAAGATATAATAACAAATTCACACGTCTTCTGGCCAAGAAAATTGATAGTTATAATCCTTCATAATTTATACAATGCACTAAATTCCTTAGCTGTTTTCTATTCCCTCCACTGTTTTCGCGGGATAACGGCTCACTAGCATTTGAACTGTATAGCTAATGTCCGCTACTAGGTGCTGTCCAGTTAAAGGAACTCCCCCTAATCCTCTTTATCTTGTCAGTGGCATGTCCCGTTCCCAGAAATTACAGCGCTGTTATTGAATGTTACGTAAAATCAGTTCGAATTTCTTTCAATTCCATGGAGTCGAATTATGTAATCGAAATCGATATTCGAAGTAAATTCCAACCCCGGTCCAATCTAGTTAAGTGAATTAATTTCACATCGAGAATAGCTGCCTGAAGCAGTCACGAGGGGTCAAGGGAAGGGCTGCGATTACGCTACAACAGGTTGCCGATGCGGAATACTTTGGCCAACCACGGAACCTTCTAGTTTAAGTGCGCGAGTTCCCGTCAGTGCTGTTCTTTCCGAACAAATAAGTACCGAAGTTAGTGGGATCCGTTGAATTGGGAGATTCTTCCATTCGCATGGCCGAACCTAATCAACAAACAAGTAACCGTAAGTTACAGCTTGCGTGTTCTCAACGGTTTCCATCTCTATACTTAACATTTTCATTTTTAACATATCCTATTCATATGCATTAACGATATGTCTGTGGAACTATCTATATAAATAAAAATTAAATTTGACTATTTAAAAAAAAAGAAAGTTCGTAATAGTCCGAATAAGGTTTTCAAGGAAAGAAAAAGTTGACCGGAAAAATGGAAAATTCGGGAAAAAATGAAAGTGCTTATTTTTATGGGATTTTTGTATGAACTCAAGATCATAACTCACGATTCGAACGATGGATATACGTGATTAAAACGATCACAAACAAATTTATTGAAATTTGGACAAGACAACGTCTGTCGGATAAGCTAGTTGATAATAAGGATCGCGAAAATTGTTCTTTCCTAACAAACTAGTACCGAAGTTAGTGGGATCCTCCCAAAGGAGATTCTTCACCCATGAGACATCCTGTAAATCATTGAAACTAGTTGATTTAAAGTGCGAAGCAAAAATGGATGAAGTATTATCCTAAACTATTTCTGGTAAGGTCAAACTATTTCGTGATTGTTGATCTCGGTTAGGTTGTAAAATATATTTATTAAAAATGAGACAACAACGAAGCATACTTGACTCAAAGTGTGAAGCAGAAAGAGATGAAATATAGTCCTAAACTATTTCTAACCAACGAGAAATTTTTACGTTGTTCCATTTAGACTCTATAGGAGGTGGCCAGCAATTTCCGTGGAAGTATTTTACACAAAATAAACTAGAAATATGATTCTACAAGCAAAACGGTGCGAGAGGAGTAGCAATTAACACGTGCATCAGTGTCGAAGCACCGTTAGACTGCTTCCAATTTGCAGAACAATACTGTCATAAACTGCGATCAGAGCGAGACACGCCTGATGATCAGTCCGCGACTAGTTCTCAGGATCAGACCCTTAATGAGGTCAAACTGTCCCGCGTTCGATTTGTATCAACGGGAAAAATGTCGGTGAAACGGCATATGTAAGCGTCCCACTGCTGATCATTGATTTCGCGACAGAGTTACTATAGGAAAATTAGATCAGTTCTATACGAGCATTCGATAAATTCGAACGAACGCGTAAATACTATGCAGAGATGAAAGGTTGCCAGACTGAATTGCACTGGGACAAGAGTAGGAGAACATACTCTCTTCGCTTAATCACATTGCTATCCAATTTGTTTGTATTAACATAAGAGCCAATAACGGAAGTGCACCTGCTAAATAACCAATCAGGTCTACAGTCATCTGCATTTTCATTTTTCCACAGCACTTTAATCTTTGCGCTCTGTTCAATTCATAAAGTTGACACGTAGTTGAGAAACAATTCACTTTTGACTTGAATAGTGTGTATGTATAAATATTGTCAATCATTATTATAATATATTTAATATATTATATTATAATGTAGTATATGCCTATTATAAATATATATATATATATATATATATATATTTGTTTGGCACAATATTTATATTACTTAATCTATTATAAATATATTAAATCAATATATTACAATGCATCTATATCATTACATATATTATAAATACATTAAATTTTTATATTGTAATATATTTGTACTATTTAATAATTTATGATACATTATAGACTATTGTGAATACATTGTTATGTAATATTATAAGTATATTAAATTCTTATTTCAGTATTGAATGCATTAGATCAGACAGATAATTGATTTTAATTGAGATTAATTATCAATGTACATAAAGTTATATAAGTAAATACTCGCATAAAATCAATCACTCAACAATGAATCAAATTTCGATTATTAAATTTTTTTATTAGAACTACAAAAACATTTAATTCGTAATTTGTCCGGATACTCGCGTCATTCTTTCATGAAATGTTTCATTAAATATGCATGAACGGTTACAAAAGTAATTCGATTAAAATTTTCTACACATTTGTTTGGAAGGAAATGACTAGCTACACATTGAAATACATTGACATTTTTCGCAAGCACTACTTTCCTGTTGAATGACTGCACGGTTGCCAAGAGCCAGACGTCTATGTTTGAATTATTAACGGCTCGACTCGCAGTCTGCACAATCAAAACTACATGATTGTCAAAGTCTGTTTGTCTAAAGAGAAGAGAATAGAGAATCAGAGGACAGGAGTTGCAACGGAGGAGAACTAAAACTTTCTGCAATCTAAATGCAATATGTCGCTCCACATGTACAGGGTGTAAAGTAATTATATGTCGCGGCTGGGATGATTCTACGCCCTCGATTCGATTGAAATTGAATTAAGGAAGGTGCCGCAAAATTGATCTTGATCTCGAATTTTAAGGTCAAAAGGTCAACAATCTTTAAAAAAATGCATTACTTTCTACACTCGCGACGAGTAAAATACGATGCAATTTTTAAAAAATTGTCAACGTTTTAACCTTAAAATTCCAGGTGAAGGTTCATTTTGCCGCACTTTCCTCAGTTAAATTTCAACCAAAGCGAGGGTGTACAATTATCCCAGCCGCGACACATAATTTCTTTACACCCTGTACAGACGAATCGTTAGAACATAATATTCAATGAAATAATTCGTAGACATCGCCGTGTCGTTCCAATTCCTATTGGGACTTTCTAGTAAAAGATTACAAGAATGAACAAACACTGATCCCTCTCTCCTACGAATTCCAAAGAGAAATTAAAAACGAAGATTTCTAAACTGTTCCATCATTCACAGCTTGTATATGGAATTATACTTGCAAAATAAGCCGGTTCCATATTCTGGGCTTATGTTTATTTTGCCATCGTCTGCATCTGTTTTATCGGGATCCGCTTCGAGCGCCTTGCTGCATAGTATTTCTACATTTATCGATTTGCATACTTAATTAAATCACAAAAATTCCATCGACTTCACCGTGTCTCAACTGTCTCAGATGTTACACGGCGAATCGCGCGAAAAGTGCCGTGTAACTAAACGTTTTTGCAACGTCAAATATATATTCATTTCGCAAAATAAAAGATTTCTAAGCCTATCCTACTACTCCCACTACCAGTGCATTTAAAATTGGTTTAGGTATTAGTTTTTCACGATTTTCAGCCTATAATTGTAATAAATAGATCTAAGGATTACGTTTTTCAATGTTTCTGTAGTTTTTTCCGCATCAACCGATTACGACGAAATTTTCAGAACATGTATTTGTGTTTATAATTCTGACCAATTGCAATATTTTCAAAATTTCTTTTTCACGTTGTGTGGTAAACTTTTTGTTCTAACTTCCCCCCAAAAAAACCCAGTCGTATGGTCCGATATTAGAAAAGGTTCTTTTAAAAGTGCCCGAAAATTACTGTGAATCATTGTATTATTTATTGATCTATTTATTATTGCTGTAGACCGAGTTGTATATTTAGAAAGTACAAATTACTTTTGTGATACATCCATGTAAAATCCAGTAACCACTGAATCACGAGGAATATTCATTTCCCAACTAAAATAATATTACGTTCCTCGATGCCATTTCAGATAAGTCTTTTATACCGTTTGCCGGACAGTAATCAATTACCCATTTCAACGAGGCACGGGACACGGAGTCACTATTTCCTCGAATGTTACCACGTAGTCAGCACCACTAAAGTGGCTTGCTATCCTGTGGCGGAAGAAGGGGGGTGGAGAGCGAGAGAGCAAGCGAGAGAGAGAGAGAAAGAGAGAGCGAGAGAGAGAGAGAGAGAGAGAGAGAGAGAGAGAGACAGACTGCGAGAGAAGGTATCGATCCGATTTCATTTCTTCTTACCAGAGCTGTGGATCGTGCAGGTACATGCTCGCTCCGTTTGAGCTTTTAATGGCCAGATACGGGAGCTAGCTTACGCAATTAAACCGAGACCTTTAACGAGTTTCCACCCCTACGTACCTCGGGTTAAGTGAATTAAATCCACCGGTAGCTATGACTGCGGATTGCGGCCTTTTGTCGATGCCGCGAGTGGACAACGGAAGATACTATTACGCCCCCCCCCCTTTGATCGACTAATTTCATTTACCACTTGGTCCGACTATTCGGATACTTTTGGTCCACCCGCTGTATTGAATCGCGTGATACAGAAAAGGAGAACGAACAGTCGTGAAGACGCAGTGGTCAATATTGCTAGAATAAGCACTCGATCATTATTCTAACCACTATAGTTAGGTCAAAGAAAGGATCTCATTGTTAGTTAATGAAGAAGTCTTGAGAAGTGCACCCTCTTTAGCGGATTGTTTCTGTATTGCTGCTATTAGTATTAATATTCACTGTAGGCCACGTTCACAATAGGATATTAAATCGAAATATTGAATGCTATACCATGTCTATTTTAGAGTATTTAGACATGTTTTTAAACAATTGCAGGTTAGAGCTCACTTTTTTGAGATATTTTAGGTTTATGCAGACTGTTCCATTTTGCGCGCAATCAAAAAAGATATCTCCAAACATTAGGAATATTTTTGACAACAATTTATAGTTTCGGAAATAATTGCGCGCTGAACTTCAAATGGGACACCCTGTATGCCAGACGAGTGATACCTCCGGGCAAGGGATGATTCTACATACAAAAATAAGTCGAAAAAAAGGAATAACATTTTTTCGTTCGACGTCTCGTTGTTGAGAAAATCGAGTTTAAAGTTGATCTGTCGGGATCGCGTACTTTGCTGGAAGTAGAATTGGTTGACAATGGTCAGACACGTCAGGCGATTCCTACTTAACAGCACGCGCATTCGCCGCATTTTCAAACTCGATTTTTTCGAAAACGAGGCGTCGAACGAAAAAATGTTATTTCTTTTTTGCAACTTATTTTTACATGTAGAATTACCTCCTGCCCATTGTACCCGATCGACAACACTCTCTATAGTATATTGTCATATACACTACCGCTCAAGAGTTTGTGGACACTTGTGTCCAATTCTCCCTAAAGAACCCTAAAGATCATACAGAAATAACGAAATACTCTGCAGCTGTTGAGTATCCACTCACTTTTATCGACAGGTAGAGGCAAACTCGTCTTTTCCAGAGATCCCGCGTTCAATTGCGTGGTAATCGTGCCGATCTGTCGATCATTCGCACGCTCGCAATCTCTCGGACTTCATATCCCCGATTCATTGATCGCGAACCTGTCCTCCCGATATGGATATGATAATTAGACGGTCGGCTTAGACTCGATCGTTAGGCCTCTCGTTTGGACAACAGTGTCGCTAATATAATTACTAATGACGAGGCGGGTACACGTTCTCGCCAATGGGCGACATGCCGTACAAGCCCGCGAATAAAAACCGGCGCGTACGTACATTGCAGGATCGTGTAGAAGAGACAGCAGGAAATCTGACGTCGAGTGGAAATGTCACGCGAGCCAGAAAACACGGGCTGACGTGTACGTCGCGCTCGACCCGGGAGAGAACCGCATAGTTACGCGAATTTTTCACCGCATTGAAAACCCTCGACACGCCGTGCTGGGAAACAAGGACGCGGAAGCTGAAAAGTAGATGGGGAGGAGAGAGAAAGAGAAGGAGAGGGAGAGAGAGAGAGAGAGAGAGAGAGAGAGAGAGAAGTATGACGCGTCGAGGGAAACTTTTTCGAATAGAAACTGATATTTCCGAGGTACCTGCGCGCCTCGGGTACCAAGGTGACTCAAAGGATCGAGAAGAGTGCTCGAGTGACTGCGTGACGAAATCGAACGCTATCTATCTCCGCGTGTTTTACACCGGGAAAAAGTACCAGCGCCAAAGAAAACAACGATGACGAGGGACTCTCTCTCTCTCTCTCTCTCTCTCTCTCTCTCTCTCTCTTTCTCTCTCTCTCTCTCTCTCTCTCGGTCTTATAAGTGCTAGACAGTTTTGCGCGCAAGGTCATTCCTTCCGAGTCCCTTTGTAACGATCGGTTAGCCATCGCTGCCAATTATTCGAGAACATTGTACCTACTACACGAGAGGTGTTTCGTTCGAGATGTTTGACAGTTCGCGAATCTTGAATAATTCATAGGATTGGCAGAGAAGCCCTGGAGGTTGAATGATTTTTAAGAACGTGTTCCCTATCAGTGCTGAGAGATTGACGAGGAGTATCCAGACTTTTGTCTGTGATGCACGAGTTTCCGGGGATTTGATCCTACGCCGAAGAAGAAAAGATACCCCGGGGTATCTTGGAAATGATTGGTGTATGGATTTCATGTTGCGCTAGTCTTTCACTGCACGAACCTGCGAGACTCTAGAATTAAATTTGAACTCTTTCAACACTCTGTATGCGGCAGTGTCGCCAGACTGCGGAAATTGAGGGAATTTTATGGAACTTCTTAGCAATTTGTTGACACTCCAAGTGTTCAATACCGATAACAAAAGAAATTGAAGGGAATCCAGCACCTCGGTCATTGCCGGATCATTCACGTGACATTCTGAAAAATATTGTTGCACAGCAATGGCAATTTTAGACGTGAACGAACAACAAACTTCCAACACCGTGAGTCAATTATCTCTTCCGGGATTATTTTCTGAAGGAAACTTCGAAAGTTCCTTTTTGATATACAGTGTGTCCCAACAATGTCGGAGAACCTTCTTTTTGGATACGGCAGTGTCATTCCGAAGGAGACTAACAGGTTTTCAACATTACTTTACACAAAAAAATGTTTCTATAGAAAATGAAGAGAATAAGGAAACTGTCCGACAATTTTCGATGAGCATTTTAAAGAAATAATTTCGAGAACAGCTCCAGGCTGTGGTAAGGTCGGTCGCAGCGATTCTTTCGTCGGGTTAGCGTGATCCTCCTCCTCCAGCTATCCTTTCAACAATGTCCCGAAAAAGTCTGTCTTTACGAGCCCGCTTTAAAAATTTATGGAATTTCTGAGTGGTTCTCCACGACACGCCCCTCCCTCCCGTCCGCCGCGAGGACGCGCGCGCGCGAGATGAAGAGCACTTGCCCTGTTATGTTTGTGTAGCCTGTGCACAGGGCACACGGACGTATACTCTTTCACGCAAAACCTGGGAAACCGAAGTTCGACGGATGACGCAATATGGACCAGCGATGTCGTTGCCCCGCGGGTTTTGTCTGCGGAGTTGGCAAACAGCATGCATCAGGAATCACCGGGAGAGGTAGTCGAACCCTGTTGGCTGGTTGCTTGACCTATATAACCCTAGCGAAATACATTCGCGCGCGGAACCGAATCTGTGAATGACAACCGCTGATTTATTCCTAAATAAACTGTAACTTTCGCGGAATATAAATACACGCAGCGTTCAAGTTTCTCGAATCCAATATATGTAGACCTTACAGTGAAAATCCGTGCCCTTCGGTGGGATCGTTTTGATATTGAAATCTGACGCTTGCACCCCTTCATTGACGCCTACTCATTAGTCAGGCTTCGTAAACATAAATTGTTTAAAAATAAATGACAGAATGGTCGGGTTCAATGTATAGATTCATGTCCTCATGTAAAGTATTTACAAGATGGCTCACCAATTGCTGACTACTCGAACAATTACTCTATTTACCCTATTTATACAATGGAATTGACTTTTTTATTTAAGCACATAGTATAACCAAAATCGTACAAACTTCGAGTAAATTAAATATTCAATTTTAGAAGATGTTTCACTTTTATATGTTTCGAGTTTTGTAGGTTTAGTGTTAACACTAATGTACCCGGTACATATTGCCTTAGAAAAGTAACAAGATTATATTCATTTGAACTTTGTGCGGTTCGTACTATAATATCTGCACTGTTAAATATATTTATGTAATCATTCACCACAAAAGCATCTTTATAATTTCAATCAATAGTAAATTAAATCTATTATATTTTATAAGATATTTCACTTTTCTATGTTTCGAGTTTTGTAGGTTTAGTGTTAACATTAATGTACCTGGTACATATTGCCTTAGAAAAGTAACAAAATTAAATTCATTTGAACTTTGTGCGGTTCGTACTATAATATCTGCACTATTAAATATATTTATGTAATCATTCACCACAAAAGCATTTTTATAATTTCAATTATTAGTAAATTAAATCTATTCAATTTTATAAGATGTTTCACTTTTATATGTTTCGAGTTTTGTAGGTTTAGTGTTAACACTAATGTACCCGGTACATATTGCCTTAGAAAAGTAACAAGATTAAATTCATTTGAACTTTGTGCGGTTCGTACTATAATATTTGTGCTATTCGGAAATAATGCTAGCCTCCCTCACTCTTCCTATTGTTGCATATTGCAATTTTCTCGGAATTTTCTTACGCGCCGTCGAGTAGACTATACCTTCTAGCTATTTAACACTAAACCTACCGAGTTCTAAAAACAGCCGATACATGATGGCTTATAAAAATAACAAGATTAAATTTATTTGAAGTTTGTGCGGTGCGTACTATAATATCTGCACTATTAAATCCATTTATGTAATCATTCATCACAAAAGCATCTTTATAATATCAATCATAATGAAATAAAAAATGTGAAACCGGTCATTTGACCGGTGGCAGTAGGTTCTGTGTTGATAAATCGTAGAATTGATGATTTCGCTTCTGGGGTACGATTGGAGCAACCATGCTCTACCGTAGCAAGGTTGCTGGGCCTCTCGTCACGGGCTGTGCAACCATTTCTCTGTAGGGAGGGAGCCAGCCGGGTTTCTCTTGGCAGAGGAGAAGGGACCACGGTGTACAGGCCGGTTGGCACCGGAATTAAGTTGTCGGGGGAGATAGAAACTGAGCTGGCCATGTTATCGCGACACGCGGATCGTGGCATGCGCCCACCTGCGCCAGCGCCAGCGACGGACATGCATTAGCCTGCGCCCGGCGTACTAGCAGCCGATCTACGCTAACCATCGACGTATACGCGCCAGCCACGGAACGTGTTCCTTGTAAATCGAACGGTTATCGAGAGATACCCGGCTGAGATTTCTTTCTACCGGCCCTCCCGAGCCTAAGATATGCCTGTACGCTGCGTGAATTTCGTTGGCAAATAAGGAACGCTCTCGTGTGCAGAGCCGCATACTTTCTTACCCTCCATAGATCCACGGGACTTCTCTCCTGTCCCGGGCTCTCTGAACTGCTTTGTATGTACGCCTGTCGATCCGTATACCAGGGAATTTGTAGTTTACCCGCGGAATATACGAGCATACACGCTGCCCGCTTCGCTCGCGGTTCCTTTGTACGCGAACGCGACCGCCAGGTATTTTCTGCTAGCTGTTTAATACGTATCGTCAAATTTTATCGCTCGATAACCACCGAGCAATGTATTCGCGAGAAATTCTGAATCGTGACCTACGATTCCTTTTTTTTTTTTTTATCAGAGTTATCGCTGGACGCTTCGTTTCTCGATCAGTGAATCAGTCATTTCGTAATTGTCAACGCCCTGTGATTTACTTTGCAACCACAGTAATCGGAGCTATTTGAACTACCTAGAATAATTCGTCGTAACTCCAATACGTCATACAATATTTACATGTTTAGTAATTGGTTAGATACCTAATATAAACAATATTTTGTCCACTCGAATGCTAAGTGTTAATATGTCATTCCTATGAGAAAAAGGGAATCGATGTCTATTATTTTCTCGAACAATTGAAGTGGATCCAAACAGTATTCGCACACTGAACTTCTCATTCTCGAGATATCTGATACTAAAATCAGTAATTAACCCTCATACGGTCCTCAGAGATAGTTGCTATAAACTAATTAATTTTGCTTCATTTATCACGTCACATTTTCGAGAAATATGTCTCCACAACACAGATAAAGAGGGACCAATCATTTTATAGTATGTAAAAATAGTAAATTGGTGAATTTTCACACTGAGGAACGTATGGGGGTTGAAATAGTATAATATAATATAATAGTAAAATACAGAGTATCTCACTTCTTTAATTTCGAGTAAAGTATCTTTGCTTGCTTAATTTACTGTACCTATAAATCTGTAGATTATAATAACAGTATTTCTCGATGAAAACGTTTCACACACGATTCGCATTCTGTAATCGTAGATTGAATATGCCACAACATAATACGTGGTCTATTTCCGACGATTCCGATTTGAGAAAACCGCTGCAACTTGTTTGCGAGATAAATTAAGGATGGCACGCAGGTGCTATCGTTTTGTCCAGGACTGTAGCCAGCCAGCATGTTCCCCTCTACTCGTTTCAGCCGGGCGATCGCTGCCACGGCGAGCTTTACAACCGGTGCATCCCCGATACGCGGCCAGCTTAAAACGAAGCCGCGTCCAGGAAAGCCTGGGGTATATCTCGCCATGCCGGCCACTTAAACTACAAGTTGACGCTCGCCGACCATTACCTCGACTACCTGCAGCAGGCCCAGTCTTGTCCGAGGGTATACATACACGACGCTCGGGGAAAATCTAGGTAAATGCCGGGGAGCTAGATGTTGGCGTCAACGTATTTTAAGCGGAGTCGAAGGAGCACGCCCGGGTCGCCACTCAGCCTTACAAGGATTTATGACAGGGTCTTAGTCAGCGTGCGGTCTCTCCGCGGAGGGTGAGCTAAACAGAGCTGTCGATGGGGTATGGCCGGGGACTCACGGTCGACCATCCATCTAGCGGTTGCCACGCCGGTGTTTGTTCGAAAGGGGCGAGTGAAAGTTCCGGGTGACAAACAACCCGACTTCGCGTTGTCTTGAGCAAGTGAAAGCGAGGCGACTCTACCTACAGATTGATTGGATTGTTTTCGTTCGACTGCGCTCGGATTGAATCGGCAGTGATCGCAAAAGTTCCGGTCCGATTTTACACTGACAATTAAAATTTTAAATGTTATCGGCGCCAGGTTCGATCATTTTCAGAAATAAAAGGTTAATTCTTCTCGATCGCAAATTTAGATAATTAAAATTTTAAATGTTATCGGCGCCAGGTTCGATCATTTTCAGAAAAACAACAAATGTGCAATTATTATATGTTTCTAACGTTTCGATCCCGATGTGGATCTTTTTCAAAGAATCATTATTGCGTCTGAAAAATATTTTGAATGAATAACAATGAACCTGGCGCCGATAACATTTAAAATTTTAATTATCTAGCGATCGAGAAGAATTGACCTTTTACACTGACAATTATGGACCCACTGCGAGAGGGAGCTATGCCACAGTTCGTTAGAAAAATAATACAGTAGGACCTCGATTAAAGGTCGATTTATACTCAAATATATTCGCCGGAATATATGCGACCAGATATATATTCTTCAATGAATTTTAATGGAAGTATGTAGACCTACAGTAGGTGTACATGCTTCCATTAAAATCCATTGAAAAGTATCTGTCCGATCTGATATATCCGGTCGGAAATATACCAGTATAAACAGACCCTAACCGGATAATAATCAAATATGCGTTTAAATATGATTATTAGACTGCGGATCTTTATGCAAAATCAAAATGTTCTGCGTCAATTTTAAGAAACAGGAGCCAAGGGAAAAGTTTTAATATAATACATTGGCGTTTCTAATTTCTCTTAACCTGTAAACTTTTTTAAATTGGATTTATCCATTTTTGTTTTGTTGCGGGTTACCAATGAATTATTGCTCAGATAAATTCTCCAATACTGTATAAAGCAGATTGCATGGAATTTGATTACATCCCTTGAAGATTCTTTTTCTTCCAGGAGTTGGTAGTGTGCATAACAATATATTATTGAGGGTGTGGCCGGACGGGTACGGTAAAGGGCAGGAGGTGATTCTATATGTAAAAATAAGTTGCAAAAAAGGAATAATATTTTTTCGGTCGACGCCTTGTTCTCAATAAAATCGAGTTTGAAAGTGTGGCGAATGCGCGTGCTGTTAAGTAGGAATCGTCTGACGTGTCTGACCATTGTCAACCAGTTCTACTTCCTGCAAAGTACACGAACAAGACAGATCAACTTTAAACACGATTTTCTCAACAACGAGACGTCGAACGAAAAAATGTTATTTCTTTTTCTCGACTTGTTTTTGTATATAGAATCGTCCCATTTGAAGTTCAGCGCGCAAATATTTTCAAAACTACAGCTTGTGGTCAAAAATATTTCTAATGAAACTTACTCTGTTCCGAGGGAGATATCTTACAGTGGTGAGAAATCTTTTCTAGGTGAACGTGCTTTCGATTTCAAGGTGAATTTTGAACGGCAGTAAATAACTTTGAATATCCTTGGAAGACGAAATTGTTATAGGTCAGTGAATTCGTCTCGATAATAAAGAAGAATAAAATATATTTGACAACGAGCTGTACAGTTTGTGAAATAATTGCACGCAAAATGGAACAGCCTGTATGAACATAAAATTATACAAATATTTTTAAAAAATGCACTTGAACCTCCAATTGTTTAAATACATTTCTGATTTAATGAAAGCAATATCTCCAAATAGAAATGCAACTGCATTTGATATTATGCATGTTTCGTAATATTTATCGGGACCGAAGTAATCCAGGAAGAATATTCATTGTTTTGATATATTACAGACAGACTGTCATCGTGTTCAGACATAGAGGATGTTACCATTACACAGGATTATTACAGAATATTTATGTTTCCTTCGCCGCGCGATGAAACTGTAATTTTCGATATAGGTTAGTTATAATGATGCATATATATCATTCTATAGATCATTAGAGGTAGCGAGTTACTTGTTACAGTTACCCCTGTGATAATTAGTGTTTCAGCAGTCGGTATTAAATTGTCCCGTTGACAATGCTCCGCTGTTTCCGCGACGCTAAATCAAAGGCAAGATGTACCGCAAATTATTTGCGGTACTATTGCGTTCTCCGAAGTTGTTCACTCGCGTGCAACTTCGCGTGATTTACGTTTATATGCGTAGGTACCGCACGGCCATTTTGCCAGCCATTGAATAACTTGTCACTTTCGGCTATTGGGTTTTCTTTTTCTCCCTGCATAAACTCGCGGAACCCGTTTGATGAATGAATTCATTCGAAAGGTAAAAAAATTTTAATCTGCTAGTACCTAAACTCCTTGGTGCTCACAGACCAGAAAACACACGCGAACTTACCTAATCGCACTGTACTACGCAATTCCAAAGCTTTCACTGGCTTTTTCTATAGTTAATCCACTGTTAATCCTAATATAACTTAATTATATCTAAAAAGTTTCGAGACCTTCAAATTTTAACCAAAAGAACGTATTTCTAAAGCGTTCACTGGCTTTTTCTATAGTTAATCCACTGTTAATCCTAATATAACTTAATTATATCTAAAAAGTTTCGAGACCTTGAAATTTTAACCAAAAGAACGTATTTCTAAAGCGTTCACTGGCTTTTTTCTATATTAAATCGATTGAACTCGTAAATGGCAGGATAAACAAGTTATGTTAATATATTCTAACATTTCTGACCTAGTATACAGTTTGAAATAATAAATTTAAATCGGAGCGATACAAGCTTCGAGACTTTAAACATTAAGGAAAATAGGCTTAAATATTGAGGAAAAAGAAGCGAGCTTTTAATGTTTCAGTTACAATACAGGAAGGAATTTTTTTTGAAATTGTTTTTTAATTTTTGAATATGCTGTATTTATAGTGTTACAGCAGTGCAATCTTGTGATGATGAACTGGGTTAGGTTTCTTCTATTGTCAGAACCATATCGCTACGGTTAGATATCCAACTTTCCCAGTGTCCCTAATTGGACCTAGGCTAGTTCCTCGGTTACTTGGTGAAATGTTCGTGTGACATTCAAAATTGCTTGCAATGTTGGAAATACAAGACTGAGCACCTACAAGAATCTTGTTCGTTTCGATTTATAAGAACGACATTTGTAAGATAAAATGTTATACTATGTCTAACCATAGGCTAATTACACGTTCTTATATTATCAGCTGCTGATGATATCTGCTTTTCCAGTACTCCTAATTAGAACTAGGATGATACTTAAGTTTCTTGCGTACACTGTCACAAATGTCCCTTTCATCCGACTTCTCCCCACCACCGTTACCACCGCTGCGAACAGTTCCAAGGTCTCCGTGCATCGACTCTCGATTTTTTTCAACCATTCTGTACAACTCATCGCGAGCGTACACGCAAGAAGGTCAATCGAGGATCTCGTTCGATTCATTAAATTTCCCTATTCACGATGACTGGTCGCAGCCGTCGCGTTGCGTCGCGTCGCGCTGTACTGCGGTCGCAGACGAGGAGAAAAAAAAACGCGCGTTACACGTCGATTAAAATAGTTGGGTCCGGGCACAAAGGACACAGCGAAGAAACAATATCAAAAGTGGCTGCGCCGAGGCAGGGTGCCTTATCTCAGCCGATATCCCGGCTCGGTGAAACGAAACCGCATATGCCGCCAGCCCTTTACGTTTGTCGTCCGCCGGCCACGGCTAGTCACTTTCCAAAGAGAGATCGGAGCCGATAGGTTCGGGCCATTGCATCGAGTATGGCCGGCCGACTGAATGCCAATTATCTGATCCTGCGTATTGGCCGCGATGGTACGCGGGTATTCGGATGCAACGTACGCAGGAGCAATATCCAGATGATTATCGTGCAGCCTTCGCGGCACAATCTTCTGACCGGATCGTGGAGCGTGCCATTATGCGCGGCATGCTCTCTCTGCGCGGTGTGCCTCCGCGCGCCGGACCGATTTCGGGGAAGCTCGTTCGTTCCCTTTCCACGTGAATTACGTTTTATTACGCGCTGCTCGCCGCCACGAAAAATCACCGATCCTATTTTATTACCCCGGCTGAGAGCGTTTGATTCGTTACCGATAACGGTCTCTTCTCCGTTCTTGATTCCTGTTTCCGTTCTCGTCCGGTTATCCACGTGAATATTGAATAGCCAACCTCGATAGCCTGCTTAGGCTAATCGGTAATCCGAGATCGGCTCTCATTTCGATACCGATCCACTCGATGACCCCGTCGAAAATCATTTTATTTCACTCTTCCACGTGGCTCTCACCGTTACCATGTACTTTATTAACCCCGTGCAATTTTCTTCGTGTGGTTACAATAATTGCAATTTCTCTGCAGTTACTTCAACGATGCGAGAAGAAAATACTCATGCAGTTTAGATTAATCTTCTGACTGGCTCTGGGTCTACTCTGATCCGGAATATACAGATCGTCTGTTACCTACTTAGCTCCTGGTGGTTTCAACGAACAGTTGTCGCATTAGGGACTATAGACGGAGCAATGTGTATACAAGAAGTAGTATCGTATCAATATCTTAATCAATATCAACAACTCAAGCCTGTCTTACTGTTACGATCTCATTGTTATGATCATATCGGGGTCACAGTATATTAGATCGTCGACCTTCACTGTTCATGAACAATATTCTTTCTTGAATTTTTTATTTTGCTTTTGCAACCGACTAAAATTAATTTTGATCCAAACATTCAAGTAATGCCAGATCCGATTAACCGTCATACGTTCCTCAAAAATAGCTGCATGAAAGAGACTAGGATAACAATTCACCCATTTTTATTTTACATCAAATTTTATTTTAAATCAACACATCACGTTTCATTTACAGCGTCGCATTTTAAAGACATCTCACGACGTAGATATCAAGGGATGAATAATTTGACAGTATGTGAAAATATTGAATGGGTGAAGTTCCACCCTCTCCGATTTATTTTACCAAAAAATAAAAATGACACTCGAGGGAAATTTTCGCAAAAAATATAAAAATAACAGAATATACGTGTGAACCGTACGAATGGTCGGTTCACACTACGCTTCGCTTATCGAAGAATAATAAAATTAAAAGAAATACAATGATATCTCTGTAGCAGGATCGCACCTAATTGATTGAACAAAAATTCGACCTATACGGGTCTCACAAAAAATTACAGCGTCGAAGAAATATACAAACGTGCACCCCTAGTAGGTGAAGTTCCAGCCTGAAGAACGTATGAGGGTTAATATTAACAGAGTTTCGATATAAGAACATCTATCGGGACCATACGAAGAAACTTTTCCCCCACTCTAACATCAGACTTTGCTCAGAATCGTAGAGAATCAAGTGCACCAGTATGTTAAATGTTGGAATTTAATTTTTCCATCAGCATATTCGAGATCATTTTATGACCTTGACCTCATACATAACGCTGAAGTAGTTATTTCTGGTTTTCGGGCGAAATAGCTCAGTGTGCGTCCGTTTGTCCGTCGGCAAAGGGGTTTTGCGCACAAAACGTTTCCCAGCGATTCGCGTTATTACCGTGGCGGCGGCCATTTCCACGGCCGCTGAACGAAATCGTTATTCACATCTACTCTCGTCGTTCTGACCTCTCTCTCTCTCTAGAGAGAGAGAGAGCGAGTGAGAGAGAGAGAGAGAGAGAGAGAGAGAGACGCGCGAACACCTTTGTGATTTTGCAACACGCTGCTCCTGCCGCGATACCCGTAGTTACCCTGTAACGGAATCAGATGACAATAATTGCAACGCGATGGCACGTAGTGGTCCTCCGATCCGATCCTACATTCCAATGAGTCTCAACCGTAATGTCTTCTGTCATTTTGCTGCGACACTGGTACACTAATTATACGCTGATACCATCGGGCCAATTAGTTTCGTAATTACGCTCTATGGCGACGCGACACGACGCGGCGCGCCACGAATTTCTACGGAGTCTTGGATTTGAACTTGAATCCGCGCTCGTTGCAGCTCGAGTTTCAACTTAAACGTCGCAGACGGATTTCATCTGTACGTGCGCGTTTCAATATTAGCCGGGATCGTTTCTGGTTAGGTAATCATCACCCGCATTAACCCCTTCAGTACCGATCAACGATATACCATCACAGTTCTCTGCGAAAACTAATTGTCCCGTTCCGATTCAGACATTTCTAACTACTAGACAGCGGATTTTATGCATCTGTGACACACATGAGTAGTAATTTAAACCTTTATTTACGGACGAGACGTATAAGTCCTTGCATAAATCCATCAAAATTGTATGCAATAATATTTTTGTTATTTTCATAACAATATTGGGTTGGCAAGAAAGTAATTCAAATTCATTTACCAATCCCCCTCTTTTCCACTCTCACCATCGCCTTTTCAGCGGGGCCTACTGTTTATGTTGGGTTCCGAACCACCTTTCGCCAACAACACGTGAAAAACACCTCGGGTAGGTCACTTTCCGGTTTTTTACCAGACGGTCACCCATCCTTGTGCCGTTCACGTTCCACATTGTTTATCTTCGGTGATCTAACGAGAACCAATTCAATTTAAAAACTCTTTATTTACATAACAGTAATGTTTTATAAAAATATACATGTATTTTTTATAATTTTACGCTTGCAGTCTTTCGTAGTCCCTATCTAATGATTAACCTACTTGCTATAGTACTTACATGCCTTCTTTACATTATAGTTGTATAATATATTTCTAACAGACTTATACATACTTCGGTTATACGTTACTACAGTTGCGATTTTTTATTCTATAAAATGTAGTTTTATGTAGGAAAAATGGAATAAAAACCTACTTATTTTATTAACGAGAACCGGTGCTTTCAACGGGACTACGGTTGTTGGCATAATGTGTTTTCTTATTATGTTTATTTATGTTTATTTTTCTGAGAATGTTGTATTAATTCTTTTCAATATTTCTCCCTTAAATAGAACATAAAAATTCACCTTCTTTCATTGTTTTTATCCCAATTAAAAAAGATCAGTGAAGGGTTAAAGTGAAATGAAAGCCAATTTCGTTATTCAATATCTACTTGTTGCAGCTTTATGTCAATAGCTAATAACTTTATTAAGCTACCAAAAGGATGACACAAGATCATCGAACAAAATGGAAAATATTTGATCCATTAATGTTCATTGCTTAAAGAAATTTTTATTTCGTCATGAAATACCGAAATTACTTTCTTGCCAACTCAATACTATAAAATACTTACTTTCAGTCCACCGTAAACCCAGTGTTAAAATTGCATACGGACCGGATTTCGTGAATAGGACGCGACATTCGTCCACGAAGAATTATCTCAGCTTTCATGTTCGGGATCAAGAGTAGGTACCGATTACCAATCTGTCTGTTTATTAGCAAGATGAAGAGTATTTCGATTCGAAATTTGTTTCTTTGAAAATTGCAGAAAAATGGAAAATGTAGGAAGACTGTCTTTAAAGTAACAATTAGACTGCGGATCTTTATGCGTTTACGAAGAAATCGGTTGGGTGAAATATAAAACACTAAAAGATTAGAAAAATTTAAGCAGTTTTCTGGCAAAAAAATACCTTCTGAAGTGCTATTCACTTAAAAACCTAGTATCAAATAAAATTTTTTTTGGTAGTAATACTAATCTCACAATGCTACTTTCTAATAGTAGAGTAAAGCATTCGCTTCTATTTGAAAGTTTCAGGAATATTCTGGAACTTTTTGATGATATTTCAACAAACGAAGGGCATCCCATATTCTCCTATAATTATAAATCTATATTTAGCATCCCATTTTGTGACTTTGAATTAAGTAAATCATTACAGAACTCAGCCAACACTAATGTTATTTTGAAACACTTTATTGAATCGTCCTCTCCACAGACGATTGAAATTTACACAGATGGCAGTAAAATTGAAAATGCACGGTCGGTGGGGGCAGCTTTTTTCTGCCCACAACTTGATATTAGCAAAAAAAATGAGCCTACACAATCAAACATCCATATTTACAGCAGAGTGTTTTGCGATTAATCAAGCTTTAGATTTAGTCAACGCGTTGTGTTTAATGTAACTAAGTCTAAATCTTTATTCTTGTTTCCCAGAATAAATGCAGCAGCTTTTTATTTTGCATAAAGATCCGTACTCTACCGATCACTTTTCTAGCCGTCGATTTCTGCATTCGGAAGCTGCCGAAACGAATGCAATCCTCTAACACGCACAATCGGCGTGTCACGGGTTGCTCAACCGGAATGCACGCGGCGAGCTTGAAGAAGGGAAGATAGAATATATCAGTCCGTCGCAGTCGCAGCTACCTTCTTAGAGTCCAATATACATGATCTATTACGTGTTCATGCATATCTCGTTAAACGCGAGCCGCTAATGACTCTTGAATTTATGCAAATCGCATGCATGTATGAAATTAATCTGGATAGGACGTTCTTAAAGCAAATACGACTGTGAAGTCTCGGTCTCGGGGAAGTTGGTAATTAGAAGACGAGAAGGGAGAGCAAGAGAGAGAAAGAGAAAGAGAGACAGAGAGAGAGCGAGAGAGAGAGAGAGAGAGAGAGAAATGCCGGACAGGTAAGAGAGTACGATTACAGCGTTAGTGGCAATCGAATCGACGTTGTGATATATGTAGTACACCGGCGAAACAGATGTGCGAACACGGCTTATCCGCGGCTTGATATTCATAGAACAATCAGGACGTAATCAAGCGTAACATAATTATCGCCAGAGGCTCGAATGAATCTTAGGCGAAAGGCGACGATGCGAGTACTACACGACGACGCCGCGGCGCGGATCCTGCCCGGACAAGAGCCTGCAGCGATCACTGGGTTATCAACTGGGGTTCAGAGTCCTGGACGTGCCGGCCGGGGTTCTCCATTTTTTCCCTGTTTCTCACCATGGAAATTAATGTTTCGACAAAACTCGCTCGAATTAATGATCAACAATTACAGTGAGTTTTTAGCCCGGTCTGCGATATTAACAAGCGGCTACGCGCGGTGTAGATAACCGGTGATTAATAGCCTCCGTGTCAAACCATTACATGTCACTGGATTCAATTACCAGTGTCCGTATTTATCTGGATCGAATCAATTTTATATGCTGGCCGCCGTTCGATTAGAAATTCCAACGTTTCGCGTGAAACGAACGCTGACCTTGTGGCAATGGTCGAAGTGAATTTTATGGAGGACGAGTTAAGGGAGTGCGGGGTAAAAGTTCCCGCGGCAAGTTGTTCCGATCATTATTTATAAAATTATTTTTCCGTTTTTAAAAGGGACTAGAATGTATAAAATAATTTTTCCTAGCCCCATACAGATTCCTAACACCATATTGATAGTCCTGAAAATTTGTGATTGTTAATTTTGAATAGCTATGAAAATACTTATAAGATTTAAAACGAAACACGTGGGGCGCAAGATAATGGTAAGGAGTGAAATATTCCCTCCTCTACACCATGCAACTTTTGTATATCAAAATGAAAATGATCTGGCTGAATTCCAACAAACTGTACTGAAATAGAAAATTAAGTTTTGTCTTAATATGTTTAATAGATTGAAAATAATGTAACTCGTGTAAATTCTTGTAATGTTCTTACTATTTTAAATGGCACCTACTAATTTTTGACATGAATTTATAAAATCCAGTTATTCGGAAAGAAATTGGAAAGGGATGTGCTATTTGGCTGTTTAATAATTAAACTCTATTGCATTTGTAACTTGATTTACGTTTGTGTAGACGGCTAACGATGTCATCCTGGCTGTCTGTGCGCCGCAACTTGCAGTATGCAGCAGCTACGAGCCAGTTACTCCAATTACTGACTTCATTACTTTGCGCGGCAACACGTAGGGTACATTGAACGTATTCAAGCAACCGATATCGTTCAGAACTCTCGTCGCAACGATGAATGACTCTTAAATAGCATTCTTCTTGTTCTTTTCTTCGTGTACTTGCAGTTCTTTTGCCTCTCATATCCGAAAATACGAATTTCTCAATTATACATACACCATTGTAATTGTACAATTGTATTTTTCCAGTGCAGAAAGATTTAATAGGTTAAATACATTTTCCGCGATTCAATTTGTTATCTCTGTACAAGAAACGAAGTTATTAACACTGTGCTGCATCTTCGCTTCTTAAACTTCATTTTCAATAACTTCTGTTTGGAAGTTATTAATTATTCCACGACCCAGTTTCGTCGTCAAACTCTTAACAAGATGGCACTTTAATAGCACACCACGGGCAGACAGAAATATTTGAATATTTTCGTTCGAAGAACTGTTTTCGAACATATTGTTTACGTTGCTGCCCATTTGCATCAGAAGCGAGTACAGGGTGTACCGAAAATATATTTTCATGAAACAGGCGATTCATTGGGGCATTTGAAGCAACATTTTCCGTTTTGAAAATATTCTCCGTGGCTTTGTTAAGAATAAAAATAATAGAAGAAATTAATTGACGCTAACAATACTATTATGTTGTAAAAAATTTAAAGATAAAATTAAGACAAAAATAATAGAATGGAAAATATATTAAATAAGAATAAATATCTTAATTTGATCTGTGAATTTTAGTTTAAAAACACCATACAATAATACCTAATAACAATATTTAATACGATTAAAAGGAAAGTATAAACATTTAGTATTTGCCGTAATATTTCCCTGCCAATTATACAATAATCACGAGCTCTAAAAATTTTCAAAAAATGCTAGAATATAAAATGCCACAGAAAATAATATTCTACATGATTTGACTCTCCGGAAAATTGAAAATTGCATAAACATTCGCAGTCTAACAATTTCAATAATGAATCTAATTACGTTTCGTTGCAATGAAACTCACTAGTTAGTAATTGAATGTAATCGAGGACTCACTTTATCGTGAATAAAACCGGCAAGAAACATCAACGGTTTAATTAGATTGGATAATCACAATTTCAGCATAAACTTTTCCGTTTCGATGGAATGAAAGTAAAGCCGAGTATTAGAGAATATCAAAACGTTTAAAGGTACGGATGACATTGCAGATGATTGCATCGAGCCGCCTTTGTGTTCACCCTCGTGAACGAGCTAGCAGTTATGCAACTCGACGATATTGCATCGTATACATGGGAATGGAGAATGCAATCGGGGATCAAAATGGCGGCAAACGTGAGAGTCGCACACATGCATGCGTCAAAAGAATCCTCTTTTTTTTTCTAGTGCAAAGGGTAATGCTTACAATTTGAAATAATGCAAAAGCATTGTAGCTGCCCGAATGCAATTTCACCTCGCGAACTCTTCGAGTATTATTACCATTCGGAGAGTCGTTTAATTTTCGTTCCCTTTTTTTTTCGTTCACAGGCAGCTCGAGTAACTCAATCGCGAAGCTCGTCTATTTTTCAGTGGGAATATTTTGATACAGCTTATTCGTCTATTTTTCAGTGCGAGTATTTTGCAACAGCTTGTTCGTCAGATCGTATAATTTAAATGATACGATTTTGTTGTGCTTTAAACAATTGAATCGTTAAATATGGAAGTATATGAATTGTTCAAGACAGTCTTCCCCAGTAGCATTTCTGTTTATTTTTTTAATTAAATGCAATTAGAATCTCAAGGTAGAGATTATTTTGCCGTACATTATTTTTCAATATATCATTATATTTTATATAGCATTTATGATTGGTCGTATGTATTTGACATTTATGTATAGTAGGATATTGGTTATAGATTTTTCGAAATTATGTGATAATCACTGGTCGGTAATGTGTTAAGAGAACAAATGGACCGAGTCAAATCAAAACTTCCTCGCGATCTTCTGGGGCAGTAAGCGATCCTTTTGTGTAGGAAAATCACCTAAATTGCTTTTCGCAGCGGGGAATCCTGTCCATCGATCGCAGGGCGATGTTTTGTGGGTCCGCGGGATTTCTTACCTACATCTCGATTTGGCCTTCTTTGGTACTCTGCAGCACCTAACCCGAGGGTTGGTGTCCAGGAAGGATCTACCCCAGTTTGCTCCTATCCGACGATTCCCAAAGGCACTTCTGTTTGGAACTTCGCTGTTCTTACAAGCATCGCTGTTCCGCTGGCAGTATAGGCGATAGACAAGAGATATAACGAACTCGTAAAATTAATCCCCCGAGGAACAGTTCCATTTATGAGCAGACAACTACGTAGCCCTCGTGTTGAACTCGAGTAGTAATCGAAATCGTGTATCGAGTTTCCGAAAAGAGTAGCAGCTACTACAAGGATATTCTCATTTCTCAAATTGTTTGAGAAGTAGCATTCTTGGAAATTAATTCTGGAAAAATTAAACAGTGGACGTTCGCAACACGATAGAAGTATTTGAAGAATTAGAAAATACTATTAAATTATTTTCGACTCATTGCAAGTAGCTACTGTGTCGTGCAATTGTTACAGACAATTTCAATTTTGCAGTCTAAATATAATGGTTAGAATTAGACTGTGGATCTTTATACAAAATAAAAATGTTTTCCGTTGATTGTGAGAAGCAGGAATAACATAAAAATTGATTTCATCCCTTAACGACTTTGTTACATTAATAGCAACATTACAACGTCCTTGAATTTCTTAAATTTTTTACTATTTTATATTTCGCCTAACCAATTTCTTCATAAATGCGCAAAGATCCGCAGTTTAGTTATAGTCTTTCTTGAGATTGTTTGTTTGTTCGATATATTTAACCAATCAACTTTAACGTCAGTATTCAAGACTCATTTTTGACCCATGGTTCCATCGAAAAGTTTATCTCTCCCAACAAGTATTACACGATACGATCACCCCTTACCCGACGATTTATTTTACGGTTTCAATGATTAGAACTTTTTTTGTAGTTCGTAATTTCCTAAAGAAGGAGAACATTTATATCTATTGTATGCCTACATGTAACCATTAACAAAACCGAAATAGAATAAATGCATCTCGGCTTAAAGGAAATTAATAGCTTACGTATTTATTAGACTCTGTTCAGAATCTTCATCACGCAAGGAGTTAACAAAGTTTAAAAAGTTTATAAAAAGTTTGACCTAGAAAAAGTCAATCAAATTTAATTTTGCGGCAAGCTTTTTAACAGATCCTTCGCCGACCTGTTGAATCACGCTGCAACGGTTTCTGCACATCATTTCTTGACAATCTGTATAAATAAAATAAAATTGATTGCACACATCCGATATTAATCAACATCGACGGATGTTGTTTCGATGCGTTCCCTTATTAGATCTTGTAATTCCGGTCTGATGGAACTTGTATCCTTTGAAATCTGAAAACAGTGCGAGGGAGCGGCCACATGGTAAGCAAATCATTTTCATGGCGCCCTTCGCGAGCAGTCATTTTGTAGGATTACTAGCACCGGCTGCCATGCGGAGTGCGAGGGTAGAGTTCCCTAAGGATGGGGGTCGCTATTGACGAGACCATCACGAGATAGCCCAGGGGGGTCTGCCCAAGGGGTTTGCACACCTAACAGACCCTTCCATTGCTGTCAACTGTCTTCAGGATTATGATGTGTCAATCGTTATTGAGCATCAGCGCCAAATGCCAGAACCATTTACCTGAAACGAGAATGACTTCTAATCAGGGATCCAAAGAATTATGGAACTATTCAGTAGGCTCTATTTAAAACGTACACCTTGAAACATTGATAAACTTCCCAATGAAAATAGACGTACAAAACAGTAAGTTTTAGTTAGAGTCGAAATAGAATTTTATGCAATTATAAAACAAGCAAGTGTAACTTAACACACTGAAACCATTAGAAGAATTTCGAAAAACTATTTTCATTCCAGTTCGTTGTGATTCAGGTGGAAATCTTTGCTCTCCATAAATTATTATTACACTGCGGATTTTATGCATTCACGGCCAAAATGGATGGATGTAATTTAAAACAGTTGAAACATTTCGAAATACTATTTTCACTCTAGTTCGTTGTGATTCAGGTGGAAATCTTTACTCTCCATAAATTATTATTACACTGTGGATTTTATGCATTCATGACCAAAATGGGTGGACGTAATTTAAAACAGTTAAAACATTTGGAAAAACTATTTTCACTCTAGTTCGTTGTGATTCAGGTGGAAATCTTCACTCTCCATAAATTATTATTACACTGCGGATTTTATGTATTTATGACCAAACTGGATGGATGTAATTTAAAATTGTTAAAACATTAACCATCTGCCGTATTTTAACGAGTCACACTCGTCATGAAGATTTTAAACAAAATTTCCAAAAAAACATGAATGTTACGCCTTTCTTTTTGAATGAAGTAAAATTTGAATCGTTTGTAATCAATATTCCAGCATTAAAATAAATCTTTTTACGTTTAAGGGATAATGACGTTTTAATCATTATAACTGTAAAGAAAGTGATACGGCAAGGGGTTGAGACAATTTATGAACGTCCATATGTTATTTTCGATTTATTAAAATTGTTGAAGTTAGAAAGAAATTTTTATAGCGTTTCTGTGTTTTGTGATTGAAGAAGAAAATTCTTATTGTGTATAAAGATCCGTAATCTAATTATTACTAATATCTCTAAGTAGAGAATAAAAAGCCACGTCGATTATAAGAAAATATATGGTCCTTTTTAAAGTCAAAGTTGACCTTCATACGTTCTTAACGCGTCCATCTACAAAAATTGATAACACCAGTATGTGCATATACTAAAAATTACGTAAATCTAATCGAAATGATTTGTTACAGGTACACACGTTCTATATTACAATACCAACCGACCACCTACATATATTTTTGTTTAAGGATTTCGGGAACTGCGCGGAAAGACGACCAGGCCGCAGATGTTTCAGGTATGGTTGATCCATTCCGTGGTAAATTTACTTGCCAGTTAAGAACGTTACCGGGGCAAACAGTACGGATGTACTCAACCGAAATACATTGTGTTTGGTCCGTAACTGTGGCCTTAACTGCTAGATAAATTTGCCGCGAAGTGGATCAAACGGACACTCGTTGGCCGCCTCTTAAGTCCCTGTAATTCCATAGTCGAGCGTTAAGTAAATTCAGGTTAAGTGCCGCGATTCGCCGCGGTTACGATCAAAATAAATAACTGGCCGCCGCTTGTTTTACTTACTGAGCGGTTTAAAGAAGAGCAAAAAAAAAAAAAATAAAAAGAAAAAGAGATGCGTGCTCGAAAGCGACGACGCGGATTACTGGAATACAAACAGAGCTCCACCGAATTTCGTAAACCCACTTTAATTCGGCGAATACGTGATCAGTTTGTTGTTGGGTGCCGGTACGATCTGAAATAGCTTTCCGGAAATATTTTAACGACAATATCATGTATTTACTGGTGTTGTGTACGCTGCAAATTTGTACTGGTCGTCGTCCGAACTCAACATGTTCGTTTAGGAGGTAGTAAATAGAAATTCATTCTGTTTAATGTCCCCGCGGTGCGATATCTTTGTTTATAAATGGAAAACTGAAAACAGCAAGAAATTCGAGACATTCGTAGAATTATATTAACAAGGAAAGGATACAAAATAAATAAAATCCAGAAAGAAGGGAAGGGAATATTTAAAATATCGAGAAGTAAATGAAAGTAGTATTAAATAAATTATAATAAAATTATCGAGATCAGGCCACGACTGCCCTTCGTGTGTATAAATCGTTTAAATAGTATAACGTATAAACAGATAATGAAGTAATTTTCTTACTGTGAGCATGACAAGGCAGGTTATTAAAATGGAGCAGGTAGGTCGACGAAGACATAGATATCCGGCCAGTACGGAAGATTAGTGTCCCGGGATGAAGAACGGAAGCAAATTTAATGAAACACGATGTCAGTTGATGGTAGGGGGGGATGTGGTGCGGTATTTCATTTGGAAGAATGGAGCAGAATCATTCTATGGGGGCTTTGTGCCCGGGTTTAGTGCTAACAGGTACATTTCTGGCTATAGCAAAATACACCAAGTCGATCACATGACGAGCTAAGCCGCCATTGTTGCTGCGACGAGGTCTGCCATCGCTGTATGTGAACAATAGACACGTCATTCGAGTCTTACTATTCCTTCGGTTTAAGGCAGGACAACTTATTCCTTGCTGTAGCTTCACGTCCCCCACTATCGGCGTGCCAGTTCCCCCACTATCAACTATTTCATGTTTCCCCTACTGTGCTTTACCCTGCGTGATCAGGGTCGCAAGATTAAGACTTGTGTCCCTCCTCTACCTTCCCCTTCTACGATGCTACCCCTCACGCGATTCTTCTCTGTCATGCATGCGTCATACTGTCACGTGACTAATCCCTCCCCTCATCTGGCAACTCTGAGCTTAAGTGGTGGGGGAACGGACTGACTGATAGTGGGTTAAAAATTTTTATTTGGACAGAAATCTGCAGTATATTTTTCACCTCTATTGATTAGTAATGATGCTTGGAAAAGATATGGTTTGTTTCACTCTCATACGCTCCTCAAGAATAGTTGCATAAAAGAGACTAGGATAATAATTCACCCATGTTTGCTCTACACGTTAAATCAACAAATTTTGTTTCACTTAGAACGTCATATTATAAAGAAACACATCTTACAACGTAGACGTAAAGGGATCAATGATTTTATAGTATGTGAAAATAGTAAATGGGTGAATTTTACTGTTAACGTTACCGTCAACAAGACTTTGTATAATTGAAATAATTTTGATAAGTTACAAGTAATATAATCGAAATCAATTTCCTATGTTCACCCATTCGTTTTTGTTGTAAATGTGTAAAATCCGCAGTCTGATTGTCTAAATGGTGTTTTCCGTGTTCGTATCATGAGATTCATATTCCGTCGTGTAACTGCACGTTACGAAACAGCCTGTACAAACGAATGCGAGAGAGACTATTGCAACGTGATCTCCAGTGTATACACTCATCGTGCAGGCTGGTTAGGGGCCGAGTCATTCTCTCTAGCGTCGATTGTGCGGCTGTATCGCGTCGAACGATCGAATCTCGCGAGAATAAGAATACACGCCCGCGGACATACATCCATTTCGAGATGTCTGTAAGCATGAACGATAACGCCGGATCGTGAAATAATTAATTTCACGCCTCTGTAATCTCCTCGATCGTGTATCCCTGATAAACTTAACCATTTTTTATCGCCGCCCTCGGCGCGTACAGGGCGTCGATAATTCGAGAACGTGTTCTGGAGATTATGGCCGCCGCCGTTTGTCACAATTATCTGACGTCCAAAGGATTTCTGCCGGTGATCCTGATTTATTTATACCGCCGAATCCCGCGAACACCGAGCGCACGGTTTGTTCAACCGGCTACGAATTTTTATTCGCGAATCTTTCCGCGGAAAATTCTCGGATAATAATTATGCGAGGATTAATCAACTTCGTTGTCGATTAATTGAATTTTTACGCCAATTTCCAAGAGAACGATTCATTTTTTCCCGTTGGTTCTTTTTCGAGAATTTTATTCTTCTCGACGAGTACAGTACGATACGATCATTAACAAAATTTTTAACAGAATGTTTAATATGAGACCATTTTGCACTAATAATTTTAATGTAGTACAAATAACGTATTAATAAAGTAAAATAAAAATTTTCTACCCGATTTACAACCAACTGGACTAACATAGAAATTTATTTTCTCTCTTAATATGTTCAATGGATTTAAAATAATATAACAGTAAGTGTTTTGAAATTTGTCTAATGCTTTTACCGTTTTAAATTACGCATTCTCAGTTTTCTTATAAATGCATAAAATCCGCCATCTAGTAACGACTGAACTGTATGTAAAAGAAACTGCACAATTTTCTTCGAATTTATCATTCCGGAAAACTATGTTCCATTATATTTATCCTAAATATTTGTTGAATTATCAATGAAATCGCTGCCAACAATTTATTGAAAAATACCCGACTGTTAATCCTTCAGTCTATTAGGAAAATTGCCGGAAAGTTTTAATTATTGTAAAACAAATTAATGAGATACGGAGTAACTGAGAACTGACTAAGATCGTGCTCTATCAACGGTGTTAACTATGAATGTTACAGGGCCGTATGTATGTGCGTAAGTTGAACGGAAGTTTATTAACTCGCAAGCATAAACTTCGATGGAGCTTAACCTTCTGGAAAATCCGGCAAGCGTCGAATGTTACACGTTTTTGCGAGGTGAAACCGATAAAATGTTTCCCGATTTTCTTTAATATTATTTTTTTTTTTATATTAAATTCCATTGTCACGAAGGGGAATGTTCTTTGCCCCGGCGGAGAATAAGAGGAAGGAAATTTTCTATCGAAAATATTTGTAGCACTTTAAGTTCGCTGCCGGGCTTGTTTGATACCAGAAGCGTAATTCGTGATTGAAATTCTCGAGCGCGGCGGTGCTTTGTGCTGGAACTTTTAATTGGAAGAATTCTCTCGATTTGCTTCCATTCGGTATGGACACAAATGTTCCTTGCCGGACGAGGGAGAGAGATTGAGAGGAACAAAGAGGGATTCGGTTCATGGATCCTGTGCGATACTGAGTTTCCGGTATATACCCATGACTTCTTGAACAATCGTCTATTACTCCGACTAAGAGCTTTGATCGTTCTGCCGTAATATCGAATTAAACTCGAAGAGGATCCTGTCAAGAGCAAGGAAGTAGCTCACGACCACAGCATACCGTGAAAGACACGCGATGGCCCTTGTCGCGGAATAGTCCAAGTTTCGCGGTTCTTCGAGACATTTCGAACGTAATGTTAACCACCGAAATAGTTTTACAAATTGTTCGTGACATGTATCGTCCATTGAAAATCAATATTATAGTAAAGTCACGATCTACGTAAAACTACCGGGTCCGAGCTGTTTCTTAGATCGTGTGGTTCTATTATTTCTTGACAAAACTGCTACAAAATGTATTTCATCTTTAATAATTGCAATCCGTAACCCAACAATTTTCTTCAAGTTTGTTTAATGTCTCTACAGTTTTTTATGTCATTCCTTTTACGCATTTATGACAAAAATGAGTGGGTGCAATTTAATTTAAAAATATTTTTATATCATTTTCAACCTATTGAACATATTATTAAGAGTGAAACACAAATTCATAAAGCAAAGAATAAAGATCCGCTGTGTAGTTATAAATACATACAATCCATAGTTATATTTAGGATGTAATGTTAACCACTGAAATATTTTTACAGATTGTTCGTGACCTGTATTACACATTCAAAATCAATATAACAAATTATTATTATCCGTTATTGTTCTCATACAATAGATGCCTGCAATCTCTATTCATCACTATAATAAAAAACATACATCTAGACAACAGAAGGTACTTTATTGAATTCGTTACCCACAAAAATGGGCAACGGTGACATCGTATACGATGATCTTCAGATTCGCAGGATCTGGATCGCAGGATATGGGTAAAATCATTCCGTCCCTTTATTTTTGCATCGTAAACGGCACATCGACAATGCCTTGTTTTGTATGCAGATTTGGTTCGACCACTTCGAATTATAGACAAACGAGGAAGTGGCATAGAGTAACACGAGTTCACCCTGTTCAATATACAGGGTGATACATGTAATTTGACGATTTAAAATTACAGTGATCCTTGAGAGTGCGAACAATTTCCAGTTCTCATATTCGTAATTTGGTACATCCTGCGTCTTCAAGAACGTCACCGAGAACCTGTCTGACATGTCTAAACGACGATCTTCTGATAAGGTACATTACAGGGTGTTTCAAAAATCTTGTACATCGTTGAAAAGGGTGGTCCTTCAGATCATTTCAAGTTACTTTTTCATCATTTAAAATGTCTGCATCAGCTTTAATGAAATGTGGGAGTTATTTCTACCGCGCCCTGTACATTTTCGGCACAAATGTGAATTAAAGAATATTTTTATTCAAAGTGTCCAGAATTAATTCCAGTGTGTACCCTAAGAAATAAATTTGGTGAATAATTCCTTAGGGAAGCATCTTTACAATCTAAACACTAAACCTACCACTACCGGTCAAAATAACCGGTTCCAGATCTTTTATTTTACACTTATTGAAATAATAACAATTATTTGATAAAAAAATTATTCAAATCTTTAATAGAACACGTATTACGATAGGAGCCGCGCAAAGTCGAAGTCAAATGAATCTCGTCATTTTTATAAGGGACCATTTTTCAGTTGCTTTTGAGGCTCTATATTGAGGATCTAGGTATATTATTAATAATCTCAAATAAAGAATATTAAATAGAACCAGTCATTTTGACCGGTCCCGTATACCTGGTGTAAAATCGACAATATTTAGGTTTCAGTTAGTAGGGACGTTCCTCAATCGAAATGGTAAAATGCTCAGGGTCGGTGTGTGTTGCGCTCAAAGATACAAGATGATCTCTGTCATTACACGTTCCCGTTAGCTCGACGAGGGTAGACGTCGCGTGGTTCCCTTGAAACGCATCTCTAAATCCGACCGTTTCATTGGAAAACGTACAAAGTCAAGGGAAAGGGACATCTCGATCAATATTTCACATGAACGGCCGATTGGTCAGCAGGAAATAACGTCTGGTCTGTACGAGCTGGGATACAGGCTGGCTGGCCGGTTCTAAACTGTTCCCGTCTCTGGGGAGCTGGCCAGTGCTATACGTGTCAATGGTAAACTGACCCTAGATGTCCATCGCGTCGAGATGAAAAGGCCACGACGGATCTACTTTGTTCAAGCCAGTCCCGTTAGACGCAGCGCGACTATCAGAATCTAATCACCGAGTAGCATCAGACACTTGGCCTGTCCGACTGCATGGTCCGGTACAAATTGTCAGTGAGATAGGCATCGTTGCCCCCACAGGGTCAGCTGATGTGGATATTCGTCGCGTTTCGATTAGACTGTTGCTCCTTGCACAGATTAAAAAGCCAAAGTACACGCTACCGTAGCTACGGTATACATGGCCACGGTCCGCAGCAGTTTTCTTTTCCCCTGTCGAGATAAACGAAATATCTTGTACGTCGATAACGAAATCTTTTTCCCTCGCATATCTGCCAGCCAAGATAATAAAATTACTCCAGGAAAGCAAAAGCTTCTCGAGCAGGATCAGATGGATTACCCTCTATGTTCAAGGTGGTAACTTCTCTTCGTATGTTTCAGCCAACGGAATGTTCATACCGAATATTTAGTGGATTTTAGAAGGATGTAACAATTTTGTTCTATTATTTTTGATTTGTTACCATTAGACTCCGGATGTTTGCGCAAAATGAACAGTTTGTGCATCAATTGCAAGACTTTGCAGGAGCTAAATATAAATTTATATCCTTCATTAATAATTTTAATGCGGTGAGAATAATATGTTAATACTCTTAAGGTCTTAAAAGATCTTGTACATATTAAAATATGTTCACTGTTTTAAAATGCACTTGCTCATTTTTGTTTTAGAAGCGTAAAATCCGGAGTCTAGTTATCATTTATCTCTTGCTCCTTACAATCAAGCTAGTAATGACTTGTTTAAGTTTATTTCATTTTTCAAAAATTAAAAGTTTAAACTTTAAGCATAACTCAATACTCGGAATATAATGTAGTTTAAATTCTATGGCAAATTCATGTTGGTGATGAATAGACAGCGGACCTTTATGCAAAATAAAAATGTTCTACTTGAATTACAAGAAACTGGAGTGATATACGAACTCATTTTCTTTCTTAATATGACTGGTGGGTTGAAAATAATGTAACAATATTTTGAAATTCTTCTAATATTTTTACTGTTCTAAATTATCTGTTCTAATTACTGTTCTAAATTATCATTATCTAAATTATCATTTGTCATAAATGTATGTGTCTGAAATATTATTCCACCTTATCGGCACTCAACTTATTAATAGTCTTGCAAGATTATTATTCGGGAGTGTCGGTTTGAATTCTCATAAAGAAACACAGTTGTTCAATAACAAATAAGAAAATAATTGAAACGCTTATTCGTTCAATTAAAATGCTGTGTCAACATACCAGCGTAATCGAAAACCACACGTCCGAAACGTCCACGATTATTACTTTTTCCAGAGCTGAAATGCAGCATTCTTTTCGGTAATTACATGCTTAATCACTTTCAGACTTACGACGATAGAGTAATTACACGTGTTGGCATATGGCCGGAATCATTGATGCGCTTTCCGGTTCATTAAGGTCGCGTTCATTACCCGGTTCGCGCAACCAGAAACGGGAATGGAGTTTCGTGCGTTCCTGGAAACAGTTCGTTCAACAGAGAAGTTACTCCCGAGGGTAATTAAGCGAAATGTAGTTAATGAGGTTAATGGAAAAAAAATACTCGCAGGAAGAAAGCAAACGGGAAAAGGTTAAAGACTGATCTCTATAGCGGTCATCAGTGAAAGCAAGTAGCGACTTATTACGCGTCTCGGAAGTCTCATTCGTTGGGATTCCCGAGTGACTCATCCTCGGTGTATTAAAATCACATTTTTGAAATTTACAGAGTGGGTAACCATGTAGTATTACGTAGTGTACATGATTATTATTCTTTGGAAAATGTTTCACGTAGAGTTGAATAGTACCAAGAGGCGCACATTTTTAATCATTTTTTTTTTAAGTGGATGTGTACACGTATTTTTTATCGCAGCACTTAATGCACCATGATATTCTTTAAAAGAAACGTTATCCTACTTACATGTGAAAAAATCATTGTTTAAAAGATACGAGGGGTTGAATGTAACGATCATTTATGTATCCATCCCGTTTCGTTTCCACAGTAGTAGACAAAAAGATTAGTGATCTTATAGATTGACAGGCCAAGTGAAACATCCTGTATATAGTATATTGGACACAATGAATCGCCATTTACGTGAATTAATCGAATTAAGAGATGATCAGCAGCTCCAGCAACACCGCCACGCTTCACTGCGCCATATTGTCGCTCTCGATTCGAGCGAGATACCGTTCATTGCCGGAAACGAGGCACAGGATACACGGACCACGTGTTTCGAACATTAACTGGAACGTTGATTGACTATATCGTTCCTCATACATTCGTGTTCCTCGCGTACGATCACGAAATAATATGACGAATTATCGGACCAATGTAATACACTCCTTCCGTTGTAATTCTTTCGGAACAAAATACGTAGACGTTAGGTATACAGTGTATAATCTCGTGCATAGCAAGACAGATTTATTATCTAACGAAAAGTAAATGTATCATAATATTTTTATAAAACGCTAGCAAGCGTTTTTCTTGGGAATAGTAAAAATTTGAAAAAAAGTTATACTGCTTTCGAAAGCAATGTAACAATATCGGTAACTTCTTTTTAGGGTCATCTTCATTTTTTCAGACGGAATGCTATGTACAGTCCCTGGTCATCGAATTAGGACCACGTACAAAAATTTCACTTTTATGGTTACAATTATACGATATAGTTATATCGTAAACTCCTTCAGTTTTAAACGTCTTTAAGATCACGGAAATCCGAATATATTACGTTGTTGCATATAAAATGTCCGATTTTAGAATGCAACTCTTATAAAACGTTTCGACCAAGAAATGCTATTATAGTCTTATCTAGGTTTATCGTTACTGAACGTACCACGACCGGTCAAATGACCGGTTCTAGATTCTTTTATTTCACAATTAATAAAATTATAAAGTTGCCTTCACAAGAAATGATTTAATAAATTTCTTAATTACAGTACACGTTGTAATAAGAACCGCGCAAAGTCTAAATAAATTAATTCTTGCAATTTCTATAGTAATCAAGGTGATCCCAGGTATCCAAAGTATCATCCAATGGATGGAAGTATTGAAAGGTATTGAAAACAGAATGATCTTCAGAAGATAGGGTAAATTGTTAAGAATGATCTTCAGAGAATAGGTAAAGCTGTGTGCTGATTCACTTTTATCCGAAGTAGAAACGGTGCGTCACGGGCAGACGGTCGCTCTTATCTTAGAATCAGCGCGCGACGGGTTTATTCTCATGTCACCGATTTACAAAAGATCCACGAATAAAAGCTAAAGGATATTATTCTTGTGCGTGCGTGTGTGTATGCGACGTCGCGTCACGTCGGTGCGTCCGTGTTCACGCCCACACGTGGCTCCATCGAACTCGATACCTCCCGGTGACGTTACCATTTTGTAGAAAATGGAAATGGAAGTGTGTCAGTGGGTCGATGGACCTCCTTCCTTAGTTCTCCGTTCTTGTTCTACTCTCTTTCTTCGCTCGGTTCCACGGATGCATTAGTTCCAGACGGGACCGCTACCTTTTTGTCTGGTGTTTCACTCCTCCCCCCCTCTCCCCTTACCCCCTCCGGCCTCACCATCCGTTCTTTCCGCCGTCGAAGTTCTCTTATTCACTTTCGTTTCCTTCCTCTCCCGTTCGTCCTACCGACTCGTAGTCAAGAAACGATTCCATCGGCCAAAGACGCTGAATTTTCTGGATAAGAAATAATGGATCAATGAGAGCCGCCGGCGGCGGCGGCTGAAAAGCTTCTGTTTCCCCGATGAACACTCCTCCCGACCAGCTTCAACTTTCATCTCCGAGCCACGTGCTCCCGGACAAATTGCTTCAGATTGACTTTACGCCTCCTCCGTTGAAATATTTAGATCCCCCCACCCTCCCCTACCTCCTCCCCGCACAACCCCTCTTCGACGATAATTTGTCATAAACTCGAGCGGATTACCGTGATCGCTCCGCCACTTAATTTTTCTTCCAAGTAATTACCGGCTCCTTCTCAAATGAAAACTGGCTGGACACGCGCTAACGCTCTCATAATCGCTGTCCGCCCAACTCTAATTACTGTAGACTGGTAACGCGCGAAGTATACGACCGGTGTGGACGGCTATTATGAATATCGATGCGCCTTTTCTTGCGGAAAACTGGACCCGATATTCGCGTTGAGAACGCCGTTTTTTTTTTTCATGATCAACAGTTTTTTATAATTTACAATTTGTTTTGTCGTCTAGCTGACCACGTGCTAAAGAGTGACAAATCTAAAAAACATTTTCATCGTGAAAATTTTCAGCTATAAAGGTATATGTATATTTTATTTGTGAATAAAGAATTTGGTTAAGCCAATATTAAACCCTTGCCTTGCGATTTAGTTGACGATTTCAGTGATTAAAACTGTTTTTGTAATTCTTCATGTCCTAAAAAGGAGAAACTTTATAACTATTGTACGATTATATGTTCTCCAATAGCTGTAATAACGTAAAGAAAATTAATTAATAGCTAAAATAATTTAAAGAAAATTAACAGCATACATATTTATTAGACTCTGTTCAGAATCTTCATCACGTGTCTGACACGATATTGTAAGGCAAGGGGTTAAGGAATCATGGAAGCCAATTTTCAAAATACTGCTCATTATTTAGTTTATTATTTCTTTAGCGCATTTTATTGTCAATGTCACAGTAACTTGGTCATTTCTTCGGGTTGAAGCATGAAATTGTAGGAATGCATTTCTGAACGATTTTCCACGCCATCAAGGGATTACAACAACCCCTCGAACAATACGTGATAGGGAATAACAGTTCGGTATACTACTTTTCCCAAGGTCTGTTCATGATGTTATTTTTCTAATATTGTAACTGTCCGTTGTTATTTATGTACTATGCGTATTAGCGACTAGAAGGGTTTAAGAGGCAATTTAAAATGTTTTACTGCGAAAGTGACAGTAACGTAAAATATATTATAACGAATCCTCCTTTTATTGAAGTACGTATACTTGGAGGTATACGATCGGGTAGTAAACTCATAGGGGTCATAAAGACAGAGAGGTTAGGATGTTGCGATCAACAAAGGATCTACGGACCCATTTGAAACCGCGAACCTCAGTTGTGCTTTGAAAGTTAAGTCGAATTAAGCGTTGAAGGAGATTGATCTTACTTCTGTTAATTGTTAAGTGCAGAAATATAATTGTTTTCAATTTCTGGATGCATGATTTGTTAACACTAAACCTGCCTTAAATGTAACTGGTGCATGATCCTTTTAAAAAATGACAAGATTGATCTTATTTAGATTTTGTGCGGCTCCTATTATAAGACGTGCTCTACTAAAGATATTTATACATTCAATTTTTATAAAATCATTTCTATTATTTTAATAATTATTAAATAATAAATCTGGAACCAGTCATTCTGCCCGGTGGTGGTAGGTTCAATGTTGAAAAATTATTATAAAAAACCTTTTGCACTTTATTTTAACTCGAAAATTAAACAGTTCTTGTTAATTCTCCTATTCTGGTTACTCTGGTCTTAGGTTCATACCAATAAAATAATATTTTAATTGATTATAAACGAGCATTTTGACATTGAACATTCAGCTAATTTTTTAATATTCATAGTAGTGTTCTCTGTACTACATAATCTTGATATGATAAATATATAAATAAAGTAAAGCAAATGAAATTCCTGTTCCGGAAATTACTTTCAAGAGTGTATTGATCTAGATTTGATTTGCGCTCTACTTTATTGTTGACGGTCATAATTATTAAACTACGTGTGATCAAGTTCATTATCATTCTTTCATTGAAATGATCGATCACGTGTAATTATGTAAAGAGAATTTATTTCAACACCAAATAGTTACACTTCTGTTATAATTTATAATACGGGATGAAATATTACTTTTAATCTTTCAACTATTATAGCGCTGCTATAATGATTCTGCGTCCTAAACGATTTTGCGAGATTGAACGCCAAGTTAACGATCCTCTTTATCAAGTTTATTAATCTACATATTAACGTGTTGACGCGCGCGCGGTCCATTGTCATAATCATTGATTGTTTATGGCATGCAAATAAACCGAACTATTACAACTCAATCAGTTATTGCATAATATTAATCAAAATTCACTGAATTGCGATGAATGAAGTGGTGGAACACCGATTGCGAAACTGATACGATTCAGTTAGGTTTCACGGTTGAACTGCTCAAATGGCGGTACAGCTTTACCCACCATTTTGTGGCTACGTAGAACATTGATGTGTAAGAGCCAGGTAAAATATTATTTCCGAAAATTGAATGAAGTGTTCACAGTGTTCCTTTGATATGATACAAAGTCTAACAAATATGAATGTTACGCGTTTCATTTTACATGAAATAAAAATTTGATTCGTTTGTAATCAACATTTAAGCATTAAAGTAAATGTAGTCATACAAGAAATATAAATTTTCTCTTCTCTTCTACATTTTTCGGAATAAAAACGTTCTCATCACTGTGACTGTAAAAGAAAAGGTACGGCAAGCGGTTAAATATGTTGGTATCTAATAAATAACTAAACTTTAAGTATTGTATGAGGTATTATAGACACATTAAATTTATTTTCATAAAATGAAACAATTACACACAATGAAATTATTCTAGGACGGAAGAAATGTTTAGTTTTTGAGTTGAAATAGCTCTGAGTGCGAAGGGTGAAATACTTGTTAAGCAAATGGGCAAACATGATGAGAAACATTGAATATCCGCGAATTCGCTAGGGAATGTTTTGTAAATTTCTTCGATGATAAAAAAAATCTAATGAAACAAGCTGAAAGACTCGTTTAACCATCTAACATTTAATCCAGGGTTCGTAAAATAATCTGAAAAGGAACCCGCGCAGCTATTAACAGTACCTTATTGCCTCATGCGCGTGTGATAAATTGAACAGGCAAAAAACATCTTATTAAAAGCATGATGAGGCTTTCACCTGCACCTGCAGATGTCGGGTGCGATTCATCACACCGGTAAAAGTGGTGTGTAAGTACTTCGGGGAACCAGCTCCCGCAAAATCACGGTTTTAACACGTTCCCTGCCAACTACGAGTTATCCCGCAGCTGGCATACGCACGAATTTTCTGTTCAGCACATCAACTACGTGCTAACTCGCATAATTTCATTGTAAAAAGTTATGTTTCCGTGGTGGAATTGGCTGGGCACAATACTAGTTCAACTGGCACGTTCCAATTATGCGTGTATGTCTAAATATAATTGTTATCTGAAGCAAATGTGACGAATAGAATGTTCTCAATTATGCAATTTCGCTTTCTGTCATCGCAGATTTGTTCTTGAAGAAACCTTCAATAAATTAAATGATCTAAATGTTTCGACAAATTTTCCAGTGATATTAATTTCAGTTAAGTCATGGATAATTGCATAATTATTTTCGAAAATGTTTCGCACAAGAACTTAGACACGATCATTGAAAATAATAATTTTACTTGTGTCTTTACGAAATTATTCTGTTATTTAATCTTTCACAAGATGTTGTTTGTTAGTATAGCTTTTTATAGTAATTTATGGTATATAGTTTCTTATTATAATGAAATATTACGTATTTAAGAACGATTAATAATGAGAACCATGAGTTGATGAAAAAGAATGTTGAATGTTGAAGTAGAGGATGAATTTTAGAGCTTTGATGTGTTCGAATAATTCACTTTTTTTAATCGACGAAAGAGGTAATGCGAAACAAATATTTCAGTGAAAGAGCATAAAGTGAATATGTGAAAGCACTCATTAACAATATTAAACCTCTCAAATGTACGAATAATAGAATTGACTTTCCTTTTAATTAGTAAAAGAGTACTGAATATTTAAAGAATCGAATTTTGTTATCTTGCATCATCAGTTTTGGGATCCAACAGGAGAAGAGAATCGAGTGAATTTCGAAGCATAGAAAACAGTTTAAACCTTCAAAATATACGAATAATAGAATTTACTTTTCTTTTAATTAGTGATAGCTTGAATATTTAAGGAATATAATAGTTGATTTTACCCAATTCACATCAGTTGTAGAATTCAATGATGATAAAGGATAAAGTGAAATTCAAAGCATAGCAAACACTTTCAAAGTGTACGAACAATAAAATGTACTTTTTTCTGATAAAAGAAAGAGGTTCGTGCGAATTAAACGTTAAATGCGTTGAAATGTTCGTTCCGCGCTATTGACACCAGTTTTCGAAAGCTGAACTCGACGGGGATGAAGATTGATCCGGATGGATATAGAAGCTAATAAAATGCAAAATAAACGGTGTCGGGTGTAGAGGAGGCTAAGATCAAAAGCGCCGAGAATGTAGGAACGAATGGGAAAGAGTTTTCGGAAATCGAGGAGGTAAATAGTGGTGAAAAGTGCAGCGTCGTGTATTATACGGCTTTCATGGAATAGTCTGTCAAATAAAAACTCGTTGCATTGAACAATGGCATGGATGGTTTCGTGTATTCCATGGTGTGTCATGTGAATCGACGCGGCTATAAATCTTTCTCTTTCCTTCGCGATGAAAAATATATACGCGACCGCGTCTCCGGTTCAGAGGACATCTTTGTCAGTCATCGATCACGCCGACGCCCTTACAATGAAATTTGCAAGTAAAACTTTGTCAATCCACGCGTGCACGTCGCCGGTAAACGTTCGAGTGTCATTCAACTCGGTGGTTGCATTTATGTTTGAACGCAGACGCCGTGTCATTTATTCTATTAACATGTCTACGCTCGCAATCAATAATCTCACACGGATAAAACTGTCAGCTAAACTTTCCTGTAATTTTCTTGTCCAGTTCCTGTAATTAATTGTTATACGAGGTGGGTTACCAGATATATTTATTATTGTTCGCAGCGAGAAGTGTTTCGATGGAGATTAAATAATTTCTAGAGATGATTGTTAACTTTGATTTTTTAAATGGATAAGTATATTTTCTTATGTACCTGCTGTTTATTATCCTCTGTTAAAAAAGTAGGTATTAGTTGTTTTAATTTAATGCACTTTAAAAAAAAAAGTGAATGATCTTCATACGTCTTCTACGCATTTATCCAGAAAAAAAACTATTAACCCCTTGCCTTACAATATCGTGTCCGACACGTGATGAAGATTTTGAACGCGTTCGGATGAAAATATATGTTAATCATTTCCTTTAAACCGAAATAAAAGTCTGTTTTGGTTTTGATAATATACAGATATTGTTTAAATTACGATCTACAACATACGTTCTAGTCACTAAAACCATAAAATAAATCGTAAGGCAAAGGGTTAAGGATGTGCTCCTCTTGCTACTGTTCGACTATGTTAATCATTTAATAATAGTCATGTAAATAAATAAAAATAAGATAAAGTGGTAATGTGTGGTGATACACTCTGTATTATTTTAAGATAGGTCCGCCGTTGGAGGGTTGGTATCTAGAACCCGCTTTCTCTTAACCGAATGGTGAATCTGAGAGGCGCCGCAAAAAGTTTCTGTACCATTATTCAAAATATTGTTTACATTATTAAATGTGTCAGTTTCTAATCAACAGACTGCGTATCTTTATGCAGAATAAAAAACGTTTGCATTGATTGCAAGACACAGGAACCAAATAAAAATTTCTTTTTTCTTTTAGTTATCTTATCAAGCTGAAACTAATACACTGATGTCCATAAATATTTTTAACATGTGTACAGCTTTAAATTGTGCCAGCCCATTTTTGTCATAAATGCATAAAATCCGCAGTCTGTGGATTAATTACTAAACATTTAGTATTGTATGAGGTATTCTACCAATTTCATCAGGGAACGGAAGCATTCTAGGTCGGAAGAGGTGTTTCATTTTCGAGTTGCAGTAGCTCCGAGTGCAAAAGGTTAAAGTATTTGACGTACTTGTGATAATGGTTTTCAATCGGAACCCGTGCACTTTTTCTTAGTTTTTGCGAGCTGTAGTTTCGAGTAGTATTGCAGAGTGTATCGACTGTAAATTGCGATAGGGGCGTGCAATACGGGTCTCGCAGTCGCCTGGTATAGACTGCAGCGAAGACCTTCTCTCGCATATGTATATTCCCAGCGAACCCAATATATTGCTGTTCACGTTTAGCCCCCCATCCCCTCTTCCATTTCGGACATTCCCTAAATTACGTTCGATCGCAATCGTGATTATTAATTTTTGAAATATTATTTCCATTCGCAGCATTCACGAATTTTCGATACCCAAAACGAATTATCCTCTTCCTCGGAAAATCGAGCATTTTCCAGACCATATATGTGCGCTCGTTTCGCAGAACATTCAGCACATCAAGAGCTATATTTTCAATATACACATCAATGTTGAACATTTCTTTCTGATGCGATTTATAATAAATTAAATGTTTTCTGTGTTAATAATAGAAGTGTTCGTTTCGAAATATTATTAGGTTAACCCAGAAGTTTCTTTCGGAATGTGTTCCTTTATTGTTACCAAATAAATACAAACAATGCAATAATCTTTATGTTAATACTTTCCAACATGAATTTGCATTATGTGCATGAATAGAAAATCTACTTTTGGGACAATCTCATATTTATTTAGCAATACAAATAAGGAACACATTCCGAAAGAAACTTTTGGGAGAACCTAATAAATAATACGTCTTATAATGTTAATAACTTTGTTTCGTATACAGAAAATAAAAACGATTATACATACAGAAACGAATTGCAGATAAATATTAAAACCTTTTTCGGCAAAGTTTGTTCTGTATGCTTCGTCGCTCGAAAGTTTGTATTATGTTGTCGTTGTAAAACGAGTAAACTGTGCTTTAAATACACGATGCTTCATTAAAAATATTGTTCCGCGCGCTTCATTATAATTGGAGATAAAAGTTTTGATTACAATGTGTTCATTTGTTCATTTCCGAGGAAACTTATGCAATAACTATGAAAATATGTATGTACGTTACATTCCGTGTGTCTTACTGAATTAGATCGTGCACTTTTCACACAAAGTGACAGCTGCATCTAACGATATTTCCCATGGAATATAGAAATAAATTTCAATAATAATATTTAAAAAAATAATTCACAGAGATCTACAAAACGTATTTTAAAAATTTTTCAAAATAGGCCCACACGTAAAATGCAATTTCTAGTATTTTTCCTACAATTCCGAACACTTGCAATATTTGAAAAAATTTCGTTGCAAATCCTCTAGTAAACAGATTGCTCTAGTTTTACAAAAAAAAAAGTTCAAATCGTATAGTAAAATATTTAAAAAGTTATCTTTTTTAGAGCGTCCGAATATTAATTCGAGTCACTGTACATGCGCAGCTGTATAGTAAAAAAATAGGACTTTTGAAGGCGATCGCGGCCTAAAATGATCTTTTATATAGCGCTTTTGACTGTTGAAAACCCCCATCTTTGCATTATCGAGAAATGAAAGGGTGCATCGCGCACCGTTGCAACCCGGAAACGCGAGTGCACCCCTTTGAGAAGGGTTCTGAATATTAAAAGTTTAACTAGTATTTTTACGGGACAATCGTTCGGCGTGACAAGACGTTTTATCGAGTACCGTTGTCAGTGGGTCGGGAAATTAGGTCAGGTAGGAGGACAGCGGAAGTGGTAAGGGCCAACAACAGTTATCCCCATCTGGGCTGATCCATGCTCCACACCTGGAGGTTCTTTTGTGCAAAGGGGGACGATGGTCGTGGGTAAAAAGATAAACCCGGCGGGGTCGGGGCCGTGGGCGAGGTGCATCAGAATCCGTGCGCGTCGCAACGGATTTACCTTTGGCATCCTTTGTAGGGAATTCAACGGCGCGGATAGGAGCTTGTCATGAATTTCGAATCCATGAAAAACGCGGCGGCGGCGACGTTAAGCTTTTTATTTTTCACCTTTTGGCATTGCTGAAAATAGAATCGCTCGGGATCTGATCGTAACTCTTGATTTATAGGAAAACACCAACATACGTTGGTGATTGATATTTTTTTTCCAGTACGCTCGCATAAAGCGTAGAATTTTCATAGGATCAAAGAGAACTCGAACAATTCAGAGACACATCAAATTCACTCGCTCCAGTGAACAGAAATACGAGCGAACACGACGGGATCTTCGTCTTAAATCAGAATTAGTTTTCATCACGGTATGTGTTATTTTACGTTGTCAACACTTCGATATTTCGATCAATGGAGATGTTCAATTTTTCTTTTCCAGAATGGTCGACCGGAAAGTTTGAAAATTGTAATGATTTTTATTTGGAAAATGTTGAAACATTCGGAAAGAATATATAAAAGTGTTTGAACAAGTCTTATCAAATATTGCTTTTACATTTACCCGGTTAACTGTGGTGACCTCTTTTCAGATAGCTCTTTTACATATATTTCTATAAAATTTGAAGGAAAATTTTCAATTGTGTCGCGAAAATCAAGCGTTGACGTCAATGCATACTGGGTTGCATGAATCCATCTCAAATTATTTATACTTTTTCATCTGTTCGTTTTAGTTCGTCTTGACCTTCAAATATTTTAACCATATTGAAATATACGAATATATTTTAGTTTTCGCTAAAATTACAATTTAAATAGCCAATGGTAACCAAATTTTACGAATACACTTGTCAATCACACCTAACTGGTTAAACATTGTGGAAAATTGTGTATTTAGTAATTTTTTCTGACTTTAAATACTAGTGGAAATAATTTGAGTGCTCGAGTTAAAATGAATAAGTACCCTGTACATTCAAACAAATATTGGATTACTTAGTGTATGAATTTTCCAATTGATGGTGTGAACATTTTCCCTAAATTTCGCAGATCTGCAATAATAATAACGTCCAGGATTCATACAATGTGGAAGCACACTAAGTCGTAAAATGGTACAAAAGCGTTGTACTGCGCGATGGTTAATTAATGGAACTATTAGCGAACGGTCGGACAGTAAATTATAATTGCATGTTAAAAGTGGGTATTGAAGGATGGAACAATTAGCACTCAATTTAGCGATTCCTAGTTAGACAGCAATTTAAATACTGCGATAATAACAGTGATTTATGGGGAATGACCCACACAGCTGCTACATCGGCGAACACTTCCGAAGCGATATTCAATGATGTTACTTTAGAGAGAAGGTAGGGGGAGGTCATTAAGCTACCTTAGGAGGTGATTATCCTACCTAAGTAGCTGATTAAGGTATCTGAGTAGGCAGCGATGGCAACTTGCGCAAAATTAGCTACTCGAAGTGCTGATTAGCGAGGTTCTCGTGAAAAAAAAAACAAACTTAACGGGCAGGACGTTAAAAAAGCAGTCGAGCTACTTAAGAATTAATAAAGCTGCTCGGAGAAAAGAATTTGATTAAGCCACATGGTAGAAGTGACGCGTTACCAAAGTTAACCAGCTTTCTGGTTAGGGTTGCCTGATGAGGGGAATTCACTCGAATTGAGGGGAAAAAGTTACCCCCTTTCCCTGTACCGGACACGTGACAGAGACGAAACGCGTCACGTGACCGGCCCGCGGCGGAAACGTGTGGGCATAGCGTCGTAGAAGGGGAAGGTAGTGTGGGGACACGAGTCTTAATCTGGCGACTCTGGTTAGAGCACGTGAAACGGTAGCTGGGGCTTAGCTCCTGGCGAGCTGGCGATAAGAAAGTAGCAGCCAAATAGTCCCCTCAGCTTAGACTGGGCTTGCTGCCACGATAAACGATAATAATATCTATTATTGGTAAGCTGGGAAGATAAACGACTTTGCGCAGGTTAAACCTGCGATCTTGCACCTATATTACATTCCGGTGCTGTATGTACGTTCGAACTGTAAGGTGTGCACCATTTTTACAGGTACAAACGTTATTCTTATCAAGAATTATCACCACTTCCACTGCCACGTCATGTAAATACAAGGAAATAATGAGACACCCTGTGTATATAAACCGTGATAATTTTGTGGAAACAAAATAGTACAATAATAAATGTCGACTTATTTTAACCCTTAGCACTCGCGTGGTAACACACCACTGAACATTGTATTTTCATAAAAATAAAAAATATTATATATGTAGAATGGAACTATTCTAGGTCGAAGGAATGTTTAATATCCAAGTTAAAACAGCTCCGAGGGCAAAGGATCGAAGCGGTTTTCCAGGGTAGTTTGCACGATATACCAAGTGAAAAACGGAGGGCACGTTTCTGGTCGAGACTGCTACAAATTGAATCGTCGTTGAAAAACCATGAAACAGTATCATGGAAATAAAACAACTTTAAAACTTGTTCGAACTTTCACGTCAATTTTCAATAGAACGGTTCTTTCTTCTCCGACGGTTCCGTCGAGAAGTTTCCTCCTCTCGATAAGTAGAGCACGATACACAATCGCACAAAAATTTCACCTTGAAAAAGTCGGTCAAGGTCGATGTTTCGGCAAACTTTTGTAAAAGATCTGCGCCGTTTTTACACGTAATTTCTCGACACCCTATGCCTCAGATAAATTCGAAGAGAAATTGTTTCATCGGCAAAGTACAACTTCACTTTGTTAATGCGATATCGTAGATAAGGACTGGCTTCGAATACGTGTATCTTTCTGTAAAAATATGTGCACCGGCCTCACGCGGAGGGAACGGATCGCGTATATGGAAATATGACATGCAGAACAACGCAGGTTGTTCGAGCTCGTTCGTTTAATTCTTAGGAGCCGTTCAGCGAAAAGGCGGATGTCCTCGCTGACTTACGTAGGTTAGAATTCAATGACGCCGTATATTATGTTATATACCATTTTCGTCACAGCCGTGCGCGGCCACGTGGTGTCCTGTGTGCGACAAACGAGTCAGCGACAAACGGGAAGACACGTGCACGCTTCTCGCCCATATTCGCAAATCTCACCCGAAGCGCTCGTGTCAATATTTGCCTCAGGTACGAAATTTCACTTCGCCGACCTCGCTCGCTATTCAACGATTCCCGACAACTAGACTGCAGATCTTTATGCGTTCGCGGTACGTGCGAATCTGCAAAATACAAGGAAACGTGCACATTACCAAATATCCAAAACCTTCCTAAACGTTACTCTTACTGTAAGAAATCATTCTGTCAACGAATTTCACTTTTATGTCAATTTTACTGCGGATTGCATCAGTTTAATACGGTGAGAAACTATTGCACATACGTGTACTTTATCAATAGACAGATAATAATTAGACTGCGGATTTTATGCATTTATGACAAAAACGGATACGTACAATTTAAAGCAGTGGACATATTAAAAATATTTAAGAACATTAACGTATTAGTTTCAGCTTAGTAGGATAATTAAAAGAAGAATACAATTTTTATTTGGCTCCTGTGTCCTGCAATCAATGCAAACATTTTTTATTTTCCATTAAGATCCGCAGTCTAATAATTATAACTAATAGATTTTCAAATAAATGGTTTATCTAGGTTTCTACTGTGTCGTATTAAAAACATTTAATTATCTTTGACTCACAGAATACAAAACGAACTGTATCTGACCACATTACATTTCTAATTACTTTCTTCAGAAAATAATAATGAATGGATAATCACGCAGACCGTGCAGATAGTTAATAAAATACGAACAACATTTTCATAGAAAAATATGTTGATAAGTATTAATTAGAGGATATTTATTGAAATTTGAACCTACTGAAATGCATGAAACGCACTGGGATATCGTATTGAAATTAGTGAATATTTAAATCGTTATAACATTGAAAGCATTCGTACCATTTGAATAGGACTGAGCCTATTAGAAGGCGAGAAGCCTGTGCTTTAAAACGGTTTTTGTTGCATTACGATATGACGCTTGGTGCCCGCGATATCGTCGTGTGAAGACAAAGGCAATTATTAACATTTCGCTATCTCTGTCTCGCTTGCGCAGTATGTCTTTCTCTCTCGCACTCTCTTCACTGGCCTACCCCTAAGCGCCTTAAGTTATGGCAGGTCAGTTTTTACTATCGCTACGAGTGCATACGCACATCCAGGAAATTATTTATGAATGGGCCCCCCACTCCGCTCGTCTTACGTGAAAAATTGAAACGCTCATATCTCGAGAACGGATGCAGATATCGAGATAGAACAAAATGCATTGGGAAGAGCATCGGCTCTGCTATCTTTCGCACGTACGAACGACGATAAATTCTTTGTTCTTACAATTGCAATATATCGTGGACCAGACGGTATTTAACAAAAGACAAAAATCATTTCGGGGAGCATAAACTTTTTGGTTGGAAAGGAAGTTCGTAGCGATTCTAAATTAAGAATCGAAGATAACATTAAGGTATTTATTCGTATGTTTATTCAATAACAGAAGTTACCTCGAAAATGGCAAAAAGTAATAGAACGGAATGGAAAATATGTTATTGAATAAATATCTCAATTTTAGCTTTCAATTTTAATTCACAAACGCTACGAACTTTCGTTCCAACTCAATATTTAGGAGAGTTTGATGATATTTATCAACAGAAATTTGTTATCCATATGTGTAATAACATCTGCGGGTCCAAAATAAATAAAAATCGTACTACATTCTGTCGTATTTAATACTCTAGCATGTTTTAAAAGCTTTTATAGACCAGAAACGCATAAATATCCACAGTCTAACCATTGCAATCCAGTAAACGATTATTATTGTGTAAATATCTTTTTTTTGTTCGCACAAAACGAGTGGTAGTAATAGTAATAATGAAATTCGATAAATGTTAGGGCGAAGAGGAGTTGAGGAAACCTTCGAAACGAATAACCTCGAAGAACTCTGTCACAGAAGACGGTATTATCAGAACAAACGAACCGAGGAAAGTCTACGCTACACGAGGTGCGTTTCTGTGTGTCTAGAAATATGACGATAAAGTTTTAAATTGTTCGTAATGGATAATAGTGGACACGTGGAAGTCGCACAATGAGAAGAAAGTCTGTCCGAAATGTAAAAAGGAAGCAGTGCCCACGATTCACGCTCGCGGAGATAAACTGACGACTTCGCATATCGGAGCGTTGTGCCTTTTAGGGTAAGCTCGAATCTAGTATACATATACAAATTTACTTGTCAACTATTAGCTACACTATGTAATAATTATAATTGGTTTCTGTATTGTTTTTTTTTTATCGAGAAACAAAGATGATCTTAAGTTTTACGTATAGACTGCGGATCTTATGCATTCATGACAAAACTTTATACAGGGCGTCCCAAAAGTGTATTTCCCTGAAAAGGGTGATTCCTGAGGACATTTATAGACTGTGGATATTTATGCAATTTGCAATTTTTGTAGACGAATTTTAAGACAGTGGAATAAAGTAAAATCTTATTTTTAGTGGTAGCAGTCTTTATGTAAATATGAAGTGAATAAGAATTGTACTAAACTCTATCAAATTTTATATTCCACACGATATATTTCTAAACGATTATTAATTTTAATTAATTTATAGTATTAAAACAAGCTTCTATTTGAGTCTCCTTTCTAGCAATCAATGCAGAATATGTTGATTTTGTATAAATATCCAGTGGCTTTCCAGCTTCAGTTTCCAAAACCCAGTTAGTTTAAAAGAAAAATTTATTGTATCGAGAATGAATGAAAATCTTTATCGAAGTCCCTTAGAATTGTTATTTTCTCAGGTAACTAAAAACATCGATCTCACGTGTTTTATAAATGTTCCAGTCCGCCTCCGAAACTTTTTGAACCGAATGAAAAGTTGCGACACGTTCTTGTACTTGTTTTACATGAGAACATTCTTCGGTGTATGTTTATTTGTTAAAAATCACATGATTTATGATAGGTGCTGGCCGCTATGCTTCGTGCCGCTGATGATGAAGCGTGCGAAGAAAGTTCGAATGATCTGCCCGTTGTGCGGATACGTGTATGGCAGCTTTCAGTATAAAAATACTGGGTTATCGCCGTGCAAAACAGATTCGGAAGAATCGCAAGCGAAACTATCATCTCCGCCGATCAGTTTTCGACTGCAAACAGTGAACGAAGATTGAAAATTGATGTTGCAAAAATAACGAAAGAATACTCGCGAAAAATTCCCGAGTGTTTTTTCCTAGTGAATCTTTAATAAAACCCAGCTATAGCAATTTACTGTGTTCGTCAATCGAATATGAATTGAAAGACGAAGTTCCGGTTGAAATGACATTTTATTCAGTGATCATTATTGTAAAATTTATAGTTTTCACAACTGATAACTTTACTTCAATGTAGTTCAGTATTGAACATAGTGATTTTTGAAAAAGTAATGGCAAACTGCAAATGCAGTTTCTATTTCAAATGGAAACGTTAATAAGTTTCCATAACAAATACACTTTGCAGAAATGTATGTGTTTTGGCGTATCTAAATGTTTGCAACCATTTAAATAATTAATACCCAAAATTATAGTTTGACATTAATTGTTTACTACCATTTCATCATTATTTGTTGCAATTAACATGAAGGAATCGTCAAAGCAGGACGCTGGATAATGTTAATTAAAATCCGAAGTAAAGGATATATCAGAAAATATAAAATGCAAAAATAAAAATACTGAAAATGAGATAAAGTTTTTCTAAATTTTCATCAATGTTTTAATTTATACTTAAGAACTTCTCGTTGGATATATCTAATCTTCCGAAGTATCCTCGAGCGATTAAAACTTGCTTCGGTTTCTTGTGTGATTCGAGATGGTTTAAGAAAAGCTTAGAACAGAAAAAGTTTCTCCGCTTTCGATTTAATCGTTCCGCAGAGCCTTTTTCACTTCGAAGTTTTACGTTTTCGTAGCAAAGAGATGAATGCAGAAAGCAATATTCGTAATGAAGCCTCAGAGATGCATTTGCCTAGTCTATTTCAGGATTGCAATTAATTTTATCTTGATTCCAACCTTTACGACTTACAAATATTCGTTTATTCCTCAAACGGCCAGGATAATTTAGTTTTCACGATGAAGATATTACTTTTTTCAAATAAGAAATGTACCTACTGTTGGCGATCGATTAATTTTGTAAATAACGTCAAAGAACATCTGTATTTCTCATTTCTACTATAAATACATTTTTTAGTAAATTTGTGCAACCGATTTCCTTTTATATTGGTTGTAACTTAATACCGGAAATTTAATTTATAATAATTCCAAAATAGGAGTCAGTTATAAATAATTTAGTGGTTTTAATCATTGATCGATTTCTCTCACACTATAACTGAGAATTAATAAATTTAAAACAGATTGCCAGAATAAACTCAAGGGATTATCCCTACATAAACTGATGTATCCACTAAATAAAGTAAAAATACAATAAATGATTAATAAGTGTTAGTTCTATTTTGTAACGTATAGTAATGTCAATTATTTAACACTTAAAAGTATTTAAGCCAGTTGTGATTCCCATTCTCACTCTTCTCTCCCGAAGAAGAAGCAGAAATTCATCACCTCTGATTTCATCATTTGCAGTGCACACGGTTTATAGGAGAGTATAAAAGAAAATATGGCTCCACGATCCGTTACGATTGATTTCTCTTCAATACGATATAATTTCATTTAATTGGTCAGCGATGTTGAAAACTTTTTAACTGAAATATTCATCGACAAGTTTAACGAAATCGAAATTAACCTTTACTGATTTACGGACTGCGTAATGAAGAAACTTGTTCTGCTACTTCTCGCTTCGGTTTATTGATTTATGTGGTTTAATAAAATTGAGGTGGCGCACCAGCTGCTTCCAGATGCTGTGCAATAACTATGCATATAAATGTACAACGTTTCAAAGAGACAAACTAAAAATGAAAAATTATATAAAAGATATACAAGGTAACTTGATAAACTTGTGCTTCGAAAAACATTCTCATGACTTTTCACAAACTTGGCCAATTAGAGTTTTCAAATTTCATTTTGAAGAGTAATCTAACCACGTGTAGAACCGAACTAGAAAAGAAGCTAATTCAAAACTTTATTTTAACTATTTAAAAAATCTTTGTTGACTTGTCGCATTTATTACCTAACGGTTTCGTGTATGTGAAAGTGTTAGTCTTTAGCATTCCATTTGAGAAATGGAATTATCTTCATTCTTAAAAAAATAATGCAAACATTATTATTAAAATAATTATAAAAATTACTTTATAATTAAATATTCATCTTTCCGATTCACAATAACTTTTCAAAAGAACCTGTACGAACACACCTAGGACTACCAGCGGAGGAAACGATGATGCAATTTATTAGAAAATATATGGGCACGCGGATCTTCCTTGTACAATGTTTTTACGTTTCCATTTATATTACCAGTGAACTGCGATACGCGTTCTCGACTATAATTTGTAGATCACTGCCAAGGCTCTAGGTACACAGTTAAGGTTTAACCCGATTCTAAATGGTTGCATATAATCTGTCTGGTACACACTTAATGGAGCCTAGTCGGTTATGGCGGGGCAGTATGAATAAGCTACCAAGTAATACAGTTGCTATTACTTTACCGGGATCTACCTCGCGTGGAAAAGGAATTAGGGAAATGGTATTACCGGGCAAACATCTAACGAAAGCGAGCGTTAACTTTTATACAGCGTGTTCATAAAGCACCGCGCGAAAGGCTCACAATTAACGCAGCTCTTAAGAAAAAATGTTTTTCCTTTAAAAAGCTGCCTTGGAAAACGCGTGTTTATATCGCAATCTTAATTCCCACTGTTCTATATCTCCTGGGTCCATTGGATTGCATTTACTCGCAAAACTAAGACTCTACGTAAATACCGTTAGACAAAAATTAAATGCGAAATGATAATTTTCTACGTGAATTGCAACATACAGAAAAGACATTTATTTTGTTTTCTTAATAGGTTTAACAGCTCGGACATAATATCACCATATCTTTAAATTCTTCTAATGGTTTTACTGTGTTAACTTACTCATTTTTGTCACAAACAGATTTATTTATTACGCTAGAATGTAAACTTGATCAGCACCTATCCTGTGTATCCTTGTTGCAAAATAAAATTATATGAATTAATAAGTATGAGTAGGTTAATCGTAAATACCGGTTAAATTATATAAATTATTTTTTATCCTTGTTGCAAAATAATATATGTGAATAAATAGGAACGAATAATTTGATTGTAAATACCGGTCAAATTATGTAAATTATTTTTTATCTCGTTGATATTAAGAGTGGTTACATCTCTATCAAGAGCTGGTTAAATAACGATTCTTTTTCTTCTGCTTAATAAATCGACTTCTTCAATTTATCGAGAAATTCGAGACCGATATTTCATTCTATTTGCAACATTATCAGAATAAACTTTTCCTCTTGTATCTCGATTGTCAGTCCACTCGCAATACGGATTTGCAGATGGCTACTTCATGCAACTGATAAGAGCAATTCGTTGACCTACAAATTCCAAATTTGTTTGAAAGTGGATATTGTCAAAGATCGTCCTCCATCAGGTAATTCCTCTTCATTTAATTATTTAGTTGCATATTTAGTTTATTTCCGGATGGAAATAATACTTCAAACTTATAAAAGATTAAGTATCAAAAGTGTGTCTAAAAAAAAGTTCATGGTTATTGTTTACAATCAGCTGTGCAATTCGTTTTCAAATGGCCCAGTGACACACTGTGACACACACAACGAAGCAGCAACTGCATTTATGACTAAATTAGCTTTTTTTTATTATACTATTAGTTTTTCTGTAGGTGGACGCGTCAAGTACTTGAGAAGTTCAACTTTGATTTTTTAAATGAGACCGTATATTTTGTTTGTGCACTGTGAATCAGTTTAGGAGTTATTTTAATTTGAATGTTAGAAAGAAAACCTCGAATAAAGGGTAAAGTTCACGCGGAAACTTTGATCACGTTGCTCGATATTGAGGAATGTATTCTTCTCAGCAGTATTTATATTAACCCTTTGCACTCGGAGCTATTTCAACTAGAAAATTAAACATTTCCAGATATTAAATATTTACAGAAATCAAAATAACAGAGAAAAGCACTATAACACGCACAATGATTTCATAAGGATATTTCGTAATCCCGGCATCGTAGTTCGTAACTTTTCTCATGTTCGTAATTTTACAGCCCCGTTACAGGCTGCGAATGTGATTCCACTTGCGAATAGTATGTTATAGTGCCGGAAACTGAAATAAAATAGTCGGCAAAAGTGTTCCTTTCGAAAATTCTGTTAATAAAACTCGTAACGTAGCTTCACCTGTGTATAGAGTATAACGAAGTGTACCAGGGATATTCTGTTCTCATCAGAAAATCACTTTGAGGGGATCGAACCTAAAAGTGTTCGCAGTTTCAGTTTTTTCTATATTAATATAACAGCATCGAGTGAAGTAAAATTTTAAGTGCATAGATTATTCAGTTTTCATGCTGTTATCACGTTATTACAAAGTGTTAACAAAGCGTGATTTCTAACGAAATATTACTTTGTTACATTCTATGTAAAATTGTAAATGGTGAACATATACAACAAATTTGTATAATTTTTTCAAATATTTCCTCTTCCGTAAACAATCAGTATATATCAAGTTCATGATGCAGATTTTATTTGCGTTTCTAAATTTATAAAAGTTGTGTTCCCTAGTAAAAGAAATTCCCTAGTTAAGTAGAAACTATTAACGATCCTGTTTGTTAAAGTATATAATCATTGATCAGTTACTTAAATGTTATTGATTAAAATACAATTAAATCGCTTAAATGTTACTTATTCTAACAATATTAACATTATTTAATTTGAGAGTCTGGTACAGATACGTAGTAGCATGGAAACCGTTTAAAAATGGTATGTAATAAATTAATACTGTCTAGCAAATCATAAAATTTGCTTCTGAGATTTCAGATTGCAGATAATTATTGCGTGACCGTGTATTCGTTCTCTTACAGACAAAACTAAATTAATCAAATGAGTTTGTAATTTAATAAAACTCATTGCTATTAATCAAGTTCCATTATAATTTAATAAAATGTCATGGCTACATGAAAAATTCAATTTCACACACGCCAAATTCGTATTAACTGTGTGAAATAATTTCTCTTTCCTAGATCGAAATTATTAAGTTACAGCAAAGAATAGAACGAGGAGATCTGCATTTGAGATTATCCACCGTAAACTACAAATGGTGCATGGTGGCAGTGGTGTTATCCGTAGGAAACGGAGGTAAGTCGTGTCCGTGATCCGTCCCTTCCCTTCTCACCTAACCTAATCTCACTGACGGTAATGAGTCAACTCCAGTTTAATTAGGCGCTGAACAGGCGCCTGGATACACAGTCTGCGCTTCAGTCTGGGATCGTTTGCCAGTTGCCTCTTTCGTAGTATCTCTACGTGCCACTTATGATGGTGAATCATTCATTATTACAACAATGAATAACAAGCAATTACTAAATCGCTCGTGCTGTTGTTAATGAAATAAAACTACGAATTTTTTTGTCTCGTAAATATTCGATTTAATCTATCGAGTTTGAAAACGTAAAATTAGTCAATAGACATTTTTATTAAATAAGCGCCTACTTGTTTTTACACTCGACTTCAAATAAATTGACATGTGAGCTGAAGACACTAAAGTAGAAAGAGAAGAACAAAGTTTACTTAATATTTATTTATGATTTCAACGAATATTAAAATATTAATTTAACTGCTTATAATTTACGTAGGAATGTCGATTCTGTGTTGTTCCCATTTGTTACATTTATACACGACTGTAAACACAATGGAATTAATATTAACAACCGGAATTAGAGTAGAAAGAGAAGAACAGAAATTATTGATTGTAATTGATTGAGATTTAATAGCGCAATGGAAAATTATAATAGTTTTATAAACAATAATACCTTTTGACAATGTGAGGGGATTTTCACGTGTACTCGCACAAACTATCCACTTACCTGGAAACAAAACAAAAAAAATTGTTAGTGAAATACATGAAATCGTGATCTGTATCGTCCATTGAAAATCAATATATAGTCAAACCTCGATCTAAGTAAAACTGCCGGTTCCCTGCCGTCTCTTAGATCGAGTGGTTCTATTGTTTTTTCACAAAGCTATTACAAAATGTATTTTTTCTTTAATAATTTTAATACCCACAGCTTTTTATTTCATTCATTTTTGTCACAAATTCCTTCAACTCGCATTTGAGTACTAGCACATAATTCTACTAAAAATCCTCTGGAATCCGGACTAGCACAACTATCAAACTTCGGGTAGAGACAAATATCTAAGCTCTGCGGATCGTCAGGAAGTAATGTCAGTTGCGAACAAAGGTGTCGATAGCGGACTAGAAGCACGAAGTTATTCAACCGAAGCTCGATAGTCCGCAACTACGAAACCTATTAGACCGAATGGCGTGACTTCTCCATGGGTACAGGTTCACGCGGTCGTTCTAAAGTTTGCGTGACGAGCCAGCATAGTTATCAATACTAAACGAGAGAGGCCGTCGCATTATGAACTTATCGCATAGACAGTTGCGAACAACTTAACCATTAAAGTTATGAAGCAAGCAGCGCTCCTTTGCTCCTCTTTGTCTAACAGTCTCTCTTTCTCTCTGTCTTATTTTTCAATGGCGTCAGAAAAAAGAAATCTCAGCTACTTATACAGTAAGAGAAAAACAAAATCTCGGCCACTCATACTGTCAGAAAAAAGTCGCATTAAAGTTATTCAATATACAAATTAATTATATTGTGAAAATTCAAGGTTATTTTCGAAAACTGCTCAAGTCAGATTCTCAGGAAAAATGTCCTGTCCGACAGAATTGAATTATAAAAACATTAGAAAATTTTATTCGTGAATGAATTTTCTAAAAATTTGAAAATCGAAGCCATCTCTTCGCAACGACTCCTTGAAAATTGTAACTTATACTATTTTAAAGTTCGCGGCACAATTCTCATTCGAAGCTTGATAAAACGGCTGAAAAATCGTACATCAATTTCCAAAGTGTCGTTGTAAAAAGGAAGCTTCAATCTTTAAATCTGTGATGGTTTCACTCACAGAAAAACATTTTCAGAACTTTCACAGACGTTTGAATGTATAACATTTTCGTGAAAAACGCAAAATTTTAGTGAAAAAAAATCTTAAAATAAAATGAACGATGTTTTGGGAATCTGTAGATTTTTGTCTTTAAAATGAGTTCAAAGTTATTGTCGTAGGATCAGTTTTTACGAAATTGTCACAGTTAAATGTAGACAATTTTTCGAGAATCGAGTAGTCGGTGATGGAAATTTAACCGTGCACTGCTGCATAGCTGACCGTTGTGACGACACAAGAAATTCGCTGTCGTTTGCAGTTCTATTTTTTGCGTCGTGGATCATTCTTGAAATCTTGGTAATCTTGAAAACGGAGCGGTACGGAACGGAACAGAAACGGATACACAAGGGACGGACGCAGAAAATGGCAAAAGGTAGCGGCAGGGAATGGGAAAAGTGGACCGTAACTTGGTTCATGGGTCACAAATACAGCGGACGCTTTTACCGCGCGCGCGTAATTCGGGAAATTGAAGCCGGCAACGCGGGTAAACTGCTTCCTCGTTACTTCTTTCTTTCTTGGCTGGCGACCCTCATTCTTGCCCTACGATTTCCCTTTAGCCCCGTCTTCCCTCCATCGAGCCACCGCCGTTTTTTTAAATTAATACAATATAAATGCAAATTGAACAGTGTGGATAGCCGGCGATCAACGGTAAACGCGGCGGAAGTTTCTGTTGGCTAGACATCGGTCTGATATTTTCGCAAACGTTAATGACCAACTTTTCACGACGCCGTTGTTTTTATTGTTCGACCAAGCAATCTCTGCGATGATCGTTTTGTGCACTGAAATTCCGTGTGTTAATTAATTAATTAATTAATATCTTTAGCAGCTTTTAATGTAAGGCACTGTTGTAAAGGTTAGGACACGTTTTGTCTTATAACATTTATTCATATTACACTTCTAAAAACTTCACAATCATTTCATACAGATTCAGAATTGGTCCAGCTTTTTGTCTGTATCGATCAGAGTTTGGCAAAAATTTTATTGAAATAAAAATTTCGAATAAAGTGGGTTTTTCAAGTGGGTTTTAAGCCTACTTTATTAGAAATTTTTATTTACATTAAATTTTTGCCCAACTCTGGTATCGATCTTGTGGAAACAGTATTGGTGTGAGATACATTTGAACTAAGGAATTCATTCAATTATTTCGTATGAACGAGTTTCTATAATTTCAACGATTTTAAAATAAAAAATCCGAAACTGGCACGTAGTTTTGTCTAAAGTGACATTTTTAAGACATTTATGTTTCTTTCCTGTTTTAAAGAGATTAGAACATTGGTTGTCATTGTTTTTTACGCTTAGGTATATTATCAGTTGAGGTATACACGCTGAAGTACTGAAGTTAAAGTAAAAATTGTATGAGTTGCACTTTCACGGACAAGGTTAGTTGGAAAGAAGTGAAGTGGCAAAAAGGTGAAGTAGCTTTTTCATCAGTACGAACACGGCCATGGAGCGAACCAACATAAAAATATCTTACTAGTTCGAAAAATGGTGGAATCTCGAAAGTTAAATTTGGATTTTTTACCATTTCTTTGCTATAGTAAAAAATTGGTAAATATCCGGATTTATTGAAGATTACAAAAACTTGCTGTACAGTCACGTATCGTGTCGATTTAAAACGATTTTCGAGAAGAATCTCCGGCGAGGGCCATTTCGCCACAGCGATATGTCAATTTTTGTGAAACTTCGTTAAAAAATGGTTCTCACAAAATATTTTACCTATATTTTTTTACCAGCCGTCATCCATGTTGAAAGGGTGAGTAGTACAGTCCTCGAAGTTGGGGATGGGAAACCAATTTGATCGAACATTTCGCAAACTGTTCGGTGTAGAAAAAATGTTTGGACTGACAATTGTTTGAAATTCAAAGAAAAATAATTCCTTGTTAAATCTAAAGAAAACAACATTAAATAATCTTTTATTTAATATTTTCATTACTTTAAAAAGTACTTACAAAAAAATTTTTTGGTATTGTGTGAGCCTCATTTTGCCATTCAACTTTGTCCCGACAACAATTAATGTATCTTTGAAACCTTCAAAAATATTTGAGGAGTAAATGTTAAGTGATTCACCCTGTATACAAGGGTTAAATAAGCCGAGTTTCCAGAAGGAGATTTGATTAAGCTCGCGTAAATTACTGTACGTTGATCGAAGACATTTATGGAAACGGGAATGGGTTCCAACTCGTAATTTCCGAAAATAATTAAGAATGGAATTCGCGAGGTTTTCTCAAAACTGTTGCCCGGAGTCGTTTGCTTTTTAACGGCAGCCACTCGTTTCTGAGGTTATATTCGAACGCAAAAATGTTGCTTTAGTAGGGGTTCTGTATTTTACGAGACGCTTTGCACGTGAATGTTAATTAACCGTCGCACGGAACTGGCCCCCTGAACGAGTTATTACGATTTCGATTACAATCCTCTCGGAGAAAGTAAATGTTTAACGTAAAATTGGGTAAGGAAAATGACGGGGACCGTCGCACGGATTTAATTAAAAATCTAGTGGCCCCTTAACGCCTCGGTTCCAGCGGTTTCGCGCCGCGCCGGTTTCTCGTTAATACGCGCTTCTCGTTCGAGGGATTTACTTCTGCGCGACACTTATTCTATTTTCTTTTTTTTTTAATATCGACCCGCGATTACTGATGTCCGATACCTGCCTCAGAAATTCGCTCTCTTATTGCTTTTTTTGCTCGTTAAGTAAATCGTCATCGAAGCTAATAGTTTCACGTGTAAATTGAATAACTTCTGTTAATTAAATCAATAACGATTTCCTCTTCCGTTCGTCCAATTAAAATCTGGAAGGTTCGCGTTTCGAAGTAGCTTACGCACCATGTACACACACGGGCGTGCACGCAGAAATACACACACGTACATACACACGGATGTTTCATTCATTCTATCCACGGTATTGTCTTTGTCATGGTTATTTGCTTTTTTCAGAGTTTAAAGTATTCGATACTTTCTACCAATATTTATTTAACAACTGTACATATTTATACCAATTCACAACTGAATCTCGTGTGATTACGTGAATGTTTGTGCACACGTACAATTCGCAAAACGAGCTACACAATTTTAATAATGTTGAGTCACATGCATATATATGTTTTTTAACTTTTAAGCTGCTGGTCTTTATGCAAATTCGTATTTTCATAAATAAACTCGAAGGGAGCTTACGGGGTAAATAAAATTCCAGTTTTTTTTACAGTGATCTCGAAGCATAAGTTAAACAAAAATTGATTTTATCCCCTAACGGTGTTGTTACATTAAAAACAATATTTCAATGCTCTTAAATTTCTGTAATCTTTTACTAGTATTTCACTCAACCAATCTTTTCATAAATGCATAAAGATCCGCAGTTTAGTGATCATTGAAGAACATAAAAAAAATCAATAATTTTGCCATTTGTCAATAAAAATATGAAAGCGGATAATCGGGTAGAGAGGTACCGGGTTAAATATAAATATAAAGTAGGGTTGTAACCCTAATGATAAAGTTTATTCATAAAATCGTACGAAGACTTTTGCAAAGACCGAGTGTACTTCCTTTGAAAGGATGCCGTCGATTAAGCGAGTGCATCTTGGTCCGGTGCGGCTCTCATCAAAACACGATAGGCAAGGTATCGTTCGCCGTTGAATAATGGCGGAATCAATTTGCGGGTTAACGAGACTACGACGACGCTGGGGTTAATATCTAACCGCTGTTAGACCGCGACACGGACCGTTCCTTAGAACTAAATAACCCCGTCCAGTCGACAGTTTCAATTTGCGTGCAGAAACGATTAACCGTCCAACCGATAGGCTGGTATGCATACGCTCATCTACCGGGTATTTCGTTTCAACTGGTCCGCTATCGATTTAGCAATTCAACAAATCCCTTCGTACACAGAAACGAATCGGATGGATCTAATTCGAAGGCAAATGGTTTTTAATCGTGTTTATTACGTCCACCAATCAATAGCAGAGTCGTCAGATTAAGGGTTGTGTTCCACTCTATCCTTCCCCTTCTACGCGTTCCTCCCTTGACATAATTGAGTGGGTATAATTTAAAACAGTAGAAAAATTGAAACAGTTGATGACTTTCGATCTACCATCTTCCATTTGTTAATTAGGAGAAAAGATCTATCGCTTGCAGTGAATGAAGAAAAATTTTATTTTACGTTTAAAAAAAATTTTAATCGTCTTCTTTTCAATAGCAACTCTGGAGGATATTAAACGATCTGACTATTTCCGCAATATATGTTTCACCAGACTCTTTTATGATTTATACAAAAACCATTTAACCCTTTGCACCCGGGACTATTTTAATTTGAAAATTAAACGTTTCTTTCGACTTAGAAAAATTCCATTCTGCATTAAGTTTTTTCTTTGTGTGAATATGAAATTGATATAATACTTCACATACAATACTTAAATGTTTAGTAATTGATTAGGTAGAAACATATTTAATAATGCAAAGAATATTTTGAATAATGGTACATCAATTTTTAAGGATGAAATCTGTTGTATTTCCGGAATATTGAAAATTATTGTAAAGTATAAAATACTTTAAAAGCCACCGTCATTCAAAATCAAGTGCTAGAAATATTCTGCAAAACTGTGACTGCAGCGATCGCGTCAGACGAGGCATTTATTCGTTCCTCTGTTTCTGCAAATATAACTTCTAGCCTTTCCGCGCTGTTTGCCATTTGGGACGCGTCTCCCGATCATTCTTTTCCAATGGGACCGCGAACCATCGAAGTTTAGCCAGCCGTAATTCCAGCTGGCAATTACGGATACTCGCTCGTTGTTGTAAATGTAAGGTCGTGAGCTGGTTGCTAATGTACCAAATGACCTAGGCGCTTTCCCAACGAAATTCCGGAGCGATCTTCTTCGTTTTAAAACTCGTTTCCGCGCTTCAAAAACTGGAAGAACGACCGTCGCCGCTTTTAGTTCGTCTCGTCAACGCGGCGTTAAACTGCCATATAAATCACGATCGAAGATCAAAGAAATCGATTGGGGTCGTAGGTTGAACAACCCCTTTACCGATCATAAAAACGTGACTCTCTTATCTCGTATAGCAGCAAGCATTTTCTATCGAAATAAATATTTTTCCTCAACTTGAAGGACGAAGAAAAGGTTACTACAAATGGCCTCGGGAATTATCTCTTTCACGGAAGTACAGTTCTGGGATATCCTGTATATGGAATTTATTCAACAATAGAATTTTTTCATTTGAACTTACTGAAATTGTAAAGAGCATTTAAGTGAAATTTATCTCTTTTGACATTCATCCTCCATTTTCCCAAATTAGTTTATCTACTGTCAAATATACACAATGGTAAAATACGAATACAATAACTAGACGAATGAGTTCATAAATTCCTTCTTTGTAAGTTAAATAATGCGATAGATTAAATACGAAAATGTTCACATTATTTATAAATAATAAAGTGTTGTGAAGTAGACTCTACTCTCAAGCGATTTCAGGCAAGAGACAGGTGAGGATTAACAGATATTCATTAAACCGATATAAATCCAAAGATGATGGTATTCTGCGGAAAATAAGAGTTTCACATTTAAGGAAGCATGGTGGATGAATAAAGTATTATAATTTCCAGCGTGTCTAGTTGGTTCCATTGTTCGGCCCCGGGGTCCCGCATCACTGGCGTCGCAAAACGGAGGGAATAGCAGCGATTTCCAACGCAATGTGGGCAAGGCAGAAATTTCTTCGGCTAACTATCGTAAATATGCGGTTACTTTTCTCTTCTCCGCCGTTAATACCTTCCTTCCTCCGTCCACTGTCTCCTTCTTTCGCAATCGGACCGCGATACCAGCCCTGTTGGGTACACGTGTACGCATTAGGGTGGACCTTAGCTATACTTGATGAAAATTATTTTGCAAAATTTTTTCCAAGGCACCCCCCAGAATTGTGACAACTGTTGAGAAAATGATCTGGAAAAAATTTGGGGCCGATTGGATCATGGAAAACCGAAGCTCATCGAATTTGAAAATTTTTTTTTTTTAAATGTCGATATAAATATACGATGTAATATATCGTTGAATTTGTCTTTTTTTTCTCTGTAAGAATCCATATATAGCTTAATCAGTTGTTAATAGAAAAAACATCCGTGACCATGAAAACTTGAAAAAATGACCTTGAAAAAATTTTTTTTTCTCTGATGCTATATTCACCTCCTTATATACTACAACTTTTGTTTGAAGAGTTTTTTCATATATACATAACTGACAGAGATATAATAGAGTTTATTTTAAACGTTCGTAAGTAATCTTGTAGAGAAAAGATGAACCAAAGTATCCAGGTGTTTAAGATACATTTTAAATTTTATCTGAAATATATAATAGTTGTATTTCTGATAATTCTACAGGTTCTTAAGTAGTTAATTCGTATATTTTTTAGAATTTTAGTTTTGAATGCCTTCCAAGTATAACTGTTCCGTCGTAAAGAACCGTAGTCCTTTAGAAAGTTCGTATATCCTTTGTAAAGAATAGCAGCACAGAGATTTGCCTTTCGCACCATTTTATGACACGGTCGTGTTCAAACGTAAAGAATTGTATTCATTCACAAAGAACCGTTGCACCCTGATCCTCCGTCAAACCTTTATTTTATGACTAGCTCGCGACTATAAGGACCTTTTTGAAAATTAAGCAAACTAGCTATTTGGTTACCATCCTAGATGTGGCTCAAACATTTTATTTTTATGTATCTTGTAAACTTGCAACGCAAACTTGGTCCCCGTTAACCGATTATCCTCGGCCATCAAAAAACGGTCATTAGAAACATCCGCGCCTGGTAAGTACGGTTTCAAGTACGGTCTTCATTGGAAAATCCAAAATCCAGCAAACCAATCAGGGTATCTTCTTGCTTATGACAATCGGTAAAAAGCCGCCCTCTCGATACCATCAGTTCAGTTCAAGTACTCGAACAAATTCGTGAACCGACGCGTCCGCGACAGTTAAGAGAACAGTACCTTCTGGTTTTGAACCGTGTCATAAAATGGTGCGAAAGGCAAATCTCTGTGCTGCTATTCTTTACAAAGTATATACGAACTTTCTGAAGGACTATGGTTCTTTACGACGGAACAGTTATACTTGGAAGGCATTCAAAACTAAAATTCTAAAAAATATACGAATTAACTATTTAAGAACCTGTAGTATTATCAGAAATACAACTATTATATATTTCAGATAAAATTTAAAATGTATCTTAAACACCTGGATACTTTGGTTCATCTTTTCTCTACAAGATTACTTACGAACGTTTAAAATAAACTCTATTATATCTCTGTCAGTTATGTATATATGAAAAAACTCTTCAAACAAAAGTTGTAGTATATAAGGAAGTGAATATAGCATCAGAGAAAAAAAAATTTTTTCAAGGTCATTTTTTCAAGTTTTCATGGTCACGGATGTTTTTTCTATTAACAACTGATTAAGCTATATATGGATTCTTACAGAGAAAAAAAAAGACAAATTCAACGATATATTACATCGTATATTTATATCGACATTTAAAAAAAAAAAAATTTTCAAATTCGATGAGCTTCGGTTTTCCATGATCCAATCGGCCCCAAATTTTTTCCAGATCATTTTCTCAACAGTTGTCACAATTCTGGGGGGTGCCTTGGAAAAAATTCTTTGGTCGAAAAATAAGGTCCACCCTAGTACGCATGTACGCCGTGTACTTCGCAAATTAGCACCTTACACGAGCTTACAAATAAGCCATCTAACCACGTGTTTTTCACTGGCGTATCATCTCTTCTTGCTCCACGCCGATTCTCCGCATCTCTTCTTTCCCTCTTGCCACACACGACTCTTCGTTTTGTCGAAATGTCTGCAGTCTAGTTCTTCCATCGTTGTCAAATTTCCTGTCACTCCCTTCTCAACCTTTTCCCCACAGTATTTTTAATCCGCACACGCTCCTCAGAAATAATTGCATAAAAGATTCTACGATACTTTCTCACCCACTTTTGCTTCACGCTTTAACCCTTTGCACTCGTTGCTATTTTAACTGGAAAATTAAACATTTCTTCCGATCTAGAATATTTACAGACCTTATGATTTTTGCAATTTTATGGACATGAAATTGGTACATTACCTTATACAGTACCTAAATGTTTAGTAATTGATTAGATACCGATATATTTAATAATGTAAACAATATTTTGAAGAATGGTACAGCAATTTTTAGTGGTGCCTCAGAGGGGACAGCCGAGTGCAAAGGGTTAAACTAATAAACTTTGCTTCGTTTATCACGTCACATTTTAGAGAAATACGTTTCACAACACAGATAAAGATGGACCAAACATTTCATAGTACGTAGAAATATTTAATGGGTGAATTTTGTGGCCATACTAATGAGGCTCGCAATTAGACTGCGGATGTTTATGCAATTTGTAATTTTTGTAGACGAATTTCAAGAAAATCGAATCAAATCTTATTTCTCTTGGTAGTAGACTTTCTAGACCAGCAATAAATTAAAATCGTACGGACGAAGCTTTTCAAAGATAAGTATTGTTTTCCTCTTTGTATTAGTTCCGGTATACTCAAGGATTTTGATGAAATTGAAAGATGTCACAAATAGACAGCGGATCATTATGTAAAATGAAAATTTTCTACGTGAATTCCAACAGACTGGAGTGAAATAGTTTTCTTTCCAAATTATTTAATTGGTTGAAAGTATTACATATAACAGTATCTCTAAATTTTTCGAATGGTTTTACTGTTTTAAATCACACCTACTAATTTTTGTCATAAATCCATAAAATAAATTCAGAATGTCTGAAAATAATTTATTTGCTAACAGCATTGTAATTTATTTGCAACGATATTGTATTTGCTAAATAACCCAATCGGTTCAAAGCAATAATAAGTAAGTAAAATGAATAAATTCTGTCCAATTTTATATTGTAGCACTTTTTGACAATTCTCAGTACAGGTGCGCAATCTACTTATCACAGAGTCGCCAAATCAGGGAAATTGATTCGAGTTACCCTCTCACAAGTCCAGATTACGCGGTCCATTCACGGTCAATAATGTTGCACAATATGCGCAATATCGAATCAATTGGATGCTTTACTGAAAATTTTCAAAAAATGCTACAATATAAAGTGCATATCGCGCAACATTAGTGACCGTGAATGGGCCCTTTAGTCACGTGACATTAACACTTTACCGACCGGAAGCCTATAATAGGATTTTCAATAATTCTGCTGTACCAAAAAAAAGCATAGAAATTTTCTTTAACATTGCAATCTTAAATGAAACTATTAGACGACGTTATTGAGGGTGACTTAGTTAGTTCGTACTAAATGCTAAATGAAAATTTACCCATGTACTGTACATTTTTCAAAAATATGCAATAATCACCGGTCGGTAATGTGTTAAGATACACGCAGGACAGAAACGGAATGCGTCACGTGACCGGCTCGTGGCGGCAGCGTGGGGGAACAGCGTCGTAGAAAGGGAAGGTATAAAAGAGACACTAGTGTTAATCTAGCGTGTGTCTAGCGTGTCCTAGTTGAAACCATGTCTCCGTTTAATAACGGAGCGTAATCGCACGTTTGTACTGCAGTAATCATACGCAAGATAGTGATCTACATCCTCGAATCACCATTAACAGCCTCGATTTATCCCGATCGAGCGCGTTCGATTCGTAATTAGCTTCTTCGGAGAGCTGGATCGATCGCGCCTCGAGGAGCATGAAGACTCGTCTCTTATAGGTATGTACATACATGAGAAGAGAAATGAGAGGACCGAGAAGAAAAATTTCTCTAATCTAAAGTACCCGTCGCCGTGGCAAAAGACGCAACTTTATTTCCTGGGTGTGCGCCGCGGTGCGGCGGCGGCGTCTTCGTGTAATAAACTGTCGAAGAATGGAACGCGATCGCAACGGCATCTATATCGCCATGCATCTGTCGTTGACACTATCGTTCCGTTTTCCCCTCGTTCTCTTTCGGCTCGATGTTCGAGCAATCGGTCGTCCCCTTGCTCTCTCCCCTCTAACCTCGCCAAGCTTCTTCCTTTCATACCGTTATGAACTATGATACGTCTCTAGTAAATCCCCGAGCGTCGAAACATCGGATATACGCGACCGCTATCGATTGTTCCTCGATCCTTCGCTGATTGCTCGGTCGCCAAACCGGGAGAAAAATTTTTCAAACACCACCTCCTCCTGCTCGTGCTTTCAACACGCTCGGTACAACTTCTGCTTTACACACCTGGCTACTTCAGACGAGCTTCCTTCCTCTTTCTTTCTACCTCATTCTTTTGTTACAACATATTTCTAAGTCTACAGATTAGCAGAACGACTGGGATCATGGCAGACAGTAAAACAGTTTTCTTTTCAAGGTGTTTTGTGCATGCTATTCAAATAATTTCTAAAGTGAGCATTAGTTTTCTTGACACTTGACAACCTGTCGCAAGCATATTAATATGTTCACTGTCTAGGCCACTAGTTTGTAAACCGGTGTTCCGGGTGCTTTTTGAAAGTGTTTCCCGAAATTCTGCGAAATATGTTAAATGTATTTTGTTGAAGTAAAACTACTTTGTAATGAAAACTCAAAAATATTGTTACAATGTAATGGGTGGTGTGCGTCACATCAGTAGGCGATCGGCAGCCGAAACGACGAATAAGATGAGAGTTGCGAGTTGGTTCGACGGTAGAGTCGGTATAGGCAGGATATACCTGGTGCTGTTGTTTATAATAAAGATATCTTTCAAAGTTACCTATTTCACTAAACTGTTTTATTCCACTGAAAATCATATATCCTTAACATATTTAATTATATATTTTCTAAAATATATTTATTTCTACGCGGGATGTTTTTGTTTGCTTTTTGGATTATTAATTTTGGTAAATAATTAGTTTTATCGATCGTAAATGTTGTTAATCTTAAACAATTGTTATCGGCGCTACGTTTTCGATCAATTTTTACATTACTATAGCTGTTTTACAATATACCTGACGTTTCGGTTCTGATTTGAACCTTTCTCAAGGGAAATTGCGTCTAGGAAGACAAAAAAAAAACAAAATTAAATAAACCTTTTCTATATGTACTGTGAATATATATAATATATGTGATTTGAAGACTATTTGATACATACTTGCTATTATTTTTAATCTGAATCGTTTTTACTTTTCATAGTTTGACTGATTATTGATTGCTGTACTGGTTAGAGATGTACTAAAGTTCGTAAGAGCAATAGGACAAATCGATGGAAACAAACATGGAAAAACTGACCTACCTAGACATATCGACTGAACATATTGATCGTTGTCATTGAAATCAAAAATTGGCGGTGAATTTGAAATTCTATTTCTTAGCCATATATTTTCCCAACACTTATTGTTTTATACCTAAGTGGTAAATTTGAAAATCGACATTCTTAGAGTTGATACAATGATATATTTTGTAGCATTCGCATTTCTTTTTGTAGAAATTCTGGATGAACCTAGTTATGATTATTAATCGATTAAAAATAATAGCAAGTATGTATCAAATAGTCTTCATATCACATATATTATATATATTCACAGTACATATAGAAAAGGTTTATTTAATTTTGGTTTTTTTGTCTTCCTAGACGCAATTTCCCTTGAGAAAGGTTCAAATCAGAACCGAAACGTCGGGTATATTGTAAAACAGCTATAGTAATGTAAAAATTGATCGAAAACGTAGCGCCGATAACAATTGTTTAAGATTAATTTTGGTATTTTGAAAATTTTTCATGTGATCAAAAGTGTTCCCTGACTTCAAAAAGGTTACGAACCACTGCTCTAGGCGTTTGGCGTCTCACAAAACATTGTGGGAATAGCCTGATGATAACAAGCCTGATCTATAGTTGAACTGTTCACATATCACTCTACCACGTTCGCACCACATACATACAACGTTCACATTCCCGCAATTTTCTAAAAGTTGAATTAATGTTATGTACACTGCTATCTACGATCGTGGTACACAGCACAATATTCAGAGACTGTCTTCTACAAAATTGTTTCAATATTTCATAAAGGAGGCGTGCTGCATTTAATAAATCACTTAAACGGTGATGGCAAGCAACAAAATAAATAGGGAACGTGTTAAACATTTGCAGAGAATGTGTAGTGAAGGTGCGCCGCGACCAGAGGATCGGAGATCATCCAAAAAGTAACGAAACAAGCTTGGTCGTTTTTCAATTCGGAGCCGAAGTAATTTAACGTCCGTCGCGATAGTCCGGTGAAAAACGCAAACAGGTTAAAAACTATCGAATTCTCTTTAGTTACTCGAGTTTAATTAGTAATCCCGGCGAAGGAGTAGCGGTAACCACTAATTAACCAACCGAGACGCTCGCCGTGCCGGTCGCGTGTTGAATAAATCGACTGACTAACATCATAATCCCTGTGGCTTCCCTTCTCTCGTCGCCAGCGTGCGTGTAATTCCAGCTGTTCGATTAAAACGTTGCAGATCTTTCTCTCTCTCTCTCTCTCTCTCTCTCTCTCTCTCGCTCTCTCTCTCTCTCTCTTTCTCTCATTCTCTCTCTGCTCTCCCCCATCCACCGGGACCCATCCCCATTTCGATCTTCTCTCACCGACTAATAGTCGCAACTCGGTAAAAAATATGAACATGGCAGACCATTTTGGTTGTTTTCTCTCCGGGTCGAATCGCCGTCGAGGAACGAGGCGGTACGAAAACGCCCATCGATATGTGTATGTATATGTACTATAGACCCGCCGATTTGTTTGACTCTCCCGGAGAACGCACGAACGAAATTGCATTTTCTGATAGGCGCGCTGCATGCGTCGCATTTTTATACTGTTCATATTGCAACAAACCTTTTAACCCATTCAGACGGGACGACGCGTTCGCGCAACATTTCTCTGGCAACCTTTACCAGGGAATTTGTATTATTCGCTTCTTCGCTTAATTCCAAGATTTCAGATTTCCGTTTCGTCTGACGTTTCGAGTATGCGTAATGGGAAAGAAAAATATCATGAAAAAATTAAGGAAGCTTAATTTGTTTCCACCTTTAAATATCAGATCGTTGCTTTGTGAACCGAATATTGTGGCATGTTATTTTCTTTTCAAGTTTTTCAAGCAATGCAATTTAAAGATTTTAAGTTATGTACTTAATATGTTATATACTTAATGTGTTCTATTGTACCTACATTACTAATGTTCAAATGTCAGATGTATATTACTAATGTATAGCTTTATAACCCCCTATGGGGAGTTCTAATTAAGCTTTCAATAATAAAAAAAAATATTCTGCATCGATTGCACGGAATCGAAACCAAATGTTCCTTCTTTCATTAGTAATTTTGGTAAACCTGGCGATTAGGGTCCTCCCCTTAAGATTATTATTCTGAACAACACTTATTCTTAACCATTTGCTCTCATTTATCAAACCTTTATTAAACCGAGAGCGACTACGATAGTCGCAACTGTATAATTTCTATTTTATCCCTGTACATTTTAGTTAGGATCGCCAAGAAATCAGTGTGTCCGTTCACACATTTAATCCTCGTGTACTTAGAAATAATTGTATAAAAGAATTCATGATGTTTTTCCATTTTCGTTTTTCACTGTGATTCAGTTAATTGAGAAATTGAAGATAGGCTCTCTAGGTTAATCTTATTTGTAATACTTTCCCAGCATAGTTTGAGTGTCGATGTAAATGTTGTGAAGTGATTCGAGTAATTAGTACGAAAGTCACGCTCACTGAAGAAACATTATTCTGCGTTTCTGGTAGTGTGTAGCGTCTCGAAAATGTTCCGGTTCACAGTCGGAGTAACGCGCGTATTTATAGTCTCAAATGTGGCAACGCGAAGTCGAATTAATTCAAGATGAAAGATTCCATAAAATATCACACACATCCACTATGCAGATGACAGGATCGAGTATAATTATTTACACGTGTCACAGGCATAACGAATGATCGTAGAAAATGCATTCAGCGTTGTAACCATCATCTTTCCGCGAATCTCTCTTCCTTTTCTAATGACAAAGAATTTTCTTATGTTCCTTCTTGTTTTATTCGATATATAGTATTTGCAAATATTTGTATTACGCACACGGAACATTACCCAAGTGCAATACTCTGATTTTACGAAATTCATAGAGGACACAGTTTGTGGAAAAATATTTGACATATATGTTTTTAGCTGCACTGATCCGTATAAAATATATATCCATATATAAAAATTCATATTAAAATACTCATATTTGTTTGAAATATTTTGCTATTAATTGCATATTGATATTTATATAACTTTGTGTATGCTTAATCTATGGACCAAAATAGGGGATACGTGTTTTGAAAATATTGATTAACCAACTAATTTTTTAAAAAATCTTTTTATACGACTACATTCCTTGATCGAAAACACAGAAATTTAAAAAGAAATCATTCTCCCAGACCGTTTATAGTTCCCAAGATCATAGCAAATAAGATTCCATCCCCTCAACACGAATTTCAGCAGCTATAAATAGCTACGCGTCAAATATTTTTCAACAAACCATGTCCTGTTATAAATTTTATAAAAATCGATGTGTTACTCTTGGTTAATGTTCCTTGTTACTTGAAATATTTTTATCCAGGTCTGCATGAAAGTTTCATTTTCGTCAATTGTCACAATTGTTACATTGAGATGCCCTATTTAAAATATGTTTTGTATATTTTCGATAAACTGAAGGTGGTCAAATAGCAATATCCCATATGGACGGTTGTGTAAATCCGAGAATCGATCGAGTAAAATGGGATCAGCGATTAAGCTTGAAGGTTGGATCGGGGGGACAAGGAACGGTTCAAAGGGCGCCGGTAATTACTTGATTACCGTTATTGCTCGGCTGTATTTTGCAGTGAAATCGGCGAGTTTACGACTCGCGCAAGATTTAGAACCGAAATTTCCACTTCCTGGGACACTCGGCTCGGCAAGAGTCCCGCGTTTTAGTTGGGAATTAATGTTACCGCGTGTTCATCGGCCTTGCTGTACGTTCGCTCGTAATTTATCTCGGTTGCGGTGTACCGGCGCGATGAGAAGGCGTTTGTAGTCGCGTCCTACCGCGACGGATAGACAAGAAACTTCGAATTCGTTGGCCGCGTGACGTCACACCAAGTAACGACCGTTTTAATAGTTTCCGACGAATATGCAACTTATCACGGATATACTGTTTTACTAGGCGCCGAGCGATGCCGCCTCTGGTCCCGCTAATACCGTCCATTGAGATATTAACAGCACAACAGTGCGAAACGGAAGATTAATGAGCGCACAGTTACTCAAACCGTGTTCCCTGTGTCTCAGTTTTTAACGACTTGGCATGGAATAACGCGCCACGCTCGCGTTCGGGAGATGGTAAAACAGGTTTATTTATTATACCATAACAGATCATTTACACTGAGTGTTTTTCAGGAAACGATGCGATTCGGAACTGGTCTGCCGTTGAATCATAAGTTAGGTAGTTAGCGGACCGTGCTCCAGATGTTGTATTTTATATTATCAGATGATTGCATAAGTTCGTGCCCGATTTGAAAATAAAAAAACAATACTTAATTTTTAAAGAACTTTATTCATTCATTATACAGTGCAAAGAAATCGTGCACTTATTACGATGTGAATTTGTTCTTTTTTTATTTTTCAAGAATTTTTATGTAAAATAATTGTAAGGAAAAGCCGTATTTATTATAATCATTGACAGACGTGTTTGTCACGGGCGCGTTCGTTTCGATCTGATCTTCTTTTTACAATTCGTTGGCAATTACAATTTTAGAATTCTTCTGTTCCGATTCTCTATTTTATAAATGTAATGTTAATACACACACGTTCATTCATACAATACACACACATCATTCGTACTTCAACCCTATATAATTGTTAATGCCAGGACTGTGTCGAGATGGTCAAAAGGTCCAATTGTATTTCGGAAAATTCTGATGTCTTTAGTGACCATTGATTCGCGTACGGCTGTAGGGACACGAACTTAATTAAAAACTCGCGTTCAAAGAAGACCGTGCCGCGTCGAACTGGATGCGAACGACGGTTAATTAAACGAACGACCAATAATTTCGCGCGATCAACACGTTCCTGTATAAACGGAACGGCCCGTTGTTTACACGACCGTTTTCGAAGTAATTTTGTTCGCGGCACGACTTCGCGGGGGGCCACGAGCACATTTGAATTTTTATCTCTATAGAAGCGCAGCAGATGTTGGAATCGCGCCTTCCGGTATCCGATAACGTCCACGTAAATCCTCCTTTATTCCGTGACCCTTTTATCAAGACGCACGAAGATTAAAACGGTACCGGCGCAGATAGAGAAGTGCGAGGGGGCCACATAGAAAAAGGTCGAAAGCAGAGCCAGAAATCTTTAGCGTCGCGACGGTGCCACTGTTTATCGCGCTCGGACATCTTTATTCGAAACGTCCACCTCGTAACTCGGCTTACCCCCTTCCTCCGCTTTATTGCAACCGTGTAAATTCTTGTTTGTTCTCGTTCCTTCTTTTGCTTTAATGGATTTCCCTCCCTTACATCTCTCGCCTCCTGAACTGCCTATGGAACCAACCCCTCTCGCGATTAATCGCGACTGCACGCGTGTTGTTCCGGTGTTCGATTTTTATGCTCCTATCGGAACGTTGAATTATTCATGCATCGAGCGACGACATTCTCTCCGCCAGACTTGAATTGATATTCACCATGGACCGGCGCGGAAATTTATTACGGGATACAGTCATTTTTGGAACGTTGCGCGGCGATCACCCACTCGGCTCTTCCCAGAGTCGTCAGGTGAGGGGTGGGACCACGAATTGAGGGGTGACAGTTTCTCCTTCTCTGGATTGTGTTTTCCTTTTATTTGAAAAATTTAAAGAAGGTCACTTGTTGTGTTTCATTTAAGGGAAAAATATTTTAGAAAATTAAAACAACATTTTCAGAAAAATAAACATAATTTAGAAGAAAATAAATACTTAGTTTACTATATAACAGATTTGTTAACTGTATCAGATGTGATACACTATGCAGCGAAGGTTTAATGCAATTCGAATCGCAAGGTAGAGATTATTTTGTCGAAAGTCGAGCCGAATTTAAAGTACTGCCACGTTCGCGTGCTTTAGTATATACAGAAAGTAGAATTGGTTGATCATGGTCAGACGCGTCAGACGATTCCTATGCAATATCACGTGTATTCGCTGCATTTTCAAACTCGATTTTCTCGAAAACCAGCTGCCATACGAAAAAATGTTATTCCTTTTCTTTGACTTATTTTTTCATGTAGAATCACCACTTAGCCGGTTCTAATACAATTTCCGGCCCTGTATAAAGGACATCGCTCATAAAATACAAGATCTGCATCTTTTTGTGTTAGGTTATTGATTGTGTACAACCAGGATGTTGTAACTAAAATTCTGAATTAATTACAGTATATGCACCTGGGTGTTTGACATTTGTTAGATATTTTCCAAATTCTCACATATGAAGAAATAGGAAAAATTATCCTAAAACTATGTTCCCAGTCGAGATATTGAGTTGGAATGGTCCGTATGTCTTTCAATCAGGTCAAAAGGCATTTTTAACCATCTTATCCGACTGCGCCCTTTAAGTGAGCACTACTGTATCCTCTATATCCTTCTCGACGGTGGTTAAAGGGAACCCAACCGCGCGATGCTTAAGTGCAAGCGCACCGGGTCAATGTTTATGCTTATACCAGCTACTTTTAGTGGAAGCTAGGGAATTCCACGAAATGTTGAATCTTTAAAGTCAGTTTTTACAACAATGGTAAAGAGCGACCGGCTAATGTGCGGGACTTTTTATGTGTCTGGGGTGTCCAGGGACGGGGGCGGTAAAACCCGACGCGACGGCTCGTTTTACGTGCAAAAATTAGTTGAGAATGAAACAAAATAGAATCGCTGGATACTATTACGTATGCACAGCCTGATCCCGTAAAACTAGAACTTTTCTTCCTAGTTGATTAATGAAAAACGCGATCGGGGACATTTTCTGTTCAGGAAGGGCTGGTGCGTTTTTGATTAAAAAAAGATTGTTTAAAAGACTTAATATTAATTAAGAGGTAGTACATACCATGTAAGAATTTTGCATGAGGTACAGTTGAATTGAGAATAGACACAAACCTGGAACATAAAGAAGAACAATACTAATTAGTATTAATTTCCATTATTTTCAGCAATAATGTTTACGATTGAGATTGACAGTAAAGACAAATATTTTCAATATTCTTCAAATAAAATACAATTTTCAAAAATTACTGCATCAAATAAAGTACTCTATTTTTTTAAGTTGTACGTATACTTTAAAATAAACAGGATTATTTATTATTTACTTGTTAAAAGCCTATTTTACCTGCTCTGTCAGATAGTATGAATCTAGGAAGTCCAATTGCAGTCAGATATTGCGGTGGACACTGCAGGCAGACACCGGTACAATTAAAACTACCTAATTTTCGAAAACCATGCTCCATTTTGAAGAACGCTTTGAGAGTTTTGCAACCGTATATGTGTACTAAAACTTGTACCTAGTACATTCGCACTCCGAAAACGAGTTTCACAGACAGGCGTTTTCCTTGTGGGACGAGTTGGCTGACGATTGTCCGTGTATAAGCGAGTTTGACCGAGATGAGAGTTTTGGAACGAACGCTGGTCTCCGAATATGTTGGGACTAGTGCGCTTTCGAGAGTCCGCAACGACTTGTTTGCTTCGTCAGGAGAATTCAGCAATGCTGTCATCGCTGCACATCTGAATTCTGCCCTTTAATTGGTTTTCATCCCGAAGAAGGAGGGATTCGCGCAAATTTTCCTCTCGCTCGTGTTGAAGGGAGCTCCAACTCCGGGAGAACGAAAGTAACTGTTGAATCGCGGTGTCCGGGTTTATTTTGACCCGGTGCTGCGTCAAAAGCGGAGTTCGAATAACTCGAAAATTTCAAACCGGTAACTGTTCAGAGATAGGTTCATCAGATAACTTCGATATCAGCAATTTTAACCCTCGCAAGGGAAAATATAATAACACATAAATAGTAAAATGAGGTCTTTTAGACTCCAACAAATGAATTTCATAAAAAGCCTCGTTTTTAATAAATTTGGGATAAAGAATAACACAGTTTACTATATATAAAATATGTATATATAAAAATTCTTTTGAAAAGCTGAAGCTGAATTTTTGAGAAATTAATCTTGTAATAAAAAATTCCGAAAAAATGTACTGTCGTGAGTGCTATTGGGTAGAATGTTCATGAACTTTTTCATAAAAGAACTAATTCGTTAAAACCGTGTTCATCCTATTACCATCCTTGTGATAGGGGTGTCGAGTTGAAATTTGCCACGAAGGGTTTCATTTAGGGGCTCTATCCAGTGGTGTAAGAAATGATCAGTTTGGTTTGGATTTCTACTACATTTAATCTTATCATTTTTATAGGTCAACACATACTATGTACATTTTCAAAACTTTATTTATATTTTCAGCAATTCGTGATGATCCATTTCATTTTATACAGACACGTTTTAATTACTAGACTGCGGATCTTTATGCATTCAGGGCACTCTCTCGTTTACATAATCCAGGAAAACGTTGACGTTAACAAAAATTTACGTCATTTCTGCTACATTTTCATGGAAATAAATTTTTCCTTTATTCAGCTTTTCGTAAAATAATCGATGAAAATGAATATTTCCATAGAGATCCACGGTCTACTAATTACAAAACAAAGACAGTTGTGGAACAGAGCTTCGCGCAATCGGAAGCAGATTCTCAATCCCCAGATAATAATCGAAATCTCGAATATCCACGAACCTGGACGATCGAGGCAGGGGTAATCGAAATTCTACTATATTTTACGTTAGAATACATAAAAGAACCATAATGAGATAGCCTCGAGGAATTCTCGGAAATGATTTGAAATTGATAAAATCGGTGCTGCTTCATTTAGTAAGGAATTGTTGCAGTCCCGGAAATGTTTAACTGCATAAGCATGAACAATTGCATCCAGTAATAATTTCACTATTTATATGCACTCGTAATAAGTCTCCATGGTACAGTATCCATTTTAAATCAATTGCGAGAAACAAAAATGAAACTTCCATCGGTGATAGAAAAATTGTTTAATTCATCTTTTTTTCGAGACATCAAGATATCCGAAATTTTTTAAAAATGGAACTGCATTTTCTGCAAAAACTCACAAAAGTAAGTTGACCTCTTGATACAAAAATAATAACAGAAATTACATCATCACTATTTGTATCGGTTGCTCAACTTTCGTCAATTTTTGTACTGAAAGTTACATTTTCTATTACCAAAAACTGACCGGTGATTATTGCATAATTTCGAATAATCTATGACTGAACACTTTTTAATGGAGCTTTCAATGGCAACAACAATTTTCATTGTGAACTAACAAGTTACCCTCAATAACGTTACCTAATAGTTTCATTTAATATTGCAATGTAAAAGAAAATTTCTATGCGTTCTTTTGGCAGAGCACAATTATTGAAAATCCTATTAATAGGCTTCCAGTAGGTGAAGTGTTAAGATGCTCAACATAGATGGGACACCCTATACAAGTGCATACATATATTTCGAATAATACATATACAGGGTGGGTCACCAGATTTTGCCATCTTGGTTTACGTCATTATTATCATTCACAGTAAGAAACGTGTGGATAGGGATTAAGCAGTTTCAAGAGATGAACAAACTAGAATTATCAGATTTTTTGTGGGTGAGTGATTCTTTAGATGTAACCATATATTTTCTTATGCAGTTTTTATCCTCTTTAGTACTTTACCTGGGAAATATAAAACCGAAAAATTGAAAGTACGAATACGTTGAATAAATTCAGATTAACAAATTTGCTCGAAGCAGTGGTAAGCTGACGCGAACCTACAAAGAGCCTTCCACGTTAAAGTGCACACTCTTTTGTTTTTATATGAGAAATTGAAAAATGTATCAAGCCTTCGTGTGAATCAGTCGTTCGAGTCTCCTCTGCTCGTAGCATCGGCTTGACTAAACCAAAATTGAATAGAGTCTGGGTAACGAATGATTCGCTCGCAGGTTGCTCCTATCGATTTTAATCCTGACCTTGAGCACCTTCATCGATCTCTATAATCCGCAACGTTTCGCGAGAAGCTTTTCAACTCGGATCCACGCAACTCATCGCTTGACAAGACTTCGTTCTCGATTCTCCACCCTCGACACATCACCATACATCCTGGTGCATAGATCGCGTGTATACATATATGTAAATCTATGTACACGTACAGGTGTACGTACATGTATACCTATGTATAAGTTTGTATGTGTAGGCTGTGTACATGTACTGTTCAGCTCGCCGCGGATCGAAGTTGCAAGCTGCACGAGGGAGCTCGCGTGAGCGCGCTCTCCCGCAAGGCGCTACTTAAAATTTTCAAGCAAGAATGATTTATGAGGAGGTCTCGACCTCACCAGTAGTCGACCCTCGACGCATTCGTGAAGCATACATTTTAATCTTAGTCACTAGCACATGGGCGTTCTCTCTCTTCGATCCGCGAACGACGACGTCTTCCGCGTCATGCCTCCTCCGACCGTCCTCTAACGGCCAAATGCCAACTTCTCGAAGTTTTATGGAACGTCATCTCTGCCAGGAAGAGGATTCGTCTCTCCGTGGAAATCTCTACTATGCGGAGAAGGAAATTCTTGAATTATTGCCGTCGTCATCTATTATAATTATTTTTCATCGAGCGTGTCTTAATTCCTCGCTCTCCGGGAAACGAACTCTACCGCAAACCGGTAAAGAAACAATTTTCTCGCAGTGTTTCAATATTTCACCTGCCCCGCACACCGTCCTCCAAAACTGGTCGATGCCACGAGAATTCCTAAATGCGAAGTTAATGTATGTACAGCCTGCACAGAAACTATATGTCGTGACGTTCGGAGCCAGATTCTACAACCTCGGTTTCGTGAAAGTTTATCTAAGAAAGCAACGTCAACCCTTTGCACTTCGAATTATTTTTCAATTTTGTCGCCCAACAACTTCTACTATTTTAAGTGTTTTATATGAAATTTACTTCAAAGGACAGTTCCTCGAATGTTACTTATTTTAAACTATTTTGTTTGCTAATAGCTTTCAAACTTTGTTGTAATTTATATTTGGGGAACTTATATTTATTTTTAACTAAGAAATAACAAATTGAATAAATAAAGGAAGAACCTAAAAACCGATTTCATTTACAAAGCAGTGCAAAGGGTTAATTAATTTAAGGTGAACAGGTCTACAATTTTCTTTTCCATCGCATCTTCTAATATTCGTCACAAGGATGCAGATCGTAGAAGAAACCATGGGTTGAAACTCAACTGTTCTCTTAAAAAATGATGATAAAGGTTCTTCGTTATCAAGCTGATTTTATTTGTATTTTAAAAACTCCATTAATCTACTCTATACGTAGCGCTTTCCTAATGTTTACCGTGTAGGTACAGGAGTATGATTGGATCCTGTACATTTTTACAGCAAAATATAAAGAAAAAATTGTCTGCACAAATATTTGTGAAATTTTATTAACTTTTAAAAGATAAGAAAAAAATACTTTAACAATTTGAAGTACTTATGTCACAGATAGTATTCCTAGAAAATCTTTCAAAATTTTCCATTCGTCTACTTTTGTGTGAATTTGCACCCCATACACAGAGAGAAGGTTAATTGACTCCATCTGACTGAGAAATCAAAATATTTATTGTAAATAAAATCAGTTTGATAATGTAAATATCTGTACCATAATTTTTTAAGAGAATGATTCGGTTCATCTGTCTAACTTCTCTTAATCTTTAATCTATTTTAAATTGTACCTACCCATTTTTGTCGTAATCGCATAAAATCCGCAGTCTACTGATAACGGAAATATCTCGTGAAGTTACGAAAAAAATGTTTAAGAAGCTCCAAATTGCTAATATTTTGTAACAGTAAATAACGTTGAATTCGCCTGTGAAAATGCTATTGTGTTGACTAAAAAAATATATGATTCCATTTAAAGAAACTTAATTTGACTTTGAAATTCCTCCCGTCCCACCATTTCAGTCCTGAACAAATTGCACCACGTGACTGTTCCCTTCGCTCCTAACAATTTTTCTAAACAAATTTTTTTCAAACTCCCTGTATAATCGCTGTGATGTATTTTCAATCTTCTGAAATACTAAAAGCTGACAATGCACACGGACAATTTCGCAGAGAAATCCGCACTCCGATTTATCGCAAACTTTTGCGCGCCGGTGTACTCGGGGCTATGCTACTTGTTGACGCAGCTCTCGAGACTGGTTCCGGCGGCGCGGCGCGGCGCGAGCGTGTGTAAAAATCCATCGAAACGATAGCATAATAAATTTCGTAAACCGTGCATCAAATGTTCCCGGTCGTGGGAAGAATTGCGAAAAGATTTTTTCAAAGATGCTCAATCATACTCCACAGGGCTGGAGGGCTGTGTATATGTCCCGGATTCAAACGCACCGACAAATGACACGGCGGTCTAGATAAATGTAGCCGTGTTGGTCGAGCTTTTCCACGGGGCGAGTGTAACATCGATTTTCCGAGGACGGTGCCGCGTCGTAATTCGCAGACGGCGTCCCCGAGAGCCGTTGTTACTGTATCCTCGTGCTGCTCTTTCTGCACCGTAGGATTATTGGTCGAATGTACACCCTGTCAGTGTAGCTGAGGGGTTACGAAGGGGCGCTTTCAATTTGATTGCGATTCCGCGGTGTGTGGTTTACGATGCTCCGCCCGAAGCAATGGGTCCTTGATGAGAATTATATGGCGGTCGTCGTACCGCGGACCATGGGCCATTCTTCGCGCAACAGACCTGCCCCGTATTGTCTCGTGAAAGATGCGGATCAACACGACACAGCCACTACACTGCACCGAGAGCGCACACCACTCTCCGAAAAATCGCACGGTCGGTGGGCTACCTTCGAATTTGTCCCTGTCGTGAAATGCCATCTCTGAATGCTTCGTCTAATCAATTTTCTCAACGAGCACGCGTCCCCTCGCCACAGTACGATATCTAGCCCGAAAACTTGGAAAAGTTGTCACTGTCCGACGTAATTAACCCCTTGCCTTACAATATCGTGTCCGACTCGTGATGAATTTTCTGAACAAATTCTGAGATACATGTATGTTCGTAATTTCCTTTTTTGTTTTTTATTAAGCATTTCAGATCTCAACTGAGATCTATATCTGCTGTACAAATGTAAATTACAGTAAATACATATTCATACATACATAGACAATATTAAATCAAATTAAATTCGTACTTTACAATTCTTTAGGAAATTAAATATAAGAAAACAAGCTTTAATGTTGGGTCGGGCATCTAACATTTTTAAGCATAAGGGTAGCTGCAATTTAATTTTACACAGTTGGTGAGTTAACTTGGATCGCTGCAAATCAAAGAGGCTACATTGCCAGAATCTTCAATTTACTATACGTGACGCTATACAGTATATTATAATATACTTTATGCAGCTCACAATCTTTTAGGAAGGAACAAATGATTTTACATATAGTGTATGTAGGTCTGTGGAGCAAAACATTACACGACATACATAATTTCCTTTAAATCAAACTAACATCCTACTTTGGGTTTGCCAATGTACATCTGTTGCAGAACTATTCTCCTTTTTTAGAAAATTATACGAACTACAAAAAAGTTTTAATCACTGGAACCGCAAAGTAAATCGTTCGGCAAGGGGTTAAAGGTCTGAAGAATATGGTTTCTATTTTGCTTTTTTATTTGTACATGCTTTACAACATGATTTGCGTTCGTAATTAGTCTCTAAAACAACGTTCATTTGTTAACGATTTTTAAGTGTTTTAAGGGAATCGTGTAAATTCTTACATTGTGCAGAAGCTTTTCAAGTAAGTATACAGAGCACTTTCACACAGATTTCATTTCGTTACCATCTAAATTAATACTGTTATTGATATTTCAATATAATCAATAATACTGTAAGTGTTTCTACGATTATAAAACTTCATTGACGATTTTCTTATATTATTGAGTAATATCCGGTTCTCTTTCAGGTTTTAACTGGTGTTCCGCGAAATATATTACATGTATTTTAATTATTAATAATATATTTTCTAAAATATATTTATTTCTACGCGGGACTCGTTTGTTTGTTTTTTGTTAAAATACCAAAATTATTTTCTTGTCAACCGAATAGCATTGTTAATATTGACTTGAACGGTTGAACAAGTTTCATTGAGAGAAAATTACATATTTCACAGAAGAATTCACTTGTATCGTCAAGTGTTGAACACGATATTTATTTCCGAGATGAAGGGGAACCTGAGAAAATGGAATTAAACACATTCACTATCGCTCCACAGCAAGCCGTTTAGGATAAACATCCCACATCGCCAGAGGACACGAAAGACAGAGTAATTAGAGCTTGCACACCATTAATTCTGAAACAATCCAAGCTACATTATAATTTCTTCTCACTCGTCGCAGACGTTACATCGCCATGGGTGGACGTAATTTTCAGCACCAGTTAACATGCTGGCTGAGACAGTAAATGACAGAGGTAAGACAGAATATTATCTTCTCTGATATTATTCAAATCGTATGGTAAAACATTGTTTCTATCAAAAGAGATATTTTCTGTAAGTAGAGTACACATTGTACTTTTTTCCTAAAGCGCGGATTTACATATTTATTTTTCTCCTTTCCATAATAAAGACGTTCTATTATGAAACTGCGGGTTTCATGGTTTATAGCGTTTACGAGTATGCGTAATATAATAAAGGAAGCGGTTTAACGGAGATTTTATTAAATTGTTATTTCGCTTTCAACATTTCGAGACAGGTAAATCAACGAACAAACTGGATAACTTGTTTTATGTCGCAGAGAAATTTACATTCGCATCGAGATATCTAGACTCGTTATTATTTAATATCTGATTTACATGTAATATTTTGTAGACTGTCACGAATAAAGATGGAATTATGACAGAGTCATTTGCTGATCTACTCACGGCAAAAGGAGCGTTACTAGATTAGATTACGGTGATTAGTGACAGGTTGCAGGCTCTTTACATAGTAGATCAAACGATACTTCGAGATCATCAGTTTAACATCTACAATAAAATCTATCTGGTCGTGTTAAGACTTCAACTAGCGGCTAACGGTACCTGAGAACTGCGTACACACGATCCACACAAGGTAGAGTCATTTTACATTTACGGAAGCATAGATTACACGAGTGCGTCGGAGGGAGGCTATGGTAACATGAGCGAAAAAGTTCGACATCTACAAAGAGAACACCAGGCTCGTGTCTAACGTTCAATATGAAACCGAGTGGTATTAATGCTTAACGGTAGCCGGGATCAAACGTGAACTGGCGTAACACGCTTTTGCACCCGTTAACAATTGATTTTTATCGCATTTTACGCGGCCGTATAAAAATACAGGGTGTCCCACATAATTTCCGGTAGTCAGATAAAAACATGTTCAGTTTTTAGTCAGCTACAAAATTGTAATAGAGAAAGCATTCAAACAAGAATTTTGCTCAGGGTGACTTTCATTTTTTCAAATGCTACTACACATGATTTAGTACGTAATTAATTATTGCTTAAGTAATGACGGGTTCAACGGCCTAGTTTACGATGACTTTGACATGATCTTTAACTGAAACATGCGAAATCGTATAAATGTCGGACTTTAATCATCTTGAATGAGCCACAATGATTTCCTGTTATCGCTAGACTGCGGATCTTTATGTATTTCTGAAGAAATTGGTTGGGTGAAATGTAAAACAGTAAAAGATTTAAAAAATGCAAGAATGTTGTTTAATTGCTTTTAATATTAACCAAGTCGTTAAGGGATGAAATCAATTTTTATGTTATTCCTGCTTCCCACAATCAATACAAAACATTTTTATTTTGTATACAGATTCCCAGTCTAGTTATCAGTCTGCGACAAAAATGTTTGGATCATCGATTATTCATTGGAATAGCTTGAGAAACATCGCATTTTGAGATTAAGGTGATAGTATACTAGGCCGTCGAACTCGTCTAGACATAAGCAACAATATTATCCACCTTCATTTTTCATGAACAAATTATTCGAATATTTTTCTATTGAATTTTGCAGCCGACTAACATGTTTTTCATCTGGCTACCGGAAGTGCTCGAACAGTTCGTAGATCTCAAAAGATCATTTGACCGAAACGCATGTGTTTAATTGAATTATCACGTTAATGTTTAACAGTACCGTTAACCTGATAAACATGAAACATCGCAAATAAATAAAGGGGAATCAGAAATCCAGTAAGGCATCGCGGTGTCATCAATCCTCATTAAAAGTAGGTATGTCTAGGAAGATCAGGGAGCTAATTACAACTGAAATGCGAGCGCAATAAATATTTATCGTTCACCGGTGCGGTGGCAGCGAGACTAAATTCCCGTCGCACGAATTTGATGGTGCAGCGGCTCTCTGGCAGCGACGCAGCTCGATTCAACATTGAAGTGCATCCAACTTCCTTAATGTAGTTCGTGTAACGATACTTTGCTGGCATAGAGCGCATTAGGTGGGCGGATGAATCCGTGACACAAGGCGACAAGCTTTCCAGCCAGATTCTGAATAGATAATGCAAACCACGATGAAGATCTCATCAGTTCCGCGTAATTAGCTCCCACTGCTCAGCGAAAGGTTGTTACAACTATATGATAGTCGTGTGTTATCTGTCAAGCGGTGTGCGTCTCCTTCGTTCGGCTAGTTCCAATCGCATCTCCGGTGCACGCGTGCTCAAGTCTGCGCCAGTGTGTACCAAGACCTACACTGTTCAGTTGTGCACCAAGGGCGGGACTTCGCTGGATTTTTACCGTCTCGGTAGTGCAGTCTTCGAGGTAATCTGTTCTGAAAGGGTCGGAAGAAGACCAATTTCGCTAAAAGAGCAATGCCCTTAAAGCAGAACGCACAAAGACTCGTCCATTGAATGGTCGACTCCCATGTCCGAGGAAAATAAGTCAAGTCAGACAATTTGTAGGCATCCCCGAACATGGAGTCAGTTTTCAGAGTACACTAGACTAAATGTACCTTTTATTGCGGCGTTTTTTCTCACTACGAGATTGAAACGTGTAGAAATGAATATATCGCCCTGAAGAAAATTTGTACAATTCAATGAGAATGTATTCTCGTTAGACAGCGGATCTTTATGCAAAATAAAAATTTTCTACCTGTATTGTACCAACCGGGAATGTAATATCAATTTATTTGTTCTCTCAATATGTTTAATAGGCTGAAACTAGCATAACAGTATATTTGAATTCTTCTAATTTGTTTACAGTTCTAAATTACACCTACTCATCTTTATTATAAATGCATAAAATCCGCTGTCTAATTCTCGTGGGCGAGGCAAACAAACTTGTCAGTCATTACCAAATTTTTCTAATTTTTGGATTTGAAAGAACATTCTTCATAAAAGGTAAAAACAAAACTACTTTCTACCTCGATCACATTCTTTATACTACTTTAATTCGCATACGGGAGAAACTTCTCCTGCTTTTTTAATAAATTAATTAAGCCCTCAGTATTACGTACACAATGACGCGAATGAGGAGCTCATTACTGCGGCACAAAAATCACTAGGAATGTCCCTAATACTACGGTGTGAATTACGTAGGGCGAAAGTGTGGGAGAATAGCATCGTAGAAGAGCAAGTTATGTGGGGAAGAAAAACTAGCCGATGTATCAGGGCCGTCCTAAGATATTCGACGCCTGTGGGCAACTAAGAGGGAGCGGGGTGACCGGTGAAGTTTTACTAGAAATAAGTCCAAAATACATCACCAATCAACAAATAAAAATATGAAACAAAACTACAAAATTGTCGGCCCGGGGCTGTAGCCCATTTAGCCCTGTGGTCAGGGTGGCCACGCGAAGTATAGTTTTCGGGCAGTTATTCTCAACAATTACCGGAGGCGCCAGTGGTGAGAGTAGTGTTAGAGGATGGCCCCAAATTAAGGAGTCCCTCAGTTCCCCCAGGGTACGATGATCCCGAGGGCGCGTAAAAGCATTAAACCACGATTTAAAACAATAAAAAAGAAGAAAGTTTATGTATCCGCTGTAGGTTCGCAGAGTCGTTCACCTGTGGACCGCCCTGTACACGCGAATACAATAAAGATCCTATAGAAGCAAGCATGACGCGTGTATAGTTGATGAGGAACGATCACAAATTGTAAAATCAAGTCCTGTCCCATCCATCTAAGGTTTTTTTTCGTGATTGGTCGAGAGGAATCGGCCGCAACCTGCCCTGGAAGCGTGTAATGACCGAGGCAGCAGTCTCCACTCTAATCTCAAAATTACACGATATTTTAAAATAGCGTACACGCTTCCAGCAACTGGCAAGTGTCATTACGCCGGTTCGCCGTGCACCAATATCAGCCGCTCCCATTTATTGTACAAGATTATGCACTTTATTATTATCGTCCGAACAACCGGTATAATCCGTTCCTCTGGCTGTGCCATCTGCTTCCCGGATTGTTGCTCGTGCCGATCGGCATGCCGGCCTGTTTCATTCCGGCGATGAGCGCATAAACATGTTACCTGAATGGTTTCATTCATTCACCCTTCCCACCTCTATCCTCTCTATCCACCTCTATCCACCCCGTACAGAAATCCCCCAGCCCCCCTCCCCGCCCCACTCTTCTTCTTGGTCGACGAGCTCCAATCCCTTCGTTTCTCTCCATCCCTCTTAGCGATGGCCAACACACTGATACTATATACATCAACCTTTATGCATGCATACATCTACGTAACTTTAATCACGACGCGGAAAGCATCCTGTAGTCTATCTCTGAATTCTATGCCTTTTCTCCCTTCTGTCTGACGTTATCTATGTTTTAATACCGTAATAGTGGACAAAGCGTATTACCATACACTTTCGTTCCGTATAATATTGGGAAACTGTTTTCAAGCCAGTGCTCGCTGATATAGCATCCGAGAATAAAGAGAAATAATCGGGGAGGAGCTGCCTTCTGCTTTTGGAAAAATTCGGACAGAATTTGTGTGGCTACTTCCAGACGTAATCTACGGAATACATACTAGATGTAAATGTTTTTCATTGATTTGGAAATATAGCGAGGATGTATTTGTTCGGATTTGTTAAAATAATTTTCGATGAATGCGGCGTTACAATGTTAATACTCGTGAATTAACAATCTTTGAATCCGCCATTTTGACTCGGGCCCCATGGTGTTAGTATTGTGGATTTATTATTTAGTAGCCATCGAATTTTTATGAGAAGAAATGTTAATTTTACGGACGTTCAGAAAAAAGTATTCTAATGGAACAGATATTTTAGAATCTGCATAGTAATTTTATAGTAAAGTATAATATCCTGTATACTCCTGCATAGGAAAGTCTAATAAAATGTCTTCATGCGAATAATTATTTTAAAACGTTTGTTCAAAATGGTTTCGGTAAGGGAAACTTTTAACACCGTTGTAATACTATATTTATTAAACAATATTCAGTATTTCTAACAATAATTGAGAACTTCGATGACACTGATTAAACAAATATATATCTGTCCCTGTTACTGTAAAACTTTTACTAATTGTATTTTAGAAACTTTATTCAAATGAAATCTCAAAACTTCAAAGGTTTCATATTTGTAGTTCAAAAGTGGCTGTTTTAAAATAATAAAACCATAATGAATTATAATTAATAATAATTACTGAAAAAGTATGGTAAAGAATATGAAGTATATGAAATTCCATTGTATATATATATGGACATAATTAATGAAGGGAATATAAAGTATATGAAATTGTATTGTAGGTGCATGATATAAGTAACGAACAATATGCTTAACGAGATTAAATTGGAAAAAGTGGCATGTAAAACAAATTAACTTTTTACTGAGAAAGTTCGCGCGTTCGCAATTCATAATTTATTCATAAATCAAGTAAATATTAACACTTCGTTCAACACAGTATTCCGTTTAATCCATTGCTGGGTCGCTGCATATGAATTTCCTGTTTCGCGTAGAGGAGTTTGAATGAAAAAACTTTTTGCTGCCTAACTATTTTATGTAATCGGAATAATAATTCCCGTGAGTTTGTATACATGTTTTCCAACGAGTGACTAAGTCATTTATACAATATTTATAATAAAGCGTGACGTTCCTTCGTGTCAAACAAATTCCAAAATTCTATTTGTTATATTTCCTTCACTGCGACACTATTGGTACCTTCGAAAATTATACTGACACTTCTAAACACACGGACAAAAACTATTAAACATTTCAATATCTTTTTTACATTACACGATTTACATAATTATTTGCAAGGATTTAAATGGATTTTGTTAAAGCTCTGATGAACTCGTCAAAATCTTTTTTTAAGGATTAAAACTGTTGACTTGAATATAATTAACTTAACACAGAAATGAAATGCTATGAAAATAAATAAATACAGTAAAACCTGAAATACTGTCCGGGGTCGTCTACGTAAACGTTGTCTAATACCTACTCACTCCTTTTCACCGTATTTCATTCTGTCCTTCTCTATGTTCGGCTCTCTATTGAGCTCGGCGCGGTAGACGCAGGTATAAATAAAAAAAAAAACAAAGTCGCCTGTGCAAACGATATCAGAGGTCGTGCAAGCGGTATTTTCGAGGCCTAATGTAATATAATATTTCGTTTAGAGAATCCACGTCTTGAAGTTTCTTTTGACCAGCGCTGTACCTATGATGCCATAGGTTGGCCGGGGAGAACCAGAGGATTTGCATTCTACCCGGCTCGTTTTACTCGCTAGGATTTACGTTATTTCTGAGTTTGCTACCGAAGAGCCATTTCATAAACATGGAAGTTGGTCGTGACGCAACCGGAATAGCAAAACGAGTCAAAGTGAAATCTCTTCACCGGCAAAGACAAATAACAGCAATGATATCGCTCCTTGGCACGGGGAACGTGACTGCGGCCTCCGTCAATCCGTATCCTTTTTTTTCCACCTTTCGTTCCGTTTCCACTCGTTTTCATCGCGTTGATCCAGTACATTCCCTCTATTCTCCCCGGCAGCAGCAAAAAGTTTTCATGCGGCACATACGGCGAAAAAGCCGGAGAACGAATCGCGCAAACGTTACGTTCAAACAGCTCGTTATCCGTTGCGATGATTCGCATTTTGCGAACGCCCGTTGCCGCGAGCATGCCGCATCGCCGATAATAAACCGCGCGCAAAAGCGAAACGCGTTTTCGGTTGATCTGATCAAATAGATCAGGCAAATGGACAATCGCGTTCCGGCCTCTGCGTTCGGGCCAGCAGGCGTTGCCGATTGGTCACAACTGGTGTATCGTTGCCCGTTAACGCGTTGATTGCCCCGTTGCTCATATCCGAACGGTGTGCCATTTTTTATTCAGATATAATTTTTTATTGCGAGGTAAACAGTTCTCACGAGCCACGATTACGCATGTCTTAATCCACACCCGTCCCTTGTCAAATTGGCACAATTGTGCAATAGAAATAATTGACTTTGCTAATGATTTTACTCGGAATAAAGTAACAAATATTTACATATTTGCGTTTCTCAATTTGTTGGATTATCGATAACTTGCCAGCACAATGAACTTATTGTTCGTTGTCAAAAATGAATCAACGATCTCAAAGTCGTATTAATAAACAGTAACAATAAATAAATATATCTTTATACATGTATATTGTTTGTAAGTAATATGTTTTCAGTGTCCAGTAATGAATATTCTTCGAGTACATTTTCTACATTTATCATTTTATTATGTTTCTTCTTTTTCTACTTTTCAAACTTGTAAAAGTAATGTGAACACTTCGAAAACTAATATTAATAGATATTTCATTATAAATTAGCACGAACAGATTTGTAATTATTAGATATTGAGCCGAAATAAGAATATTAAATCCAATTGATTTAAATCTCCCACGAGCTAATAATAATGTAATACAATCAATTTAAAGGGACAGTCGAACGACCAACATCAAAGGTCCGACATCTTCCGCTCTTCTTCACGTTCTCTTTTGATATTCAAAGCTATACATGGCCAGCTGCATACTGAAGAGGTTCTGCAATGAACAATTGTCGTGTAACAATTACGAAACAATTAGTCGTCAAAGAACTTGAAAAACGGTGACAAGTTTGTGTGTTAGATACTTATGCATATCATCGTGGCAAGGAAAATGAGTTTGAGAAGAACGCATCTGAAGTTTCGATCTTTCCGTTCGGTAAAACGAAACTATTTAGTTGTGTCAACCAAAAAAAAAAAAAACGTGAGAAGAATGAATGAAAATTTCGTTATTTTATTGAAAATACTCGAGGAAGTTATCGCGGCGTGTTTTAATGAAGGAAGCGATGGGAGTTCGCAGCTATCAAGAGGCAGAGAGTTATAATAGCACTTAGACCCCTGTTTTCTTAAGCTTCGACCTACTTTTCAGTTGCTTATTTAAAGTCTGCAAGAAAAACCTTGGAAATGGAAACATTAGTAAACAAAGAATTGTATTTGAAATAATAGAAAAGAAAAGAACAACATCGGAATCTTGATATCCTAAGGACACGCAAATGCAAGCCGTGATAATACCAAAATGGAGGTAATTATTTTCTACACTTTCCTGCTGTTTATCTAAACTTTTCAAAAGATTCTTTACAATTGTACATACAATAGCATTAAAAAATGGTAGCATAGAAACGAGCTCTGTGAAAGTGTCAGTATCTCGAGGATTAACAATGCGGCAGGTTAATGCGAGGTCTGGCGAAACCAAGAAAATGGAGATTATTTATGGAAGAGTAAGTCGAAAATGTAGAATGAAATTTATTCATAGAAGGTTTCCATTTCAGGGATTGTAATTTTAAAAAATTGTCAAATGATATATTTCTTAAGAAATAATATACGTGAGAGCATTATTTATTTTTTAACGAAATATTTAGTCCTAACAATACCTTGTTAAAATGTACTACAAAAAAACGAATAACTTTTTTATATTGTTTCCTATTAATAACGCTGGGAAATGAAGCTGAATAAAAATGTACTTCTTGTGAAAATAATTTTAATTGCTTGAAAGTTGTGTCTCTATATATTCATGTTTTTACTGTTTTAAATATCATCGACTCTTTTTTTTTATTAAAAATGTATAAAATCCTCTGTCTACTTATTGCATATTATTCTGACAAATATTTTCATCTAGATAATGGCGTTTCACTATCAATATGTTTCACTATTCCTTATTAATGTAGGGAGAAGTCGTCTTCGAGCGACGAGAATTCCGTCGAATGTCGCGTCGCTAGAAACGATAGCGACGCGACGATTCGATATTTGTTATTATGTTTATCGATTGCGTTATTCAAATTATAATATACGATTTTGTGATTCCGGTACGACGTGTGAAACCGAAAAGACGTGTGTGATCTCAGACGGAGATTCAAACGGGATAATTTAATTAATTGTATTTCATTTAATTCATTATACTTCAAGTTACGTATTAAATTAATTTGTGTTTAAACCGTATTATTCTTTCGACGACTTAAATCCTACATTAACATGTAACTAGAACAATACTTGTCACGATGCCAGACAACCAAAATATTTGTAGTAAATGTAACAAATTTTCTGTGATGCCAGTACAAAATAAAATAGTTACATACGACCTCGACGGTGTCTCCGCCCGACAGGAAATGTCCGATATTTATGACGATCGTTGCGGATCGCGAAAAGCGTTGTCATTAGGGTGGACAGGGTTAATTATGAACAAGACACCACTCGGTGGTACATACATGGCAAGTAAAAGGGAAAAAGGGGGGCATAAAATACGCGCGGGTATCGACGTTGATGTAGCGGTCTCGGCCAACCAATTAGTCACTTCCGCGGAATCAATAGGAATCCGAAACGATACCGCGAATAATGGAAACGAGCAGAAAGGGAACGCAAGAAACCGAAAACGTGGAAACGTCACCGGGGATGCCGCGTACCGCGTTCGTAGATACATATATATATATTTCACGTTTGGAGCGGCTGTTTTATGACGCATTCCGTTGTCCAATTAAAAGTTAGATCAGACGGGAAGCAGAGGATGTGTTCCACGATCAACGTGGCTGACGTCGACGACACCGACCGCGGGGAACAGGTTTCGTTTTAACGAACCCGGTGTGCCCTGACTCGGCAGAATTCACCGTTCCGACGTAATAACTTCTCCCCGTGCCTATGCATTGACCGTAAGGATCCGTTCGTTGACATGCACGAGTGACGAGAGGCATAACTTTCGTTATCGCAAATACGCGGCGATGAATCACGGTATCCGGCACCCGGTCGATGTACACGTGGGGGCGACAGGTCCCAGGCATAGATTTATTCCGCTTTCAATTGGCCACACCCGATCCCGGACCGGAGAACGTATGTCTCGGACTAGTTCCAATGCTGGACACGCTTGCGCTGCGCTCGTTGTTTGATGCGCGCCCGCGACATCGCGATACACCTGATCACGGTACAGCCTCGATCCTTGCCGAGGAACGGGACTAAATACGTCTGCGGCCATCAACGTCCGTGTAATTAGCAGGAGCCGCGTGCGCTCCATATGCAAATGCCCTGACTCACAGCGCAGCGGTTCGATTCGGTTCGATTTCCCCTATCGACAAAATTATTTTTTTTTTTAACGGTCTCAAGCTTATTTCAGGTTTTATTGCGTCTGGTTATCGCGAAAGAAACTTTTCGGACAACCTAATATTTCAATTTTTCTTGCCAACAATTCCATACTATTTTCAGCGTATTATTTGAAATTTACTTCCAAGCACAATTCAAATAAGTAAAAAATAAGAAACGAAACAAACAAAGGAAGAATCACATACATATAAAAACTCGTTTTATCTACGTTTCTTTTTCTCTGATGTATTTTTCTCTCTTTTTAGGAAAAGAAAGATGATTTTATTTAACCTTATCTCCGGGTATAATTGATACAGACAATGTTTATTTTGCATAAAGATTCGCAGTCTATTCGGGAGATATTGTTCACTATATTTTATCTTTCAAGTTCATAACTGTAGCATATCAGGATCATACCATTTGTCTTTGCGAAATGATCGGAAATTAAATATTCTTTGAGAACCGGAAATTGAAATAGTGTCATCGCTGTCACGAAGTTGCGTGGAAAGAAGCTGTTTCTATACCCAACATACGAAGCGCGTTAAATCTTCTTGTTAGGAGAGTAAAACTCTTTATCACGTTCCCATTCGTACTTGATTTGTCACTGTCCGAGCCGAGAAGAGCAATCAGCGGGTTTCCACGAATTCACGAAGAATAATCAAGGTGCGTGGAATGGATCGAGATATCGACGGTGCAAGAACCGCGATATCGACGATGTCTCCGCCACGATATCTGCCACTTAATTACTGGTCCCGTAAGGAACGCCGATCCACCAAGTCGAACGCTTAATTACATCGTGCCTGTTTTGTATATGGGGAAAAACATCTGTTTGGTAAAAGTCGATGGGTATTGCCTTCCGACGAGATTTATTCGCTGCGCAAAGTGGATGCATCATCGAGACGATCTGGAATTCGAGACGATAAAGTTCACTATTAATCTTCAGCGATTCAGCTTTTTCTAATTATTCACCGTTATGGCCGCTCGAAGAAACCGCGGCTACTCTTGACAGGGAACGGTACTCCAATTTTGTCAGAAGATTCGTCTCGTTGACAGTGCCCATTTACTTCTGTGGTAGGTGTACCTATCCTACTTTTTATTTTTTCTGGTGCAGCATGTTCTACAACTAAGGTAAATATAAGTACCTATCACTGAAAGTGTACATTTTACTGCAGTATATTTTCTCAATGAAATTAAAATTCATTTAAAATGTAATAAATCAAATAATTGTTTGCTAATGAATTCAGGATTTATTTAAATTAATGCCCAGATACGCAGTTTGTTTTCGTATGCTCGTACGAAATGTTATCGATTTTATTCTTTTTATATTTTCTAATGTTGTAGTCGGTTTTGAGAGCCATCAATTTTTGCTGTATTCAGAACACATTGAACGAATATGTGACTTTTTGAAATTGTCATAAATAAAGTGCGTATTTTACGTGCTTGTGGCATACGCGACAGTATAAAACGGAATCTATTTTACAATTGACTGCAGTTTTTCCGTTACTATAATGGAATTTATAATAAAAGAAATAAATTTCTATTCAACTTGAATTGTTGTAAATTGGTTCATTTGAATTTTCGACCGGATAAAAGAAGCGCAGTCGAGTTATTAGAATTTATGAAGTTAGCCGGCAACAGTGGAAGTGGATGCGGCGTAATGCAGATAACGCACGAGAAGTTAACAACTGCGACCAGTTATAATACAACGCGAGGCTGTGATCTTATTATACGACAATGCAGAAGCTCGTTTTGCACAAACAATACGAAAACCGCGACGGTTAAAATTCCAAGTTTCATTATCCCTGTTCAACAGTCTTAATTGCATCAGAATTTCCATTTATTTAGATGTTTCGCAAGTTTTTTGATTTCGAAATCAGGAGAATACGGAAATGGATTTACAGAATGCATTTTATGCATATACTGTTATGAAAATGATTGTAATTCAATATCTTTTATAGAACATCACAATATTTGTTTAAACTTGAAAAATATGTCTATTTTCAAACTCGCAATTCTTAAAAACTGTGCGTCCAGGAGAAAAATTAAGGGCAGACTCGAAAAAACTCTATAAAAATCGTATAGTGATAATCGAAACGTTTTTTGGCTGTTGGACAGTGTAATCTAACCAATACTTTGAATAATGGTGTAGCAATTTTTAGTGGTGACTCTGTGCGTCACCGTTCGACTGCCTAAGGGTTAAATTACAGCTATTTACTTTTGACGTAACTGCACTTCGACGTCCGCAGTTTATTTATCGCGCGGTACAAATGAGTGTCTAAGCTTGGATAAAAAATGGTGTCACCCACAGACGACTTAAGTGGCAATCATCAACGTGTTAATGTGGGATCTCCGAAGTATTTATCAATGTCAAAATTAGAGAAGACTGTATTTTACGTAAGTGTTACATGTTCCATCTTCTCACGTTCTCGGTTATTGAGGTACTTATAAAATACGAGGCAGGAAGGCGAGTTCTCCCAACCTCTGCTTTCTCTAATTACCGGCTCGTGGGACTTGGTATTTAACTCTTGAACTAGTATCGTGGGATTATGTCGGATTCTTTGTCTCCTCGATTTACCAGGCATTGAGTTTCGTTAAATAAGGTTACGGTGCGCAACTCGGCCGAAGCTCTGTTTTCCCAATTCGAGCGGAAAGTGTAGCTACTGAAGGACAGAAGTGTATGAAGAAGTCGCCGTTCATTTTCTTTCTTTTCGTTGGTTATAGATCACGCCACTTGGAGATTGAAATAGCTACGCGTATGATGTGCAGCAACGAGTAAAACTCATTTCTCTGTTCGAGTGAAAGATCAATTATTGAAACTCACAAGGCGGGTTCGTAGTGGTGGGGTCGTCGATTTTAATTAAACTTTGTCTAGTGAATCCAGAGCAAAACTAAGCAGACCCATGTCCGAGTGTTTTTGACAATACTCGTTACTACATTGCGAATTTTATGCATTTATGGCAAAAATGAGTATGTTTGATTTAAAGCAGTGGTCCGATTAAAAGGTTTTAAAAATATCAATGTAACCGCTTCAGCTAATTAATATCATTAGAGAAAATATTATATGTCTAATTGGCTCCTATATTGTAAAATTTGATAAAGATCCGCAGTGTACTAATTACTTAAAATTCATTTATATCCTTCATGTTTTAGTCATTGTGTTGGTAAAAGTTATTTTTGTTTTATTCAGTCATTCGGTGACTACCCTGTAGATCAGAAAGATGATCGAGATCGTTCTTTCTCCAAAAAGTAATAGCGCAGTAAAGCCGTAAAATCTGCATCCATAATCTTTTTTGATAGATAGCGGTTTCAATTATTTCAGGATGGAAGGAATCGTAGTATGTAAATAGAACTTTCACTGCGACGATGCTTAGTATCCCGGTGTAACATCCGCGCTATATGAGTTGAAAACATCATTCTAGCGGTTCTTTTGCAAGTTATGAAGCGTTACATCGGTGTTACAACGCGCAATGAGTGGCCCTGGGCTAGAGATACATACGTTCCAACTCCATTCTGATGCAATCTCGAATACGTAAAAATGCGACGATAGAGATCATCGTGCATTGAAAGCTATACGGAGATTATGCATATACGTGTGAGTCAAAGCGAAAACTTTTATACAGGGTGCCACCAATTTTCAATTATAGGCAAACATTCCTGAAATAACATTGTTCAGAAAGTTAAAATAACTGTAATAATTCGAGTAAGGTAAAAATAATACATTGATGTTTCTCAACTCTCAAAGATGTTCTAAAATCGTTGTATACCAAATACTAGTTTAAAACAGTTCAAACAAGTTAATCAATAATCATTATTACTCCAACCTAATTATTATTAATAGTATATGTATATATATATTTTTTCTCTCATTCTATTTAATTAAAATTTAAGAAGTTACCACGAAAGAATAAAATATTTGAAATAAAAACAGTACAGACAAGGTAATCAATTATTGGATTATTACTTCGATGGCATTATTGTTAAATATATACGTATTTTTCATTGTATACAGATATAAATTTCATTCATTATTACATATACGTATACAAATATTTATTCATCAAATTTAAGAGTGCATCACAAAGAATAAAATATTGTTTTTAGCAATACCTTTCGTACAAACTGGAAGGTCTTCCTGATTTTATTAATACTACACCTACCTGCAAACAAAAGAAACAAGAATTATTATAGAAATGCAAATAGTTTAATAAAATATTCGTTACAGTAAAAATTTAATTTGTTCATGGACTGCTATTAAACAAAGAGGTTTCACCAAATTCATCGTAATATTTATTATTGTACGGTTGCTCCTTAATATTTGACTTGAAATTTGTTAGTGTCCTTTAATACATATTTGAAGTTACATACCGTGGAAGCAATTCCATTTTTATTCCCTGTAAAAATTGCACGAGTGGATCGGCAGAAACGCGTCACGGGTTTCATTGTAAAATGCACATAAATCGATTAATTTATTCAATAATTCGCCACAAAGGCGCCCCCATGATTCCAATAATCGCGGATTAATAACGGCGTTGCAGCGTTAGTAAAACGAGTTTCTTTAATACATGTGCTACAGCAGTATTATTCCGGAATTACTGATTACCTGAAGAAGGTATTCAAACTTCAGATTAAATGAGAATCTATTAGAGAAAAGTTTAATGAATATGGTAAGCGTATAATAGACGCAGTAAACGTGGTACTATGTAAACTATGTTCAACTTCCATATGTGAGGAGTGTATAGCTTCGTGAAAATACTTTTTCACTAGAATTTTCCATGCATATTTATTACACTGTCGGCACTCGCGTTTTTAATCAACTCGGAGATCAAACAATTTAAACAATAATCCAGTTACACCATTCATTGCAAGGAATATACAACGTACAAACTGCAAATTTCAGCTTTTACTAGGCTACTGTTTTCAACGTTCCGACAGTTTAAACAATCTGTATTTTTAACATTTAACACTGTACATATTTCAATTGTGATTTGGTCAATTTTTAAAACATTATACGACTATAACAAAAACTAATAACAACGTTCATAACACTAGATATAATAGTAAAACTTTATAAATCATTTGTATGATCTTAATCTTTCTATTGTGATCACTTAATTGCTTCCTTCGCGTCGCTCTTTCTCGAATTTTGATCCAAGAAAATATTGTATACATGGTATTCGTGTTATTACTAGCAAAAAAGTTAGACTGTTTTTTGCAAGCAATGTAACGAAGTCTGCAATCTTTTTCTTATGTGTTATTTTTTCGTCAATGAAGAAAATTTGGATCCAAATTTTCGGTGTCTTACTTACTAGTAACCAAAAAGCTATATTAATCGTTTAAAATAGTTATTCGTAAACAGAATAATAAAAATCAATATTTTTAGGAAAATTTCTTTGTGATTTATTGACAACTTCTTCATTCACTGAAATAACTATTAACTTTCACTGGATGACTCTTTTGGAAAACATTCCAGAAACAACTGTTATTTTGGAATTCTGCTGCGTAGAGTGAACAACTTGAAAACACGGTTTCGAAATTGTTTCTGAGAAGAAGTCGAGACAGGAAGCAGAGTTACGAGAGTATTGTGAGGGTCAGTAGCTCTGCTTGGTGGCCCCACTTCGCCACAAAGAAGCACCTTCTTCGTTTGTACCGCTAATAACGGACCACCCAGTATACCGCTTTCATGTCATCAATTATTCGAAGAAATTTCGCCGGTCTTATGAAGCACGACCGCGAGCAAACGAAGAGAACCATGCGCGCTGTTACTGAAAGCGATGTTATCGAGGAAAACGCGGTGCGCTCCCCGTATCATTGACCTAAGCCAGACACGTGGCTCATAATTCACGATAAAGTAGCTTGAATTACAGTTCTCTGTAGTACCGAGCGCGTACCGAACGTAATCGTATATTAATGCTCGAACGCAACGTGCACGTATTATCGGCCAGGCTAACCCTTGGCCTTGCTCCTATTAAACTCTTCCGACTGTCTGCGCTTAACTAGAAAGTCGAAAACGCGTTTCCTTCTATCGCGAAGTGGTAGCCTCCATATTCCCGCTGGAATAAGTCAATTGGAACAGAAAAACCCGCACATTTTTCATATCCCCCCATCCTGTAACACCTTGCACACATTTCATTTCGCATTTCTTTTTCACACATCGATGCTTTTAGAACCGGATTAATCTTACCGACATACAGTATATAAGTCGAAGAGGATTTCACTTTAATCTCATCTCTTGCCGTATAACATCGTGACGGAACGAGTGTTGTAAAATAATTACTTCTTTCAATAATAATGGAGCATTAAACATTTCCAAAATTGTTGGGAAATCTTGAATGGGGTTCCTGAGGTTATTTGAAGTCGCTTTGTCCTTTGCGAAAATCTTAAAGAAATCAAAGAGAACATTTCTTTCTGTGAGTTGAATTTTTGTATATGAGATCTTCTACATCGATTATAATTATCCTTCTGATTCCATTCAAAATAAACAATGAAAAATCTTATTGAGTGAAAGGGTTAAAACTGGAAATAAGCTGAACCATGGAAAAATAATTTTGTCCGGCCAGCGCCAAGAGAATTTTTATAGATAAACATGACTCCCTTCTGTCGGTCATTTTTTTTTGCAAATTACACAGTCTGTTGTTGGATGAGATTTCTTTCTGTGAGTTGTATTTTTGTATATGAGATTTTCTACATCGATTACAATTATCACTCTGCATTTCATTCGAAATAAACAATAAAAACTTTGATTGTGTAAAATGGTTAAAACCGGAAATACAGTGACTCCCACTAATATTCGGACACTCTTAAAAAGACAGTTAACTTTTTAAATATTGTACTATACGATTTGAACTTTTTTGGGAAGCCAGAGCAATTAGTTTGCTACAGTATGTGAAAAAAAAATTTTGTCAAAAATTCCAATTGATCGAAATTGTAGAAAAAATACTAAAAGTTTCATTTTACAACTTTTTTTATATGGACTTACATTGAAAATTTAAAAACTAAGTTTTATAGATCTGCTCTGGCTTCCCAAAAAAGTTCAAATTGTATAGTACAATTTCGTGAAAATGATCCAAATTAGGATCGAAACGTAGAAAGTGTAAATTTATTTGTAAAATTGCTTTAATCGTTTATTTAATCGAACCGTTGCGCCGAAATCATTTTCTCTTTATCTGTTTTAACAATCTTACGATCGATAACTTTAACAACATTTGTATAGTACAATATTGAAAAAGTTCTCGTTTCTTTAAGAGTGTCGGAATATTACTGGGAGTCACTGTAAGCTGGAACCATGGAAAAATAAGTGATCGAACCACTGTGCAGGGGTTCGCTCGCTATCGGTGGACGGGGTGTAATTATTATAAATATAAGAAGGCGCGAGCTGAGTTATTGCAGACGGTCGGCCGGCATTGTCGTGACTAATAATGCCGGTGTGGTAGAGCGACTTGTCGGTGAACTGGATAATTTATCGCGTGGCGTTCACCGGGCTGCCCTCGAGGCACAGGATCGCCGATCGGCCGCGAAAATGCCCACTTCCCGTGGATACTACGGCCAAGTGTAGCCCTGCGTTGAAAATGAAATTCGATCGAAGCTATTTATTAAAGAGTCGCGTGACCAACACGGAAACGCCCACGGCTGTTTGCTCGACTACAATTGATTCGGCACGGAACGTGCCGCTTTGGGGCCGTGTTTAAACTCTTCGACCCACAGCGACCGTGTATACTATTCGCTCGCATACTGCCTCGATCGCTCGACACTGCCGACGCTCGACGGAACCAGCGCGTCAAATTTCGATTATTCGCGTTCACTAATTTTTGTCAGGTATATTGATTCGCACGCACGGCCAACCTATCGCGTGTAACATTTAGAGGAAACATGTTTGTCATTAAAATAAACAGTTGTCTTTAGCCTCTTACAAAATTATTAACACCAAACCAGGGCTGGATTAGCCATATAGCAGAAGCAGCAAGTGCTACGGGCCCCGCGTTTCTGGGGGCCCTTTTTGTTGTTAAAAGCTGTTTTATTTTATTATCATACTAAACCTAGGGTCTCCTGGTAACATTCGCTACAGTGACTAACTAACAGTGACTAACGTGTATGGATTTATAAAACTGACAAGATTGAGGTGATTGAGACTTTTTCTTGGTTTTATTATGGTATGTGTTCGATTTAAGAAATTTATTCAATCGTTTCCTACGAAACGTTCTTCCTAATTTGAACGATCTCTATAATATATAATCTGGAGCAGGTCAATTTGATCGGCACTGGTAGGTTTAGTGTTCAAAAACGACATGAGTAAGTCTACACTCTCTTGTAAAGAATATCGAGATGTACTAAGTGTTAATTTTCGAAACATGTTCGATACAAATGTAAACAGTTGTCTTTAGCCTCTTACAAAATTCTTAAAAAACCACATGAGTAGGTCAACACTCTCTTGTAAAGTATGTCAAGATTCATTAATCGATGCAATAAAAAACATGAGAGACTGTCGCAAAGGTTGAAACACGTTTTGTATTTTATCTATAAAATTTCAGAAGATGAGACATCTTATTACGCAAAAACATTTATACCGTTGGAAAGGTATAGTTCAGCTACATTTTTGCTGCAGAAAGTATAAGGGTAGCGTGTTAACGGATAAAAAGTTACAGCCAATTATCTGAAGACAATATTTCCAACAAAAATAAATTTTGCCGTATAAGTTAGGACACCCCAAAACTCTGACAAAAAGAAATCCATATCGTGATAAGTACACACTTCCGTTGCACATTTAAGCTACATTAAATTTAAGCAATCAGAGTTGAAAAATTTTTAGTTGACTATAAATGAATAAGAAACACGATAAAACTGTTTACAACGTATTTTAGCCTTTTCTTGGCACAGCTACACTGAGTACGACTTGTTGGTTCTAATTATTTCTACATTATTCACCACTTGTTACAATTATTGACAAAAGGAAGAAATTTCTATCTGGCTCTTGCTCCCTGCTATTTAAATAGACAATGTTAATTTCGAGCAAAGACCTGTACTCTGGTTATGAAATAGTTCCTCGCGTGTAGACAAGCAGCAGGTTTAACAAGTACCTTTTTAGTAATTACGTCGTATGTTATGACTTTTGTAACAGGGAATGTGTAATTCTACGACAGCAGTATCTCCCAAATATTTTCCGACTGTTTCGTCATTAATTCATCACTGGACTTCATGAATCTTCATGCAAAATTGTCTGTAGTATTGCCGGACACAGCAGCCAAATAAAAATTTCTTAATTTGTTTTAATCTTTCTACTGTTCTTTTTCACCTACCAATTACTTCTATAAAATCTGTAGCATATTCGTTACTATTTCACACAATGCAAGTACAAGCTAGCAAAACCAGTTACTAACATATGTATAATATCCTTATAAGCGCCCCAACCCCCTTGTCCAGTCCACAAGAATTTGTTGGTTGGAGATCTAAGGAACAAGAAGTTGGTTTCGAATGTAATTCCCAAAATTCTTGTTCTAGTCTATCTGTTTCCTCGGTGAACAATGATGAAGTTCCAGCAATAAAAATCTAAAAATATTGATTGTGAGTAGCGAGATAACGTAATGACAATAGTAATTTTGTGAATAGAAAATTAAAATTTTACTGTGCTCTACTTCTCGACAATAAAAACGATGTTAAATTCAACTGACTTGCAACATACAATGTTCGTTTCTTCTTGAAATTACACAATCACGGTAGTGTACATATAAAACTAGAAAGCCGTGCACCTTCTCATCGTATATTCACTGGCATTAAACTAGCAATACTCTTCTATCCATAAATATTTAACGCCTGATCGACAGGGCAATCTTCATATAAATTACTTTTTGCCAGTTCCTGTCCCGTGCTGGATAAGAAGAGATAAAAGTGGTTGAACCTTGATTCGATTATTTTACTATGATTGATCGATGCTATTAGCGAAAGCTTAGTCTAAATAAAACGTGTCCGATGTCAATTTGATTTGAAATTTGTTCCGGGTAAATGAGGAACAGTTACAGCAACCTCCGTAGTAATTCATATGGGCGAGCGAAAAGCAAAAATTGATGGGATTCCACGGGAACAACGGGAGGTATCGTGATAAGCGCACAGATACCGACTAATGTATCGTTCATTAATTAAACCGTTACTTTGGATCAAGACCGTATTACACCGTTGGACATCGCGTTTAACGGAATTCCAAGTAATAAAACTAAATAGTACAGGGATTTATAGGAGCGGAGTGCAATCTTTGGAAGTGCGATTAACTAGAAACTATTTAACTCGATGAAGTCTGCTTAAACTACGTCGAACCCTTAAGGTTGTCCACTATCAATCCTCTGGTATTTCAGTCGAACTGTGTTCCATGAAATTAGACCGGATTATCTGATTCTGATAAAGGAAAACGTTGATACCGAAGTTTTTATCATTTCGACGTCGAACACTAAAATAAAAGAAATTACACTTTTATCGGGAATTATGCAAGTCTCAGAAATTTCGGTTCTTCAACCATCGTGTCTATAACCAAAATTTTCTGCAATATTCAACGACGTTGCGATTTATAGTTTACATAGATTCGAGGATGTAGATTACTATCTTGTGTACGATTATTAGACTGCGGGTTATATGCATTTATGATAAAAATGAGTAGGTGTAATTTAGAGTAGCAAAATCATTAGAAGAATTTAGAGGTACCATCATATTATTTTTAATCTATTAAATATATAAAGAGAAAGAAATTCAATTTTTGTTTCATCTCAGTTTCTTGCGATTCATTAAGGTCTCTATTAAAATCATTAAAGTAAAAAATAACATTCACTTTAGTTCCTATCGCTTGCAATAGATGCAGACAATTTTTATTTTGCATAAAGATCCGCAGTCTAATTATCATAATATTGAACTTCCGTTCTAGATAAGAAAGTTGATTAACACTAAGATTCCAGATTTATTATTTTACAATTACTGAAATAATAACCATTATTTTATAACCATTGATTGTATAAATATCTGTAGTAGAGCACGTATTATAATAGTAACATTTTTATAAGGGTACATGTACCGGTTACTTTTAAAGCTCCGTGGTTTTATTATGAAAAGGTTAATAAAAATCCACAGCATCCTTCGAGATGGTAAAGAAAAAATAATATTTAAAAGATGAAAAAGCAACTTTGACAAGAATATTCGAATAATTAAAAATGTTTGATGGAATTCGAAGATTAAACTACAGTATGCTGTCAGACAATGGTGTGCGCTATAAACGCATGAAATTCACAGTCTACTTATGGGCCGAGATCTCGACAATATTTTCGCAAGACTTCGTCCTCTGTGGCTTTACGAACAAGCGTGTACTCTTCTATTGTCACCCGGTTACGAAAAGGAGGAAAAAAAGAAAACAACGGAAAAAACAGTACGACAAATGGAAATACTTGAACGTAGACAATGGGCATTGACAGGACTCTCCGTCTGTCCTATTCGCTCCTCTTCCGTTTCGTTCTTCGCGGTAATGACTGTAATAAATTACGCGTAACATCTCTCCTCAAAGCAATGGCGAACACCGTTACACCGTTCGAGAATGAGAAAGCAGCCACCGGCGATGCGAAACAATGGTTAAACGACGATAACCTTCCTGAATGTATTATATTTAATGCACCGTAACTCGCTATCTTTTCTAATCTATTTCCAGGGAAGATAACGCGGGTGTAGGTCCGACTGATTTGTTGCGCGGTGAATCAAACGAAGAAACCAGCCAACAGTAATTCGCAGAATTCATTTTCAAATAGGGTACGTGTATCTGACACTGCGGGTGTTCGTTCTACTGCGGTATTTTTTCCTCTATGAGACGAAAACATGTAAAAATAAGTATTTTGCCCTCAATAAATTAATACAATTCTTGTAGCATCACAGGATTTGAAAAAACATTCTTCATAAAACGTTAAAATAAAAAACCGTGTTTCTTCTATCTCGATCACCAAAGCACTGTTAGTCATACAATTGTACATTCTTTATATTGCTTTGAAAGTTTTATTCTTCCTTAGGTACCTACTTTGATACAATATTAATTCGATCCACAGCTTGAACTTATACTACGGCGTTAAAATTAATAAAAGGTTTATTCATTTAGAATTCAGGATTTATTTAAACTAATGCTTAGTAAATTTCTTAGTAAATGGCTCTTTTTCGTCCACAGTAATAAGTACAAAGTATTATCGAATTTAATTGTTAACATTCAACCAATTTCTTTCACATTCAGAACACATAAATTCTTCCATAAAAATGCACACATATATTCCATGATAAATTAGGAATAATATTAAAATAAAGTACAGTTATCTTATTAAAAAAAACTCTAACTCGTTAAATATTAAAAGGTGTCCTTTAAAAAGTGAGCGAATGTTATTTTAAGACAGGCTGGACAAAGTGATTAGTATGATTGTCATCGGTGAGAACACAGTTTCCAGATTCTGTATCGCGCGACAGGATCTTTCGTGTGTTTATGTTAATGAAAATTCCGATGGTAAAACATGGAAAATTAATCGGGAAGACAAACAGTTCATTTACGCAGACATGGTGCGCAAGTGAAACGAGAGTGAGCTCGACACCTCACGATAAGGTGTCGTTAGCATATCCACTTGACTCGGGTCAAGGTGACATAGTACCATCGGTTTAACGGTCTAACGTCGTTGTAACCGACGCTTCTAAATGTTAGAATCCCACTGGTTAACAGGCTGTCTCTCGTGTCAAGATGTATTCCGAGAAGCATCGCGCTATCGCACACGCCGGGGATTTTCGAGGACAAGAATGGCTACGGGGAGGAAAGAGTGTGTCGAGCATAACGTGTTAACCTTTTGCACTTCAGATTTTTCACCTCGGACCTCTCGACAAACTCGGCTCGGGAATTTCATGCGAAATATTGTACAGCGAGTAATTGTCGTCTGCAAGTGATCCTCGCGGAGATTAGTTTAACACGTTCGCTACCAGCGTCGTCGCACGATCTCACATTTTGCGTGAAGAACGTCAAATTAATTTTATGCACGCCGTTATTTAAAGTCGTTACACGCAGGCTAACCTACGGCAATCCTATGACTTTTCCTCGTTAAAATTTTTATCATACGCCCGGACAATCTATTTTTACACCGCGCGTGTTTCCACGTAAATCATTCTTACACGGGCTTTTAATATGTCCCATTTGCCGCGTACACGATTATTCGAAAATATTTTATTTACTTCTATGTAGTTCTTCTATGTATACTTCTATGTACTGTGCAGTCTTCTAAGCACGATTTTTATTTTTTTAACACATTCTCTCGCTGTGTAGACAGATTTATTATTATTATTTATTTATTTTTAATGCCGTAAACCTTGTTTGGTTTATATAGCACACATCATATTATACATAGATGTAACATAAATATACAATATCATATACATGTAACATAAATATACAATATCATATACATGTAACATAAATATACAATATCATATACATGTAACATAAATATACAATATCATATACATGTAACATAAATTATAGCTTACAATTATTAAATGAAGTTATTATAAATGGTGGACGTTAAATCCTAATCTTACATTTTTTGAGGAAGTTGAAAATAAACATTAGCGCTGTGATGTCTCGTACGCTTAGAAAAGAATTAATAGTGTAGGGAGGAAAATATTTTCGATTGAGGAGCAGTTCAAACAGGTGTTCTCGTTCTGAATCATATTCTGAACATTGCCAGATAATATGATTGAGGTCTCGTGCCTCTACACCACATTCACAAGAACCATCCGAAATGAAGCGTACTCTCACCAGGGAAGCATTTAAATTATAATGATTCGAACAACTTCTATTGACGAATGTAACAAAATCTCTAGGTAATTTGAGACCGGAAAACCAAGGTATGCTTGTATCATTAAAGAAGTGTTGGAAAAAATATACACCTTTGTATATATTTTTTTAAATGTTCGTTGTAATCCGAATCAGGTTTTTAGCGTAAAAAAAATTGGAAAAGTTGCCCGAAAAAATAGAAAATTCGGGAAAAACAAAAGTGATTTCTGAATCATATTTTAATACAACAAAAAAACGAATGTCGCAGCTTTTAATCAATATTTCGATAGGAACTTGCATTATTGACGTCTTAAGGTTTTTAGGGAAAGAAAAATTGGAAAAGTTGCCTGTAAAATGGAAAATTCGAAGGAAATGGAAGTGCTTTTTTCTATGGGATTTTTGTATAAACTCAAGACGATAACTCACGATTTGAACAATGGATATGCTTAATTAGAACAATCACAAACAAATTTATTGAAATTTGGACAGGACAACGTCTGTCGGGTCAGCTAGCCATAAATAAAATGTTGTTGAAAGGAGAATGAACACTGGAAACCGCGAAGGGTTAAAATTTATCGACAAAGATTTCATACATATCCGCGGTCTAGTAATTTGTTTATCGAGAGCAATAAGGAAGCAGTTGTTCTCGGAAGATTACACGGTACGTGTTCCGATTTGCAGGAATGAAAAAATCGGCCACTCCTCGCAGAAAAACGAAGTCTGACGCGACATTACGTTGGGATCGGAGCGGACACAGAGGCATTCTCAGCGTTAATCTACCATGAGCCTATTCGCGGAGCATCAGTATTACGGTTTCGTTACGGCACTCATCTACCGTGACACTCATTGTCAATATATACTGCAGATTGCTGCATAAGACCGGCCCATCCTGACCCAGACCCTCCACCCGAGGGCTTCACGGGGTTTCTCCACTTTATGCTTCTTAAGACATCAGTTCGGTAAGCTCTGTAAACCCTGTAAGCCCGGATCTCTCTCGAGCCTCAGCTTCGATCTGTGCATAGAGAATTTACTGCAACTTTCTACTTTATTTACATTTCGCGGTATGCCCAGGATAGTTTTATGCTCGGATATACTCTAATTACGTATAACCCTCGGATCACAGGATCGTTAATACGTGCTACGAACTGATACGGTTAAACCATCGAGTTAATCAAATTTTCATGGTTTTAAGACATGCACTTCGCAAGCAGCTGCGAGCTTGTTTGTTAATTATTCAAATGGAAACGAGAATTACGCCACGTAATGGTACTAATGAATTGACAGCGGATCTTTATGCAAAATAAAAAATTGTGCCTGAATTGCAACAAACTGGAAGGCAATAGAAATTTATTATCTTTCTTAATATGTTCAATAGCTTTAAAATAATATAACAGCATTTTTAACGTCTTGATTCTACTGTTTTAAATTACACCTACACATTTTTGTTATAAATGCATAAAATCCGCTGTCTAGTTATTAATGTTTGAATGTAATCAATAATTCTGTAAGTTTTTTCACAATTATGAAACTTCATCGACGATTTTGTTACATTATTACAAATTTGGAATTTCATCTACTCAATTTTGCTATAAGTCCCTAAAGATCAGCAGTCTAATAATAATAATCAACTATTAAACATTTGATCACAGTTGAAACGGATGTGAACGAAAATTGGGTGCGATCTCGCGGACCGTCTGAGGTATTTAAGGTTTAACTGGCACAATCTATACTGCTACAATACCGATTTCTGTTTTGAATCGGGTGTTTTCAATTTGCATGATTGCCAGCGTACGAGAAATATAGTACCAAACAACCAATTACATTTTATCACGTGTATCGCGCACAGGAGCAACGGTTGAGACCCGAAAAGGACGCGCATACCTCTACAAATATTTGATATTGATTTTGCTGCGAGCAGAAACTCAGAAACGTTCAAATAACTTTGGATATTCTGTACGCGCGAACTGCGAAATCTATCAATATTGCTGCGAGCTGCACGTTTCATATTATTAGATATTTGTCACGGGTAAATATACAATGATGATCAAAAGAAAGTCACATTCGTCGAACATGATACGTAGACAGCGGATTTTATGACAAAAACATAAGTAGGTGTAATTTAACATAGAAAACAATAGAAGAATTTCAAGATATTCAACATATTCAGAAAGAAAATCAATTACTACTCTAGTCCAGTTTGTTGCAATTCAGACAAAAAATGTTTATTTTGTATTAAGATCCGCTGTCTATTAATTACATAGTAAAACATGCAAAACGTTAATGTTTCCAAGTATATTGGTACTAAGGTATAAAGGATGCCAAACTATAAACATAAATACGTAAAGTTAAATAACCATAAATTTAAAACGCAAACTGAAAATTTACAATGCTGCTTAAAATACAGACAGATTAAAGAATGAAATGAAGTGACACAGGAATTTATTTTCTTTCTTAATACGTTCAATAGGCTGAATCATATAATAGTATTTTAAAAATCTTCTAATGTTTTCATTGTTTTAAATTGCACCTACTCATTTTTGTAATAAATGAATAGAATCCGCTGTCTAGTAATTAATATTGTAAGGTTTAAACAATCCTTGACTACTGCTTAGGCAATTTTATGTAATTATTAGATGTTAGATAATGGCTGACACGTCTATCTTGATAGCACGAATGAGTTTTCAATTGTTTCACCAACTATCTTCTTTTCACGTATAATGTAAAATAAATGTAAAAGATATTTATTTCTTTTACACGCTATAGTTTAGTGTTGAAAGTATTGTTAGTATGGAGTCGAATAAATTGTATATTCGTCATTCCGTCTTTTTTCTTTTCAATCAAAAGGCGAACAGTATTGGGGCTTGGATGAAAAAATCCGACCTATTCTGTGGACACAGCCACGCCGGATTTTCATTTATATAGATCCATGCTACTGCACGGTCCTTCTGAAATATTCCCAAATATAGGGGACACCGAACGCTGAATCGATAATTTATCAATCGAAAAAGCAAATCATTTTGTGCTCGCGGAATTCAATATTTTCCCGATAATAGCGAAGAACCATAAACAATAGAAGTCATTTCAATCAATTCATACTGCTCAAATTGGACATTACAGGAGTTATCGACGTAAACCCTGTCATGTACACGTAAAGGATTCTTATTGCGTAATGAAATGTGGAAATGAAACGATAAACCATATAGAAAATTATTCGCATTAATTTATATTGCTCTCATTCGAAATTATGAATTTCTACGACATGAAAACTATTACGTACACATAGAACAACAAAGTAATATTATGAAAGTGCAATGTTTTAACAAAACAAAAGAAAGTCATCAAAAAACCTAATCTCAAAATGATTCGACGGTCCCGAATTAAATACTGGAGCAGCATAGAAATTTATTTCTCTTTTTAATGCTTTCTACAAGCTACAAATAATAAAATTATATTCTAATCTATTCGAACATTCTAAAACCTAGGAACAACTATAAAGGTATCTGTAAGTTTTAAGTATGCTCATAAACTATCGCATATTGCGAATTAGTTTCTCTGTCTTTGGTTTCGTTCCACATTAGCTTCCTATTTTAGATAACACTGCAATTCCAAAGAGACGAGAACCGTGCGTGAATAACTTAAATTTTTGCAAAGCGAAATCTTACGTGCGAGAGTTCGCAACAATCCTTATCTCCAGAAGCCGTATCTTGTCTCACGATGCTACCTAAACGCGTGTCATTATAAAATCTCACCTTCTCCAGATCATTGTATTCATTTTGCAATGGAGATGACCGTTCATGCGTGGAAGCGACTCGAAGCGCGCACACACGTGTAATCGGTATGCGAGAGATGAAAGGCTGATAGCGGACAGCGGGAATTAATTCATCTGTTAACAGGCGAGCAGGTGATAGTTGCGTCGCAAGAAATTGTTTATTTCAATAAGAAACCGGACGTCAATGTAATCTACGCCCACGTTAACGAGCACCGGGCGTGGAGCGTGTCTGCGCGTTTCCTGGACGCGAAGTATCATCATTTACGTGGAAGCACGCAATAAAATACTGCCGTCATTAATTTCTAATAGACAAGACACAAATTCTGCCGCGACTACAGCGCCCGTTCGATTATTCAAGAGACTACGGTAGCCGGAGAAAATGGATCTGTCAGGTGTTATACACTATTCGTACGTGCGTCAGGTACTTCCAGGTAGTGATCGAATCTGAATCACTTCGAATCGATTCGATACAATATTCACGACGAAAAAATCGAATCACTTGCAACATAATTCGAAGCTTAGAACTCTTTCAAGGGTCTTTCAACTCTTCATTGTCTTGAAAATCTGGAAAATGGAAAATTCGGGAAAAACTAATAGTGCTTTTTCAATCATATTTCAATACAACAAAAAAACGAACGTCGCAGCTTTTAATCAATATTTCAATAGGAATTTACATTATCGACGTCTGTTTGCATAATCGACATTATAAACATCCGCCAGTTAGTTCATTTCTATTCCAATTTATGAATTTACATTACAAAAGTTTTTGAAACGGTACAAGTAGCAGGTTGACATGTTTAAACAAATTTATTGAAATTTGGACAGGACAACGTGTGTCAGGTCAGCTAGTATTATTATATTTTTCCCCATTAGGTTCTGTGATAGGTATAAATACATATGTATATGAAGTAAAAGGGTACCAAGATACCTAGAGGAGAAAGGAGAAGGAGACAGTGTCAGAGCCTGGTGGCAAGAGTAAGATGTGGAAATATGGAAGAAGGGAATAAATACTAGAAAAAAGAGGAAGAGGAAATGTACATGATATGCAAAGACACCTGCGGAAGCTAATGCATCTGGCAGAAGACTATGAAGGTGTACCGTAGAGAGAATAAACATAACTATAGAAAAAGTAGTACAAGATAAAAGAGTGGGAGAAATAGTGGAAGAAAAGGAAAGAAATAATCCAAAGGAGAGAGAGGGGCAATATTAGATGTAAGACATTGATTATAGACAACAAGGCATTTAAAAACAAAAATTTTGAAAAATTTTAAAACACTGTTACATTATTTTCAATCTACTGAACATATTAAGAGAGAAAATAAACTTCCACTTCCCTCCAGTTTGTTGCAATTCAGGTATACAGTTTCAACGCTGCATAAACATCCGTTGTTTATTGATTGTTATTAATTGATTAGTTACTTGCATAGGTTTTCACGGGGAATATAGGGTTTGGAATCAGGGTACAACATACATTTTGTATGTTCAAGTTCTAGCCTGAATATTTCAACACGTTATCAATATTAGAACCACGGTATCGATACATCGAATTTCGATAATTTGCCTTGTTAGCCGATGGCCCCCTACTCCGAAATTGCATTCACACACAGACAGGTTCAGATGTTAATATTCATTAATATCAATTCAGATATTGTAGCAGCATCGTCTGTGAATTTCTAAAAATTTTATTCACGACACTATGTTTTCTTTCTTTTCTTTTCTTTTTTTATAAAACTACCAGCAATGTTCGTATTCAATGTTTTATGCTTATCGGTTTCAGAAACGTTCCATAAAATCGATCGTGCCATCCCCGAGTTTAGGGACTGTTCGCACCTCGTAAACGAGGAGCTATAAAAAAACATACGTGTCGAATATTTTTGAATGGTGCACTTGCACGCAACATTTCGTTACTATCTGCACGTGCGGGTGGAGCGATGTTCCTTGTCAGATGGAAACTAACTCTGACCTAAATTCTGCTCTGGTTATGTTAAACCTAACAAAAATCGTCATCCCACTGTAACAGAGCCGGGTTTTATAAAACCTCCGCGGAGAGTGCGAAAATATTCAACGTGTATCCTTTTCTGGCCGTTCATATTCATGCGGAATGGCCGAAATTATAATACATTTCACAGTGTTGCGAGGATATGCTGTTTAACCGTGTACCTAAAAAGCTAATGCAAATGGGAAGAAGAATGGAACTCGTGACTTCATGCGAAAAATAATATGAGGATAACAGCATTATGGAAAAATCTAAGACTGCGCCACATGTATCACACTATTATCATTTTTCTTTGCAAATATTGTCAATGGAACAACCATGCGCATTTGCTCAATCGTTGGAATCTGTGAACAGTATATTATTTAACACTTGACGAATCGGTAAGAATATTGATCATTTTGTTCGTATTTTACCTATGAAATACCATTTTGTATTTCTGATATCTACACTCCGGATCTTTATGCAAGATAAAAAATTTGTGCACTAATTGGAAGGGATAGGAGCTACATATAAATTTACGTTTTTCACTGATAATGTTCATATAGTGAAAATAATTAGCGAAATGAATTTATCACTGTTCCAAATTGCACCTACTCATTTTTGTTACAGATTCATTACATCCGGAGTCTAGTGATATCATTTCTGCCATATTAATAACTGGACTGCGGATTTTATGCACTTAAGAATTTAAACATACTGTTATATCATTTTCAGCCTTTTAAACTTGTTCGGCAAGAAGTTAAATATCTATTTCATCCCAGCTCGTTGCAATTCGGCTAGAAGGTTTATATTTTTTTTTTCATTATCAATTCATCGCAACAACGTCAAGTCTTAATCTGACGGATCTGCCGAATACTAGCAAATGATTTTCCGGACAACTCGTTAGCGATTTTGATCGAATAGATTTTGGCAGGGTTGGCGCAATCACGGGAACGAATGGAACATTTCGTCAGGTCTTGCTTTGAAGTTCGATTTTCTTCTTTTTCGTGAACGATACTGTCCGACAAGAAAAGCAAATAGAAACATGCGGAACGGGAGAAACAGAGCATCAGCAGCTGAACTCGAGCTCGCAGCGAAAGAACCGATGACAAATAAAGGCGTTCGTTGTTGTTCTATTTCATTTACCCTCGACGTGCCGCACTCGCTCTCTCTCTCTCTCTCTTGTTCTTTTTCTCTGTTACACATTGTTAACTAAACTGATCCGAGGACACTAGCATTCCAGCCAAGAGTAAAAACAAGTTTCGCCTTGTCTTTGTAATAGCGCGAAAAAGGGGACAATACTAAGGCGATTATACGACCAATCGAACTCGCATTCTTTGCAGACACCGACTCTTCAGCTGTGAACAATATAAGTGATACTTGAAGCTACGTGAAACACAAAGAAGCACTTCAACATTTTCATTATCGCATGTTTTTAATGTTTTTAAATCGTTCAAGCACTGCTTTCTATAATATTGAAGATTAAACTATGTAGAGCCTAAGCTACGTGCAACAACACTGTTTTTCGTAAATATAACCCATTTGGTTTGGAACATTAATAAATAAATAATTCAAAATTAATGTTGGACATTACTTTCTGTTTAGGTTAACGTTCTCAACTCTTATATTAATTCTTTAACTCGTTTATTAGGAGTTATTTCGATCAGAGAGTACAGGGTTTCCCAAAAATGTTGTTCTTTCTTGAAAGGAGTGGCTCCCCAGGTCATTTCAGTATATTTTAGTATATTCTACTATACTCTAGTATATTCCGGTATTTTTTAGTACATTGTGGTACGTCCTTGTATATTTTAATACGTTTTAGTATATTCTGGTATATTTTAATATGTTATATTAAATTAATTATATATATTATATACATATTTTAATATGTTATATTAAAAATATATTAAAATTATTTTAATATTTAATATGTTATATTTTAATATGTACATTTTATAGGGTTGAAGTTATTTGAATAGTGATACACGCGTACTTAAAATAGGGTAGACTATTTACTAAGTGAAATATTATTTTACCAAGCACTAGTAATACCAGTCACTACGCTCCTATAACTCGTATCATACCTAATTGCCTTGAGAAACGTATGCAGACAATGCAAATTTCAGGTCATCACTACATAAATGAGAAGCTTGTACAATATGCAACAAGGGAAATATGAATTACAAGCTCGTATTTAATTAAATGATTCTTCAGCAACGCTTGTTGAAAATATATTTACATTACATGGGCTTCATTCAAACCTTATTGTACAAAGAATTAAGCTTGCGCTTTCATTAACTATCGATCTCATAAAAGTTGTTTAAAAATTGCAACAGCGTGGAATTTCACTCGTAGAGCCGACAGATATGAATAATATTTTCTAAAAAAAGAAATTGATTTTAAAGCGAATATTTGTGAAGCTATAAATACCAGACTTTTCACGTAAAATTTATTTAAATTTACATTTACAGATTCCTTTCTAACTGACTGGTTTGTAGGAATATTGGAGTGCAATGAAAAACGCAATGTTGACGAAACCTATTATTCCCTTTCAATACAATAGGTGTATTGTTACTATATGGAAGCCGTACGAAACAATGGAAATACCACTCGAAAAGATTTTGTTGAAATTTTGAATAACCGTGAAATATTTCGGCTGGTACACTTCAATAAATTGTGATCTGTTGCATAAAAGTTAAGTGGGCCATGACACTAGATTTTACTTATACATCCTATTTCAATCATGTTGTCATCCTTCTAATGCTTCTGAAATTTTTTTTATTTGATCACGTTTTCAGTTGTTCGAAGACATTGTCATATCGCATGTTCAATATACGCGTGAACATCCAAAAAAAATTTCAAAGATATTTGCACATTGGGTAACGGGACGGAACCATCGAAACGAATAAACTATATTTCCGATTTGTATTAATACTTTTTTATTTTGTGGCCAAGTAAAATGTTCATCTCGCGTTTCTGCGTTAATGAAACAGTTCGAAATTATTTTTTGGCGAGCGCAGGCACGGCACACGCATTGTTAGATTTATTATTCCATTTATATTCGAAATTCAACAAAATAAATCGACTGCTCGGCGTCACTGTGGCTTTATCACATTTTTGAAAAAAAATATAGAGTAGCAAATAGCTCGACGGGGGTCAGTGGAAAAAGAATCCTTTTTCCACATGAAATATTCATTTGTGTACGGGCAAGCGGTGCTTCTATTTGCGTCTGAACTCAAATACAATATCGCGGCCAGTATTTGCTCGATACTCGGCCGCCGATAATTAACAGGTAATGAAATTTTAAAGAGGAACGTAATTTCCCCGGCCGCCATTGTTTTCTGTAAATTAATCCGCGGTGGCCTGCGCGCGGCGCTGGGATTTACAGATTATGCGAAGATATTTATCAAGTCAGGATTTTATTACTCTACTCGTTATGTTTCGGTGGAAGCAATTTATTCTCGTCTAGAGCTTAATCTCCGCATAATCGACGAGACTCGTAGAAATTGGGTACGATGATAAAAGAGTATCGCTGCATCGATATGATACAGGCTGATTCAGCCAAGTATTCCTCCTGAATTACATACATGCAAACATTTAGGTATATGATCGAATGGTTGAAACGAATGTTGTATGTTTTCAAGAGTAACAATGTAATAATTAGTTTTCTTCCTGCTTTGCTATCGAGATGTAGAGGTAACATTGTAACCCCTAACATTATGAGCTTCATCGTAACGAGTGATTCCGGAGTATATGCCAGTATATTATAGTATTATATACATATTAGTATATTTTGATACATGCTGGTATTTTCTTCTAGTACATTGTAGTACATTCTAGCATCTTCTGGTATATTCTTGTATATTCTGGTGCGTTCTTGTATAATTTATTTTATTGCAGTATATTTTTTTTTTTATTATTGAAAGCTTAATTAGAACTCCCCATAGGGGGTTATAAAGCTATACATTAGTAATATACATCTTACATTTGAACATTAGTAATGTAGGTACAGTAGAACACATTAAGTATATAACATATTAAGTACATAACTTTAAATCTTTAAATTGCATTGCTTAAGCTTACTTAATTTTTTCATGAGATCAACTCTTTGAGATTCCAACAAGGTACATTGCCAAATGATATGGTTAAGATCTTGAACCTCATTGCCGCAGTTACATTTGGAATCATCTATTATATGTAGTCGTGAAAGAGATGCTGCAAGATGATAATGATTTGCTCTACAACGATTAAATGTTACTATAAATTCTCGTGATAAACCTCTATCCGAGAACCATGGTATAACTCCATCTCTAATATAGTACTGAAAGTATTCCTTGCCCTAAAACTGACTCTGCTGCATTATGAAATCACTAGTGCTTTGTCTACATTTGTGTTTGAAAGATTCCCGTAAATCAGAAAAGGGAATGACAATACACTTATTAGCATGTTCTGATGTTGCCGACTTGGCTAAGGCGTCAGCCTCATCATTACCAACAATGCCTGAATGGGACGGAATCCAAACAAATTCTATACTGCACAATGTGGTTTTCTTGAACTTAAAGTATTTTTCCTTAATTTCGTAAATATAGAAGTTAGTCATTATATTTATCTTTGAGTTTTGTAGACATAGTAGGGCACTGAGAGAATCGTTAAGTATTTTATAATGATGGTTTGTGTCCAAAAGAGCAATGTCAAGAGCATCAATTAAAGCAATGCATTCTGCCGTGAATATAGAAGCAATAGATGGGATGCTTTTTTTAGTCGATATATTTAAATCTTTACAAATGCATCCAGATCCAACAGAGTTAGACTCTGGAATTTTACTGCCATCAGTAAAAATTGCATATGAGTCAGTTTGAAAGCCAATTGTGTAATATGGAATTTGGATGACTACATATTTTAAGATCAATTGCAGTATATTCTAGTACATTCTGGTATATTTGTATATGTTCTGGTATGATCTGGTATATTCTGGTATGTTCTGGTATGTTCTGGTACGTTCTGGTATATTCGGTTACGTTCCAGTATAATATAGTATATTCTAATACATTTTGGTATATTCAGGTGTGTTCGCGTAAATAGAAATATTTGCCACATTAATTTGTCCATGATCCACAGTGGGCAACATTAATTCGGCGTTCATTTATCTGCCTGTTCCCCGCGAAATAGAATTTACAATGACACAGCTCTTTTCAATATAATTTTCCTTTATCTCGGCGGTCGGTGAATACGATTTCAAGTATTCTTTCTTCGGTGGCCGATCGAATAATGGCGTCGCAGTCCGTCCTAAGAGGATGAGGCTCATAGTCCATGACGCAGAGCCGATAGGTCCTTCCGCTGCTAACTGCCTCGTAAGTTGAAGCATGGTCATGCTCAAGGGATCAAAGGAGAGGTGAGCTCTCATAATCCCCAGTCGCTTAATAGCCCTACCTAGGCTGAACAATAACCACTATACCTTGTCGATAGCGCACTGGGAATTCTAAAGGAAGTCTCGGCCCGCCTGTGATTTCTACCACAGTGCCCTAGGGATCTTCCTTTCACTGCTTTATCGACCACCGACTTCCTTTCAGAACGCGGACCTAGGATTAAAAATATCCTCACTTTAAAGTTATCATATACACCACTCGCTTGATTCACGCTTGTCTTCGCTATTGTTTAAACGCAAGATGGAGAACCTGTCTGGCCGGCAATTAGTACCCACGGCATTCTACTAGAGGGAAGTCAAGACCCAGCTAAGACTCCGCCTTTGTGCACGAGAAAAATTCGAATTAAATCTGTTCCATGCGCCGACGTTGAAGAAGTTGTAAGCCGCGGTAGACATTGCGATCTTTATTCTGCACCATATCTTCTTAAACATTCGTTTGTTTTTTTGTGTTACTGATTGTAATAGACTGCGGAACTTTGTGCAAAGTAAAAATTGTTTGCATCCACTGCAATTAACTACAGCGAATAATTTTCATGAGCAAATTTTCATGCAGCTGATACATTCATGTTCTTATATTGTTTAAATCAGTCGAGTTTTTTTTAAATTGCAACTACTCATTTTTATCATAAATGAATCAAACCCGCAGTTTACTGATTATAATATCGGACGCGTGAGCTTTATTTTTAAATATATAAAATTTTAAATTTAGAAAATCTTTTATAATATAACACTAGACAAAATTATTGTATTAAATTACTGGGGTTGAATTGTTTCTTTACTATTGTAGCTGTTGGAGCTTTATTGTTGAATGTTTTTACTGTTAACCATGGACCGTAGACTCTCAAAAATTGTGGAATAATTGCTCACATGTTCTCCAACATAACTATACATTAACAAATCAAAATAGAATTTTATCTCGATCTAAAGAAAATTAATAACAATCTGTTCAGAATCTTTATTACGAGTCTGACACGATATCGTAGGGCAAGGTTTCATGGTGATCGTTATATTTTTTAAAAGCTATTTTCGATCATCAGATTCGAGATATTTCAGTCTGAAGAGTGAGATACTTTCAACGTGAAGTTCCAGGTGTAGAGCTAGTACAATCATGGTGCTTTTATAAAAAGTTCCATCCCCTGTACATGTAGCAACAGTAACGAGTTAAAGTGACAGATTTCGTGAACCACGATTTTTCCCGATCCGATCAGCAGCCTCGTCGAAGAGTGTTATTTAGAGCAATTATACGAAACCCTTCGGGGAATCGGAGCTAGACAAGAAGCCAGATTATCCAGCCGATCAAGGCGATGAGTTGGTAACTTGTTAAGTTCACGTGGATTCCGTTTCCACTAGATACTTTGCGAGGCTGTCAGGCGTACCAATCGTCGACGCCCTGTGGCCAGGTACGGCCACCTTGGCCCTAATCCTCGATAACTCGGTGCAACCGTCTCTGTAACTTACCGTGAAAGCTTAACTATCTCTAATTGCAATTATGCCAGGAAATTTCGGAACTGAGAAACTCGTGGTTGGGTTTAGGAACGTGTTAATATTCTAGGAACATGCTTCGATTAGTCAAACAGAGACAGGTCCAGGCAGCTCTAACGAACACACTTTCATCAAAGAACAAAAGGTGATTGAAATAAAAAAAAAAACCTACGCCGAAGTCATTCTGAGCAGATTCTAGCGAGTTTCAAGGTACGGAGTACTTGAAGGCATTCAGCTGTACGTTGCTTGTTCAAATTTACAGGAGTTTGTTAGTTCTCTTATTTTTAAGCCATTTATTGTTCAAGAAGACTGGCCACTGGTTAGGAGCAGAAATAAGGTGTATGTAATTCTTTTATTTATTACATTTAAAATGAATAAACCCTTTATCAATTTTAACACCGTAGTATAATATTTTTTGAGTAATATTTATTATGTTTACTTTGAACCTGTTTTAAATTAAGAACATCGTGAAGTTTACAAGACTTTACCATTGATAATGTGAACTCATTTGTCTTTCCAAATTCTTCTTCCTTTTTGTTTCTTAAAATACACTTCACTTTACTTTGTTCTTTCAATTGTGCTAATTTATTCAGGCAAAACATTTATTTTTACGTATTTTTTTTTTAGGAATTGGATTGGAACGAAAGTTCGTAGCGTTTTTAAATTAAAACTCAAAGGTAAAATTAGGATATTTGTACATAGATTTGTTCAATAACATATGTCCATTCTCTTCTGTTACTTTTTGCCACGTTTTAGATAACTTATCACGTTCTTCAATGAACATCTTAATTTTAATCTAACCCTTCACTGCATGACTATTTTATTTGGGATGAAAAATTTGAAAGAAGGTCAATGTTTGTGTTTCATTTAAAGGAAAAATATTTTTAAAGAAATTAAAACAACATTTTCAGAAAAATAATAAATAAACATAATAAGAAAAGTATCAGATATGATACTCTATGGAGCGAAGGGTTAATAAGTATCTGAATTTTATGTTTGAATTTTGATTTGAAAACGCTACGAACTTCCGTTCCAACCAACTACATTTCCTACTGCAACGTCAATGTATCCCCCAAGTGACGGTGAAGCGCGCTACAACACCGGCCCGACGAAATCGAAATTTCTCGCGGCGGATTAGACGTCGTCGGATGTATCAGAAGTTTCAATCATCCGTAATTAGCTCGACACCGATCGCCGTACCGCTCAACTTTCGGAATCACCATAAACTACTCCGCCGGGGCTACAAATCAGCCGTGAAACGGTTGTATGACATCCTCCCGAAAGCCTTCACGCTAAGTATGAAACCCGCAGATCTAATTAGCGAATTCCCCTCGACGGTTGACAGAGCACATCCACCTGCCTATCAGCGGAATTGGACGTTCCTATTTCCGTTCTAACGCATCCTGCACACGCGGAAAGAGCGTTCCACTGGTACCGGGTAGCATCGGTACAGCACCGTAATGAACAACCGTGTCGCCACTATACCCTGGACACGGGGACCGCGATATAACAACGCAACAACGCTGTCGACAGCAACAATGAGGAGGTCAGACACACCGGTAACGATAACGCAGCCGAAGAACTCTGTTGTTGTATTGTTCGCTGTCTAGATGTGCGTGCACGTGTGTAAGTTCCTTCCCATAGATGTGTATCAAGCGTCAAACCGGTACACTGACCTACAGCACTGTAGACCAGGGCTACTCACATGGTCAGACGTCCATTATACGGGTTTCGCACGCGATAATTACCGAGGGAGAACGGGAGAAGCTGACCAACGATACAGCAGTTTCGGTGACGGATTCTGGCCAAGCCTTTGGACATTGTACTTGATCAAAGATTGTTCCTACTATTTTTATCGTTTCCCAGTTCGTTTAAACCACGGTCGTTTAAGCTAGCCCACCTTTCTTAGGTGTTTCATTCTGAAACTGATCGAATATTCAACACTGGAATCCAATGATTTTTGTAGGTTTGTAGAATTCATAATATCGTTTGTCTAAGAAAACTGGTGACACGAACATTAAAAAATTGCAATTCTTTTTATTTGAGTTGCTTTTAACGTGACTGGACACATATTTGAATTCGATTTTTAATGTTTTCACATAAAAACAAATTCATAAGGCATAAATAATATACATATAGACTTAATATATTTCTTTAAGTTTCCTTTTACTTGGCTGGACACATATTTGAATTCGATTTTTAATGTTTTCACATAAAAACAAATTCATAAGGCATAAATAATATACATATACATTTAATATATTTCTTTAAGTTTCCTTTTACTTGGCTGGACACATATTTGAATTCGATTTTTAATGTTTTCACATAAAAACAAAATTTATAAGACATAAATAATATACATATAGACTTAATATATTTCTTTAAGTTTCCTTTTACTTGGCTGGGCACATACCTGAATTTGATTTTAAATGTATTCACATAGAAACAAATTCCTAAGGCATAAATAATATACATATAGACTTAATATATTTCTTTAAGTTTCCTTTTACTTTTCTGGGAAGATCTCTGAATTCGATTTTTTATGTTTTCACAAAAAAATAAATTCGGAACCCATAACGATGTACATACAAACTTACAAGTAGTACATAAAGAACGCGATAATTAACGAGGGAGAACGGGAGAAGCTAACCAACGATACAGCAGTTTCGATGACGGATTTTAGCCTTTGGACATTGGACCGTCGATACTGTACGATTTTAGGGAACAAAGGAAATCGGGACACGGTGAACAGTGAAATAAACCGATGAATTCTGTGTCGAAATCAAAGAACTTTTGATAGAAACGGGACAGAGCGATGATTTCTTCATCAATTAAAGCTGGAACATTGCAGAATATAGGAAAAATAGAGAGATTACGCTACAAATGTTGTTTAACCTTGAAATAAACCGATGAATTCTGTGTCGAAATCAAAGAACTTTTAATAGAAACGGGACAGAGCGATGATTTCTTTATCAATTAAAGCTGAAACATTGCAGAATATAGGAAAAATAGAGAGAGATTACGTTACAAATGTTGTTTAACCTTGAAAAAAATTCGATAAACTTGCACAATTTCAAAAATTTTTTTTTGACATGCCATACATCATTTCCCGTATGCATAAAATTTCAGTCTACACACAACAATACAATCCCTACTTTCACTACCTTTCACTTGGTGTTCACCATATTCAAAATTGATATGTTACTTACAATTAACGAAACTGTTGGTTACGAGAGAAAATAATGACTTCCATAAAACAAAAAATTCCATATGTGTCAGATTTAAGTAGGTTAATGTGCCTCATAAGTATTTTTCGATACCAGATAAGTTATCCTTTACTCTCTCGCCAAAAGCGGCCAAAGTTCATCCTACTTTCCCACGTCGCGGATGTCTGAGAGAGGGAGAGAAGGAGAGAGGACTCCTAAACGATTAGGATAACCCGGAGCAAAGTTAGCGAACACATCGGAGCGTGGTAAAGGGGATGGCAGTGGTGGAACGATGACAACGAATTGTTGGACGACGTCGCTGACATGGGAATCCGCACAACAACGTCGTCGCCATCGTCGTCAGCGTCGTCGACGACGTCGCAAGAGATACGAATAGTTAGGTGTCAAGTTCCCGTGGATTCTATAGCCTCCATAGAATGGAATGCTTTGCATAATGTGACACCGCAGTGACACCGCATTGTGAGGAAGCAAACTCTCCAATTCCTGCTGGCTTGGACACGATCCAGAAAGAAGAGGGAAATCGAAGGTCGCGTGACACCGCGCCAACGCTAATGTCGCCATCGATCGCGTGTCAATGAACAAAATGCTTTTGTCGTTAACTTTTCCTGCGACTACGTCTTCAAAATACACGCTGAAATAATTCAGAAAAAATTTGCTATCAGCGTAGCCAGAAATATTTTTACAGCTGTTTCACTTATAACTAAAGTATAGTGGAATTAATTCTGGGGATTTAAGAATTTGAAATTAAATTCCGCATTTGTTTAATAAATGATCAGTTATATTTTATGTTCTAATCATTGCTTTCTAATTTCAGGGCGTCGCTTGTATTAAAAATGTCAGTGAAAAGACCATTTACAGCCATACTTTTAGTATACAATGAAAAATAGAATTTCAACACGTTTCGAGGTATTCGATGTAATTTTTGGTTTAGAGCAGCGATATCTTTAGCTACGAAAGGATAGAATATAATATTAATAAGATATATAATAATATAATATTATATTCTGACGCCAAGATCGGCCAACTTCAAAAGAAAAATAAGAAGGGAAACATTTGCATGCTGTTAAATGTATTTTAACTAAAGTTGAACGACGACAACGCGCGCGGTAATTTCATCTTTTTCGAGGTCAACTCGCTCCCTTATTTACAAATTCTGTAACAAAATACTTCCGTGGGAAATTCTAGCGTAAGTTGTAATTTAAAGCGGTCGTTTTGCGCTGGTGCGATTTGCAAACCGTGCAAAAAGGAGGGAAAATGTTTTGAATTACGCGAAAGGTTGCATTTAACCGTCGCATAAAATGTCGTGAAATCTTAAGGGCGCCGTTGGAATAATAAATTTCTGCTCGCATATGCAGCCGTGATTTTAATCAGCCCAGCGTTTATTTATTGCGCACAGTGCTAAACTAAATAGAATCATTATGCATTCGCAACACGTACGGATTATCTAGCCAAACCTGAATAAAAGATGGCCGGCAAGAAGCGTTAATCTTATCGGTTGCTGGTTTATCATTGGACTGCAGGTTTTACACATGTATGACAAAATTGACTAGCTGTAATTTATAGCAGTGAAAACATTAGAGGAATTTAAAAGCACAAAATAAATTTATACTGCGTTCCAGTTTGTTGCAATTCGGGTAAAAAATTTTTATCTTACACAAACCACCGCTGTCTACTTATAGCGTGCATAAAAATTCTCTTAAAGATAGACACTGCATCTTTAGATAAAGAAATAATAATTTCCATCTTGATGCACATGGTAATAATAACAATAGTAATTCAACCAATGATTCCATATTTATAATTTTATAATTACAATAATTCAAATAATAATTCCATATTAACAATTCTATATAAAGTCCATATTAGTAATAATTGAAATTGTTATTTTGTATAAACATTGCCAGACAAAACAAAATAGGTGTAATTTAAAATAAAGAAGCGTTTCAAGGTCAAGAGAATTCAAAGACGTCAATGTATTATTTTCAACTTATTAAAAAACTAGTAATAGTTACACTCGATATATAACATTTTTATTTCGCATAAAGTTCTACACTCTATGATAATAATTGTTGGACATTTGAATCAATGCAATATTGTTATAAGTATAAGCGTATGTGCACGGTACTATTGGGTTGGAGCGAAAGTTCGAAGAGCCTTTTTAAGTAAAACCTCAAAGATAAAATTCGGATATTTATACACAGATTTGTTCAATAACATATTTTCCACTCTGGTATATTACTTTTTGCCATTTTTTAGATGACTTATCATGTAATTCAATAAACCTATGAATAAATAACATAATTTTATCTTTGAATTTTCATTTAAAACCATTACGACCGTTCCCTTAAAAAGTAATACTGCTCCATCACAGATGTCTGGTGAATAAAAATGCGAACAGCATACGACCATAGCGGCATCCATATCAAACAAATCCTTGGACGAGCTAACGGATCATAATTGTTTAATCGTGAAACACCAATATGACACGGTGTACAGTACGTGTAAAGAGTTCATGTCAGCCATTTACATTCCACGCGCCAATATGCGAGGAATAACGGTCGATGGTTATGCGTTGGGAAAGCGCGGGGGGACGAGGGGTGTACCGTCGACTTCATAAATAATGATAATAATTCAATTGTGGATTTTTCGACTGTTCGGTCGTTCGAGAAATTACCGGGCTCCACAGTAGAAACATTGATTGCATCTAGAATCGAGTAAACGTCCCTGTCCACTTATATTAACGGTACCCTGTGGCACAAAACACGTACAATTACAACCTATCGTTACCTTAACCACCGCTTTCGCGCCCACGCTCTTACCACCGTGTCAAGTTAACGATACTAGGCTTCGAGAAATACTCGGGCGTCTGGCGAAACATGCCCTTTACCCACTTTTAGGAAAGCTCGTGCATTTGCTTAATGCCGTGCCGCTACTACATTCTATTTGCGCAAATGAGAGGGGAACTGTTACGCGAGCCTAAATCGTTGTCTGCCAACTAACAAGGCGAGGTCGCATCCGTGGGACCCGCCAATTTTAATGAAACTTTTTCTGCCATTTCGAACGACCAAATAAGCAGACGCATGTCCGAGCTTTTTTGACAATGTTCATTTCTTACGAAGATATTTAACATTTTTGTTGAATTCGTCTCGACGTCGGCAACAATCGTATGATGTACAAAAAAATGTGTATAGTGCCATTTAAAATAGTCAATGAAACTGTTGCTGTGTGTAATGCAGACCTGGGTAAAGATATTTCAAATACTGTTTCTCACAACTGTGTTACATATGTTTCGTGTGAAACACCTAATTTAGTTGTAAATTATAATTCTATCTATGTAGGATTTCATAAAATCTTAAAAATTATATGTAAGTTAAATATCTTCGTAAAAAATGAGCATTGACGAAAAAGATCGGACACGTGTTTGCTTATTTTGTTTCTAGAATCGTTACATAAATCGGCGACACCACAAATGTGACCTCTCCTTATGAGATACTAGATGCCTGGTACCACAAAGGGTATCTTGCAGAGATGGCTGCCATGTTAATTTTCATTACAAAATGTAAGACACTTTTTTTTCAAGTCTGAGTCTGTATTTCTTACCAAAATAAGAAACATAAAGAAGATTGATTTTGCGGATATTGTACGACACGAAATGGTGATGTAAGGGAGAAGAATAGCGCAGAATGGATTGCGCGTAGCTATTGTGACATCTGGTACCTCTATTCTATATTGAATGTTAAAAATGGAATGACTTTTTGTGCAATCAATGGACGAGTGGTTCTAACTGTATCTGGAATCAAACGTATCGGATAATAAACCGAAAGTAGATAACGTAAATAAATGAATAATTGCTGGCCATCTGGGGAAAAAGAAAAATTCTGTAAACTACGATTTGTTTCAACAAATCATTTTACGAAACATTTAATGTCAAAAAATCACCAGAACATAAGTCTCTATTTGTTTAGGTAATAGAAATTAGGTTTCTACTTAATTCCTATTAGTTAAATATCTATTTTTGATCCTGTTCGAATCGATAAATTAAGCTTTTAATAATTAAAACAATTTGAAATATTAAAACGATTTAAAATTAGTTTCGCAACTAATAACCAACAACGACACATCGTTCCCCAGTACTAGAAGAGTTATTATTACTCCATTAAGAGTTAGTATTACTCCATTTTTGTTAATTGCAAGCAAAGTAAATGAACAAATTTCCAAAAGTAACAGTTTCGAAAACACAACTCTGTGCACGAAAATCGGTTTGCAATTACATTCGTTAGTTCGCCGTTCGGTTTCCACTGCAACTTACAATATACTCTATGTTACCATGGACTCAATAATGTTTCAGCAGAAAGTTAGTTGTATTAATTAGAACGTATTGACAAAGTTTGATACAGTATATATATATATATTGTACGTTTGGTCTTTGGCGCAGCTCATTAACAGGTGAATAACAGATGCTTTAAATCAGTGCTGCACAAAGTTGCTCCTTGGAGTAACGTAATTTCCTTTGGTATGGGGCACTACATAACTGATGCTAGCTAATGTATCTACAAGGCGAAACAATGCCAGAGGATCTGCTTTTGCGAATCACTTAATTGCATCAGAGTTCTCTGAATAGCGACTGCTGAGATCTTTTTAATACATTAATGGCGCAAGCTCGTTGAAATCGAATATCTTTGTTAACAAACAATAGTATCAAATGTTGTAATGCATGTCGAAATCTGAGACTACATTTTAATTTATTAGACACACGCAATAGTTTGTAAACAAAGCCAATAAAACGAAATTGTTATTCTTGATTTTCTTCTGAACACTAAACCTACCATCGCTGGTCAAAATGACCGTTTCCAGATTTTAAATTTAACAATTATTGAAATAATAAAAATTATTTCATAAGAAATGAGTGTATAACAATAGGAACCGTACAAAGTCTAAATAAAATCAAACTTGTCATTTATATAAGGCTCGGTAGGTTTAGTGTTAAAGTTACTTGTAGTTGAATAGTATTATAGTATACTATAATATCGTAATACTTCACATAAACCGCAGAAAAGCAGTCTGTATAATCAGCACTATTTCATAAATAATTCCCAAAATGTAGATCACACATTTTTGCAGACAAATTCAACATTGAAATCAATTTTATTGCATCACTAGTCGATCACATTCGGGAAGAGATGAAAATCTCTTATTTTATTAATATCAAATTATAATTATTGTAAAAAATGTTGTCATAAGATTTTAAATGTACATACCTTATGAGACAATAGAACTTTGCATAATGTACAGCTCAAATAAGGATAGACACATACCTGGAACATCAAAAGAAACAAATTAGTAATATAGTCTCGTCTTTTTACATAGTCGAACACATTACTATGAACAGCATATAATTAAATGTTTAGGACTTAATTCTTCTATTAAAAAGGCAAGAGAAGTTTCTCTTCATATTTTTATTGAATCAAAGTAGGTATTTAAAGAAGAATAAAACTTTCCCCCATGCAATTTAAAGCTTTGATGATCGAGATGGAAGAAGCATGGTGTTATTTTTACCTTTTGCGAAGAACGTTTTTTCAAATTCTGAGATGTTACAAGAATTGTATAAAATTTAGAGGAAAATATTTATTTTTACGTAATTCGATCTCACACGCATTGGGAAAACGTACACCCGCAGTTACAGGTACGTTTACCCTGTAAACACAGGAAAATCTTGAAGTTCAAAGACTTTAGGGATGATCGGAGTGATCGGAAAACAGAGAGGCAGAATACAAAAAAAACGTGGTAAAATAGCTTTTGCATGCCGGAGTAACAACAGGTCGGGGCTTGTCGGGTCCATTAAGTGCATTATGACTGTACATACGCATGCCTATTACGCAGCCACGTTTTACACGTGTCATTCGTATCGCATCACACGTCATTACCCGTCTCACCCCCGCGCCATCTCTGCTCGCCTCGTTATCTACGGTTCAACAAACTTGAAATCGCTGCACCTGCGACACTAATGGTTTTAACGTTGCCGTGAAAACGATCGACCGTTCCTGGCGATACATACACAGCTGAATATTAGCATCGGAGCCCCGGCCGCCGTGTGTATCGAGCCACCTTTCTTTCCGTTTACAACGAATGAAATTGACGAAACGCTTTTCGAGATACCGGCCCATTGATGCATGGCCGCGTTATGTGCGCTACCGTAGCTAACCTGGCTCGTGATGTATAGTTCGCTACACGCTGATACGCGCAATAGAAACTACCATGGTGTTTTCTCGCACATTTCCACCGGAACGTTGACGGAATACCTTACGAACAACCCGCGGATATTTGCGAGCATTCATAACAATTTATCGCTACCATGAATACGAGATCGGGTATGTACCAATACGAAATGAAATTTTACTGTTCTGGTTACGTTAACCAGCAAATGGACCTTCAAAATGTTTCATAAAAGTGATTGTGGAATTGATACGTAGTGAGATTATGCATTACTGAACCCACAGATAGTTGTATTAACTTTGCTGTATCATTTTGTTTACAGTTACAGCGATTAAACGTTTTTGTCCCCAAAAATGTCGTAAAAGAGAAAAGAAAATTTATATTTTATGTATGGCTATATTTAGTTTAATGCTTAAATATTGATTACGAACGTATATAATTTTATTTCATTTAAAAAGGAAGAGTGTTACTCGTTAAAAACGGCAAGGGGTTTATGATAGTAACAACACTCGCAATAGCTATATTAGTAACTAGTTAATTATTATATTAGTAATTACGAGATAAATAAATTTATTCAGATATAAAATGAACAATCGACTTGAATTTAAAGAGTTAAGAAATTGAACAACCCCTATAATAAATATTAGACACATAAATGATAATGATACAAGTTTTGTTCAACATATACAAATTAACGATACACTATTAGTATTATTAGTATTATTAAAATTCAAATTTATCTTCAATGAAATTTTAAATAAAGCTTAAGAAACTTTTCAGTAAATAATGTATGTAAATGTATATCGTTGTTGGCATAAGAATTATTTGTACAAAATATATCTGAACAAATAAGTGTTAATAAATTTATCTGGATGGTACACGAGGATTAATAAAATTGAGTTAGCTATTTGAAAGGAATACAGAAAGAAAATAGAAAAGTTATGGAACAAAATTGTTGCTCTCCATCGTTGCTTATTTTATTCCCACAGCTGTTTTTGTCAGCTGAAAAGCGTTACGAAAACATTCGGAAGACCCGAATGTCATACATCGCAGCAGTATTTTATTAACAATTAAATTTATAAGCGGTTTACCGCGAACGATCTTTTATCCTGTTTTTTCCACTCCAATTGTGCTAAATCATGATTCCCGAAGTTTACGGCACAATTAATTTCGATGGTAATTGTATGCACTTTAGGACGTCCCGTGAGAAAGACAATGTAGTTCTCATGAGGATTATATTCGAGCGATAACAAAATCGATGTTTTGTTTATTGCTAGATTGCGAATTTCACGGATTTATAGCACATTCTGAAAAATCGTTATAACACCAACGTAATTTATGTATGTATATGCATATCCAACTAGAAACGACTGGATACTAACATTTATCTCATTTTATAAATATCTGAGTATTTAATTAATAGATACAGTTTACGAATTGCTTTAATTTGATTTCCAAATGAACTTTGTAAACCATAATTGTCGACTAACTAACCAGAAACATGTATTTCTACATATTATAAAACCAGCGATCAGAAGCTATGTTATTCAGTAATTTAAACAATTGTGAATAAACTATATAAATGTGAAAAAAAAAACATTTTATGTGATGAACTTTCAGAGTAACTGTTACAATTACTTTCACCTACAATTCTGACAGATAAGCTTCCATTGCTTTCCTTAACAATAACTCAATTGTTCACGAACTATATATAGTATTTGAGTCACGCCTCAGAGGCGCCACTCGAGTGCTAAGATTGTAAAAAGCTGCTTCCCTGAGGAAGTATTTATCAAATTGATATTGTTGGGTATATATTATTGGAAAAATGGCCAAAAATTTGGATAGACACAATCTTGTTATGTTTATAAAATAAATTTGAAACAGTTATTTCTAGACCTGCGTAAACCTAGTGCTAAAAGAGACATGAACATTGTCTGCCTACTTCACGATTCCGGATCACTGTGCGAGGGTGGTGGGCACCCCAAGGAAGAAAGTAGCGGACGTGTAAAGAGAGCGGAGAAGAAAGAAATGATAATATGTATCGCGCGCGCGGAAACGGATTATTCTTCCCTTCACGCGGTTCTCTCTCGCCTTCCTCTTGCACGTCTATCCCGTGCGTCTCCCGGCATCCTCCACCGCACCGGTTCCCCTCGCCGGCATTTTCTTCTCTCGATAAACCGCGGGAATTGGAGCCGCAACGACACTAGGAAGAGGATAATGGGCCCGACCGTTCCGAAGTGTATTTACCTGTTGGAGTGGGCACGTGGATCGACAGAATGAAGAGTAGGTTCATTGTCTGGCTGGAAGGGTCGCGACGTGTAAGGACACATGGGTGCCACGTTGTCAACAGCCAGGACGAGCGAGCACTTCCTTCGCGGAAAAGAATCCCGATTACGTTCTTACCTAGTGGCTGTATAGAACCGGCTGGCCACCGAGGACTCTTTAGTGACTCCGCGGTCTACACCCGTCGCCCCATGGAATCTGCATACGGGCATCTTAATTATCGCTCAATGTGAACGGCTCCAACCCAATAATCGCATAGAAATTAGTGCACTCCTTATTAACCCCTTGTCGTATCTTAACGAGTCAGACTCGCCGTGAAGATTTTAACAAAGTCTAACAAATATGAATGTTACGCTTTTCTTTTTAGATGAAATAAAATTTGATTCGTTGGTAATCAATATTTTTAAGCAATCTCTCATGATTCAGTACAACGAAGCATGTACATTTTATTACAGACTAGCTTTCCCTCGCCACGCGTTGCTGTGGCACAGTATTTTTTATAAGCTACGTGGTGAACGTGTTTGTGATAATCTACTTCGTTCAATTCCATTTCGCTTTTCGCGTTGCTCTGTAGTTCTCTCTCTCTCTCTCTCGCTTTCTCTCTTTTCTCTCTCTCTCTCTCTCTCTCTCTCTCTCTCTCTCTCTCTCTCTCTCTCTCTCTCTCTCTGCCTCTGGAAGCTAAGACGTCTCATGGTAAAGAGCTTCCTTTCGCGCCGTGAAATAAAGACTAACTTTTACTTTAATCGAATTTTGGAATTTGAACTTGAATTTGAATTTGAATTTGAATTTGAATTTCTCAATTGATGCCGTTACAAACAGACAGACAGACACGATTTTATTATATATAGAGATAGAGATATTGATTCTAAGAAAAATCTTGAAAACACATCAGTTCCTTTTCGTCATGATGAAAACACAGAAAAAAAAACAATGTAGATTAGAAAGAAGATTAAAGAGGGCTAGCAGAATAGGAGTAGCGTCATCATTATCATCAACAACAAATGAATTGACAGTAGAAAAATTATATTCGAAATTATATTCAGAAATAATTTAGTCATATACATGTAGATAGGATAACTGGATTAAATAGTGGAGATAATCAAAATGAGTGAAATGATAAATTGAAATGATGAACAAGTGAACATAGAAACATCAATAAAAGCAAGTACTCCTGGTGATTCGTTCAAAGATTTTGGAATGCAAGTAAATTCTACAGAGATAAGAACACAATGAACACAATGTTAATACCAATAGAGGCTGTCTTATTTGTCGCATGCTAGGTACAGTGACCCGAATTAATATTCGGACGCTCTAAAAAAGATGATAACTTTTTTAATATCGTACTATACGATTTTATCATTTTTGGGAAGTTAGAGCAAGTAGTTTACTGCAAGATGTGAAAAGAAATTTTTTCAAAATAATTCGGATCACTATACTTTCGCTGACACGAGAGTTTCACATAAAATTTGTAAAACTTCTGGGAAATGATTTCACGGTTACGAAAACTTTCGGGTCAAGGCCATACATGCATTTCGAATGCACTTCAAGTAGGATACGCGTACCCATTTATACGCGCTTACATGCAGCTTGTTATACCTAATGTTAATGTAGCATAACTCTCCTCTGTTTTAAACCAAACGCGCATAAAATGTATTATTTTCTTTACAAACTCCAACAAATTAGAAAACAGCTGGATTATTTGTTATGGAAAAAGAATTCGTGTTTTGCACTTCACTGTGCAGTGAATGGAAAGCATGCATTGTTGCGATGCGCACGGTGTAAAAACTAGCTGCACCTCTTAATGAATATGAAACGCTGCTGGCAAACGCATGTTTTACGATACAAAACAAATTTGTGCGTTTGCTCGTTGAATCAGGGTTTTGTGTTGCGTGCGCGTGTGCGTAAGATGAAGCACTACATTCTAGATAAAATGTATTTTATATTCCAAACAACACAATGCTCGTTGCAACTTACATATTGGTTATTAATGACAATATCGGGCAACGAAACTGGTAAACTGTGCAAATTTAACAAACACCGGAGTAAATATGTTTGTTGAACCGTTTGTTTGTGTCTTTATTTTATGACGCTACAATAAACACAGCCAAATATGCACGGAAACAAAATAGGAAGCATTCATGAATAAACACTCTGTATTATTTGAGGATTTTTCCACGGGAATTCGACAACGGTTGAAATTATGGAAAAAATGTACCGTCAAACGACTTTCAAAAGGGGCTATCATATTTTCATTACAACTTTTTCGTACAAAAGAGTTCCATGGTTAATGAATGCGTAAACACAATGCGACGGCAAAAAATTTTATCGCAGTGCTGTCTCCGTGAATCAAATGTTTTTTTCCCAAAAACATTTTCCTTTTAAGAAAACATGTTTCCACGTGGGAATGCACGAAACATATAATTATGAATTGTGCACAGTCTTTCTTTATTTACAGTTAATAAAAATCTAAGAAAAACAGTATACAATTTTAGTATTACATAGTTTATGCTGTATGTAAAGTTTATAATGTATGCCTGCTACATTAAAACTACAATGGAGTTGTAATATACAATAATGTTTAATGTCTATAATGTATAATAAATTCAGCTAGTTCAACATTAAATAATCACTTTAAAACAAGAAAAATAAATACGATTTTACGCTATTCTTTAATATTTACTATAGTATATGCCATTTTAATCGATTTGGCAATTGAGCAACTCAAATATGGTGAGAGACTAGCTATAGTATTTAATAAGATACATTTTTAATTTGTTTAAGAATTATAAAATTTGTGAAAAGCATTGTTAACGAGAAACTGCGTTTCCTTTTGATAGAATCCTGTATGAAGGGGGGTCCCATTAACAGCCTCCACTCAGCGAAGTTCAGTGAAATCGGACGGTCTCTTTTTAATTCGCGACGCGGAGTTTCTCACTGCGGAAAGCCCAATTAATTTTATTTCAACAAATCCTGGCATACAATCGCACGAAATCCGGAACCGACTGGAGCCGTCTCTCCGTCGTTAGGGATCAGGTGAAATTGAACAAGAAATAAACATTACTTAAGCGTCATTAAAGTTTTCACTTTGTGGTATGCCGCGGATTCGAGTTCCTTGGAAATTGCGGGCGGATTCGAAGTTCCGTCGTAAGAAGTAACGCTTCGAAAACATTAGAACTGGGGAGGGGCCGCCGTCCGGTTGAATTTAACCCGACGACGACGTAAAAAGAAAAAGCGAAGAAAGCGAGCGGCAGCACGGCGTGGTACGGCGGGTTGATAATTTTCATTCATGGAAGTGCGCGCAGTCAAATAGACCTGTCGGAGAAATCAGCCGGTTCTCCACCGGGAAACAACCTAATAAAACCTCGAGACAAGATGATGGCCTCGTTTTCTCGCACGTCCGCCGCGAATGTCTACTTCGGTTCAGCGAATTGAAGATAAATTCAAGGTGATCGGCGGCCAGAATAATTCAAAGGGGACTCAATTTCCTCGGAGTCGTGTATCGGTGGATCGGCGAGATGCCACGGGCGCTCGGTCGGCGTCGCGACAAAAGGCGTTCAAGTGCTTTTCACCAAATCGGGACTCTCTCGCACGTGCTACTTCGCGTATAGGTGTAGGTACACTCCTGGGCAAAATGATAGCGCATACAGTGCCGGTCATTTACTTACGTGCAAGCCGAGTCGCCAGATGAGGGGAATTGACTCGAATTCAGGGGAAATTCCCACTTGAGGGCTTACGCTCTACCCTAGAAGCGTTTGTGGTTGTCATTTTGTTGGAACTTCGGTGCAAGCATTGCACAGTGGCACGAGAACGCGATTTTACTGGCCAAAAGTCAATTTTCGAGAACAACATTTTGAAAAACTTGTTTGGCTATAAAGTAACAATACCTGAAACCTTCAAAATCGAAAGTATTATCCATCTCAGATAATTGTGTAACCGAGGGTTCTAAAGAAAAAATTCTGAAATTCAAAGTGAAACTAATTATTCTAAGAACTAATTATAATATCATCATTGTAATAAAACTTTTTGCAAGCTTTTTCATCGCTTTTAGTGCTCGGTAGGTATGTATGTAACATGATATTTGGTCCCCTCAGGGTTTCAAATTCATTTACCAATTCCCCTCTTTTCCACTCACACCATCGCCTTTTCAGCGGGACCTACTGTTTATGGTGGGTTCCGAACCACCTTTTGCCAACAACACGTGAAAAACACCTCGGGTGGGTCACTTTCCGGTTTATTACCAGACGGTCACCCATCCTAGTGCCGTTCATGTTCCACATTGTTTAACTTCGGTGATCTAACGAGAACCGGTGCTTTCAACGGGACTACGGTTGTTGGCTTAGTGCTCGGTAGGTTTAGTGTTAATTATACGAAATATAATTGAAGTGAAGCAGATCTGCAAAAGACGTATCACGGGGATGAAAAGTTCCTCTTTTAATTATATGAAATATTGAAGTAGATGAAAAGTCCTATTCTGTCCGGCGCTGTAACACAGGTACCGATACATCTGTGCTCGATTGCAAGGCAGACGACTGCAGCACCGTCTCTGCACTGCTCCGTGTGTATCTCGGTGCATCTTCCGTGCGTCTGCCCAACGCGAGGAGAGCGCGGCCGCCTCTGCGCTTCAGGGAGGATACTGTTAACCGAGATAAAAACAATGAACGACCGGAGAGGAGAACCCGAGAGAACTGAACGACCGACTGGTCTCCAACGCGTTGCAACGTCTGCTGGGACTGCTTTCGGCGATCCCTGGTCGTCGTCGACGTCCGTGAGCTCTATGGCAAAAACCATCCGGACAAACTGTGAGCCCGATCCCGTGGAACGATCCTTTCTGCGTCTTGATTCTATATCTTTTAATGTTCCCGCACACCTCCGGCCGGCGAGTAATTGCGGAAAGATAGCACCGGATCGTGTTCGTTACTTAATTGAAAAGAAGCGAATTAGTTTCCGCTTTTTCTGCTGAATTTATGGACGACCGGCAGTATAAACTAAAACTGGTACCGCTTTTCGTTTTTCCCCCCAGTATGTCTCTGTGTGAGTGTGCCTGTGTAGACACGTGTGCGCAGACCATGGTACCGTTACCGTAGTTGCCGTCGCTCTAAATAGCAGTTACATCACACTCGGAACGAGTTCGGCAAATAATTGGGAGGATGTGCTGATCAAACAATTCGCACACCGTGGATTAATGCATTGTTGGTGATCGCGTGTATCGTCTAGAGATAGTTACAGTTTCTGGATCCTTCATCAGTATTCGAAACACGACCGTCATCCGTATCAGCAAAATTTCAAAAATGGTGCAAGTCGAAATAGTTAACCGACGGACACCTGCGGGTTCTAGATCTGTGTCCGAGTCATTTCTGACCCACGCACAGTGATCCCGGCGGCCGATTTAGCAGTTCATATCGGTATTTCAACGCATCTGCATTACTTTCTAAATGTTTAGCAATGCCGAAAATTTGAAAATTTTGTAAACATAATTTTCGATCGAAAAAATTACTAATTTTCTATTGTAGACCCTGTCGAACCTATTTAATATTGCTAACAAATTTTTTCGTGAAATTAAGAGCATTCTTTTACTTTGAAAGTTATTTCCCTTTGATATGGACTATCTTTTGAGTTCCAAACAGTTCTGCATGTTTTCGTAGTATGATACCGCAAGAATCATTTCCACCTTCATCCTTCTTCAGGAATTATTGTTTAAAGTGGATACTTCAGATACTTCAGTGGATGTTCGTGTTTATCGAATGTATGTTGTTTTCTAAATGCCCATCACCTTCAAAAACGATTAGATTAATAAGATTTACTATTCTATGATTATTCTTATGTTATTTTCCAGTTTCTCTGCTTTGTTTGACTTTCTTTTCTCAAACTTTATTATGCCTTCTCTTCTTCGAGTCCATGTTCTCTATCTTTAGTTTCCAATTTTATGAATTTTGTAAATTTGTATCTTCACATTTCAATAATATTCTTGTTATTGTCAGGTTTATATCACTGGTTTTCTTTACAATTGATACCTTTTTCAGCATTGACTTCAACCTTGCGTCATTTCAATCTCTTGTCGAAGTAACACAGCAGCTTCGTCTTGCATTGAAATCAATAATTTGTCACTTATAAATTCTGTCATCAGTAAAATTTTATACAATTATAAAATATTGCTATTGCTATTATAATAATAATAATTCTCCAAATATCAAGGAGGAGTCTTCTTTAAATAATAATTCTCCATTTGCAGATAAATAAGATTCTCTCTCATTCCTCTTTGTTCCAAGCTAATCCTTAATTTTTGCTCTCTGATGAATGTCTTCGAGTTAACATCGTGTATACGATTAGTATCTTCGAAGTATCCTGCTGCACTCGCATACTGGTGATTCCACAAGCTTTTTTCCCCGCAATGACTCGGCTAATATCAGTGAATGCACGTTGTAATTTCGCTTTCTAGATAATATCTTCCTGTTCCTGTGCTTCCAGTGAGTGTCACTTGGCCGATGATGACTAAGCGGAATCTCCTTTGTTCGAGCCGATGTTTCTTCTCGGTGCCGCGCGACGCGCGACGTCGTACGAAATAACATCGAAGCGTTTGACGCCCGGGACACGATACCGACCCGAGAACACGGTGTAACAACTGGGTTAATGCCAGGAAATAGTATCACTAAGTTGTTGCCGAAACACCGACAGTAAACTAGACAATCGTTCCCATAATGCGCCCGGGCGAAATAAAAACCGGGCAGATTTTACTGTCCCCGGAAAAGCAAACTTCCCGAATCGCTATCCAAAGTACATAAAACCTCCTCTCTCTCTTTCTCTCTCTCTCTCTCTCTCTCTCTCTCTCTCTCTCTCTCTCTCTCTCTCTCTCTCTTTCTTGATCTCTCACTCTCTCTCTCTCTCTCTCTCTCTCTCTCTCTCTGTAGGGAAAATTACCGTGCGAAATGACCAGGCGATTCTTAAAACTTTAACATAGATTTTTATGCAAGGCAGCTCGTTAATGTAAATTACAACGATAACAGATTTAGCGCATCGCTCGAATTACTATTAATGGGCAGTAACGTACAAATTACGCGCGATAATGTAAACGGTATTACCACGAGTGTGATGCGAAAGGGATTCGGCCACGCGATCGATATACTTTTCGGTTACACATCGAAATTGTCGCCTCGGAGAAGCGTAAAATAATATGCAAATTGCTGGCAGCAATGTAATACGAGGCGTGTTCAAAAAATAACGTGAATTTTGTAATTTCGCGAGTTGTGTTAGTCCGATTCACGCCATTTTTTCTTTTTTGTGTTGGTAAACATGTCTGAGAAGTATCTGTACATTTATCGAATTAATTCTGGACAGTTTTACTTAAATTTCGCATTTATTTAAATTATTTAATATAATAATTTATATTTTATATTCTAATCATTGTTTTCTAATTTTAGGGCATCCCTTGTATAAAAAAAGTCAGTAAAAAGACCATAAATTGCTTGACAATGAAAAACTTTTCCATAATATTTTAGGAGAACGTCAGAGTTTTGATCCTTGTTTACATCCTTGAGCTTCAAGGTTGAGATTAATTTTGCGGCAGCTTATATCAATTTCCACCACAACGAGGGTGTAGAATCGCATCGTATAATTTCTTTGCACACTGTACACCGGCAAAAATGATCGCGCTCGTGTGGGAGGTGAAACTGGAAGTTGTGAACATCTCTTGTTAAGCGGACGGTAAATTCTCGTTATTATAATCTACCCTGGAAAATCTAGAATTTTAATACTCTTCCCCTATTTGTCGTAATCGCGCGATCTAGACGACTGAACAACTCGGTGCTTGAAATTGTTTAAAAGCATTTCCCATCTCTCGGAAACGTTTCCCAACAGATTAGTGATATACATACATTGGATCCTAAAAATGTATACGAACACCACAGCTTCCATTTTTGAAAAATTGTCGATATTTAAACTGTAGTAATTTTGTTGACAAAAGCAGTGCAACCATGTAATTCGAATCGTTTTCAAGTTTAGAAATTCTACTTTTGCCATTCCTCGTTCGTTTTTATCTAAGCGACCGGAAAATTGAAGACGCTTTTTTCGTTCAAAATGTTGCGAATTGAAATGTCTGTAAAATCATTGAAATATTATTCTCTTCTTTGAAATTACTTCGCATTTAAAGATTGCAGTTTCCCCTTTAGAATGAATGTTTAAAACTTGATCTATGATTTTTTCCAGTCGATTTATTGAACCTTTGCAATATTCCTCATTTTGTTCCTTACTTTCGTTTTATAAAAAAGCAAGGAAAAATCGGAGATTATGTTTTAAGCAGTCGTTGTAAAGGAGAGGCTTCAATCTCCAAAACGGTGGCAGTTTCATTTACGAGAAAAATTGTTGAAAGTTTTTGGAGTCATTTGAATTTGCAGTATTTTTTCGAAAAAATGTGTCTCCAGTTTCCTACCTGCGAAATCGTGGAAAAATTTAGAAATAGATGAACAGTGGTTCGCGAAAGTAGTGGCCTCGAGTTTATGGTTGTACGATTTCGAAAATCTAAAATATAATGTTTGTATGTCTTTTAACGCGTGCTTCATATCGATCAGAGAAATCTAGTTTGCGATAGTTTCACGACATGTAATTAAAACCATGGAAAGTTTTATATTGCACTAGTTTAAAGTACCCGGCATTCGCTGGTCTTCTTATATCTGGGACAACAGCGCTCGTGGGAATGTGAACATCATTGTCTGCTTTCTGCATTGAAATTAATTCACGATGATATATAATTTGCAAATTCATGTACTGTGTTGCTTTGTTCTATCGCATTAAGTAGATACATATATTACTGCAGCACGGGTCATGTTGTTTTCACGCTGCAAGCTGCGCAATACTTTCAGCCAGTTTGACCAATAGTGGAAAAATTTCACAGTAGCCTAACTTTCAAGAATGAATTTTAACAAAGAAAGAATGGAGATTTGAAGAAACAAAAAAGAAGCAGAATTGAGAAATACAAAGGAGTTCACATTGTAAATGCAATTGTGAAATGTTCTAAACGTCACGAGGTATTCTTAATTGAAAACAGCTTCAAACTAAAGATAATAAATATTACTGAAACATTTGCTAAAATGAGTGTGTTTAGTTATTGATGTCATATTATACTACGGTGTAAAAGTTAATGGTGGTAGGTTACGTGTTAATCTTGTTACTTTTATAATACTATACACATCAGTCACTTTTGATGGTCGATAAGTTTAGTGTTAACATTTTAACGACCGCTCACACAACATGTGTGTGATAGCCGGAACAACCGTTTTATGTGTAAGACATGTAAAATACCATTACATGTAGGTGATTGCTTTAATAATTATCATACAAAGGAAAAATATTCAATAAAGTTCTTTATTAATAATAATTGAATAAAGTTCTTTAAAATTAATTCTTCAAAAATACTGCCGGCCCCTGGCGACGTTTGACTGCGTAGACGGGCGGTCGTTAAAGTGTTAACGCAGCTTCAGATTCTTGAAAATAATTTTTATATAAATAAAATTATATCAGTTTGTTTACTTTTTATCTTGTGTTATTCTTCATCCAAAATTTATTCAAAACGAAGCTATTTATAAAATTTATTTGTCGGGGTGTAAGAGACACCACCTTACTATTTATTAGACCCTTACCTTGCGAGGGTTAAGAAATAGGTCGTTTTATCAGAAACGTTGTTTTTACCACGTTTTTACAACTGACGCTTGCAAGATGTATTCTGTATGAGCGCATGCAGCTAATAACGTTTTCCACGATCTTATTGTCGCCCGAATCGATAACTTTAGAGCTTCCTGGTCGCGTGACCTAAAATACTGTAGAATACTTAACATGGAGCTTTTGAAAAGAGAGTGTACGAGCATCAAAGCGACAGTATTGATTCCCAACACACGGGAGAGAGAGCCCAATGAATCGCTCGTTCCGCGTTGTTCCCTTTCGCAGAAGATCGCACGAAACCGTTTCGCAAATACACGATTTCACGGATCGTTAGTTCGACGTGCACCGTGCTCAGATGGTTTTTATTCACCTGGCAAGTTTACTTTGTCATAGTGCTACCGAGCCGCGGGGAGTAAACCGCAACAGTTCCGAACCTGGCGGAATCAAATGATATTCTCTTCGCAGCTCGTCGATAAAAACGCCTAAGCGAGGAACAAGAAACGGCGCTTTTTTTTAACGCTGAACGTCACAGATCGGTCAAAATCACTCGTTTCTTATTCGCTGTTTCATGATGATTAAAATCATTCAATTGCTTTCGTGGGATTAATTAACTCTTTGCACTCCGAATTATTTTTAATTTTGTTGCTAACAACTAGTGTTCTGCTACTTGTTTTGAACCATTTTGTTCACTAATTATGTTATATATAGCTGTCAAACATTGTTGTAATTTTTTATATTTGTTTTTAACTATAATTAAATAACAATAACATAAAAATATAAAATACACATGATTTATGTGACACACAAAGTTCGATTTAAATGACTTCGAGCACTTCAATAAGTGCCCATGCATGTATTATTGTACATACATTTCGAACGTAAATAGAAAAGGTAGCTAATGGACAGACACACTATGTCCTATTCAATACTACACGAACTTGGCGAATATTCAAATTCGATATTCTCGAGAGCGAAATTTTATGCGTTAAAATTGCATTTAACATTTCGACACGCGTGTGGAATGACCTCCTTTTCTGGTGTGCCGTAATTTCAAATGCTTTTCAAATATTTTATAAAGGCTGCGTGATCAAACTTTGTTAACAACATTGGACTGCAAATAAATCTTTCAAACATTTGAATTACCAATGCTCGATAGGGGAAAATAATTGTTTACATGTCTCAAGAATTGCAAATTTAGAATTTTAGATTACTCAAAGGAAATCAGAAGATTTTCTTTTTACTGTTTAAGTTTAAGTATCACCCTCCCAAAGGTCATCAGCAACTACAGATTTGTACGTGAGTGGTTGTTTAGTTTAGTAGAAGATTGTGAATTGTAACATTCGTCGTTGAAAATGTTCAGAATATAACAAATTTTTGTGACGGTGCAGTTGTAACAATTTTTTTCGCTGGTCTAGCAAGAACGATTGAAACTGGACACACGTGGCCCACAAACGAGATGGTTGGGCAAGTTGCCATAGCCGTCCACTCCGACTAGATTCCCAGAACCTAGACTAATTACCTACATACTAACAGCGTTCTGAACATCACAATGTCAACCTGTCTCTTTCTCAATAATAAACGTTTTTTTGCTCCCACGTGGAATGGGTCAAACGATCCAATCTGTCCTCAAGCTTCGCTGAAAGTAGTATATGCCAACCATAATTGCTACGTACAATTTTTCTATTCGTTAAAGATAAAACCTACATGAAAACGATATTTTCACCTCGGAATATTTGTTAATCGTTCACCGACGATGGTAGATCAATCTTTACTGTCGCTAGATTAGCAGTTATTTGAATTTTATACTGCAATAAATTATAATTGTCTATTATAATGTCTATAAAACACTGAGCTCGATGAATGTGTATTATTAATCCAATGATACTACTGCGGATCTTTATGCATTTACAAAGAAATTGGTTAAGTAAAATATAAAACACAGCAAAAGACTAGAAAAATCTGCGAACACCATAAAGTTATTTTTAATGTAACGAAGTCATTAAGGGATAAAATCAATTTTTATTTTATTCTTGCTTTCCGCAATAAATGCAGGACATTTTTATTTTGCATAAAGATGCAAATACTTGCTATATAAACCATTTGGTTTAAAGCAATAATAATAAATAATTTAAATTTTAAAGATCTGCATTCTACAAATGATAAACATTTTTTTATTAGTAATAATGTTTTCATGAAACATTTGCCAACATGTTCGTGACACTGTTCCGATTGAAACGACACCAAACATGGTACAGTTTCGTTCATATTTATTCCCGCAGTCTACAATATAGTAGAACTTCGATTATCCGAACGAATGATATCCGGAAGTACACAAAAATGGACGGCCGTGTGTCTTTTCCAACTTTTATAACAAAAACAACTGAAAACGGACCGCACGTTCTTCTCCTTTTGTATAAATAACAATCGGAACAATTTACCCGGGGAGCTTTTATCCCCGGTCTCCCCTACATCAAAGTGAATTCTTCATTCTTCTTCAGCCAGTGCAATGAAGATTTCATTTATAAATTTTTGAATTTGTTGGGATTAGCGTCGCCGAGGATAAACTGAGTGGAACTCCCGAGGTGTACTTATTTGCTTGGGATTAGACGTGTTCGAGAGGTTTGGTAAATCCTATCGTGTATTTCCAAGGCGACTGGATTGGCGTACAAAATGAATAAATGAATCCGCCATGGTCCACGATAGCTTATCGCATGCATTATGCACGGTAACAGTTGCGGTCACAGGCTAAGTCTAACGGGCGAGACAAATAGACTCCTCGCAGCCACGAAGAAGAAAAGCTTTCGTCTCTAATTAATTGATCGATCGGTCGATCGATCCCGGCGAAACACAGTATATTGTGTAATTAATTGACTAATTAATTAAATCCGTATCGCGACGTCTACGGTTGATTGTAAGTCCGGGGATCGAGACTGTTCAAGACAGTCAATTAATTACTTTCGGCATCAGTCGGAATTATCCGGACTCGTAAAGATTTATCGATCTTTCCGTGATCGCTGCCTCGATCAGCCGGAAATATCGACCATTTTACACGTGCGATTTCTTGCGTGCGAGTTACAAAATCGGTGGAACAAGAAATTTTGTTAATAGAGGTAGAATCGCGGGTTTGATGTTCAATAGGAGCGAAACGGGCGGATTGATATGAATTAGAGCGGAAATCGAAACTTCGGTGAATTTCGATTGAACACGCGGGAGATGGGGAGAGAGTGGGACATGGCAGAATTTATTCAGAAGCCACGGGAGCGCGTTCCGCGTGCAACAACAATAACAACAAACGTATCGGGCTAATGGGATTGACTGATCGATGGGAATTATTTAAATGGTTTACTTAATCAATGCAGTTCATTAAATTACAACGCACACAGGGTTTCAAAAGATCCCGGTAGAGGCAGCTACATAAACACTCCCCTAGCTCTTGAGAGGGGTGGGGGAGGAGAGAGGTCGGAGGGGATGTAGAGTCTAATGAGCGAATACGCCAATTAAAACAGCTCAGTAATTAAATGACTGATCGATGATGGGATTACTGTAATCACGACAAAGTAACGTTGCGCTGGACGGCATAATCAATAGATACTTGCTAATGACATTAACGAGAGTCGATTATATGCTACGCGTCCATGTGTTCATTTAGCCCGCCATTAACCCTGCGTTGCGGACATGATTATAAAAAAAGATACGTTCTTCTGGATAGGCTCGATATCGAATAATGGAAAATCGGGAAAAAAAGTACGAGTCACCGGATATGCTCGACTGGGTATGGTGGCAGGGTTTGTGGTATTAAATTATATTCGCTTGTGAACGTCATTGTGCGATATAATGGGCAGGCATTGCAATTGGAATCAGCGATTTGTCGGATAAATCGAACGTCCGTTTGCCTAGCAGCAATTAAGCTACGTTTCGAAGATAATATACAGTGAGTATATTAGTAATATATAGTGAATAACTTTTTTTTATAATTGTACCAAACGACATGAGTTTTTTTTATAATCAATTAGAAGCATTGGTTTACGAAATGATATGCAAAAAAGATTTTCAATGATAACACTTATAGGGTGTGTGGTCAATTATGAAAGTAGTCAACCAATTATCTTCTACAGTTGTGACAATATAAACTAGAATGCATTTATTCTACAATAACATTTCTTGGACATCCTGTATTTATTATTTGTAAGTATTGATAATAAATTTCGAACATATAAATTGAAATACACATTGTACTATATACCTAGGCTCTAATAATGTTAATTGTATCATTCGTTTACTGCGTCAGAATATATACTGTTGTTAACATTTGATTCATAAGAATATTTCTGGTTAAAGTGTTAGAGGAAGAAAAACAATGAGAATCATCAGTTATTCACGTAGAAATTAAACGAATATATTAATAAATGTTACACTTATCTCGAAACTCTTTATATCTATACACTATGTGTAACTATTAAATAACTATTAAATAATTTCTATTTATCGTCGTAACTATTAAACGCTCGAAATGCGACGCCGGATTCTACGTGCAATAAATGCGTGCACTTTTTAATGCATTTTTAACAACGATGAAATATACGCACATCTCACGTTTTTGAAATATTCGAAACACGTTGATGCAAATATCGGGACGTAGATATGTAAAATATGTCGAAGTTTCAAATACAAGCCAATAAATTTGAAATATGAGCTGTGAGGTAAATTAATATGCCGGATCGCGTATGCTACGAATATCCACATTTTCTGCAAACGCATATTTGGACCGGATATTCTTTATCCATTAAACAAAATTCGGATAAAAATTAAATGCCTATAAATAAACCAGCCTCTCGCTGACATTTATTTAATTTATTGCGTGAACGTAATGATCATATGCAGAATCAAGGAATTAATAAAGAATTATAAATTTATTAGCATAATTACAGTCGATTATCTAATTTATCAGAAATCTTATTACACGGTGCATACATATGCATGTCGTACTAATGAACACAGTATACTTAACATGTTGAATGACTATTCAAACATATTCGGTATCAATAACAGAAGTCGTGCATAAATGTATATAATACAATTAATTTTTATGTAAAACCATTGTTTAGTCGTAATTTATAAAAATAGAAAAATAATCACATGAATTGCACAAACCTGATTACCAGTATTAAATTAAACAGTGTTTGTAATAAGATATAGAAATATTTTCAGGAACTCGATTCCAGATTATTAGGCAGCGGATTTTATGCATTTACGACAAAACTGAATAGGTGTGATTTAAAACAGTAAAAATATTAGAAGACTTTAGAAATGCTATGATATTATTTTCTACCTATTAAACCTTTTGAAGAAATATAAACCAAATTGAATGTTATTTCCTCCCTTAATGATTTTAATAGAGGAGAAATCATATATTGGTATTTCCAATATGTTAAAATTTCCAACAATTTGGAATTCCATCTGCTCGAGTTTGCTATAAATGCATAAAGATCCACAGACTACCAAATACGTCAGCGAAGAAGAAATAAATTCGGTACTTGTTGAACTGTGCGTGATCCTTGGTTGACTGTCGCGTGTCCTGGTCGTCGTTGGCAACCGACGTTTAGTGTCGTGCTGCCGTTAAGAATTTGGTATGTATGTATGTATGTATATACCGGGAGTATCGGAAGTAGCGAATACCGGTGGTCGATCTAACAAGGATAACGGTTACATTCGGCGAATAAATCGGCCGTGTTACGGAGCGAATCCTTTCGCTAATGCAGACAAGGGGGAAGCACGTGCCGGCGGCGATGCAGTTAGTGGACCGTATAAAGTGTCGGCGAACAGAGCGGGAAAATTTGAATCACAGATAAGGCTTTTAATGTCGTGTTAAACACCGCCCACAGTCACTCTGCGTTCTGTTGAGTGCTTTGCGCGATGCTGATGAAGGTAATCGGTTTGTCTAAGCCTTTCAGCTAAGAGCTTGTATATATATATTGTATTATATATATGTGTGTATATATATATGTGTAGGTATATATATATATATATATATATATATATATATATATATATATATCCCTACGACCGGGGTAATTAATCCTCGTGAAGATATTGCCTGCGTTAAATTCACGCTCAAGAATTACAGTATTAGCGAGGCTAATACTGTAATTAGATTTCCGCTATACAATTAATAATTAATATGTTAATACGTGATCAATTTAACGGGCGATACTCGCGATGCGTTACTCGCGTTTTAAGAAAACGCTAATTATTTACGCACGACCGGCTCGATTATGTGTCTAACGGCTCCTAATACCTCCCTCTCCGAAAGATAACAGACACGCTCTCTAACACGTTCACTGCCCACCTGGCGGCTACCCATCAAAATTCCACGGAATCGACGTAATTTATTTAATTACCTCCAATAACCCACCTCGAATCACCGGTTTTCAATTTTCAAAAAACGCTGGAATATGAAAATCGACAGAATTTAGAGTAAATGTAACTATTGCTGCGTGTGCACGTTTTACTGCGGTATTTTTCCCAATCAGGTTAAAATATGTAAAAGCAATTATTAGGTTGGTACGAAAATTCGTAGCGTTTTTTATATTAAAATTCAAAGATAAAATTAAAATATTTATTCGTAGGTTTATTGAATAACATGATAGGTCACCTAAAAGTGGCAGAAAGTAATAGAAGATAATGAAAAATATGCTATTGAACAAATCTATTTATAAATATCCCAATTTTATCTTTCAGCTTTAATTTAAGAACGCTTCGAACTGTCGTTGCAACCCAATATTTTGCCCTGAATAAATGTGTAAAATTCAATAAGAATGTATTCTCGTTGGCGAGGCAACCAACATTGTCAATCATTCTCATATTTTTATAATCTCAAGATTTGAAAAACATTCTTCATAAAAGGTAAGAAAAAGACCATTTTTCTTCTATCTCGGTCATCAAAGGACTGTTGTTTACATGAATAGGTGAAACTGTCTTAGATCTTCTCATTGGATAATTTATCATTGATTCACGGCGTAAAGATATCCCACCATAAGTTTGTAGTATGAAGACTTAACATTTGCTCAGCACCGTAGAAAGTCTTAATTATTGGGGTTAAGAGTGTCACGTACCTTACTGGTCAAAAGAACTCGGTGTAACTTATTGTTGAATTAACCACATACCTGAAACATAGAGAAAAATAATAATCATGATTACTAATAATCGATCGTATGTAAATGATTAGACAGCTGACATTTATGCATAACCAAATTTTTCTTTATTAATCTTTTTAATACGATGAAAATAATATAATAGTTGTCTTCTGATATTTTTACTGTCTTAAATTGAACCTATTATAATATACAATTACTGAAACTACATAGATGCACGTATGTATATACGATAAATTTTAATTATACATACACACTTAATGTAAACAAAACGTATTTGTTAAAGTAATCTTTTATTTCTTTTTAACCATCGAAGACTCCTTTCGAGAACTCTGGATGACGTCAATGGAGTGTTGATCTCCATTCAAAATAAACCGTGTTCCATTTAAATAATGTCCCCTATTAGACGAGATACACGAGGACCAAATATCATTTATTAAACATAATTTGGTACATTTTTGAGATCATCTGATGGTGCACGTGACCTTTATGTCTCGTTGTCGTGTAATTACACGAACAGGTGGGAGACTGTTGTTAGGCCATACATAGAGGCTACAAAGAATCATTATAGCGCGTATCAGCCGGAGCCATCGTCGAATGGTTCTCGATGGTTCATATCGTAACTGGGATCATATCCCTTGCAGTTCGTATGACAGGGATTACGAGTTGGCAGCAGCTGTATCTTAGTATGGTAACAATACGAATCATTAACAGGCATTGTACGGATCAAGAATCGTGGATCACTGGATTGACATTCGAGTGGCGTGCACCAACCGGAGCTTAAGGGGGCAGTCTCGCAAAATTTCAACAATTCTCAGGAATTTCTTTTCAAAGTGATGCCGCGTCTTATACAGCTTTCTTTTCTTATCGATTAGGCACTCTTCCATTGCACAAAACAATTTTTTATAATGTATACTTTTTGATATTTGAGGAATTCTCAAAATATTTTATTACAGTGACATATGAAAAATTAAAAAATATTTATTCGTTATTGGAGTAATCAGTACGCTCAATTTATTAATCCCTTGTCGTATTTTAACAAATCAGACTCGTCATGAAGATTTTAACAAAGTCTATCAAATATGAATGTTATGTGTTTCCTTTTAGACGAAATAAAATTGGTAAAATATAAATTTTCTTTTCTCTTCTACGAAATTTTTGGAGATAAAGACGTTGTAAAGACTGTAACTGTAAAGAAAATGGTACGGCAAGAATGAATTGAAATATAAAAAATGATCAGTGGAAGGGTCGAAACTTGAAAATACATTTAATATCTTTTATTTAATTTTAAGATTTACGTTTTTGTATAAATTAGGATATTTTTTCAACACAGAAGGAAATGCGATGTTCATACATAGGTTACAGAAAAGAAACGAATGTCTATGTGACTCCTGTAGCCTCGAAACGAACGCAGACAATTTTTATTTTGCATGAAGTCTGCAGTCTAATCATAACTTTGTAATTCCAATGAATGTAAGCATAAAATTTCAGGAAAGTATTTTCAAGGTACTTTTTCAAAATACAATGAGAAGAATCGATTTGTCGATCCGTCCACATGTTTGCTGGAAGTCCGCGTGCTCGTTCGAAGTGAATCTTCTTTTTGTCTCCGGAGCAGCGAGAAGATAAGTGCGCAGTCGAGTGCATGGCGCTAATTGTTTGACTCGACGCTTGTTAAAGCTAATGGTTGCGATGTAATGGCGTTGCCGCGACGCTGCGCCACATTTCGTCCTAACATTCGTTTCGAGATGGTAACGCACGCCTCGGGGAGAACGGGAACATAACGGCTCCATGTAATTAAGTCGACCGGCCTAGCAAACAATTCTAAAATCTAACGAGTAATTGGGGAACTCGTAGAAATCACTACTAGCCTACATACGGGCTGGGATCCCCGTTGTTCCTCGGGTTCGCCTCCTTCGATTGTCAAACTAATTGCAACGCCCAAATCCATTTCATTTTCGTTCCCGTGATATACAGCTCGTGTAAAAAGTATTCGTACGACTCGAACTCGTACTTTAAAATAGAATAATTTTTTTACAATTGTACCAAACGACCTGACTTTTTTTAATAATCAATTAGAAGCATTGGTTTACGAAATGATATGCAAAACAGATTTTCCAAATAATTATAATTTACAAGGTCACATGGAAAAATAAAAAAGGCATTCTTTAAAACATTTTTATTTGGGATTTCCCTTATTGGAAATTTTAAATATATATTTTGTGGATCTATGTTAGTGATACACATACCGAAGACACACGCAGCGAGTGTTTTCTGATGAAAGTTTCTTGATCTACCTAGTATTAAAATAATAAATTTATATCATTTCAACGTAATTTATATGCAGAAATAATTTTCTCTAGCTTTTCGGTGGAAGCACTCCATTATCGCGATTTTGTCCAACGGAAGCTGAATAATGTTTAAACATCTACAAAACTTCTATATATAATGAAATAATAAATGCGTGTTTGACTTGATAAAGTTAAAAAAGTCTTGAAAGTATCTTTCAAGGCTGCCGATGTTCCTGCAGAAGTTTGATGTTAATTTTCCGCTCGAGTTGCAAAGAGTGTAAGAATTTAATTAGACAGCAATTTGTGGGGTTTACTTAAATGTTTTTTGTCAGTTCGTCACTTGAAACACCAAGCGGTACGCGGAAGTTGAACGTTAACGACCCGAGCCGCCGCGCCGTCGATAACAGTTATCTACGTTATAGAGGAATTAAAGATGTATCATTTCGTGGATGCAAAGTGGTTTATTAACTTACGCGCTTCCTAGCTGATCTACTTCTTATGATCACATCTTTTTGTTTGATCTTCTCCGGTCTCATTAACTTGTTACACAATCTCCAATGTCGTCACAGGTCTAACTCGTTCAAGTTTTGTTGCTGTCGGAGATTTTGCTCGATTTGCTGACTGTACAGTACACGGTGAAGCTCGAAACATTCACATCGGCCGTTATTTGCTTGAACGTCTCGGTTTCGGATTTTTCGAAAATGAATAACGGGAATTTCGTGTCAAGTGTGCATAACGCATTTAGAAAGGTCCTGGGGAATAGCAACGACCAGAAGAATAGGGTCACAGGTCTTTTAATTAACGAAAAAGGAAAATATTAATTTGGTGCGCATGAAATATCGGATTTATTCAAGAGAGAAACACACACACCCCCGTCTTTGATATGTTTTTGTGTATGATAAAGCCTTTCGCGTGAATTACCCCTTGCCGGAGCCATATTTCATATGAAAATCTTTTTTTATTTTCTCTGTGCGTGCTAGTTGGAGAATAATATTATAAGCATCGGGAAAAATACGACAAAAGAACGTATATAATGGATATTTATATTTCAACGGTCACGTAATTTGGTAATGCGAATTGTACAAAATGTTGTACTTCCTTGGAAGGGATGATTCCTGAGAGCGTTTGCAGTAACTTTCACATTTGGAAAAAATGTTTCTCCGCAGCTTTGTTAACCCTTCGAACTCCGAATTATTTTTCAATTTTATTGCCAACAATTCCCTACTATTTTAATTGTTTTATTTGAAATTTACTAGAATTAATAATCGACTGCAATCGACATCGATAGTTTGATCGAATAATTACTTGGGGTGAGAAGTAGATTCTCTATGACAATTGTGGTGACTCGATAAATTTTCCTAATTATCGTCTGTTAATAATAATAAATGTAGTTAGTATAATAAATGTTGTTCGATTTTGTCAATTACAAGTATCATTGTGGATGAGAAACAATCCACGAAGATGTCCATTCGTTTGAAGTTAATTTCACTTTATCTGATTAATAGTAATAATAAAGAAGAAAGATTAATAAACTTATTCTGAATAATCTCTCTCTCGCACGATCACTTTCCTGGACCACTGCACACACGCAACGAAGAAATGCATGAAAAAATTGAAAATTCTACGGCTGCTACTCATTAATCGTAACGAACCGATTCATCAGCATAATTACGTAATTAGGAACGCTAATCAAATTTAATGAACGGAATTATAGAATTTTTGCGATATTTCCGCTGTACAGTGTGAGTCATCGAAATAATCAAAGACTGAAAATTATGGTGGAAGAAACTGTTCAAGACAGAAGTTATACATTTTTAAAGCGTAAATGTAACAACTAGATTAATAATGTTTATGACAGCTGTATAGACACCTTTAAGGGTCTGGGTAAGCTTAAATAAAAAAAAAAAAAAAAAAAAAATAATGTTTATGCAAAGTAAAAATATTTTGCATCAATTGCAGAGCACTAAAGTTAGAGTCATATTACGTAAAATGGCTAAAGTTCATTGAAAATTATTCAAATCGGCAGTGGTAGGTTTAGTGTTAATAAATTCAAGCATAAACTAAAGATAAACTAAAACTGTATTATTTACTTTACACAAAGATTCGCATTTATCAGTAATTTCAGTTTCGATCGTCCGTACAGATCCCCAGAAGATTTCTAATTTTTCATTTCTGAATGAATCAGTGTTCGAGAAATCGCGTTAAATCGCGCGCGAAACAAAAACTAGTATGGTTATGTCCAGAAAAGTGCAATTGTTCTGGACATAATGGAGCCGGTTGAACAGTGCGATACCTTTTTCTGCAACCTTTTTGTCCTCGCTTGGGGCAGAGCAATAGCGTGACCCAGTTGGTAGAATCACCCTGTATAATTGAGTATCAACATTGACATGCTCGACCTGCGCATCATAATGATGTACGAGTATCCCAGAGGGCCGGACGTTATGAATACCGTGGAAAACATTTTTCACGTGTCCTAAAAAGCCGTTGTATTGACCCTTTCTCTGGGAAAAATCATTCGATAAAAACGCGCGCGCGAGTTTCATTTTAATAGCCAGCCACGCTCTGGATATTTTCTTGTTATTCGTGGGAAAATATAGCGAACGAACCCGGTGCACACGGATTCATGCATTTGTTGGAGAGGAAGGGAGGAGAGAATTTGATGTTGAACATTGATAGATCAAGTGCACCCAGTCATCAATAATTTTTATACGATTTTTAGTTAGGCGACACAGTTCGTTTACCACGGAACCGATCAAAACTTTAGCGGCGAACCAATATTTCAAATATATTACAATCCCTGCCGGTGTATGATCTTATCTTGCTCAGTCATATGCAGTTAATATTGATTGATGAAAAAATGCTATCAACCGCCGGCCGGTATAGATACGGGCACGTTAAAGTGGAATGAGAATAAGATCGTCAGCATACTTGTCCGAGATAATTTGTTAGTACACCGACCCTAATTTCGTGTACAATGCTTTCAATCGTCAAGCATCATAGAACTTGTCTAGTTGCAACGTTGTTTTCCTTCCTTCCTCAACATAATGTAATAATTCCATTGTATACGATTGTTTTCATGAATATGAAATTGATATATCTCATAGAATACTTAAATTGATTAGAAATCAGATAAAGTAATTGATTAGATGCCAACATATTTAATAATGTAAACAATATTTTTAAGAATGGTACTACAGAATTTTTTGGCATTTTTTATTTAAACGGCAAATATTAAGAATTCCTGGTATAGAAAATTATTCGTTATTGTTTCTTATTTAAATTTCAAAGCGACGTTGTAAGTTTTCTCAACAAAGTTCCACATATGATTGTTAGCAAATATGCCAATCACTGTACTATTTGTCTTAGAATTATTATTCACTGAATATATTTTATAGTAAAAGACTATTATTATGTACAACAATATAGAGTTATTCTGTACGAAAATATAAATAAGAATTGAAATTATTTTCTATAAAAAAGTTGAGAAGATTGTTCCGGAAATAAAACTAATTAACGAAAGATTAACGCGGGATTAAGAATTCCCGAGAGCCTCATTCTAAAGTCCCCTCGTTTTCCCTTAAAGTCCCTAGCAGGTTCTAAGAGAATATCATTTTAGTAATAACTCTATTATAGATAATAAATTACCTCCCATTAAATCACCTCAAAAGTACTTACTTTTAAAAGTTCTCCTAGTGATAAAAAATTCTAAGAACTGTTCAGAAGAAAAAAACAATTAAAATCCTAAAAGTGCGTAAAACTTAAATGGCATCATTTTTTTGCGTAATTCTTATCTTGTAGAATATTATAGCTAAAAAACAAAACGTGTGCCAACAATACCTTACCGTCATCATTAGACAGCGGATTCTATGCATTTATTAAAAATACTGTTATATTATATTCAACCTATCAACCATATTAAGAGAGAAATTAATTTTCTTTATCACTCAAGTTTGTTGCAATTCAGGTTGAACATGTTTATTTAGCATAAAGTCACTCGGATTTTATGCATTTATGTCGAAAACGACCACGTATAATTTAAAGCAGTGGACATGCTAAAAACATTATTTAAGGTCATCAATTTATTTGTTTCAGCTTGATAAGATAATTAAAAAAGGAGTGCAATTTTCATCAGGCTCCTATGTCCTGCAATCAGTGCGAAAATTTTTTATTTTGCATAAACATCCGCATTTACCACTATCCCCTTCTTCAACTCTTAGTAACGCTTAATTTCAACGGGAACTACTGTTTATTACGGTGGGTTCCGAATCACCTTGCGTCATAGTTCAGTAATTTAGAGTTTAATTAATTATGAATAAAAAGCTACGCGAATAGAATAACTACTATTCAGGGATGATATTTATTGGATAGCTTTTGAGAGGGTTTGGAGAACGGATAGAGGGTTTGTTCTGAAGACAGTGCGGACAATTTTGTGAAACGTTTAACTCGCAGACGATAAAGCGACAGGGTGTTAATTTAGCCGGGTCAGGAAGCACTAAGGCTCACTAGTTGTTCTGTGAAAGCATGCTGCACGCGCGATAAGCCGGTGCAGGAACTGCGTTTAGATACGCGAAAAAGCTTTCTGCTGGTGATATCTGGACAGCCTAGAACATTTACGCGTGCACACTGATTGCAAGTACGACAGTAATCTGACTGTGTTTCGGTCCTCCGGGGACGCGTCGAGATTTATGTAGCGGAAATGATTCCGCCACAGTAAATTTGCATTACAACGATGGCACCGGGCGGCCCAACGCTCTGTTTTATTTGTGTTTTTAACACGTCGCCAAGTCGCTATCGTTACTTCTGAAAGAAACCATACAAACAACCGTGTCCTTGTTCTGTTCAACGCTATAATGTGAAAACGTGGCGTTAAGAAAGTTCCAATTTACTTTGCTCCAACCCAACAATGCTCCGTGATCTTTACCGGATCGTTGTTTAACTCGTCTCGCAGGCTATTGTCGGCTTTGTCCGACTAATTAACATAGACTGAACAAACAATCGTTTATGTCCCTGATTTATTATATTAATTTCGGCTGAGTCGATTTCTTTTTAAAACTCTTTTCTAATGTTCGTGTTGGTCAATTGCTAAATTGATATAATGTTATTTCGTGGATAATTACTAAACAGCGAATTTGATGCATTTATTAATTAAAACATTAGAAGTGTTTTAAAATAACGGTATATTATTTGCGACCTGTTAAACATATTGTTGCGGAGGCTTCGGCGTGGTCTTGCCGGAGAACACGTTATAACAATGAACAAGGAAACTATAACTTTATTAACTGAACGACAAAGAGGTATATAATCGTTGATGCGTGTTCTTGTATCAATCACTCAAGAGGATCTGACGTCTCTCTTCTTCTTATCAACAACTTCGTTGTCTGGGGCGACTTCACTCAATCTCTGCGATATTTTGAGAATATCACAAGGGAAGGCAACTTCATTTCGTGCCGTCGTAACACTATGAAAGAATATAAACTTCAATTTCACTGCAGTTCCTTACAAATCAGATAGAAAATTTTTACTTCGGTATAACCGTCGTAGAAGGGGCAGGTATAGCGAGGACACAGGTCTTGATCTGGTGACTCTGATTAGGATCCCGAACACAAAATTTAAAGTTAATTAGAAGACGATTTTTCACCTGAAAAGAAAAGTAATTTCGAGCCAGGTATCTGCGCCGCAACACACTTTTTACTGAACAATAAAAATAATTAGCTTGTATTTCCTTCTAGAACTTGTTAGAGTGCGTTCCCTAGTTTCAATTACAGCGAGCACATAAATAAATCAAATGAATTGATAAATTTCCCACGAAGGCACCTTTGTATTTCAAATGTGATAACTTATAGAAGAAGAAATCTGATGCGGGTTACGCTGTTATAGTAGTTCCGTGCCACTGTTTACGTGGATTCGAAAGTAATTATTTCATTTACTTGAAGTAATTACGAAATTATTATCATCGGATGATGAACGAACTTGGTAGTCTCGAACACACAGCAAATAGCTGCCCCGCTGATATCACGTTTCACTCATTTTGCTTAAATTTATGTTAACATTACTTTACAATCTCGCATCTATATAGTCTCAGCATGCTAGAGATCGTTGATACCACTTGTATTCATTCTACTCTATCACGTGACCTTGATCTCGACTAGAGTGGCGACGCGGTCTAGCGTCGGTCTATCTCATTCTTCTAATAATAAATTGGTCTCCTTGATCATTCATGAGCCCACACACGATCTACATTATTTCCATTGCACACATCCACACCGAGCTGCATAATAATTTCGACTCCAATTTGCACGGGAATTGGTTTCGTTAACCCTTGTGTCAATGACCGGGCACGCAGGTACCATTCTGAATCTCTTCTACAGTGAATCAAGATAATATTGGCACACTTGTTAAAGTAGCATACTGCTTCTTAACCCCTTGCCGTACCTTTTCCTTTACAGTTACACTGATTAGAACGTCTTTATCTCAAAAAATGTCGTAGAAGAGAAGACAACATTTATATTCTTTGTATAGCTACATTTATTTTAATGCTTACATATTGATTAAAAAACGAATCAAGTTTTATTTCATCGCAAATGAAACATTCATATTTGTCAAACTTTCATCACAAGTCTGGCTCGTCAAAATACGGCAAGAAGTTAATACTTTCTTTTTTTGAAGTTACAACAGTTAGTTTACTGCATGACGCGCGAGAAATATTTTTGTATATTACACATTCGATAGTTTCACCTAAATAGTTTGTCGATTAAGCTAACATCTATTAAACAGAACTAAATAAATAGATCATTAACACTTTGCCTACTACTGGAAATCTATTAATAGGATTTTCAATAATTGTGCTGTCATAAAAGAGAGCATAGAAATTTTATTTTACAGTACAATCTTCAATTAAACTATTAGATGACGTTATCGAGGGTGACTTGTTAGTTCACAATGAAAATTGCTGTTCCTATTGAAGGTTCCATTAAAAAGTATTTCGATTTTTCAGGTGAATGCGATTTTTCAACATCATCGGTCGGTTATGCGTTAACATGAGTCGTTTGTAAAGGCACACTAATTGGGACGGAAATTCTTCTTCTCATTTCAGTTACGTGACTGAAATATTAACATTTCCACGAAAAAAAACATTCTAACAAAGAGAAAGAGTATATATGAATATAAATTTTGAACAGGTGAAGTTCAAATCAAATAATTCATTCATTCGTGAATTAACAAGTTAGCTTACCCCTATGTAGTCAACCGGGTACCCATGTACTGTATTTCTTTCAACTACTCGTTAATGTTCCTTCAAAAATATTACTAATATATTAATTACTAGTGATAACATGAGAACTTGTGCAAATATGTTAAATACAAAAGGTTTTAAATAGTCTACACATTTTGGATAGCTACATAAGGGTTATTGACTCTGGGAATCAGGACCCTAGCCTAACCTGTAACGGTGTCGATAACCAAAGGTATCGATAACCCAGATCAAACGAAATTACACGAAGCTGCTGTTATTATTTGCTGCTGAAAGGAACAGCTACTCTCAAGCTGGACTGAACACTGTCCGTCTAGGTCACATCTAGCCAAGGATGATTCAAGCCTAACCAAGATCCGAATTACGTTGGGATAAGATCGTGGCTAGGTTCGAGCGAGATGTGGGTTAATTCTAGATTGGATTCCGTGTGATGGTCCGAGGTTTGGCGGAGAAAACAAGAGAACAGAAAAAAAAATATAACAAATGGCTCGAGAAAACTATAGAGGGAGCAAGTGAAAGAAGCTAACTGCATGGCCTATGTCTGAGGCGTTGATGGGTCTGGCGGGTCACTTCACCGTTGCAAACCGAGGAAATGCCAAGTGGACTTCACTATGCTCAACCTTAAGATATTCCAGACACTCGGTGGTGTGGCAACCTCGAGTGCTCCACTTACGACGCCACGGTGCTCCCTTGAGCACGTACGGCTAACTAGAAAAATCCTCGGGTTAAGCATTCTCCTGTGCATGATGAAAACTGTGTCGTTAGCAGTTAACGTTCCTCTCGATCGATCTCAAAGCTTTCTTTTCTATCCCCTCCCCCCCCACCTTGGCCGAGGCTAATCTATGTTCCCTGTCAGATAAAAACTTCAAGCTGTGATTTTTTCTTTCACGGAACGGATAGAGAACGAGCAGAACCCTATAGCACTCGATAAAGTGCCGATCATACTTATCGAACAACGGAGATTTCACATTTTATCCCGTCTTCGAAGGTTAGGTGGCGACGACTAGGTTAAAATGTACGGTAATGCCTCGATACATGGTAAAGAGACGAGCAAGGTAGTTGCGAATCATTTATCCCCATATGTTGCGGTAGCAACGTACAGCCCATCATGGGCTTAGAAGCTTGCAGACAACATGGTAGAATGACAAAATTGTTTTTGTCGTTTGATTAATTATTTTTTTTTATGAAACTTTTATATTCGTTACATTTTTCTGATTGAAACGAGTCTAAATATCATTCAGAGCTTATTTGCGTGTTCGATTGATGATTCAGTAGAGCCTTGGTTATCCGAACCCACAATAGGATAACCCGTTCAGTAAACATAATTCGTATTGAACAAAAAAACATCATTTAAGATGTCCTCTTTGTTTAGAAATTTATAGTTATTCTATTGTAAGTTGATCCTATTCAGCACTGCATAAATTCAATAAGTTAACCCTCGTACAACGGATGATTTTTCTAGCGATATAATTGGCAATGCTTAGGACCGTTCAGATCTTTAATTAATAATTTTAAAAAATTTACTTTTGACGATATCTCGTGTTGACACATTAGTCTTCACGACACGCTCAATGAAATAGCTATTCGGTTAGTTTAATTGCCACAAATTGAGTACTTAAATGATAATTTGGATGTTCTCGGTCAAGAATGACTCCGGTACAGCACTCGGAGGGTTAACCCTTCGCTGCATAGTGTATCATATCTCACACAGTTGACAAATCTGTTATATAGTAAACTAAGAATGTGTTATTTTTCTGAAAATGTTGTTTTAATTTTATTTTTTGGTTTTTTTCCCTTAAATAAAACACGAAAAACTGATATTCCTTCAATTTTTTCATCCCAATTTAAAAAATCATGCATTGAAGGGTTAAAGCGATATATCAATATTCTTAAAATCTTTTAATCCTTCGACTGTACTATTGACGGGGACAAAGTTTCGACAGTTAAGGTAGAGACAGTTACGGAGAGAATGCCTCTGAAGGTTCTCATGAGAAATTTGGAAGTTTTTCCGATTGGCCGAATACAATGCCCAGACATTGGAGTGATGTCTGGATTCTAGTTCCTCTAGGATAACTGGCACTGGCAATGCGTCCACTTGTCGCTCAATTGAAGCGAGAGAGGACATTCCGTGTGTACACCGACGCAATCATACAAGCATAGCAAACGAAAAGAAAGCTAAACGAAAATGGTGTGGAACAGCCGTCGAAAAGAGGAACAACGGAGGAAATAGTGGAGCTGAGAGCACAAAGGCACAATCAAGTTTCCCATTTAGAACAAAACAACAGTTATCTGTACGCGGCCGAGCTTCCATCTCCCGTAGTGTCTCTATCTTTCTCTCTCTCTCTCTCTCTCTCACTCTCTCTCACTCTCTCGCTCTCTCTCTCTCTCTCTCTCTTTTTCTCGTCCGGTGCCGCCGCTGCTGACTTGGATTACAAAGGCTAACGAGGTGATCCTGGACGTCGTATGTCGTAAACGCGTCACCGAATTTCCTCGATTCCATTCTTATCAGATTTCCCAAAGCGTCGCAACTGATCGTTTTCATCCGCTTTCCGCACCTGTTGCGGCAACTGTGATTTCAAACCGAGCTACCTGTTTCATCATTGCGCTGTTACCTAATTCAAGAACAACACCGAGCTCTTTGTTTAACCTGTTAACAGAGTGAAGACAAATTACCTCGATGTTTCTGTTACAGTCTACCTACTGTTTTTTCTTTTCGAATTGTGTTGTAACCACCTGCCATACTTGATCGCTTAGGGTGATCAGTGAATGAACACGAATCAACGATTTGACTGCATAACCGGGAACCTCGTAAATTCCTTAAAATAATTTATTTAGTGAAGTAAACATTGAAAAGTTAAAATGTATGATAGTGAATATATGTACGATTGTCCTTCAACCATCTTGCATTCTTCAGATCGTCAATTAAATCAGGTACAGTGAATGTATTAACGTGGAAATTCATTTTAGGATTTCAAGAAATAATTCGGACAGTCATGTATGGGTGACATGACAGTCGACTTGTTAAAATATGTCGAGTGTATAAAATATAAAGTACCTAGAATATTAGGACAAATATTTCAAATACTGTCGATTAGCTCACTCGTAAGGTGATCACAACATTAAGCTCTTTTCTTTTAGTGGATTGTTCAAGATAAAAAAAATTCTACTATAAGTAATATATATATTATAAATAATCCATGATAAATAGATTAATCATTAAATTTCATTAAATAGTGAATTGAATTTTCGCAATAAAAGTTGTTCAAGATAAAGAAGTTCTACTATGAATAATATGTATATTATTAATCGATGATAAAGAGTATAAATTTCATTAATTTCGTGAATGAATTTTCACAAGGAAAAATAAAGTAAAACTATGAAAATCTGCACGAAGATTTCCGTCCGAGCAGGCAGCATTTCTTTTACATAATTGCATCGTTTTCATTTACCGACGTCTCACTCCGCCCTTTCGATGGGGAAAGTTGGGATGGCGGAGAAGCGAGACGGAAGTTTCACGATAGGTACAGCGATTACATTCTAAGAGGATCAACAAAGTGCGACTGTACAGGGTAATTCTAGCAACCGGGCTATATTTCATTTTAAATATGCGGGAGCCGCGACGGGGATGGTGATAATCTGTTAGTAAACATATTAGCGAAGCGATGAATCAACATTAACGGTGTACGCACGCCAATGGCCGAAATTGTAGAAAACGCCGCGCCAGTTCATGAAAACAAAAACACGCTTATATTAAGTCAACGCATTCGAGCAACCGCGAAGTAATCGCGCGAAGCGTCTCGCCGAATAAGAATGGCCAATTAGCCTCGGCGCAATTTTTAACGATTATGTTTATAGCTCAGTTTATGCTCATTTTTAAGAGAGACACGTGCAATTTTGTACATTTTTTTCTCGAAAACTGTCTGAGATATTCGAACGAAACCGAAGGCAAATAATACGTACAGTTTACCTCTGTTTCGTGTATTTTTTTATAAATTTTTTGGGTCATTCGTTTAGGTTAAACTTTGTTCTTTAATTCCCTGATGCTTAACCGTACCTCATTTCACGAACTGAAACTGTCCCTCGGTGTCAAATTGACGCAGTTACACAAAAGAAAAAAAATTACAGTGTTTTTTTAATCAAATTGATGAGTTACATTTACATCTTAGGTTTTTCGGTTATCTGTTCCGCATTAACAAAATAGAAGTGACACAAAGTTTCGGGAAAATTTACCTACAAATAACAGAACGGTATAACTTATATCGGGAAAACTGTGTCAAATTGACACGAGGGACGGATGAGGGTTAAATCACCTTAAGGTTGTAGGGGTTCGAAAGTATGTTTAGAGAACTGCATGATCTTTATGCAAAATAAAAATTGCCTGCATTGATAGTGGGAAGCAGGAGTAAAATAAAAATTGATTTCATCCCTTAATGACATGATTGCATTGAAGGCACTATTACAATATTCTTAAATTTTTCTAATCCTTTACTGTTTTATATTTTACCCCGCCAATGTCTTCGTAAATGCATAAAAATCCGCAGTCTAATAATAAAATAGAAATATCGTGTAAATATTCCATTTAAAACTGGTTCTCGAGAATAAGAAGTTCGAGGTTAGTGAGTGATCAGCTAAAGGGTACGGCGAAACGTAACATTTCTGGACAACTTAATCAACAATTTATTAATCCGTGTTCGTTACGAGATTACATATTGTTCGAAGGGAAGCGCACATAAATCATCATCTCGGCGGCGAATCGTTTACCCGAAGACTAAATAATGGTGAGAACGAAGTCGGTGTTCTCTGCGAAGCAATCAGGAAGTGGACGCACCTCTGTGCGGCGAGATTAGAAGGAAACTAAAAGCCACAGAGAGAACTATTGTCTGCCGCAGTGTTGTAGTTAAACTGGTGTTTAAACTCCTACGTCTTCGGCGCGACACAATCTACTGATGTGCCATTTTGTCATAATTCACGAACGCCTATATAAACAACATGATTCACTGGTCGGTCATCATATTATAATTTATAATTAAAATTGCGGTCAACGTCGCTTACAACTGCATGCACCTTTTCGGTTGACCCCTTGGACTATAAAACACTCGTGTGTATGTGTCTGCACTGCTGTGGTTTAGCTCAACAAGTTTTTTGAAAATTTTCTTGTTAAATCACCATTCAAGATAGCAAATGCTAAACCAAACCGAAAAGAAAACCATTATACGAATCAAAGTGTGGAGAGCAATGTCGCTCTAGGAAACTATACTGCAAACCTCAAGATCGAACCACAGGTCTCAACCTGTACAAAAAAAAGTGCACTGTTGCAGTTTAACTCTGATAAGATTGATAGTATAATTATCATAATTAATTTGGAGAAGAAATATTACCTTCTGTATTTACTTTTTATAAATCTCAGAAACGGTATAAACCATTTCAAAAACAGATCGAAGTTTTATCGAATAAAACGGCAACGCAAGATAACAACGTGTAATAAATAGACTGCAGATTTTTATGCAACATAAACATGCGTCTGCGAATAAGCAAATAAGTTTAACAAAAATCGCGAATAAATTAGCTCAGGTAATGTATTTCGAATTTTATGCATTTATGACAAAAAATGTTGTAGTTGCGGTGTAATTTAAATATATTGTTATATTATTTTCGACTTAGTAAACGTATTGAAAAAGAAAATCAATTTATATTTTATTCCAGTTCGTTGCGATACGGGTAGAACATTTTTGTCGCTCGTAAAGATCCGCTGTCGAATAAATTAGATGCTATAATTGCAGATAATGCGGGCTATTCCGTGCAGATCGTACGAACAGATGTTTGAGTTTTGTGTCGCGATTTCGTACATAGTCGGAGGGGGTTGAATTTAATGTGGCCGATTATTCGATTAACCGATGTATAATGCACGACGCCGGGGTATTTGAGGGGTCCGGAGTACGTCGGACGAAACTATATTCGCGTCGATCGCATGATCAACTTGTATTAACATTTACGAAATACCAGACACACGCGCGGAATACCTACCGTTCCGTAATGGCCGTATTAATCCCGCCGGCGACCGCACACTCGCGTTCCATGGAATTCCACGTTATGCATCGAAATCCATTACCAGCGCTGACAAATCAATAGATGCACGTTATCTAGCCTTACTTTCGGACAGTATACAAAGCAGCACGTGTGCAGGCAACTAGGACTGTGTATTCACCGATGCCTGAATACGCGTGTACACATCGAACAGTAGGTCATATCAACCGTAAGATACCTCTTTGTTAGCTCAACAAAAGAATCTGGAATAATTTACTTGCAAGCTGTCTCATTACTAGGGATGGAATCAAGTTCAATATATACTCACGAATCTGAGTCAATTTCAATAAACAACTTTCATTTCATGAGTTTCGATTACTACTTCAAAGCAATAATGTTTCAATGATTACTTGTTTCAATGTTAAGAAATTTCCGATTTACCATTAAGGTATTCTCACAGGGTGAATGTAAAAACACATTGAGGATTTTCGAATTTACCGCCGTGTATCGATCTATATAACCTAGATCTCTGTCAAAACGATCAGTATAGTGAAAACTGACATGCCGAACACAGGTGATTCACGAGTCTCATGACTTTCATAATTTCAAACTAAATCACACCTAAGCAAGTGAGTTGAAAAATTGTTGGAAAAATTTGTTCTCCTTCATATTTAAACATTTAATAGTTACAACTTTTGAAAATTATATTTTATCAAGTTAAAAATGTTTTATTTTTCTTACAGACGCAATTTATTAATCTTGAAAATGGTCCAAATTGTGACCGAAACGTCGATTATATAAAATTAGCAAAATTGCTTAGTTAATTTTTATTTTATTTTTTGTGTATTTAACGATCGAACCGTAGCGCCGATAGCATTCAACGATTTTTTTATTTCAATGATTACATTTGAAAAGTATTAATTTTATATGAACTGATATCGAACCTCGGAATGAGCGCTTACAAGTTTCGAAAAGATACTTATAAGTACTTCGATGTTGAAAAGCATCGAATCTTTTACAAGTAGTACTCGAATCTTGGAAATCAGAACTGCGTAGTAGGTTCCAGCACGATATTCATAAAAGTTTCGAATCCGTTCGACCAAGATTTGAATATACATGCAAGTATTATTTCCGTTTACCAAAGCACTTGGGATTATTTTCTAATGAAATCCATTGGTTTTGTACGTTTCATATAATATTACCGAACATCGTTGGATTCAGAGTACAAAGCAATTTTCTATAAACGTCTCGCGACTGCGAGTGGGTCAAGCGTCGCGTCGGTCGTGCCATAAATCGTTTATACCGTTTGCTGCAGACGTTGACAGCGACTAGTATTGTTATACCTGCGGTGACAATTTTCGATCATTCCGAATGAAATATCGCGTTGTACTCTGACACAAAGTATCATGAAAATCTCCTATCCGATTAATCATTTGAACTTAACCACTCGAAGCTACCGTTCTACAGGAAGTGCCTAAAAATTTCAATTATAATAACTCGGTAATTGTCTACTTTAGCAATCGACGTACAGTGGCGAGCATATAATAAATAGGAAAGCTTATCGATAATTATTACTTATATAATACGATACAGTTGTTAAATAGCATCTTCTTTGAACAAAGCAACAATGGGTGAAAATCATTTTCACTGATGAGTCCAACTCCAATTCGCGAGCAGGTATGACTATAAACGGTTCTGGTCCAATTTGCAATATCAATATGTTCACAACCTGAATGAACATTTAATTTCTTTTACTCGAGAAAACATGCTGGAACATTGGATATTTCAAGCAAATAACGGTCCCAAACACAAGTTTCGAAAGGCGAAGCAATTTTTAGAAGAACATAATGTTAACGATATATTGGCCATCACAGTCGCCCGATTTAAATCCAATCGAGGTACTTTGGAATGACGTAGATGAAGAGATTAAAACGAAAACACCTACGAATTTAAACAATTTACACGAAATAATCGAAGATGAAATAATATTTCAATCGATCGCTGCACTCGACTTTATTAATTCTATGTCTCGCCGTTGTGGTGAAATCGTGAAAAAGAAAGGTGGCCTAAAAAAGTATTAGTTATTATATTTATATTAATAACATTGTAAAATGAAACGCATTGAGTACATAAATCTGTATTACCCTATTTATACGCTCTCCAAAAATTATCTTGTTTTAAGTTTCGCATTTATTTCACTAACAATTAAGCTGAGTGAATTATCAGAACTTTGTGCAAGAGTTAGCTTAAGGAGTACACTTTTAATATGCGCAAAGAATAAACGAGACATAATAACTACAACTTCAGAAGATTGTGGTATTCATTTACGGGCCAATTTTCCTATTTATATGCTCGCCACTGTACGTCAAACAACATCTTCCCACAAACCGCGCAAGAAAGCAGTCGCGTGCATTTTCCTCTGGTAGACCCGCGTAGAAAACCTCTCGGTCGTCAGAACAAACAGCTCTATTACAGTATTGGAGCTGGTGGCCGGACACTAAAACCCCATAAATCCTCGAAGGTGTAGATCAACGAGCCGTCAACCGGTCCGGTGCAGGATCTAGACATCGATTGTTGACAATCGCCAACCGTAGCATGCGTTCGAAGAGAGAAGTCTGATCGGAAAATTTATGGCTTCCTCAAAAACGGGATCGTAGCGATTGGAGCGCGAGTCATACGGCCTACGAGAAGATTAAGATGGAACACCCTGTGCGAAAAGCAGTAAGCGCGGACGATACACTGGCGAAGCCTCCATTCAGAGGTTGATTCATGCGTTTGAGAATCAATCAGGCTTCGGCTGACAGGCCGAAGATCGAGATGAAGACGACTCAAAATATTTACGCGCCCGAGAAGCCCGACCGGGGACGTTAGGAGCTTGTGTATAGTGTAGGCAGCGTACCGCTCCGACAACGTAATTTCACGGACGGAAAGAAAACAGCGAAAGGCGGCCCGATAGCAGAACGAAGAGCTCGAGCTGTGCACGGCTACGCACAATGCCGGTGTCTGGCAACCGTTAAATTCAAATCAGTTCAGATATAATGGGCCGGCTGGTATGCTCTAACTAGGATGAATGCTCGACAAGAGTTCCGCTGCGGGGAACTGCGGATCCAGGAAGAGAAGCCGAAGAGAGAGGGAGAGAGAGAGAGAGAGAGAGAGAGAGAGAAACAGAGAAACAGAGCTGACCCGACATGGGGATGGAGATTGTATGATCGGGGATGGAAAATCCACAACGATAGAGAAACGCGCGAACAGGCGCGACAAAACTTCTCTTCAGGGTTGCAAATATTCGTACACGTTCAGATTTTTCGGATTAAACGGTTCGCCTAGTCTGACCATTTGTAAAAATTCCTTCCTGCATTTTGTTACACTGTAGGACAGCTGCTGTCCAACTTGTTCTTCGTCGCAATTCACACGGCCTCCACCTTCACTCCGTTCCCCCACTACTTAAGGGGGTAACGTAACCTCTGAATATTACTAGATTTAAGGGTAAAAACAGTGTTTGCGGGAAACAATTGTTTGTCGTTATACGAGCATGTTATGAGCTGTGTGAGGGCTCATTTGATAGAGGAAGGTTGATCGTAGAGCGCTCATCTCATGATTTAACGAGATTATGTTTATATCTAATAATATGAGCGTCCAAAGTAGGGGAAAAAATCAAGACAACCACTCTCAGGTTCCCATGTATTTTTTTCTAATACAAAACGATTTTTGTTACTTAAATCATGAGTTGAGCGCCCTACGATCAACCTTCCTCTTTACCCTTAAATCTAGTAATATTCAGGGGTTACGTTACCCTCTTAACACTAAGCGTACCGAGCTATGAAAGCAACAGACACTTGGTTGCCTTATAAAAATGACAATAATTTATTTATTTAGACTTTGCGCGGTTCTGATTATAAAATGTGCTCTAATGAAGATATTTAGCAAATCATTTCTTATGAAAGCATATTTACAATTTTTCATTAATTGTGAAAGAAAAATATCTAGAACCGGTCATTTGACCGGTCGTGGTACGTTTAGTGTTTTGTCACTATAAATTAGAGAGATACAAAAATTAATGCGTTAATTTTATGAATAATAATAATCTAAGGATAGATTAGATTTTTGTATTGAAAGATACAAATTGTGCAATGTGAAAGTGGAAAAGTAAATTTTTTGAAAGAAGCTCTTTTTCCTTCTAAAGATAAATAAAGATGGTATAAAATTAATGTAAATGTAATTTTCGATGAATGAATTGATTTTTCGAATGAAAGGTTGTATAAAACAGTAGTGCAATTTCTATTCCAGGAAAGTTGACAACCCTAATCCAGATTCTTTGACAACATTTACATCACGAACGATTGGCTGCTAGGCATTAACTTCCGTCGCAAAAACGATGTAACGCTAATTCAAGATCACTTTGTAGAACATTGCTTCCCTTTCGTCGAAGAATGAAGTGAATTACGGAGTTTGAAATTCATTTCCTTGTCAAACGCGCCACGTGGATCGTGGATAACGTAGGAACAGCCTGTCAGATTATCATAATGCTATATATCGCGGCCGTGGCACATCCTAAATAAACATTTGCGAGCAACGTCGTTCGCATAATCTATTCGCACGTGATCCCCGTGTAACCATAGTCCCTGGTTTGTTCGTCGATTAGATCAGCGCTCGAAGTGCATGTTACTGCGATCCACGTGTCTATGATTTCGTGGAATTGTCTGCGGTGTAATTTGAAACGTTCGCGGAGTAAATATCGTATTTAATCGAATTCCAGTGCCACCTACCCTTTGCCTCTTTGCTGCCCACAGTGAAACAGGCCTCACGTATTCGTCGCGCAGAAAAAATTTCTGTAACTCAAGTTCCTGCCAGCAAAAATACATTCCAGGTAGTCTTGTTATCACATTCTGGACCTCCGTGAACGTACAAATCCGATTCAGCTGAAATTTGGTAAATAGGTTCATTTTGCATTAACATTTTGAAGACTAGAAGAAAAGATTTTGTCATATTAATATCATTTCCTACCTTACTTACGAATTTTTGTTAGCTCTGGATTAGATCTGGGGCGGGAATGGCTGTAAGGGGAAAGACGGAGTCTCTCCTCAACTTAAAACAGATGAGGGGAGAGGGGATATCCGGATGACGCAACGCGTCACGTGACCGGGCAGAAGAGTGGAAAATAGCGTCGTAGAAGGGGAAGGTACTCAAGGTTTAATCTAGCAACTCTTGTTTCAACCAATTAAAAAGGGAAGAAGTCGCTATAGTGAATGTTCAATAAAGTAGGATATGATAATATGATAAATAGACAGTGGATCTTTATGCAAAATAAAAATTTTCCACCTGAATTGCAACAAACCGGCGCCGCATAGAAACTTATTTTCTCTCTTAATATGTTCCATGGGTTGAGAATAATATAACAGTATTTTTAAATCGTCTAATGTCTTTAATCTTTTAAATTACACCTATTCATTTTCGTCATAAAATCCGTTGTCTAATGATAACAAAGTTTTTCGAGTCGCAAAAAATCTTTTCCAGAAACATGTTTTTAATGTGCAATTAGCCAAATTTCAATCGGATTTGACCGGTTTTCGGAATTATCGGCCAAATTGTTGCAAACTCATTTACGGAACCTGAGATTGCATGGAAATTTAATTTCCTTGGTGCAATCGTTTATTTCGTACGCTTGCGAATGCTACATATTAAAAGTGTATTAAATTCGCCAGTGTGTCGATTGTATTGAATTGGCGTTCACGAAATTATTCATCGTGGATACCATAGAGGCTTCTTTGTCAAGAATAAGGTTACTGTTCCATAATTCTGTAGTAATGGTATTATTATATTGCACGATGCAGTCAATGTTGTATTATAATTAATATTATTCGTGTCTACACGTTCGTTGTGCCGCTTCGTGATAATAATATAGAGAAATACAGACTGCAGAAGAAAGGACGTTTCCCATGATCCAATTCTGTTTCTCACTGGAACAAAGCCTGATTTTATGAACAATGTTCGGATGTACTTTCAGAATTTGTTACATGGAAAAGTTAGGAAGCATTTCATGATCATTAAATATGAAAAACACTATTTTTAAGACTAATTTTCATGTATGATACGAACGTATTTTTAATTAAGACAAAATATGTCTCAACTTATTGTACATCAAAAAAGTTTCCTCGAAAAACTAGGTAGGTTATGTTAAGCGATTTCTCAGTGGAGAATATTGTGAAATTACATATTCGCTCATGCACAAAAGAAGCGTCACAAATATAAAATTACAAACGTTACACCGAAGCGCTTCCAAGTACTTTCATAGTTTAACTATCTGTGGCTGCAAGAAAAACAAATAATACCTAATAGGGCTGTGTACGAGGATAGTATTATAAATACATATTAACATAAAAATAAATAATACAACAAAAACTGAAAAGTTTTTAGTTGTGACGTTGTTCTCGTGCATAAGCGAATATACATATATTTCAGTTTGACAACCCTGTGTTGGATGACCAACTACTTACTGTACGATAAATAGTGTCCAAGATAATAGGAATTTTTCGCGGCGCACAGATTCGATCATTATTACTTTGTATTAGCGAAACCTGTAATAATGATCGAACCTGTGCGCCGCGAAAAACTCCTATTATCTAATATGGCGATCGAGAAAAATTAAAAACAATTAGTGTCCAAGATGTTTTCCGACAGTGAACCTCGATCGTTCACTTCACTTAGTCACACAAAAGTCAGCACTATCACATTGTAGACATCTACCTCTCTTCGTTTGAGGGACTGCTATTTAAATTCGCGCAAAAAAGACTGATCTGGCCTTTTTTAGTAGAAACCTTAGCGCAGTTACGATCTCGCTCTTTCGAATTTCTGTCTATTTCGAGTTGTCACACTTCTGACGAATCATATTTTGTAACACGCTTCTCGTACTTCGTGACCGGAGTTATAGTTGAGGAGTTGTATTAATAAATATATCCTTCTATCGATCGTATTTGTTGTTAATATAGAATGTTCAATGTTTTCGCTTACTAGAAATGTTTAATGCTTTATAGAATAAAGTAACAAACGATCGAACCTTGCGGCGAAAACATTAAACATTCTATTTTATTAATAAACTGTAAGAGTATAAACTTTGAACTCTTAATATTTATTTAATAAAAGTACACAACTGAGAATATAAACGAAAACTCTTAAATAATAATTTGTATAGTCGTTAGTCGTAATTCGTAAATCGTGTTCGTATTGTATCGTGTCGTATCGTATAACCGTATTTTTTAGAATCCGCTGTCATTCCGTCAACGCGCCCCTTTTATGCGTTTTCTCGCTCCGATGTTCTGTTTATTCTTTTCTTCTGTCTCTTCATTTATAACGTATGTATAATGTATAATGTATATAATCGATGTATCGCATCGATTGACTCACACACACACACATACAAAATACACTCATACAAATATAATTACATGCATACAGAAAACATTCAAGATCTCGTTCCTACAAAACTAGTACATATCTTGTTTATCATGAACCTACAATGTTTATTAACCCCTCATCCGGAATACGCTCATAATAGGTAGCAGAAGCCTGGGAATCAATTACAAAGTTCTGTAATTAGGTAGTCAGTGTCAGCGAACGATTGATCCGTCATCTCGAATGGATTCCGGTATGTAATTCGATCGCAGTGATTCGCGACCACTGTATTCTCGTTGGGGAACAATGCGGAGGTATCGATAAGTTGGTGCGATGTTCCTCGAGAGACGGAAGCTTTCCACCTTATCACGGGAGGAAACGCATTCGAGCTAAACGTGCCGTTCCGCTTTGTAACGATTATCGGCTTAGCTAATGTGTCCTCGGGAATCCTTGAATATCTCCGCCGAGCCAGAGTTATTCCTATGGATACGCGGGCACACCTCCTACGTTCACTGTCTTATCCAGCGGTTGCTTATGTTACCAGCGGAATGACTCGGGCCGGGAACCCGCCGCGCGCCGTTCCAACAGACGAGACGAGCCGTTCATTCCCGCGAGCGCTCATCCAAAGACGGCCGTCAGTGAGCGTCGTAACGATTATTTTAAACAACCCACCTACCGGGGAATACAAAGTGGGTTCTTACGTAAATGCATACCCCTTTTCGCCATCTTGTCCCCAGCCGGCACTCGAGATCTGCCGGAGCTCGCTTTCCTTCTTTGTCTTTTGCGCCTGTCCCTTTCATTTTTCCCGCCTTTGATTCTAAACCAGATCCCCATTCCCTCACCCCCCCCCCCACACTCTCCTACCGATAGTCTTTTTCCTTCGCAATAATTCAATGGACAGGCTTCCTTCTCTTTTCATCACATCGCCTCATCCCGCGTCCCCGTTCGCGACTCCTTCTTGTAGTTCTACATTTTTCACTCCATTGTTAGTTGCAGAAAGGATCGCTTTGAGACCTCGATTTTGGGAACGAAGTGATTTTTCATCGCTCCGCTCTCTGCTCCCTTTGAACCTCTCTTGAATCCACGGTTCTAGACTCTTTATTCTATTGTTGCTTGCAGGAAGAACCGCCTTTGAGCATTCGATTTTCCAGATAATATTTGGTTCGTGCGATAGCCATCGTTGGCGTAACTCGTTTCCAGTTTGAAATTTTTCAGGAATTCATCCGTATCGAATTACGTTAATTTTGAACACGTCAAAATGTCATCTAAATTATATGTTTCCGATACACGAAAATATGTATAATGTAGGGAAACACACGTAGGATATTTAAATGAAATTACAATGAACGCATGTGAGCAATAACGAATTGATGATGCTTGTCGGTTAAAATTGATTTTCAAGCAGAAAGTACATTTTAGCTTCGTGCGCACTCTACTTTTCAAATAAACTCGTGCTTGACAAATTAGTAATTAATATTGATTTCCACAAAGCGAATACAGTTTCCTATGAAACATATGTAGTTGGCAAAATTTCATTATAATTGATCTGCTAACTAATCACTTGTACCCGATTTGCAACCAACAATGTAATAGAAATTTATTTTCTTTCTTAATATGTTTAACAGTTCGAATATAATAAGTGTCGACTTAGAGTTAAACTGCACCTATGGAAATCAAAAATTTATTACACCTTTTTATTCGATCCAGTAGATTTTGCCGGACAAGACAATGCCTGAGTACACACCAATATGGCGGCGCCCTTACAAATGAAAACCGCTTAGAATCCTTGAACTTTACACACGCATAATTTTTGAACTAATGAATTTCTAACGTTAAAACTTGAATTTTCGGTATTAGCTCTCCAAAACCTACGGGATTGCATGAGAAAAGTTAAAAATTGGGGTAATGAGAGGGTTGATGCCCTAGCTAAAGAAGCTACTGTTGTCAGCTCTCTGAAGGTCTCTAAGATTCCATTTACTGACTTATCCGAAACTTTTAAGAAACATGCAATTTTAAATTCAGTTAAAACAATAAAAGATCAAGGGCTACATAAGGGTAAAGCTTATTTTCAACGATTCTATAAAGATATTCGTTCACCTTGGTTTGGGCATAAAAAGCTAACAAGACAATGTATTGTTACAATTAATAGATGCAGGGCGGACCATTACCATATGGCTGCTTCACTTGCTCGCATTGGCATCATCGATAATCCCAATTGTAAATGTAATCAGGAGCAGGAAACGCTTAACCATGTTCTATGGCAGTGCAATTTATATAAAGATCAGAGGATCAAACTTGTCCAGAACCTTACTAGAGCAGATTTCCAATTGCCATTGGACATAGGTTGCTTAATAGCTGAACCCAATATTAGTGCTTGTATATACATATTATTATATGTATATATATATATAATGTATGTATATATAATATAATATATTATAAATATATTATATTTATTTATATATATATAATAATTATATATAATAAAAAATAATATAATATAAATGTATATATATGTATATATAAAATATATATATATATATATATATATATATATATATATATATATATATGTCGTGGCAGGCCGACCCCTTGTTCGATTCGACATTTCAAAATGCGTCAACGAGTTCATGGGTGCTGTAGAATTAACCTTTACACGTCTTGTTCCGTCAAAATCTTACTGATTCTGTCTATATCAAAAGACTACTCTTTTGACAACGCAAATCAATCAGTATCTCATTGATATTGTCATGTTTTCATATACACTGCAACCATCAGGAACGTGTCCATTCTACCACCCGTGGTCACGTTCAACAAGGACCTAAACCATTTTCCTAAAGGACCTTATCTCGCATTTCTTCAAAAAAAATAAAACAAACGTAACAGTAACACAAATTTATAAATTACAATCAATAAAACCAACATGACATTAATAATAATAATACAAATTTTCAAATCATTGCCTATGTCAGCACGCCCCGACATATAATAGCCTTTTTAAATACATGTAACCTACGTGCCTAAGGATTTTTAATTTTTCTATTGCAAATAATAATTTTGTTATACCATACAATATACTCTGTACTAATACTCTGTTATGTAATACTCTGTACTAAGCATTATGTTGTAATAAATCTCATATGAGATTTCCAAAATAAAAAAAAAGTTAAAAATTTTTTTGTTTTCGTAAGTTCAGCCTCTGTTAACATTACGCACTACTGTAATCTTTCGTAACTATAAATCGAGCAGTTTTTATGGTAAATAAAAATGCGCGGATTATTCCAGTGGGTGGTACTGATGGAATACGTAATTTTTGAAGAATCGATTTCCTTTATCTTGCCAGAAGATAAAGAAGATACAAGCTTTGTTGAGGTGGCCGGTGCTCTGTTCGTTTCCAGCTGGAACCTGTGATCGATCAAGGCTCGTTTATAAAACGGACGTAGATGTGCTACCAAGAAATCATTAGCAACAACAGAAACAATAAAGCGTCAAAGGGAAAAGTTACACTGTGTTGGATGGCACACGAATGTCGATGGGGAAGCTCGACGGAGTTCACAGTTAAACTCAATTACACGACCGAATAGATCAAATAATGGACAGCCGGCCTCTTCGCGGGTAATTGAAACCCAGATGCTTCTGGTGGGCGCGATTTTATAGGATTTCCTAGTAAGAGGGTCGCCTCGTAAAAACGCCCACGTGACAAAACAAAGTGAATGAAAGGTAGCCCGGCAGCGTTATGCAAATAAAATCGGGCAAGCGCGAAGCAGTAAATTCCGCTGGACGCTTTAAATCGTCTAATACTCTATTTCTAGCCGAGGGCGGGAATCGAAAGGTTTTTCTGTGGCGTACCGTTAGAAGGAATAATTTCGCGGGATCGGTGAACCACGTCGGTTACGGTTTCTCGCATTATCGATTTTCAGCGGATCGCCTTTCGGTAACCGTGTCCTGAAATCGCGCGGGAAACTGCTCACCTTTCATTCAGCCTTTGCCCGGTCCCCGTTGAAAAATATCTTTTGATCGACACGTTCCCGCCGAACTTTCCTCCCGATGGGAACCATTTCGATGGTTCATCGGCGTCGTCTCGCAAACGAGGTAACTAATAGCCATGTTCTTTTCGTCCATGGCGACGGGGAGATACAGGCTTTGATAAAATACTTCACGCCTCTCGGGGGTGGGAAAAGGTCATGCAAATGTGGATCCAGAAACATATTTCCGAAATACGGACTCGACCCCTGGCAAACATTTTCTTCAAATGAGTTGAGATTTTTTGATATGTTAGAGGACTTAGTTTACTGAGTAACAGATAAATGAAATTTTGAAAAAATTGCTATTGATCCAGATCTTTATGCAAAGTCAAGAGATCGTGTATGAATTGCAAGAGAGTTAAAAATCAATTTATATTTTTCAAATAAAAATTCAAGTGGTTTGGTCCGATACTTAAAATGTTGTCTTTTCAAGAGTGTCCGAATGTTAATAAGAGTCACTGTACGTACCAAGAAATTTCCTTTATGTTATCTAATAGCCAAAGATGACTGAATTAATAGTTGAACTAACTATTCTAACTTCTCCAAAAAAAAATCTAAGTCGTATGGTGAAATATCAAACAAGTTATGGTTTTCCCAAGAGTGTCCAAATATAAGTAAGGAGACTACGGATTTAATGCGAAAAATGAGTGGGTGCAATTTAAAATGGTAGAAAGGTTACAATGATTTAAGAGTGCAAATCTATATTTTTCGGCTTATTAAAATTATTAAAGTAAGAATAAACTGTTTATGTGGTTCCAGTCGCTTGCAATTGGTGCAAGCAATTTTTATTTTGCATAAAGATCCGCAGTCTATTCATAGGAGTCGCTATGGTGCCAAAAAATTTCACTTACGTTATCGACTAACTAAAAATTACAACAAATTAATGGGTGTTTTCTGTCTCTTTGTTCGTGATGTAGAAAACTAATTGTTCTGACTCCTCAAACAAAAATCCAGGTCGTATGGTACAATATTAACCCTCATCCATTCCTCATTTCGCGAACTGAATCTGTCCCTCGGTGTCAAATTGACACAGTGATTAAAAAAAAACGATAAAATAACAAGTCAAACAGTTACCTACTTTTCGATGTTTTCTTCATTCAAATTGATGAGTTAACATTCACATGTTAGGTTTTTGCGGTTATATGTTTCCCATTAAAAAAATAAGTCAGAAAGTTTTGGACTTTACTTACAAATTACCGGCCAACAACCGAAGTTAAGCAATGTGGAACGTGAACGGCACTAGGATGGGTGACCGTCTGGTAAAAAACCGGAAAGTGACCCACCCGGGGTGTTTTTCACACGTGTTGTTGGCAAAAGGTGGTTCGGAACCCACCAAAACCGGGGGTCCCGCTGAAAAGGCGATGGTGAGAGTGGAAAGAGCGAGAGGATTGGTAAATGAATTTGATGAAACCCTGAAAGGGACCAAATATCATGTTACACAATACTTACAAATTACCGAACGGTATAACTTATTTCGGGAAAACTGTGTAAAATTGATACGAGGGACGGATGAGGGTTAAAAAAAAGTTACGGTATTCTCGAGAGTGTCCAAATATTAATAAGAGTCGCAATGTATCAAAAAATTTAATTTACATTAACCATATACGACAAATGAATAAGCTTTCTTTTTGTCCATAAGAGAATCAGTGTTCCTCGTAAGCGGCGGTGTCGCGACAAGCGTAGAAGGGTGATCAGCTGATGGTAATGGGACGACCGACAATCGGAATGCTCATTAATGGTCTCGACAATAATTACCATTGTAGTCGGAGAATTCTTCAGAGTGTACGGTGTTGGTCTCGCGGAGACACGGAATTCTGAATAATTGTTCGAGGTGGGCGAACGGAACGGTGACAGGACGCGCGTACGCGCGTTGCCGATTCGTCGTTTATCACTCGGCAAGCACCGTCTGCGATCCAGCAGGGACACCGGCCGTAATGACATTATACCCGGGCTTACAATAACGATCGTTGATGCGTGGGCTCGGTCAACATGCAGCCGTAACGGTAAAGAGACCCGTGTCGAATACGTTTCACTTAGCTCCTATTCGTTTCCTGAATCGTCTTCCCGGCGTTGTTCGCCGCTCTTAATGGTAACGCGGACTTATGTTCTTCCGTTATTGTCACTCATTACTGCGTTGCCTGTCTCTCCTTCGCGTCTAGGCCTCCTAGTCGAGAACAATGCGAACGCGAAAGATTCGAACCGTGCTCGAATTAGATCGCGACATAACGGATACCGAGCGCCAGCTCATAACTTCTACGATCTGCGTACAATAGCCCAACCGATCGGGCCCGGCTACAGAAAAGTCATACGCTGCGATAACAACACGATAACCCTTGCCTTGCTCGATCTCGTTGCTAGATCGATCCAAACGTAGCAGTACAAACTGCATAGGAAAAGTATTTAATTGAATCATTTTCCGATTTATATTTCGGACAAACAAATAGCATAACCATAAACCTGGACTCGTTTCGAGGCTTGAACCTCTACTTTCGCGAGTCAGTGTTCATTTTACTCTGAGATATTTCACACATAATGGAGCAAGATACTGAACACCCATTTTTCGATAAAATACTGCAACCACTTTTTAATCAGTGAATTACTAACATTGAAACGTGAATTTTCAACGACTTCTCGTCACAATTTACGAGATTATATAAGAAAAGTCCGAAATTGTTGGTCCCGTAAGGTGAAGTTTACTCCATGTGCTCTGTAAACTGTGGTGCCCAAGGTGGTTCGGAACCCACCTTATAAACACTGTAGGTCCCGTCGCAAAATAACTCCTTAGTAGGAGTTCACAAAGCGACGTAAAATAAGTTTTTAAAAAAAGGTGAAGTTTAGACTATAAATGTAATATACAATTTGAGAGTACTCCAAAAGCATTGAACAGGTCCACAGACACCAAGAAACGAATAACGGTGAGATATTTCGAGAATTGGAAAATTCGTCGCTTTTGTAGAAATAAATAATTTATTTCGAAAAAAGCATTCAGTTAATTCTTACATTTGATGTATGAAGTGAAAACGACGCTTTTCCCTTCGTTTTCCGGTGCGACGTTCGCTGCTGAACAATTTCGATCCGAGGGGAATGTCACGCGCGAACAGTTCCGACGACGTCTGTGAAGCGTTCTCTCTCCTGCCGTACCGTTTATTATAAAAGTGATGAAAGTTCATTTTGCTTTGTGCCCGGATTTTTAACCCTTTGTGTCTTATAATATCGTGCAGGTCGACGATAAAGATTTCAAACAGAATCTAGCCCTTTAGATCCCGACGATACTCTGTACTACTTGTTTTAGAATGCTTCAGCGAGATGAAAAGCATAGAAAACTCGGCTAGAACTTAAATTGCTTTTTTTCAGTTCTTTTGAGAAGCTGGAAAATTATGAAAACACTCAAAGATAACATGTTTTGATGGTAAAAGCGAAATCTATTACATGCCGACGGTGCATGTTTTAATTTTTAGCTTAAGCTGTTTAATTATAGCGTTTTTGGAGACATTTTTAATATTTATGAAACGCCATTTCTCTCTGTGTCAGTACGAGAAATACAAGCAACAATAACTATTTGAATTTAATATTTAGCACGAACATTGTTAAAAAATATTTTTACTTCGAAATATGTTTTATTAAAATTCATTTCCAATTATCAGAATAAAAAAAACTGCGGTGAAAGGGCAATGATAATACAGTTCGTATGTAAGATAATATGAATATTAAATATGGATATGAAATGTGAATTTCCCATTTTTTGTTATACATTATTAATGACAAAGTAACTCTGACGAGAACAGTTGCGAAAGAAATTACGAAGCTGAGTATAAGGATTTGCATTTCCAACGATTTAAAACTACCAACGAAGTTGGTATCATTAAGTTCAGCCACATTTTTTTTATTAATTTAAACACATCCAGTTCCGTTTCTACATGAACATTTTCCCACGATTTTAGTTAACACAGCATAGAGGAAAATTCAATACTCTCTTTACGCGATTTACTGTTATTCATCGCGGCACCTTTTGAAAAATTTCCATTTCAATTCGAAACGGGAAAAGTTATTTCTATTCAGGGAAAAATTTTCGAAATTTCCATTTATAACGAAGACGTCGCGTCGTTTTTATCATTGCATTTGTGCGAGAAATTTTAACTTTGAAAATGTGCTCTGGTTACACACACTTTGTGCACCGACAGTGGACATTTTGAAAAGTACTTATTCCATTCAATACTAGCTAGCAATCTTTTAAACATCGCTCTTGTAATATAAACAGAAGGTACGCAATTTCTATATCCCATCGTTGAAAAATGAGATCAAATTATGGTTCACACAATCTTTATAATTATAATTCTGATGTAGATCAATAAAGTACAGAATTTTGTTGTAATTATTTTACCGGCAAAAATGATTTTATAGAAAGTTTTATTATTAGTGAGGGAATAATATCTTGTACTATTTTGAAAAACGTTTTCTGAATACAGATTACTTACCAGTGTTTATTTATCAATTCTTCATAAATCTGCGATTCGCAGCAGAGGATTTTACCATGAATTTCTCGAAAGCAACAACAATTCTAATCGCGAACTAACGAACCACGTAACACAAGCTAGTAGCGTTGGATTAATATTTAAAAAAGGTTACTGTTCGTTATAAATATTTTATGTGTAGAGATCAGAGTTCAGATTGGACATCAACATTTATAGAAGTCATACACGTCGCTCTGTGATTCGTAAAAAAGAAAACGGCAGCGCAGCGATAGGACAGTGGAGATGGACGGTATGCCAAAGATAGAGTAAAAGAAGCCGAAGAGCGGACAATGTACGATAATCTGGCAGGAGAGATAGCATGACGCTTCGCGTGGGCGGTGGACGTGTAGGCTCTCATTTCTAATATTGAAGAGTGGAGGTCATGAAAAAAGAAACATTTTTCATTGACATATCATCTGACCTAGTTTCTCGCGAGACACAGCTGCCCCTGACAATCCCGATGTAAAATCGGCGGGGGGGGGGGGGAAAAAAGAACAAAACTTTTCATGGGATCGAATAGACGAGCACGAATCAGAAATCTTTGAATGCTCCGGCGTAGGCGGAAGACCGTCCCCGATTTATGCTCGGACTTGGATTAAGCGAAGACATGATACTCGGAGGAGCTTGTTCACTCGATGATAAGTAGTAGTGACAGATGGAAGAAGACAAACGCGATTATTATCGAGGTAATTTTACTCTAAAGGAAGAAGAAAGAGGGAGAGTCGTAGCGTTGAACTTTAATCTTGCTACTTTATTATTAGAGCTTTATCGCTGCAGAAGTCTTTGAATACTATTTGTACAAGTTAATTTTGTTCTCCTGCAACTTTTACGAGATCGAAAATAACGAAAATGCTTGTAATATTTGCTGTAACTTGGAATCGATCGTATATTTGTCATTGAAATAATTACAACATATTCGTGGAACGTAGACGAACGAGCCTGCAAAGTTTCAGAATGATACGTCTAATAGTTACTTTTCTATCAATTGTTAAATGATAAGGTAGGTAAAAAGTTATCACTCCGCCAGTACCGGATTAGTCGCGTGATTATAGTTTTCTCTTCTACCGATATCATTGACATCGTCTAATTGTAAATTTTGTCAAATAGTTTTGAACACATTGTAGCTATTCATTCGTTTGTTCGGAAAGACTAAACAACTGGCAGCCACTTCGACATTAATTTATTTGTTACAGAAAATATCATTAAATGAACTTTAATGAAATCTAACAGACAGTTTAGTTCTTATGTTAACAAACTGGTTCCCACCTTCACCTTGCTGTTAATCTTTTAGTGCATCATCTAAATAGTTTACTCGTTCGAACTAATTATGTTATAAAAAAAAATCGGAGCAAAGTTAACGACGAGATTAGAGAAAAGATATAGTTGTAACACGAGTGAAACAGTGACATTAAATGGAATAATTAACATACAAGACGACCTAGATACAACCTCCTTAACTGCACTAAATTACTGCTCGCTGCATACAAATTGTGTGTTGAAAAACATTTTTGTAATAACAAACAGTTACGAAGATACTTGTTGTCTTTATAAATTAAAGTGGAACGCCCTGCATGTGTATGTATAACAAAAAGATATAATTAAGATCGATTACTTGATAAAGGTTAAAGCATAACGGTAAATACTCTTGTGTTGCTGTCGAGAAACCGTAAAACTGTCTTGGACCTTTTCATTGGACAATTTACCATTGATTTACATTTACGGCGTAAAGATATCCCGTCATAAGTTTGTAGTATGAAGACTTATCATTTACTGAGCACCGTAGAAAGTTTTAATTATTGTGGTTGGGAGTGACACGTACCTTACGGGACAAAAGAACTCGGTATAACTCTTTCTTGAATTAGCCACATACCTGAAACATAGAGAGAAATAAGATTACTAATAATCGATTGTATGGTTATGATTAGACAGCGGATAAGTCGAACAAAATCTTCATCGAATCAAAACTGGTTGCTTCGATCTAATTTACAATGACGAATTGCAAGCAAAAGCGGTGCAGTATGATCTAAACAGTTTTCTCATATGCCCCCATAAATATTGATGATTTCTCCGTAATCTACGCTGTAAATATAGCTTTAGATACGAAGCCATTTATCTGCGTTTGTCGCGCCTTAAAATGGCGTAAATTCGTGCACGATCGGGCAATGGTATCACATTGATCCTATCCAGACGTAACCCAGACCAAACCATGCGTATTCATATGTTGCACATACATAACCGTATTTAATCCTGTCACAGTCCTCCGTTCGCTCATACATTTTAGATAACGTCGAGAAAACAGAAATACCTGCATCAGTGATCATCTCTTTATGCTCGTTGCAAATCTTCTTTTATAGAAAAATAAGAATGCGAATCAGACGAAGAATATTGTAGGTCTTTAACAAACGATGTCGTCTCCTTGAGAGTTTGAAAGTTGATATTAATACGACTCCATTTTGATAATTTATTTAACACTAAACCTACCCTCGCCCATCAAATAACCGGTTTCTGGTTCTTTATTTTACAATTATTGAAATTATAATGATTAGACTGCGGATTTTATGCATTCATGGGAAAAATGAGTGGGTGCGATTTAAAACAGTAGAAAGGTTACAATAATTTAAGAGTGCAAATCTATTTTTCTCAACTTGTTAAAATTATTGAAGTAAGAATAAACTGTTTATGTGGCTCCAATCACTTGCAATTGGTGCCAGCAATTTTTATTTTGCGTAAAGATCCACAGTCTAATGATGATAATTTCACTGGATTACACTGATTATACACATTTTTATATCCAAGCACAAATTATAATAGAAATCAAAGAAAATCGGTATAACAAAGCCGCGCAGAATATTTAACAACGGAATAAGTTACTTCAAATGATCTCAGGAATCACCCCTTTGAAGGAAGTATAATAGCGAAAAATTACTGCATTTATTTTTTAGTGAAAATTTGTTGTCTACAGTGTTAGCCATCAACCGTTTCTCATTTCTCCATCTGAATTTGTTCCTTCATGACAAATTGAGTGAGGTGTAATAAGGTGGTAGTTCGTAATTATTGGGTTGGCAAGAATGTAATTTCGGTACTTTAAGTTGAAAGAGAGGCCAATTTTTTTATCCAGGCAATGAATTTTAATGAATATGATAAAGTTAAGATAATGAATATGATAAAGTAAGATAATGAATAAGATAAAGTTCATCGCTTGACTAAAGAAATTCAGTTTTATTAAAATACCGAAATTACTTTCTTGCCAATACAATATTAATGTAAGTAATTATATATAGAGTATACTATTTGCTCAGAATAAGTGAAAAATGTACGAAATTGATACGAAGTGCGGATTTAACAACTACGAGCAATAGTGTTAATTTATAAAACGTCTAAACTATCCAATAAATGTCTATGAAATCTAAAGTTTGCTATTTGCTATAATTTCACTGAATGTCGACAAGTGATTGCAAACTTGTACCTAGCAGTATATCGGAATAGTAATGAATATTACTGGTAACGGTAAATATCGAGCACGTAATGATGCCTCTGAGAGTCTCGATCGTTTAAATACATTTGAACCGGAAGATCAAAGAGGATCCCTGCCTTGGTTGTAAATAAAAGTAAACGTTTATTTAATCAAACGAAAAGTGAAAGGTTGCAATTTATCATAGCAATTACTATTTGCACGGTAGCCTGTGAGTTCTGATCGAATGTAGCACACTCGATATGCAATACAGTCCGTCAAAAAAATCTTCACGTAACGTTTAAAATGGAGTCACTTTTGTTGCAACTGTACGAATTTTATCAAGAATTTAAACGAGTTTACCACATGACGTGTAAATAAAATTTTGATCAAATTTCGGTTGACAGGAAACACGAAAAAAATAGTAAATATCGATTTTACTGCTTTTTTACTTGTACTGAGAATTTAAACAATTTGTTTTATGCAAGTTTCAATATATGTTGAATATTTCATCAAAATCGGATAACGTGACAGCGAAATATGAACGACAAAAAATAACGAAAATTGTATTGTGCCAATTTTTATGAAGAGCACAGATAACAAACCTTGTAAAAAACAATTTTTCTAATAATTTAGTATGTACATTAGCTAGAAAACGAATCTTTCTATCGTCTAATGAAATCTGAAGTGATTCGAACTTTTGTGAGACAAGTTATTTCACTTTGAAGCATTAACTTTTCCGACTGACTGTATTGATTAAGACGAAAATTGATTTACAAATCGAGCAAATAATTGCGCCATCTATACACAGGTCACGCAGCCGTCAACGTGTTAATATCGACCAATTAGGAGACAATGAGCAAACTTTCTCCTTCGTCGGTCGCCGTGTCACGTCTCCAGTTCTCGCTTTTTGTTGGTGCTGTTCTTAGCTACGTTGCTATCAACGTTTACACAGAAATCAATTTTTCGTTTGTACAAAGCAGCGGGGTTTCAATTTCCAAGAAAATCAAATAAAACTCAATTAAAACAGTAAACGGACGTTTACACTTACGTTCTAATATTTTCTCGCTGATGCCCATAGACTCATCACTAGACTCCGGATCTTTATACGAAATAAAAATTGTGCGTATGAATTGCGAGGCGCAGGAGAAAGACAGAGGAGGAATTCTTAACCTTTCGCTGCATAATTGATACAGTATCATATTTGATACAGTTACCAAATCTGGTATATAGTAAACTAAGAATGTGTCTTCTTACTATGTTTATTTTTCTGAAAATGTTGTTTTAATTTTTTTTAATATTTCTCCCTTGAATAAAACACAAAAACAGACCTTCTTTCAATTTTTTCATCCCAATTAACCCTCTTACACTCCTCAGACATAGTTGCATAAAAGATTCTACAATAATATTTCACCCCTTCTCACTTCACATTTCAAATCAACGAATTATGCTTCAATTATAGTGTGACATTTCAAAGAAATACATTTTGCAACACAGACAAAAAGAAATCAATCGTTTTACAATACGTGAAAAAGGTAAATCGGTGAATTTTCACCCTGAGGAACGTATGAGGGTGAAAAAAATCATGCAGTGTAGGGTTAATATTTGTCGTTTAAAACAAACATGCCAATAACTACTGCAGTGCCAGCAATAGTACAGTTTACCCTAGAAGTTATTCAGGTGGTTTGTGTCAGGCGACTCACCCTGTATAACACTGCCTCTCATTTTCTGGTTGGCTTGCCGAAGAAAAATCGCATGAACCATAAAATGGAGGCGTGCTCGTCTAACAGTAATAACGGTAAACGATCATTCAAAATGCCGAGCTGCGTCGAGCGGTCTTAAGCGATTTCTACAACTTCCGTTTCAATTTAGGACTGGTCCAAGTATGGTCACCCATAAAGATGCCTTCCTGTGTTCGGAACAGCATTTTACAGTGTTCGAACAACGTTGCAGTCTAGAACGGCGGAAGAGTACGAAAGGGGGCAGGGCCGATTTCCATTCATTGATCGAGGAGGAACGTCGATTAAGTTTCGATGAAGCGTAATGGTAGAGCGGCTTGCTCGCTCGGTCGACGCCCATAAAAGGCCTTTTAAAGCCTCTCTTTCAATCTATCTTGTCATCCCTCTTCTTCCCCTTTTTTTTTTCTTTCTCTTACTCCGCCCCCCCCCGGATTATTGCTTTGTTTGTCCTTGTTCATCTTGACCGACGCGGAGACGGGAACAGTGAGACTCAGCGTCCCTGTAACAGGGCAAGAATACGCTGCTCCACTTCCTTCCAATCGTTAACACGCGGTTTATAACTTTCCGACAAGTTGAACAGAAGTTCGCGGAACCGTGGAAACCTGTTAAAATCGCCCCAGAGACGAGCCAGATAATTAACCGACCGCTGAACGCCGCGCCGCACCGGCGAGATGTCGCGCGGAAACGATTCTCTATGTAACACAAAAGTTGATCGTGATGGTGTCCGATTTCCTGGGAGTTTCAGCCAGAAAAGAAGTCGCAAAAGATGTCCCCACGAAAATACAGGCCAACGGAACTTTTTAATTAAGCAGGACCGAAAGCATGACGCGGTTTAGGCTATCATACTCGAAAGAATTTTTGCAACTTTCTCGAACCATTGTTTTTCCGTGGAGGATCGCCTCGTGAACGAACTTTCTACGAGTAATCGAATATTTTATTAGATCGGGAAATAAGTCGTTCTTATTTCATAATGCTTTTTTCTGTCGTGGTGTTATCATGCTAATTTTTATTAGCTTATTACTGACGTGTTAGAAATTTGTTTCTAGTGTTCGAAGAAGAATAAACGTGTTTTATTAATTTGGTGGGATGTAAGTTCGTTTGAAGATGTTTGCTTTACTCGTGTTATTATGGAAATAATTTTTACTAATGGTCGAAAGAGTTGATTTATAACTACAGTTGACTGGAGGCTGATGCGTGAATGAAATTTATATTTTATAAAACGTAAGAAAATTCAGAAAATGTATTGGCAGAATTAATAAATATAAGTATTTAATGTCATATTTTAGTCATTGCTAGAAAATTTGGAAGCAGTAGTAAGATTTTAAAAAATAGATATCAATATGTACTTTTCAATATCCTTCAAATTGTTAAAGAAAAAGAGAAATTCAGCAGCCTAGTCATTAGTGAAATATAAACGTTAAACAATACAAAATTTGTTTAAGGAAGCGTTACTTTGCTTTCTGGGTTTTAAATACTTGCATAATAAACAACATGAATCAATTCAGTAACAACATACTTACGGCAAATGTATTCATTTGTTAAATGCAAGTTCCAAAAATATTCAAAGCACACGAAACCAAAATTCCCAGCAAACGAGAATTTCGAGAGAACTGAAAATACGTAGGAACATTAACAGTGAGGAGTGGTGATTCATGGATTAATTATCCATGTCCCGTGGGGTACAAGTATGTATTGTTTGTTGGTAATTAATTTTATATAATTATTTCGAACATGAGCATTTGCTGATCATAAACCCAAGTATGGTTTCATAAGGTCAAATTCGAAAACAAAAAACGTTGAATGGATTCAAGCGTGAAGTTCATTCACAACTCTTGTATTCTTCTGATGTACATATCTCTATCATTTTCAAATATACAGGGTGTTCGCGTCACTACATGTCAACGTTGTCCTCGAAAACTATTATGACGTGAAAAAATTAAAGAAGAAAAAGTTATACTGTTCTAAGCATTATTTTCTTAGAAGTAAAGATGACATGAATTCGTTTTGGCGCAGACTTTCGAAAAAAAAATCGAAGGTCACCTTAATTTCTAAAAAAAAATAATGAAGCTGGAAGAAATTGATGCAGAAAATCTTTATTATGTGCAATCGCCCCCTATTCGGTTGTACGGGTACATATAAAAGTGTGGTCATTTTTCAGAATTTCCGCAACACATACTCGGTGGCAATCGATTTGCTATTAACCCAATATTAATGACAATGTTCTTTCGCAGCACTTTTGCAGCGAGAGGATACGGTACGGTGAAGTACGAAGACCGAAAAAGAAGCAACATGCTCGGCGATATCGAATTTCTTGGTAGAAAAAGGACCGAGAATCGAGCTGACGTCGAAAGGGTCTGGGAACAGGAGTACTCAAACAATAGCAATTGACAAGCGAAGTGAACAGAAACTTGTAGCTTATGGAATCGTCTGCGCCGGTTACGATCGATGCCGCAACTCCGTGGAGAAATAGAGATTTATGCGGAGGGTGCTGCGAAATCTAGCTACCTGCTGCTTTATGGGTACAAACCGGAATAGAATTTATCGAGAATAGTCCCTGAAAGTAGTTATTATCGAGAGGAAGCCCGAAGGGGTCGATTTACATCGTAATACGATTCGTATCAATTTCGAACGCAAATAATGACAAATTCGAGTAACGCGAGTCTCGGTATGTTAACTGTAAATATAATGTTACACGTATCTATTGCTATCGTGTGCTCTTGGATAGACAAATTACGCCCATTCCCGGTGAATTTGTATAAAAATATCGAACTACTATGTCAGTTCGTTAAAATAAAATAGTAATTCACTGCGGATTTTATGTAACAGTAACTGAAATTTTTCAAAATAGTTATTCAAAATAATCGAAATAATTTCATGAACTTACAAAGCGTTTTGTTCACAAAATATGAAATCGGTAAGAAGACAAGGATTAACCAAGAAGAAGGTTAAATTGAAAATCTTGTATCCGTTTAATTTTGTTAGTGACTGTATCTGACATCATTATGCACATATCATCTGACATTAAGCATGCAACTACATTTATCATTGGATTACGGGTTTGACGCATGCAAATGTGCGAGCTTCTAGGAAACGCGTATAATTAACAGCGATTAATAATGTTTTTACTTTCTTCTTCTTCCGTTCTGTTTTTGTCATTGCAACATTTTGTTCGAAGCAAACACTTTCTTACACCTTTTTGATCGTAATTGTGTAGATGTTTTAGTACAATTGTGCATCCTTTATCGAACAATATATGTATATTAGAAATATACAGGATGTCCCAAGAAGGATGGCTCAGGAATCATTCCTTTCGAGGAAGTACAACATTTATGGGTCGCCTTGTAGTATAGTAGAAATATAATATTATTGATAAACATAATACATGATTTCAATAGCCTTGAAATATCTTATCAAGGTCGGAATTATGAACATTTCAACGTGAACAAAAAAGTTCTTTAGTAAGGAAGAAGTGAGATAAATAGTGTTAATTAATGCAGACGTTCATTTGTAAACGTGTAAACATAATTGCAGAGAGGTATTCACTAAGAATATTATATTTAATCTAGTGATAACAGTAGCTATTCATAAAATCTGCTCGAAGTTACACCGACAAACTCCAAACCAGTGAGCTTTTCCATTTAATAAGCCAAAGAGTTATATCTGATCTCACGATCCTCTTTAATGTCTCAAATGATTACATCAGTTCTCCCGAGACCCTAGCACTGATTAAATTTCACGTATTACCTTTTAAACTTCCACGGTCTTCTCTCTACCGTTTACTTTCACATTCTACAAACCATTACTTGCTTGTGACAACGATAGAATGTGAATTGCTCGTGACCAACAGAAATTCTTCGACCCCACATTTTCATCCTTAAAAAATCTTTACTTACTACTGTGTATCCCAAAAAGTTTCAAACTGCTTTGTAGTACAACACTTCCTGGAATATCTTTCTTTTTTCAAGTATTAATTTTCCCTTTTTATCTTTCTCATCAGTTATTCAATTTATGATTTATACATTTTCTATCTGACACTTTATATTCTATTTTACGAACCACTGAACGAGAGATCTCGAAAACACAGTCTTCGATGGTTAAAGAAACCATTAAAAATTAACAAACGAATTTTTTCATTAACGTTAACTGTATATTTACAATTACTATGTACCGTATATATATCACATTTCTAATTACAACAATACTTTTGTATTCAATGTATAATTTTAAAACTATTCTATTTTCCGAACCACCACAGTTCCAATTAGTTCGGATAATTTTTACGTAAGTTAATATACAAACCATTTACGAGATTCTGACACATTTAATAAAGAATCGACTTTCCAGAAAATAATCAAACATATTACCCTCCACTGTCACAAAAGGAAATAAATATTATAATCTTGTTAACCATTGTTTCTTTATAAAGCTCGTATTTCTATCTGTATATATTTTATTTCTTCTTTTCAGAAACAATTGAAAACTTTGGGACACAGTGATTCCATAACAGTATCCGAAAAAGACGGAATAAATTGTTTAATTTGAAATTCTGCTTCCTAGAGAAATCGAGTTTCAAAATATATTGGTCGCTGGTGCTGAATTTCATATCGTATTTTTTTATTTTAAATAAATACCCAATCGAATAAATTGTCAAATTCAATTGAACGCGAAACTTTGAACGAAAAACTGATTTGATCCATTCGCGTTTGAAATAATTCGATCGAGTCGCCTATTGTGGCACAGCCTGTACACACGAATATACATACACACATTGTGCTGAACATCGAAGTTCCGTATATACATACCGGGTCATAAAATAAATAATAATAATGATAATACCTCATAGAAGCAGCAGGGAAACGTGTCGCGCCCAACATTTGCATAACACGCATCAATATTCAAAGCCAAAACTCGAATTTTCATCTGGCCCCGAAATCCTGAGATCCGCATTGATGCATATTCGACGTCATGGAGTTCTGCATTATGCAGTCAACAGCTATATATATATATATATATATACATACAATATATATATATATACATACAATATATATATATATAGGGTATACGTAATTCGAGGATCAAATTTACAGTGTGTATGTGTGTGCGCGCGTGTGAGTATGATGTGGAAATTGAATAAATGAAATGTCTATATACATAGCGAAAGATTCGAAAAAGCTGCGGATCAAATTTATCTAGGAATATATTCGTGGACAATTGTTCATTGTTTCGAGTTAAATCGGTTAGCTTCATGTTGGGTCAGTGGATTTTCGGGCACCTTGTATGTAGGTCGTACAAACATCGAAACGTCAATGATGTACAGCTACAGGCATAATACACTGCGGCCATATTAAGAGCAGAACGCATTAATTTTCATTAGCATATGAATAGAGCGAACAGAATTACAAGGATCACGGTTGATGGTGTGCCTCATTCATTCCGCGACATGCATCTTTTCATATTAAAATCAGGATAGATCGATAATTCGAATACACGCTAAACGCTAGTCACTCATTTGCCGAGAGAAATAATTGTACGTAATTATACTCGGACGTACACTTTTCACGATAGCTCTCTGTACATAAATTCCTTTGGCAAACGTGCCGCGATAATTAATTTATGTTTATCGTGACCACTTTGCTGTATTACTTTAACCCATTCCAATTAAGCTACTTCGCTCGAATGTTAATGTGCAGTATTAATAATTGGAACCACCGAGCTGTCAATGTAATTGATTTGTCTTGTAAACACGCTGTAACGTTGCGCAATTTTTTAAAGCATCGTCCGTTCAATGTTTTTTCTACGGTAAAAACGCTTCTAACAATTAATTAATAATAATTTAACTTCAGGTCAGTGCAGAACTGGTAAAATAGTATTTCAAATAGTAGGTAGTAAATAATGATTAGCAAAACATGATTTTACAACATACAATTCTGAAGTAATTCACTCACACTCTATTAGGGAATGTTCTATTAGAGAATGTTCATGCATTTTTTCGTAATTTTTTGTTCAGCAGAACGGAAGAAGTAGAGTATAATTCATTAAACCGTACTCACCCTGTAACTACCCTAGTAATCCCAGTTATATCGTAGGCTAAATTTAATATTTATCGTAACTTTATCGTTAATATCCCACGTCTTTCTCTTATCCGATTAATTTCATCTTTCGCAAGAATCCTTTTCCTACCCAATGACACAATTTTAGGGGGTTGCGTGAAAAAAATAATTTCAGCATGTACAGCCTAATGCACAGTCAGATCACGGAACATTAGACAGTTATCTAGTTGATCGGAATATGTTGAAATATATAAAATTTAATCTATTGTTCCACACAAGGAACAATCAATTCAATATCGGTATATTTCAATTTGTTCGTGAAACCGTTAGTTGTTTGTTCGATGTATTTCTCAACTTTCTACCCTCTCACTTGACGTGTTACATTTAAACTAAAAAGACGTGATTTCCAGGTGCTCGTAGTTCGCATGCTTGTGTTGATAAACCTCCATATAGTTAATTTCCTTTCTTCTAATCGGTCGTTCCTTGTGTGGAACAATAGATTAATTTTGACATATTTCAACACGCTCCCTCGAAATTAAATCTATTATATAATGAAGAAACGCCTAGATTAATTTTGACACATTTCAACAGAATACCGACATGTAAACGAATCCACTACCATTTTACGGTTCCATTACTTAAGCCATAACACGGTTAGCCCCTCTACCAGTGTAGCGGCAGATTCTCGCAACTGGACCACCGGTAGATCTAGATTGATTTAAATGAAAATCGCGTTAGGTTAATATTGAATCTATGTTAGCAATAGTTACGGGGGCCCGACTCGTGTAATTTCCCGAGTCTAAGGTGATCGCCCGTGACAGGCTATCTCGCATCCACCGGGCGGTTGTTCAGCATCGGAAGTGTGGCAAGGAGATCTCCCCGCACGCGCGTCTCAGAATTTCATTCTCGTAACAGAATGAAAGAGAGAGAGAGAGAGATAGAGAGAAACCACTAATTAGATTCGCGCGGGCGCGTTGCAGTAATCTTTAAAAGGCCGGGTCAGTAAAATGTAAAGTTGGAACGGGGCCGGCAAATGTCAAAGGCAACCGTCTTGGCACGATTCCCTGTCTCGACGATAATCATCCCGCAGCCAAGTTCAGGGGTGGGCTGCATCGACCGCGAGAAGAGTGGTCGTCGGTCCGGACAGGCTGCCACGAACGCTCGTAGCAAAAGAAATACCCTACCGTAAAGTGCAAGGTAAAGCGAGGGGCCACCGGTAATAAACGAGAATATTGAGAATCCAACGTAGCCGGCCCTGCGAACCAAACGAGAAATAAAGAAAGAGAGAGAGAGAGAAAGAGAGAGACAGAGAGAAAGTGAGGGGTTGGCAGAGGGTTAGAATGGTTTGTCAGACGGGAGGAGAGGGGTGCAGCTAGTAGTAGCAGCATTATTATACGTTTACGGTTCATCTGCTCGTTTTGGCGAGCGTCTGCTCGTCAGTCTGTCTGTACTTCCCCGGTTCGATACGGGAACTTTCATTAAAACGGACTCGCCTACCCCTTCTGGGGTTAGCACGAACGAACTTACCCTCTCCCCGAGCTTTTCTGCAACATTGTAAAACCATCGAGTTTCCTTTTGTGCTCGGACAGCTTGGTCGTGCGCAAAATTGAAAATCTGCATGTTCCTCCCTGTGCTCCAACCCGGCCCGACCCGGCCCGCTTTCTACCACCGTCGCATCGAGTCCATGAATCTCCGAGGATCGAAGGAACATTTGTTTGCTGGTCAAACACCCGGCAAACATGAACGGTTTTCTTGACAGAGAGGGGGTGATGTCGTGCAATCGGGACGCGCGAAACGAAAACATGTTTGTTTCTGATATCCCAAGGATGCGGGCTTTTTATCCGCTTTGTACGTGGTGTCTCGAGTGTATCAGACACCCTGGAGGTTCTCGAACTTGTTTAGTTCTACTGTCTCCTTTTCGGAGATAATGCTAGACCCCCTCACTCTACCTATTGGTACCGTTTTCCCCACGACGACGACAAATTGCAATTTTCTCGGAATTTTCTTACGTCTACCATCGAGCAGACTATACCTTCTAAATATTTAACACTAAATCTACCGAACTCTAAAAGTAGCCGATACATGTGTGCTTTATAAAAATGACAAGATTTTTATTTGAGCTTTTTGCGGTTCATATTATAATATCTCCGCTATTAAATGTATTTATTTGATCATTTACCACGGAAGCATCTTTATAATTTCAATAATTGTGGAATGAAACATCTGGAGCCAGTCATGTGACCAGTGGTGGTAGGTTTAGTGTTAAAACGAGAGTAACCGGACCTGTCAACGTGGCGGGTTCTAATATTTTTAATTCACGATTATTTAGATTGCAAACAACAACAAATTTATGATATAGTGGGAGTCGTGAAGATGATTTACGTTAGGATATTACAAATATCTGTTCAAAAAATAGTAATCTCATTAGGGCACACCGATTTCCTCTTCCTGAAAACAAGTAACCGAAATGTTCCTCTTTAAAAGTCATCGTTCATTAAACTTTTAAATGAAATCATATAATTTTTGTACATATTCAAAGTGAAGCGAAGACAACGAATTAACGTAACAACGGACCATTCTACTCGTCGATAGTATTTACGTAGGATTGTTCGTATTCAAGGTTTCTGGAAGTTACGGTCGGAAATTGTTACTAGACTCGACAACGGTGAACACCAATTAAACGGCTGGCATGAGTAATGGGGAACAACACCTAATTCTACCGTGCTTTCAACAAACAAATTCGCAGGGAGTCGCGGGTTGCCCTCCCCCCTCCCCCGCCCCTTCTTCTTTTGTCGCCGGGCATGGACTTCGCTAAGCAAAGAAAAGTAATTTCAGGCGGCTATACGTTTCTGAAACTTTTTCCCCGCTTCCTTCCTTTTTTCAAGTGACGCAAGCCGCTACCCTCGAGAAAGATATAATTTATTGCATCTATGCCTGGCCATTTTAATACGTCAGTGCTCCAGCTTTCCGCTTCCTTTCTTCGTCTTTTGCTCTCCTTTTTGCTCGGCTTTTCTCCTATACCCCTCCACCATCCCTTTCCAACCACCCCCACTCCTTTTCAAGCGAGAATTCACTGGCAAATTAAAACCACGGAGAATTTATCGCCCAACCCCATGGCTCGGCGCGTTTGACACCGTTTAAGATAACTAAGTGCCGAAGACACGTATTAACGAGCTCTTCATTCTTCCCGTTAGACCCGGGGATTCCCGGGTGCCGAGATTTTTCTCCCAGTTTCGGAGTGAGCCCGATGACGATGAAAAATGGCCGACGGAATCAGGATTCTGTGGTCCGACGCACGGCGTAACGGAAAATTCATTTTATAGCGGCGGCGGCCCTTCTTTCTTCATTAAATCCTTATTTAGTCGACGATGACGGGGTTCGGCTGCTGTGTTTAATGAGAATTTAATGTCACTCCATTTATTCCTTTGCGTTCCCGATCCGCAATAATACCCCTCGATATACCTTTCATTGCGTCTGGTTATATGAAACACAGCAGCTGTCAATGAATACCTAGCCTGCCCCTGTTTCTCACATGCACCTTTCAAGTGCTTCGACTAAAGCTATTATTTAGTTTATTATCCATACGTTCACTACTACGTCTGTCATATATTGGTCTCTCACAATTCTTCGTCTATCGTACAAAATTAATTTTTCTTAGAATAACAGAGGCAATATTCATTATTTATGAAAAGAAATTAGTTGATAAAATGTGAAACGGTAGAAATAATTAAAGAAGTAATTCGTTATACTATTATTGTCAATTTTGCAAAATCATTAAGCCAAGGAAGAAATGCTAATATCTGTCCATATTGCTTCGAATGAATGCATACAATATTTATTTTGCATAGAAATCCACTGTGTAATTATTAGACTGCGGATTTTATGCATTTATAGTAAAAATAAATGATTGAAAAACGAAATTGTAATTACGTTAGATGAACTTAAGAATGTTGTTACATTATTTTGAACTTGTTACAATTATTGAAAGATTCTATTCCTTACGATCGACTTAGAAAACTTTTATTTTGCATAAAAATCTGTAGTCTAGTAATAATTAATATTAAAGTGGAAATGCATTTATTACGTTTCTTTAAAATTGATTTTTCTGAGTACTACACATGGGAAGAAAATATAGTGAATGTATTATATTAATTTATTAATGTATACAGGATGTTTCAAAAATATTGTATATATTTCCTTCCAAGATGTGAAATAGCGTGTTGGTTAAATGTAAGACTAGTATGAGCAATTTTCTTTCACATAGTTAACGTTGTCCAAAACAACTCTGGAAACTCTTAGACTCTACAACATACAAAATAAGCAATTATTCTTATCAACTTAAGTTTGTTGACTGAGCAACCATGTTTCCATCAATTTACCAAGTAATTCCAAACTTTCTGTCGGATGGTGTATGCAGTTTTATGTAAATGTAATATATGCGTTTTCAAATTTTATGCACAATTCCTTCTTGGAATCCGGGTAAAATGGAAATTCTACTTTGGCTCAAAATGACTGTACATCCGTCTGCCGCGTTCATCGCGAGCTATACGCTTTCTGAGAGTTAATCCTTCTCAGGACGAGATATTGAAGTCTGGCAGTCAGAGTGGTAAAAAAATGTCAGTGAAAAAAACTAAATATACAATTTTATTCAATGCACTGATCTGCATTGCCCCACGAAAATTAATAAAAATGCACCGTGCAGTGTAATCGAGAATGAATTTATTGGAATAATTAATTAACATTCAATAAACAAACGTAACTGATAGTTCCTAAAATTTTCATGTTGAATTTTTCCTTAAATCTTACACGGGAAACGGATAATTAATTTGTGCAGTGATCATATCTTCTGTCGTTAGATATAGATAATGTTATTTAAAATCCTTTTGTTACTTTTCCAATAACTTATTAATAAACAGCGGATCTTTATGCAAAATGAAATTTTCATATATGTGAATTACAACAAATTGGAGTTGAATAGAAATTGATTTTCTTTCGTAATGATCAATAGGTTGAAAATAATGTAATAGTATCTTTAAATTCGTCTTACGTTTTTAATGCAAATGCAAGAAAGAGGAATCCAAATGCAAGAAACCAGTGAACAACATTATTCAAATTTGTTTAATATTATTCTTGTGACGAAATCTTGTTTAAGTTTCATGAGAAATCTTCAAGAATATTGAAAAATACTGTGTGTTAAACAGAGGTACGTTACTGAAGCCATGTATCAGCTATGTAACGCGTCTGATCATAGCTCGTCGTTTCTACTGCGTACTACAGGACAAATTGTAAAGTTTATTAACGTCGTAAAAAAAACTGCTCAGCAGGATAATGGCCACGTATCAGAGAGACTTTCAGTGAATTACATCTTAAACGAAATCTCGAAAGGGAAAGTTTAATGTCACGGTATCGATCTATTGTTTCGCGTAAAATCAGCTTCTTTCAGATAATGCGACCATCTCGGAAACAACCGGAACATGAAATTGATAAAAATTCGCGAGAAGTACACTTCTCGGGTCTACGACACGGTGAAGTGCCACTAACTGCTGAACTGTGAAATTATTACGTCCTTAAGGCGACGAGCAATGCACGCCGTGTCCACATCTGGGACAAGCAACAATCGACGTGCACGGTACGTCTTCCAACGCAACTGGTTAAATTTCTGTCTTATCTTTACCTTCACCGATTGTCCTAAGAAGGTAGAATGCCTCCGAATGGCTCGTATTGTTGTCAGAACGTTGCAGCAACATCTCCTGTAGATACTAGATACCGCTTTATTATGAATACCGTTCTCGCAACACTATGATGAAGTAGCTCTTTACAGGCTTGTTCAGAAAATATTTTTGGATCGTACATTATTCATTAGAGACTGTAATAAATTACGAAATCACTTTTCTAAAGTTTAGATAATTTTGTCAGTCACCGTTATAAACCGATTAAAATCTCTCGTTATTAAACTGCCGATCATGTATCTATGGCTTCTAAAAATTTTCAGAAAATGCTGAAATATAAAATTCCACACAATTTAGTATAATTTTTATCCATTTCTGGTAAGAATTGCATAAACATCCGCGGTCTACTCATACATATGATCAAATTATTCGAGTATATCTACAGTATTACTATCTCGTCTGCATTATCAGCAAATGTGTATCGATAATTTTTAAACATCAATAGTTCCTTTTCCAAAAATCATTAAGTAGACAGGGATCTTCGGGTAAAATAAAAATTTTCTACCTGGATTGCAACAAACTGGAGTGAAATTGAAAATTTTCATTCTTAATTTAATAAATTGAAAATAACATAACTGTTTTAAAATTTTTTAAATTTTTTCTAACGACAACTCTAATCTTCACAATTACATATGACGCTTCTTAGTGGAAGACCCTTTACTAAGTAACTGCGTCATTATTATATTGTTGAATATGAAATGTTCAATTTCAGAATGCAAATGTTTTAAATTGTTTCGAACAGGAAATACAATTACAGTGTACAGTCTTATTATAGATCACTTCATAAAAACGATCCTTAAAGTTCTCAATATTAATTCAGATGTCTAATTTTATTCTAGCCTTGGTCCCTCTTTTGTTTTGTTTTCGTTTGACGACCCCGTCGGTCAACATGTACAATGCTCCCTCTAAACTCTTCAGACAAAGCTTGCGTAAGGTCAGTGTCGTTCGAACCGCGGTAGAGACAACATCTCTAAATACGTGTCAATTCGTAGTTCACGGTTGCTATTTACAGTGAAGTTCGTTGACCTGATCAACGTCCCTTGGCTTCAGGCACTGATGTATACGTGAAGTCAGTTCTGAAGTTCGTCTCCGAATGGCCCAGTGAGACAAACTTCGAAGCAGCAGCTGCATCTACAGCTGAATGAGTGAGTTCTAATTACATATATCAATTTCTGTTCCTTCTCTTGTTCACTGCTTAACCGCGACGCGACACAACTCTTCTCGCCATCGCGCGCCGCAGCTAGTGATGGGCATGCAATACTCTGTCTTGCAAGTTTTCGAACAAATCGATCACCAACAGAGTTTCGAATCAAGTCGATGTTTATTCGAAATCAGAAATTCCTGAAACTCTTGAAGTCTTGAAACGTCTAGATAATCTTGACCCTTAGCCTCTGAGGCGCCACTAAAAATTGCTGTACTATCATTAAATAATTGTTTACACTATCAGATATGTCGGTATCTAACCAATCACTATACATTTAAGTATTGTATGAGGTATTATATCAATTTCATATTTATCAAATTTAAAAAATCGTAGAGAATGGAAATATTGCAGGTCAGAAGAAACGTTTAATTTTCGAGTTAAAATAGCTCCGAGTGCAAAGGGTTAATACGCGGACTGCGTGATTGTCAAGGTTTCATAACATTATAATTAGATTGCGGATCTTTATGCATTTATGAATAAATTGGTTGGGTGAAATATAAAACAGTAAAGAATTAGAAAATTGATTAAATCAATTTTTATTTTATTTCTGCTTTCCACAATCAATGCAGAACATTTTTATTTTGCATAAAGATCCGCAGTCTAATTATAACATGGTACGTTATTCATCCCAATGCTGACATGACGTAATTATTATTTTGTGACAGATTTAACATTTCGAGAGTTTCGATTCTCACAAACCTTCCAAAGTTTTGAGGCTTTCACGATTTTCAAGACAATGAAGACTATCAAGAGTTTTAAGCTTCGAATTATGTTGCAAGTGATTCAAATTTTTTGTCGTTAATATTGAATCGAACCGATTCGAAGTGATTCAGATCCCATCATTAGCCGTGGCCGCTCTCTGATTAGTTCGTGTTTTTCGTTAGTAATTCCTTAACAAAGACGAAGCGGATGCGTTTGCAAATGTAAACAAAATATTATACAACCTGTATAACAGACTGTTTTTGTTATTTAGCTAATCCGTGTGTGCCGAGTAAAATATTTGTTTATTCCTGTTGGCTGATAATAATTCTATTTCAAGCGGACGCGATAGGAAAACATCAGTGATCTATAGATTCGGGGTGAACGTATAGATCGTTGAGCGGTAGTAACAACTTTTTACGGATAGTCTTATTGCTTTCTTCCTATTGCTCTCAGTGCTGGATGCAATATATATTTCGAATAAAATATTTTCAGTGATTCTTACCGAAATTCGATTGCATGGGTCAATCTGAAATTATTATTTATTATCGTATTACTGGAATTACTACCTTTGGCAAAAATTATTCGATGAAATAGTAAATAATTCTATTTAATATTTAAGTGTATATCTTTGATAATGAAATATTTTATTTGATACAGGAAATTTTCAAAATGATATCTCAAGATAAATCATTTAAAATATATTAGAAATATTTAGATTCTGTGGTGAAATATCTTCATTATTTTCATTTATCTCAATCAGTTTCAATATTATTGCGTAACATCATGTAACTGTTTTTAATCAATTTTGTATTCAAATAATATACAAAATGCATTATCTTATTTAGTTATTGACAATTGCATTATTAATGCGTTATTAAACTCCCAAAAAGTTAAACGGATTTGCTATTAATATTTTTCTTGTATTGTATCACATTTTATTGATCAAGTGGAAGAAAGAATTTGTCTAACGTAAAATATGATTGTCATGAGACTGACATGTTAGTAAAAATTCTAAACGAATGCCGTAACAAACGACAGATGATTCCCTTGGAGCAGCAGTTAGAAGAGAACGAAAATAACTAAAAATGTTCGCGGGCTCCGAGATTTTGCGACGGGTTCGTTGGCGAGCAATGTTTGAACCGTTTAGAGGGAATGACGATGGCATGTGAAACGGTGCAACACGTTAAAACGTAGCCGAGTGTCGAGGGATCGGACGGGTAACGCGATAACGGCGCTTCTTTCCCCGCAAACTGGCAAACGGTAGTTCCATATCTCTGTCAAACAGGGGCACAGTGTCAGTAATTTGCCAGAGTAAATAAGAGAGCGCGCGTGGCTGAGCGCAAACTGAAGATCGACCGACAGAGAATGAGGGACGTATATCTGCCGTAAATCCCGCATAACGGCCGGGTTTGGCGGCAAAAGCGCACACCCCCGCAACGCTTTTCGAAACGTCATTGTGGCCGGGACGGGTACGTTTCGAGTCCGGTTGCGAAAGCGCTTGAAACCGGCCAGGCACGGTGTTCTCGGCGTTCCCCGGGTTATTCGGAAAGCGAAGGCTAGTTCCGTCGGCGAACACGGCAACCGCAGCCCACGTTATTAGTGAATAAAGACGCGAGGAAATTCTATTTGCGGACAAACATCACGGCAGTGATGTGTACAGAGCCCTCGACCGGCGCGGCGGGTTTTGCGCGGTCTTCCTAATACACTCGAGGAAACGTCGCAACTCTCTCTCTCTCTTTCTTACTCTTTTCTCTCTCTCGCTCTCTCTCCGTGAACTTCCTTCGCTCCTTTAAACCGAGAGAGGACCTGCTTAAACATAACTTCCTGGCGGTGTTACCGTTCACGACCATGCGATGCGACGTCTCCATCGCGTCACGTGGTGAGCGCGGTTACGCCCGCGGAAACAAATAATAGTGACCTCGCATTAACGTGTCGACACTCGTCACGAAAATTCGCATCTTCGCGCAAAAGTTTTCGCTGGCTGCTCCGAGAGACACCGTTAAGGGAAGGAAGTTCTCCAAGCACTGGACACATAAGGCGTTCTTCTAAAATATGGAAAATTATGCTTGTTTCTCAGATCTTTTGCTTTACATTCATTCCTTCGGATACGAATTAACCGTAGGTAAATTCATAATTTTTTACAATATTTTTTTTAATTATTTTTCACGATTTTAACCTCTTGTCGTATTTTGACGAGCCAGATACGTGATGAAGGTTTTCAACAAAGTTTAACGCGTATGAATGTTACGTGGTTTCATTTTAGATGAAATAAAATTTAATTTGTTTGTAATCAGTGTATAAGCATTGAAATAAATGTGGCCATACAAAAAATATAAATTTTCTTTTCTGTTCTACGATATTATTGTGGTTGAAGACGTTTTATCCACTATAACTGTAAAGAAAATGGTGTGGTAAGGGGTCGTTGAAGCTTTCTGTTATCAATGCATAACATTTGGATAATATTAAACACACATTCATCGACGTTTTCTTCAGATTGAATGTATGAAGTCGATGATACAATCTTCCCCCCGCGTTCCTCGTTAACTGCGACTTCCAGTTCGTGTAGAAAAAGAAAGGTTGTTATCTTGTGGACTAGTGATTATACACATTTAGAGCGTACGCTACAAAATTAATACGCTATGAATATCTCATGTATAGAGGCAAGCTATGCAGGTGCTTCCGTATAATTTACTGACTTACTATTCGCTCGGGGCTAAAGATGTCAGACTCGCATCGATAAAAGCTTAAGAGGCAGATGATAAAAGCAAACGTGACACATCGCAATGCACGGGACGCTTTCAACAAAATTTATATGGTTGGAAAATTGAATTAACGCAATTAAATCCATTCGCAATCAGGAATTAGCATAAAATACCATTGTATTCGCATTCGATTATCATTTCAAAGCCGCGCCGGGCGAAACTAGTCCTCGAGGAAATTGTTTTTAATTATTGCACTAAAATGTCACTTGGAAGTCTTCGAAATTATTATACTATCAATCCTGAAACACTAAACATTTTCCGGAGAAGTGTATTTGTATTATAATATTGTCGAATATGAAAATGATAACTTTTTTAATATTGGAATACACGATTTGAATTGTTTGATAATAGAATAATTAAATTGTATATATTTATTTATTATTTTTTCTTAAATATATTTTTTACAGTAAATATATATTATATATTTTTAAATTTTTTATATTTAAAATAATTAAATGAAATTTTGGAAAAATTGTGATCGATCGGACTAGCAGAAGATATACTAAAAGTTGTTCACAATTTCTTTTATGTGGACCTATATTAATAATTTAATATTTTTCTATCGAAAATACATATATTAATATTGAAGATGGAATTTTCAGAATGCATTTTTATGATTTTCAGAGCTTAACCTCCCATATAAAATTACTAAGTTCATTTTAAATTTCTTGAAAATTTCATTTAAAGGTTCGTAAAATTAGCGAAGTTACGGAGATGTAGTTAATCGGATTTTACAAATAATTCGTGCATATTTCAGTCGTGGCATTTTCATGAAAATGATTCTTTGACATAGCTTCAACATATGAAGGATTAAATTACAGATTAGTCTGTTAACTTCAGTAGTTTGTATTCAACGATTTTATAAAAGCAAATATAAAGAGTAGTATAATAAAATAAACCTTTACAGAGTTTTAAAATAGTGATGCATTGTTTTCAATTCGGTAAAATTATTAAGAAAATAATATGAACATTTCGATAACTCTTGCATTTAGGTAACACAGACGCACAACTTTTATTTTCTATAAAAATCCGTATAATTATAAACTAACTTGAATCTAAATATATTTTAATTTTAACAATTCGGTTGCGACTCCTCCCAAATACATAACTGATTAAATGGAAGCTACTCATCGATTTAATAATTCACTAATTACAATACTCTGTCAGTATTTATTCAACAACCGAATAAATTGAGAAGTTAATAAACAATCGTACTTCCGGAAAAGAAATGATTTCATTGCTGAATGGTTTTGCATTTACCAAGAGTTGCATCTAAAATACGATATAAACGAAGAACAGGATTACTTATGGATCAGTTAAGTTACCGGTTTCGTATAAAATACAAAGAAGTATGTTATTGGGTATGGAATAAGTATGTGTATGAGGATCACGCACAGCCGCAATATGGATATTGAAAAATAAGTATGATTATAGTGTGTTGATATTTGAATAACGGTTATCTATCGATGAAATTGATTGTGTAGCGTACGGTGGGATGATTATCACATGAAATACAAATAAGAATTGATCGAACAAAAATTCAACCGTCCCCTCGGGGAAATCGCTTGCAATAGGCGGATATATGCTGTCGAAAAATATATGTTAACACTAAACAATTTTATCGATACCTGCTTTGTATAATTTAGTAACCGCTCATTTCTGCCGTTATACATTCTATAGAGGATTGTTTTATTGCATAACCGTGATGTTATATGATTTGTGCAATAACGGGGACAATATCTCTAGAATTTTCCAAGGACAGCAACTAACCTAACGCGAACACTTATGTACTTCCAGTGGTAACATCCTTGTAGGAATTTCTACGTTGAGTATACAGGTTGTCCTGAAAATGTTGTACATCCTTGAAGGGGGTGATTCCTGAGGTCAATTAAAGTAACTTTTTCCTTTGCAAAATTGTTCTTGACTGTTTGATAAACACTAAAACTACCACGGTCAAATTCGCCGGTTTTCTGATCCATACTTATTGAAATTATAAAAACGCTTTCATACGAAAATTACTGAATTGACTTTTTTTATTTAGCCACATAGTATAATGAAAACCGTACAAAGTTTAAGTAAATTCAATTTTCTCATTTCTTGAGAAGAATTTCGCAAAAGAAAACAGTTACTTCAAATGACAATTTCATTCAATTTTTCCAATGACTTTATAGTTTCGTATTTCTTCTAGTCCGAAGTTTACTCTTAATTAATTATCTAAATACTATCTCAAGGAGAGGAACTTTTAAATAATAGCATATTAAAAAAGTAAATACATAATATTATAAATAAAAGTATTTAGTTCAGTGGAAACACCAATGTTTTCAATAAATCCTATAAAATTATTCGTATCTTTTATGAATCAATACGCCGTGAAAAATAATTACACTCTTGCAGGATCGTTAAAACAATCATTTACCTGAGAGAACCTATTAATTATAGAGTAGATCGATACAGGTGCTGTACTGTAACAATATAAAGCCAGAGACAATTTTACTTTGCGCAGCAGGGAAGTTTAAATAGTCGTCAACTTGTGACAAGTAAAACATAGTTTAGTTTAGACATTATGGCAACTTTCGTCGTCGCAGCACCGGAAGTATGAACTATCGGTCGATTTTACGATGGTATATTTCTTCTTTCAGTATTACAGTTAGTGTCTTTAAATCGATTCAGACATTTCTGTCATCTTGACTTAGCCTACTTTTAGTTCCCGAGCACCTACTGACATTTAATCTATTCCCGCATTCCGTGTTTTTACTGTGATCGTGTTGCATCCGGTAATAATCTCAATTGGTTCAATAAAATACCTCGTTCATTAACAATTACCATATTAGCATACCGCGAAAGGAAATATTTGTTTTTCTTCAATGTCATCAGAAATAAATAGTTTTTAATTACGAAATAACCTAATGCCATAGGTAACGTCGGCGTATCTAAATACTATCAGTGGGCTATAAATCTTTAAATGTTTATGGCTTATGAAAACATTTAAGAATTAACAGACTTAAAATCGCAATAAAGATTGAAAGTAATTATTTATTAGTTACTCATTAAGAAAATTCCCCATCAGTGATTGTTATACAATGGACAGATGTTACGACTGATAGTGACGTCATATCTCTTGTACAGATTTTGCAGATCTTGTAGCAATTTTATTAATCGGTCAAAATGACCAGTTCCAGATTAATTAATTTACAATTATTGAAATAATAAAAATGATTTTATAAGAATTGATTGCATAAATGTCTTTAGTGGAGCACGTATTATAAAAGGAGCCATACAAAGTCTAAATAAAATCAATCTTGTCATTTTTATAAGGAAACATGTACCAGTTACTTTTAAAGCTCGGTAGGTTTAGTATTAATGTAAGGAAGTACTTTAGCCTAGAAGTTTGGTAAACGTGGAAATTCCCTTGCAATTTTCATTAAACAATAACAAAACAGTATTTAAATTTCTAACCTTGATAAAGACGCAGCGTTTTAACAAAAATCTTTCTATTATTTGCCTTGTTTTAATAGCTACATATACTAAATGAAGAGCTGTATCATCAAGATCACGAGTTCAATTATCTCGTAAACTAAAAGTGACCGCCAGAAACTTTACAGGGGAATGTTGTTCAGAATGGTGACCTCGACAACATATTTCCAGGTCATTGAAATCGGAGAGGAACAGCAGTCGTCTAGATACTCTTTTTTCACAAATGATTAAACTTGTTTAATCGGTCCTGTAAAAAATATATGAAAAAGGTGTGCAGAAAACTGTTTCAGTGAACGGTTTCCGTAGTTTCACGTCGGAAATATCGGAAAGTTGACCTAGAATTTCTGAAACCGGTAGCTACCCCACGGGTAGCAAATGAAAATGACATGGTACAAGTATCCCGTAGTTCGTAGTGATTTAAATGACGACGAAAGAGCTCGTGAATCATTCGGACGGTCTAATTATAATATCAATAGCATATTAGATTAATTAGCGTCAGATCGTCAGGTGACAGACATGCCCGACGCCACAGCGCCATTAAGATTAATTGCCGTGTCCAGTCAGGAAGCTTGTCCATAGACCGGATACTTCTGCTAGCTGATCTTCCGACGATCGTACAACGTCTGAGAATCTCCGACGAGGCGTCCATCTTCGATCAGATAAGACCAGAACCCTTCTAGCTACAAGCCGTGTTCTGCCAGCGCGCGGCTCGGCTGTGCAACCGGAAAAATCGATTTTTCAGCTACGACTGCGATACCAATGTTTATCTCGCATTCTGAAAACGTGACTCACTCCCCTATATTATTTTTCTTATTTACATAATCCGTGTGTACCGAGTAAAATATTTGTTTATTTCTGCTGGTCGATAATAATTGTAATTCAAGCGAACACGATAGGAAAACACCAGTGATCTGCTGGCTGATCTATAGATTCAGGGTGAACGTATAGATCGTTGAGCGGTAGTAAATTCCCTTTACGGATAGTCTTATTGCTTTCTTCCTACTGTCCAGAGCTGGACGTAATAGTATTGGTTTGGCAAGAAAGTAATTTCGGTATTTTGAGGTGAGATAGAGAGTCCAATTTTTTTTATTTAAGCAATTAACTTTAATGATTAAGATATTTTCCATTTTGTTCGATGATCTTTTGCCAAAACGAATAAATAAGAAAATGTTTTATTGATTAAAGTTCATAGGTAGAATAAAAGTATTGCGTTTTTTACTTCACATTAAAATACTGAAATTACTGTCTTGCCAACCCAATATTTGGAATACAATACTTTCTGTGATTATTTCCGAAATTTTATTACCCTGATCAATTTGAAATTATTATTTATTTTATTATTACTGGAATTACTGATCTTGGCAGAAATTATTCGATAAAATAGAAAATAATCGTATTTATTATTTAAGTGTATAACTTTCAAAATGAAGTATTTTATTTAATACAGTAAATTGGTAAAATAGTATTCAAAGAGAGTTTATATGAAAAATATGGGGAATATTTGTATTCTGTCGTGAAATATCTGAATTATTTTAATTTTTCTCAATTAGTTTCAATATTATTGCGTAACATTATCTAATTTCATTTTATCAATTTCGTAATCAAATAATATACAATATGTAAGGGTTCGATAAACATTCCAATATTAACGTTATAATGCGTTATTAAATTCTCAGAAAAGTTAAACGCATTTGGTATTAATTATACGATTATACTTCTCTTGTATTGTATCATTGTTTATCGATCAAGTGTAATAAATAACATTGTTACGTATTTTCATAGCAGTTTGTCTAACGTAAACAATTTACTTAATTTCAAAGATATTGGATGCTAGTAATTAATCCACACCTCTTTCATTAAATTGGTATCAATATGGGTATAATAAATAATCCTTATTTGGTAAAGTAGAATCATTCGTACCCCGTAATAATTTATATACGCGTAATAATATAATGTAATAAAAAATCAACATACGCACATCTTGTTAAAATTTAGCTTTACGAAAAACAGAGATAAATGTTTGAAAGTACGAACAAAATGTTCTGATTAAAATGACACCAAACACGATACCATACAATCACGATTATAATTGCGTAACAGACGATTCAAGTTTCGTATTTCACATTTACGGTAGAGATACACAAATTCTCATCTTCGCTCGTTACACAAATAATTACGATCGTAATCATACAATGGTTGGTGTCAGTTTCATTAGAAAAACTAGACAAATACGACGGTAAAAGTTCCAAGAAATTAAATAAAAAATGAGAAAAGAAATACAATCATTTGCTGCGCTTGTGCGATTGTCACCGATACTCGACTGGCTCGATCATCGAGCGTTACCGTTTCACTGGATCCATCCACACAGTGAATTCATCTACAGAACCATCTACAGTTACCGTAGAGATTTTTCCGAAAATAATGTAACCGTAGCAATTTTAACAGACATGCATTTCAAGGTGTCCAGTCACTGGACAGACCACCTAATTAGCGGGTCTAATAAACTTGAAAAAAAAAAATTTTTTTTAAAATACCACGTTTTTAACAACGAACAAAAAGTACAAAATAATGTTTCCTAGTTCCATACAGATTCCCAACACTGTACTGATAGTCCTAAAACTTTGTAATTGTGAATTATTGAATAGCTGTGAAAATACTTGTAAGATTTAAAACGAAAAACGTGGGGCGCATGCAATAGATAATTGATGCATAAATAGTTCACCTAAATCACTAAAAAATTTATTTCTCCGCAAATGATATGGACTTTTGCGTGAGTTTTCTCAACGGCAGCTACTCTCTACACTCCTTACTATTATCTTGCGCCCCACGTTTTTCGTTTTAAATCTTACAAGTATTTTCACAGCTATTCAACAATTCACAATTAGAAATTTTTGGGACTATCAGTACAGTGTTGGGAATCTGTATGGAACTAGGAAACATTATTTTGTACTTTTTAGTTCGTTTTTAAAAACGTGGTATTTTTTAAAAATTTATTTTTATTTACATAATTATTTTCTGCTTTCTAGTCTTATGTATGTGAAAGTTTTCAATCGATTTTTAACATTTTTACCACGTTATGAAATTATAACAGAGACATGTACTAAATTCGGACAGTATTGCGACCGCGACATATCGAAAACAAATGCAAACAGTAACGGCGGTGTAACGATTCTTTCACTTGGTAAAAGAAGCGATGATGTACTTACAACGAATCGTCGCGTGGCGACGTACATACTACCATATACTGAGCTCCGTCGGGGCGAAGTGGGTCCGTGGAGTGGGGACGAGTCAAAGTGCGCACGCATAGTAAAGTAGAGAACGTTGTCGCGCGGAGTGGGGATCGCTGAACGCGATCACTTAGGTTTCACGGGGAGGTGAAGAGGAAAAATATTTAATCGTTATTACTCCGAAACGGATAGACTTTAAAAAAAATTTTTTTTTAATAATGCATTATCATCCAGTTCCGAGCCATATGCCCGATTTCAAGTCTGTAGCTCATCAGGAAGTTAGTTTAAAATTAATTGCAAAATTTGCCACCGAACAAACACAAACAAGAAAGCGAGCTAATAAAAACGTGGTAATTTAGTAAACCTCGCGCACCAGTCGAGCAAAGAGGTAACGGTGACCGGTGTGTTGCGACGAGGATGATAAAGGTTAATGAAATATTCGCTGCACCGCATTTCCCTGTAGATGTTCTGCTGACGTACCTCTTGAGAGAAAGAGAAAGAGAAAGAGAGTCCACCCGGAAACTTGCGGGTCCGGCGACGTGGCCGAAGGTCACCGACGTTTACGAACAAATTCATTTGCGCTATCCCGCAAATGTCGTCGAAAAGATACACTCTCGGCTGACCTCGGTACGGGCTACCGTCGGACGCTGTCGTTTACCAACGAGAAATTTATGGAATTTACGGACAACGCGGAGGCTCCTTTTACGAGCGACAACGTTACGCCGTGCGATGCCGTGCCGTCCCCCGTGTACGAAAGTGCGCGCGCTCGTTATCACGGTTCCCCTCGATAGCACCGTCTTAATGGCCCCCACGGATTACGTACTGCGTATATGTACGTTCGACAAGAAACTTTCTCGGGTTTGTCTTGCCTCCACTTCCAACGCCGCGGGTTCCCCGCGGAAAACGTCAGAAGTGCCAATGAAAAGCGGACAGTTCTCTCGCAACGTTTCACTTCTAATCAGACCTCGAAACACGCTCGCGAAGCATAATTGTTTGCCTACACAAAAACATTTAGGCTACTTGTCACTACTACCCTATTAATGCGCTTTCATATTCTTTTTAGCCCTCGTACGTTACTCAGAGTGAAAATTCACCCATTCAAATATTTTCACATACTGTAAAATTATTCATCCTTTTAGGTCTACATTGAGAGATGTATTTCTTTAAAATGCGACGCTATAAATGAAACACGATGTATTGATTTAATCCTTTGCACTCGGAGTTATTTTAACTCGAAAATTAAACGTTCAAAATTAAACGTTAAATTTGATAAATATGAAATTGATATAATACCTCATACAATATTTAAATGTGTAGTAATTGGTTAGATACCGACATATCTGATAGTGTAAACAATTATTTAAATAATAGTACAGCATTTTTTAGTGGCGCCTCAGAGGCGCCACTCGAGTGCTAAGGGTTAATTCATTGTCCTACGATTTATTTTACGGTTTCAGTGATTACAACTTTTTTTGTAGTTCGTTGTTTCCGAAAAAAGGAGAAAATTTATATCTATTGTATGCCTACATGTTCAATAATAATTATACATTAACAAAATCAAAATAGAATTTCATCTTGGTTTAAAGGAAATTAATAACTGTACATATTTGTTAGAACCTGTGCAAAATCTTCATAACGAGTCTAACACGATGTTGTAAGGCAAGGGGTTAACGTGTAAAATAAAAATGGGTGAATTGTTATACTAGTATCCTTTCATGCAACTATTTTTGAGAAACGTATGAAGGTTAATTAAAAGTACTGAATCGCTTACGGCGATTAACGGCGAAGTTATCAGTTTAGAAAGTAATTGTTTACCTCCTCGAAGAATTTACGGTACTTTTTACTACCAACGAAAATTATTAACCCCTTACTGTTCCATTTTCTTTACAGTTACAGTGATTAAAATTCGTCTTTATACAAAAAATGTCGTAGAAGGAAAATAAGTAAAGTAAAAGAAAATGTATACTTCTTGTATGGCTACATTTAGTTTAATGCTTAAATATTGATTACAAACAAATCAAATTTCATTTCATCTAAAATGAAACGCGTAACATTAATATTTGTTAGATTTTGTTAGAAACTTCATCACGAGTCTGGCTCGTCAAAATACGGCAAAGGGTTAATGTACTTTCATATTTACATAAATAAAATCAGTAGAGGAACTATTCTTTTCAATTGAATTAAAGTATTACCGTATACAGGGTGTCCCATTTAAATCGACCCAGTCGAACATCAGAGGTGCTTTTGCGCTTAATACCAAGAAATAATAAATTATGTTACTATTTGTTGTGAATTAGAGACTGACACAATCATACATACGTATTCGCCGTAACCTCGAAGATTCAGGAATCGTTCAATGGGTTATCTTGTAAGTCCCTAACTTTGTTCGCCATTAGGGAGCACCCTAACCTGTTCTCGTTGCACAGTGAGCACCTACCGAAACTCAAATGCAGAACAGGAATGGATTGCTGCTTAATTAGCAACTGTTCCAATTCTCGAAATTCTAATGCGATAACTCTCCGAGTTTTCTTCTTCTGTTTCAATCAGGGTTTGAAAATCTAGCTATTCTAATCAGTGTAACTGATATTAACATTTCACTCTGTCTAGAAATGCTGTCTTATTCGAACTGAATGTTTGATTACTTCTCAGAGAGTATAATAATATACCATAATTCGATCAAATCTATGGGAAGAACGAACTGTAATCTGATTAGAAGATTCATTTAACCTCACCATCCTTGTCTGATCGATCGACTGCAAATCTCTTCGCGAAATAAAAGTATTGTACAGAGTGCCGCAAAATTGACTTTGACATTGAATTTCAAGATATATAGACAATAGATATTAGAAACACATAACATGATAATAGAGGTTTTTTCATACGTGAGAAATTTCGGAAAAATATCTTTAAACAAAAAAATGAAAATTAACTTTTACACAAGCCTCCAGTGGCACGAATCAACGTGTTCGAAAGTGGAAATTACACGAACGTGAACAGCCAATTACCCTGGACCGCCATAATTTAAAACCTGAAAATGGAGGTTCTTTCCCGGCGGGCCGAACGTTCCACGCAGATATTACGAATTTCAACGAGAATTTCATCAATCACGGTGAAATTCGAATTTAAATGTGGCGCGAGCGCGAGAGGCAGAAACGTCGCAGGAAATTAGCGCCGGGCTAGTTGTAACGCGCAGCTGCTCGAAATCTCTATTGATTCATTAGCATTGTTAATGCTAATCCATTGTTGGCGACGAGGTGCGCGACGAAGACCCGATGCAACAATTCGTCCATTTCTAAAGGTGTCTATATTTACCGGAGCGGCGCGGCGTCCCCGAAACATTGTGTTACATGCAGTGGCCTTATTAAAGAATACAGCGCGTGGGCGGGACACGAGGCGTGCAATTTTTTTGCCGAGCGATTCAACTGTGAATCTCGCTAATTGGACGTCCTCGGTAATTTATACGATCGCGGTAGGCAACAGGGACGCGGTATGTGACGTTTCGTTCCGTCGCGTCGCGTTGCATCGAGGCTTTGTACGCGTACCAGTAATCGGAGATTCCTTTACAGCCATGAACCACGCTTAAAATCGAAGATATATTTCATTCTAGTCGTCTTCACGTGCTCCTTCACCGTTTCGTTACTCTGTCCCCCAGACGCACAGTGGTCCAAAAGACCGATTTAGGAGTGCAAAAGTCTAAACGCTTCTAATAATCGATAATTCTGTGTTACATGTATTCTATACACATTAAGTAACTATAAAGAAGGCTAATGGAGTTCCGGAAGTTTATTAAAATATTTTTTTTTCTTAAAATAGAGCAGAGGAAGCAACGTATTTCAATTTATCATGCCAGTTTTAATTTGCAATGACAGAACAGAGAAGCTTGTACCTAATTTTTTGCTTTTACAAAAGTATAATTTTCAGAAATGAAATTTACAACAAAAACAATAATAATACAAATAAAGAACACAATAATAATAACAATAAAAACAAAACAAATTTACATCTTGCTACAAGCATTATAATTATTACTAAAACAATTATTACCTAAGTTTATAATTATTACTAAAACAATTATTACCTAAGTTTATAATTATTATAATTATTACTGATTATTACTAAAAATTTTTTCTATTTCGCTTTCTTCATCTGAATTGCTGTTGGCATCATCCAAATTACTATCTTTATTATCCCAATTGCTATCTTCATCTTTCGAATTATTGTCGTTATCATCCGAATCACTATCGCTATCATCCAAATTATCCTCATATAATAAAAGGGTTTTCATCTCACTTTCAAATACTCTTTCTTTGTGTGTCCGTAAATAGAGTGTGATATTGTATATGCACGTCCCACGCGCACTCGTCATCAAACTGTTCCAGAAAAAGTAAAATAACTTGCTAATCTGCACGATTCTGCAAATAAATTTGATGAGACCATAAACTACACATTCCATTCGTAATACTCATGCAAAAATTAAAGCGAATACGGGCGGATATCGTTAGGATTTCTTACAACAAACTTAAGAAATAAATTGCTTAATACTTCCTTGAGAAACATTGTTTAAACATTTCCGAAAAATTGTTTCATTTTGTTTTCGTATCTTCCTAATGCTTCTGAACACACCTATTATGATTAGAATCAATATTAACCTTCTAAACAGTAAATTATAAGTGAAAAGGATGTCCTTTATTTCGATGCTATTTGTCATGCTGCTACTTTCAACGTTTGCCACGCTTAACAATAATTGATTCGAGAAGTGAGAAGTAAAATCGTCGATTTTATCTTCTACGCGCATGTATATTGATGTAAGAAATAATATAAAATGCCTACCCATGTTTGGTTTTTCGACTTTTGCACTCCTAAATCGGTCTTTTGGACCACTGTGAGACGGTGTCGCTTCTCTCTCTATGGGCACCGTTATGAAACGTCTTCGCTATGCTTTCTTTCCACTGCTCATTTATTAAACGCGCTGCGAATCACTTTCGAATACCAACTTTAGAGAGGTGAGCAATAACCAGAGTCGCCAGATAAAGGGAATTTACTCGAACTCGGGGAAAAGGTTACTCTCTCACTCTCTGTCGGGTTCCATGGAATGACAATAACCGACACAAATTTCCCCGGCACCGTTTTCACCGACAACGTTTCAACAATAACTTTGCCCGACAACGCCTTTAAACGAAAACGACTTTGATAGACAATGAATTTGACCGACAACCAGTGCCGGAACTAGGGCGTGGCGAAGGTGGCACCTGCCACGGGCGCAACGGTCGTAGGGGCGCAACGAATGTTTAAGAATATGAATTTGCATTAGAAATTGAGAGTTTCAAATTCCAAGCCACGACATTAATGAACGACCTCAAGGACAAGGGTATGAACCATTTCCAAGTATTGGAGAAAATACGAATTATCCATAATAAAAGGTTAATTCTTCTCGATCGCAAATTTAGATAATTAAAATTTTAAATGTACACAACATGTAAGTTTTTGTGGTTTCCGTTTATTTTACAAGCTCTTACATTGTTATTCATTCAAAATATTTTTCAGACGCAATAATGATTCTTTGAAAAAGATCCACATCGGGATCGAAACGTTAGAAACATGTAATAATTGTACATTTGTTTGTTTTTCTGAAAATGATCGAACCTGGCGCCGATAACATTTAAAATTTTAATTATACGAATTATCGCTTGAAAATGTATATCCTAACATAGTCACAGCTTTGAGAATATTACATCCGAACGTTCCTTCAGCAAGCTGAAGCTTATTAAATCATATCTGCGCTCCTCTTTAGGTCAAAAACATTTGGCGAATATATCTATTTTTTTTTATTGAGAAAGAAATAGCAACCCGCCTCGATTACGATGAAATAATCAACCTATTTGCGGAAGCGAAGTCTAGAAAAGTTTTGATATGAATAATCTATTACCAAAAATTTTGTAAAGGCTCATACATTTATACGTATGTTTCATTCATTTGTAATAATTATACGATATGGAAAAATATGTGAGATCAATATATTTTCCCATTATACTACATAGATGGTAGGGGCGCATGCCAGGTTGTGCCACAGGCGCCGAAGCGGTTAGTTCCGGCTCTGCCGACAACGATTTTGGATAGGGCGTTATATATATTTTCTTGCGATCGATGCAGCAAATTGTTATTTTGTATAAAGATCCGGAGTTTATTAATTAGACGTGTAAAAAAATTCATTGATGTGTGATTTAACTACTGTATACAACGATTGGGAACGGTTTGAAAACGAGGAACGCATAAATAGGGTCATCTCGCGTTACGTGAGAGATTCGAAGTGCAATCTTTTCTGCTGGGATCATTCATGATCCAATATTCTATCTTTTACGTGTCCCGCGATGCGCGACCACGCTCCTGGAAAAAAGAAGTAGCCGCCTTTCATGGCGGTAATAGTGACGTGCTGTAAGCAATGTAAAGTAGGGTTCATACGCGTGTAGCGTAACTTCGTTGCGAACAAAAACGTTTCTCTAAACGGAATCTTGTAATTGCATTGGCAGCTTCGTCGGCGCGATGAGTTTCACAGCGGTACCATAGTTGGCCGGTATTTTGTTATCCACCAAAGGATGCTACTACGCGTTTGATCGACCAAACTATGATAGGGCATGCGATAGTTGCCTACCACAGTAATTTAATATGTCTATAATATTGCAAAATTGAGAAATAATCTTCTGAGAAAGCCGAAATGTGGGACAATAAACATCCAGGCTAATGTAAGAAACATTACAAACAAAATAATAAACATTAACGTGAAATAGTATGCAAAATAAAATTAACCCCCTTGTTAATTACTGGGTATCTACTTTTAATTTGTCTTCAACACTAGGTTTACGGAGGTTTAGAAATAACTATCCCATATTATTTTAGAAACATAAGAAGAATGTGTTTATCCAAGTTTTTAGCCATTTCTCCGATGGTATATACCCTAAGAAATAATTTTGGTAAATAATTCCTCAGGTAAGCATCTTTACAATCTTAATGATTCTTTAAATCATTCTTTAAATGACTCTCGAAATCATTTTGACGGGTCCCGTAAACATAGTGTTAAAATATTATCGATCAATGACAAATTGCTGTAGATTTTTCACTTTCCTGAATAAGTACAAATTGATTTACATTTCAGACATAAAAATATATACTAAAATCACAGTGTGTGACGACTACAGTTTTATTGATCGTCGTAGAAAATCTGGGCTATTATTGAGAGAGTACGAAAAATATAGGATGTTCCAAAAAAGTTGTATATCCTTAGAAAGGGTGATTCGTAAGGTAATTAATAATTTCCACTTTGATACTTTAAAATACTTGATAAAAATACCAAGAATTCAGTAGACAGCTAGGCGTTCGTAAAAGAATTGAAATAGTTCTAAGAATTTGATCACCCGCTGTAGACAAAACATTTGAGAGGAGTGCGCTCTGTTTAATTTCGAGAAGCATAAAGCGGCGATTTAGCTGGAGAAACAGTCGCAGAAACGTGACTGTCTCTTGTGCTGTGATTTAAGCACTGCTCGGGCACAATATAAAGCGTAGTTATTGTTCGATGAAAAGAATAAATTGCATTGTAAGTTGAAAACAGGCATAGCCGCCGCGTGTTTATTCGTCGGCGTATTTGCTGGAAGAAAATCACTGCAAATACACGGGGAACACGGAAAGCAACGATATCGAATGATGTACGGGCCCGAAACAAGACCAGGCGTGCGCACGAACCGTACCTTTGAAGTTTTCAGTTTCACGGTCGACCGATAATAAATAGAAGTATCCACAAATCCATTCCCCACGATCTAACATATTGTTACAATCTCAGGAATCTCTAGGACGTTCGTTATCGAGTAACAATAGATACTACGTTGTCTGTCCCCTCCGGAACCGGAAGATTTTTAACATGCCGGTTCTTCGCTTTAAAACTCCTACACCGGGTGGTCCACCGAGATTATGATCGCTTAATCTCGGCACGGTGCAACGCGACATACCGATAAATATTTCCTAACTTATCTCCAGTATTAAATACAAAATATCATACATCAATGATATTATCGTAGAGATTTTAGACGATTTTCGTTGTAGATAAATTTTTATCTCCTCACATTCTCTTAAACTGTTCATTGTTCGAGAGTGAAACCACCCGTTTTTGACATAAACGATTGAAAGTCAACAAAAAAGTGTTCCCCGACTACAAACATTTTAACAACCACTGTTCTAAAAAAAAGAAAACAAATTCAAGTCGTACGATCCAATATTAAAAAGTGGTCCTTTAACCCTTTGCGTTCGGAGCTATTTTAACTCGAAAATTAAACGTTTCTTCTGACCTACAATATTTCCATTCTCTATGATTTTTTAAATTTGATAAATATGAAATTGATATAATACCTCATACAATACTTAAATGTGTAGTAATTGGTTAGATACTGACATATCTGATAGTGTAAACAATTATTTAAATAATAGTACATCAATTTTTAGTGGCGCTGCAGAGGCGCCACTCGACCGCTAAGGGTTAAAAGTGTCCGAATATCGTTATGATTCACTGTAAATAATGCAACATCTTGACGACGAGTGCCGCATACCATCAGGAAAAGTAAAAGTGAGCATTCTAGGAATACTACTAATGCATCACACATCGTTTGCTGGCGAGAAACGGTGCGGCGTGCTCAGAATTTCGCCAATTTTTCCGGATTTCCGAGCCACCGCACACTGTTCGTACCAGAAAACACTATAGAGAAAGAGAGAGAGAGAGCGAGAAAGATATATGAATGGATTGTAAAACCCTTCGCGCCTCGTTCACCAGTTAAACCGTCCATCATAGAAGAATGATCTGGGAATGCTGTGAAACGAAATGGTGGAAAGGAACCAGGACATCTTTCTCGGTCTGCTCGTCTGAGCGTGTCGTTTTTTCCGGCACACATACCTATCTCTCTTTCTCTTTCTCTCACGGCGCATACTCCCGTTCGCGGCAGATGCGCCCAGCTGAATGCGACTCTATTACCTTTGTACATACGTGGTTGGCTAGCGTACAACAGGGCAACGTTTGTTTCACCCACTAATTGCTGACGAGCGTTTGGCGTAACGGGAGCACGTTCTCGTGTCCCAGAAACCGAAGCCGCCGCGGCGAGCGTGTATGTACGTAGACGACAACGACGTCGCCGCCTCCGCCTAAGACGAAAACACGTTCGCGATTCCTGTCGGTACGGCTTCTTCGCGGCTTCCTTTTCCCTCCTCTTCCGGCTCGTGCTCGTTTTTCTCTCATTATTCTGTCGGGGACCTTCTTCTTCTCTCGCTCTCTTTCTCTCTCTTTCTCTCTACCCACACGCGACAGAGGAAGCCAAGAGAAAAGAGAAGAGAGCGGCGGCGGCGGCTGCACCGTTGCTAACGTTAATGCACGGTATAACAGTATTTATTACCGTCTCTCTATCGCTTCCACCATAAATACATACGTACAATGCGTCGTTAAGCGATCGCTCAGCCCCGGAAATAGACCGTGACCGAGTGGCGAACCAGAGACAATCCCCGGAAGACCGCTCAGACGGCCACCGGAAGGTTAACCAGAGGTGGTAGGGAATAACCGTGCTAAGGCTATATGTACCACCAGCCCGCTTCTTTTCGCCATTGACTGCGATTGGATAGAGTGGGACTGAAACTCCGGTGAGAAGTCCCGAGTTCAATATCTTTGTTTGTTTCTTGCCGATTAACACTGAACCTACCACCTCCCGGTCACAATGACCGGTTCCAGATTTTTTACTTTATAATTGTGGAAATGATGAAAATGATTTCATGAGAAATGATTGTATAGGTAACTTTGGTAGAGCACGTGTTACAATAGGAGCTGCGCAAAGTCAAAATAAAATCAAGCTTGTCATTTTTATAAGGGAACGTGTAACAGTTACTTTTAAGGTTGGTAGGTTTAGTGTTGAAGTTTGTCACGTACCCTAAGCATAGTTTTTTACACATTCGAACGAGTGTCTGGAAGAAAAGCTTGTGTCAGTTTTATAAAATTTTATAGGAGTGCAATTAGGAATTGATTTTGTTTTAACGTTTAATGAAACAGACCGTAAAACAAGTCTTCCAGTTTGCAATCTTCAATTTTTATTATTCCATTCACATTAGAATTCGAAATTACGCTTCTATAAAATTTAAAAAATCTGACATAGGCTCTTCTTCCAGACACCCATTTACTTGTGCTTTTCCACGCAACAAAGTAAAAAGAATCTAGGATGTATACGATTGGACCTTTAGCAATCTGCATATAAGGTGGGCCAATAGATATTACCACCTTGATCTACGTCACTATTAAAATAGTAAATAACGCACAAATATTAAATACCAAAGTTCGAAAGTTATCTACATATGTTTTGGTTCCGCACACAAGGGTGAAATGATTGTTTGGACACATTATAATTTATGTGAACAGGCATCCAATGTGAATAGAATAACAATAAAATTAGGATCTTCTGGTGTTCATGTTAGAAAGATTGCGTGTAATAATTAGAATACAGATGTTAATACACTATACAATTTCGTACGTAATTTAATAATTCTGGTATTTTTCAAAAACTTTTAGAAGCCACAAAAAATAATTTATACAAACGAATACTAGATGCTGCATTAATATAGGAGATACTTGATGATTTATTTGGACCGTTGCCAAAGTGTAGAATTGATAGACGTCATGTTTATACCGACTTGAAGACATGTTGCCTGTCGTAAGGTACAAATTGATGTTAATGATCTACGTTGATTAATCTTATACATGATGAATATATTCATGATATAAAATGTCTAAGTTATGGTGTACATAATAATTACTTAAAAAGTGTACAAGAGAATGCACTAATTGATATTATTATTCATTATGGAAATATATGATGAAAACAATATCAGAACAAACTCATTTATGACCGTAAGTAATTATTCACTCTAAAATTGCAATTATAAAGCCCCATTACATCTAATTTAGGATCCACAATGAATTCTGATAATTGCAGTGAATTTTGATAGACGTTGATTGTAATTCAATAAATTAATGGATATTATTGACCTATTTTAAAATGTGGCTGCACCAAAATTTCATGCTGGACGATTACGAAACAATAGATCTTTTATAGTGCATTTTACACTTTTTAAACATTTCACCGCAAGTTTTTTATACTTTCAGAAACAAAAAAAATTGTTCACTTAAAAAAATCTACCACGCCTTCATATTTGACGATAGAGGTTTAATTAATTTACAAAAATATACAATAAATTTGTCTTCGTGTACGAATGAGGCACATCGAAAAATAATTGTGCATAGAAGAAAGTAACTTCAAGAACAAGATTTATTCGAAAATTATTTTTGTAGTCTTATAAATATGTGAACAAAATTGAATTCGTGTGTAACATTTCTTTTTACGTCTTCTGCATTCTTGAGATATTTTTGCAGAACGAAAATTCTGCATTTCCTTCAACGGGTGAATTCATCCCTTAAAACCATATTATAACCCAAATGAAAAGTACATTAGTACATTTGCGCACAAAGTTTTCCAATTTTCTTAATAAACTTAATAACCTCACGCCTTTTGATAAACTCTTAACTTTCCGTAACTGTGCTATAGAAGAACCAAAAACCAAAGTAAAACATTAATGTAATGAAAATTAATTAACACTTCAACGTCAAACTTCTTACTAAAGCTTTAACTTTCCTTGCCAGCGTTTTACAAAGTGTAAAAACATTTTATAGAAATAGCAGTCAGGAAGGTGAACAACAACTTGTAAATACAATAGGGCGTCAATTATCCAAACTAATTGAAACTGAGATGATTAGGAGAATCGAACAGTTTTAACCCCTTGCCTTACAATAGCTTGTCTGACACGTGATAAAGATTCTGAACACATTCTGATAAAAATATATATTAACAATTTCCTTTGAACCGAAATAAAATTCTATTTTGATTTTCCTTAATATACAGCTATTGGAGAACATATAGGCATACAATGTATATCAATATTCTCTTTTTTTTTTTAGAAAGTTACGAGGTACAAAAAAAGGTTCTGGTCACTAAAATCGTCAAAGAAATCGTAAGGCAAGGGGTTAAAAATTAAAATTACTCTATCAAGAATGTTTTACGTCACATGACCAATCAGGTGGCTGAGATGGTAACTTTTTCCCCTCGGTTCACTCCGTGGACAGGTGACACTATCAATGACTGTACTCGAACTTTATCGTTATAAAATACGTTCAGCTGTTGAATAATGAATGCCCATTGCACATTAATGAATATGAAGGATTCGGTAAGAAGTTCCGGTACCACAGGAAGCTTGTACAATGAAGTAAATTAACTTCGTCGGAAATTATGCGAGACACGTTTCGAAGGTAGTACGATTTCAAAGTAGTCCGTCTAACTAACGCGTCTATGCGGTACGTTAGCCTGTATGCAAGTAGATTGTATCCAAGTTTCGTACTTCGTTACCAACTTCCACGCTCGTCTTTCCTATAGTCGCTACGGCTTTGTTTTCAGTTAACTTGCGGACTAACCGGCGAAACTTTATGCCATGTTACACTTAAGTGGCTGCTGACGCGTTGTAAACTTCTGGTTCTGCGGCTATTTCCGGCCGTTTCAATTAAAATTACAGATTCCCATTATCGAGAAAAATCAACAATTGACGTCACCAACGATGGGGTTAGATGACACATTTGCATCGTGTAATTTCATATAATAAAAGATTATTGGAAAACAGTAATATCAATGCGTGTAATGGAAATCTCAAGCATTTTGCAAGTTTCATTATAAGCAGATAGATGGAAACGATTCGAATATTTGATAATAATTTCATTTTTTTATATATACATTTACAAAAATCTTTTAAAAATGTGAAATAAAAATTTTTTTAATTTAAATGATTCGTATAATTCGATATTAAAAGTGTCGATTCTTTTTCCTGTAGTAATTTCACTTATTTTGCGGTTGTGTGATGCTTCAACTTCTTTGTTAAGTAATTATAATAACGCACACTACTGTAGATTATAAAATGAACGCGTTCACTGGTATCGCTTTTGAGCGACGTGTATAATATTCTATTAAGAGGAATATTGTCCCTGCGTAATATCAAAAAGTGGGGACGAAGGAATCTTATTAACTTTCTGAACGACACGTTAAATAACGGCGCGCGTATAAGTAATTGGTTCCTTTTGCGCGGAATTTATAATGGCGGTCGTCGCGAAAATATGTCATGCTGCCGGCAGCGAGCTTGTTAATATATTGAGTGAGCTGAGAAGTTTTCTCGTTTTCCTATTTCCTATGAAACAAAAATGAATATTTCGAACGAGGACGGAAAATTGTCGAGCAAAATGTGAAACATTTCTCATCTGAGACTGTATCTGACATAGAAGGAATATTTCAAAGCTTATTAATTGCTGTAATTACTTCATATAACAAATACAGTTAGATGAGAGAACCGATTCTCTAATCGTTCATGCACAGCGACTTATCGCTATGATGGTTATCATTAGACTGCAGAACTTCATAATAATAAATCTCCTCGAGCTCTCTTTTCAAAGTTATCGAAGATTTCTTTGAATGAGATTACGTATTTTCATTACAACACTCTTATAGCTTACAGAAAAAACAAACAAATTCAACAATGCGTAATATATTGACCTTCAACGAGTTATGATGACAACGAATTGCAACCGGCTATTAACGTCAACTTTTTTAATGACTAGGAGCTATAGAAAAAATAAAAATTGTCCACCTGAGTTGCAACAAACTGGAGCGAAAGAAAAAACTATTTTTAATCTTGATGTGTTCAATAGATTGAAAATACCATAACGATACGTTAAAATCCTGCTGATGTTTTTCCTGGTTTAAACGACACCAGTTCATGTTCGTCACGAATGCATAAAATCGGTGTGCTAATAACCAGCGCGCAAATGCAACTGCGTATGCAGATCTGGCATGAGAACTTTGTCGTAATTTGTATCACAGTTGAAAATATCGTCTCTTTATTGCCTTGTTTATGTGTGTTTCCAGTTTCATTCGTATCGGATCCATTCGATCTTGGATCGCGCAATAAAGCGTAACGACGCCGCGTAGTCTCCGAGATTAAACCGTGCCATTGTCAAGCGATCCAAGCGTGGTTTGTCATGCAAATTCGGCCCTCTTTACCGAGAAATCGGTTTTCCCAGAAAAATTCGTTGACCGTGGAATATATACTCTTCCCCCTCCCTTTCCTGCATCCCCTTCCACAACCTTTTCTTTTGATCCAGGAGGCGAAATTCCACGGTTCGGTGCCCGCGATTCGCCAACTTTCACGATTTACAAAACATTCCGTGTTCCTGGGAACAGTGGAATAGTGATCGCGGCGGTACAGTCAGCTTCCTTTACCATTTCTCCCGACTTTCCTCTCGGTATTACTCGTTTAATGGTCCGATTATATCCTCCGGTTCAACGAATATTCCGAACAGAAATATGAAGACCTTCACCGATTCCATGAATATTCTCTTCTTTCGAAAACTTTAGCAAAAGGGTCCGGCATTTAAGTCCTCCTTTTCATCTACAGTTACTCTGTTACTGTATTAGTTCGGGAAAAATTTGTACTCCCATCTTCTTTTCACGTTCTTTTTAAATTCATGGCTCTAGTATATTATTCCATTCGTCTGTAATATTTACGTAGATAGTTCGTCATTTCTTAATTCAGGTTTATCGAATTAATTCGCCAGAAACTGGGATAATTGAATTGCAATGTTGTTCTTCCGAGTCAAAATAGATTCCCCGGACTCAGGAGGGTTAAACGTTGTCTGCGCTTCTGTTATAGAACAATTTTTAACGCGTTCGGCTTTTTTATATTAATTTGTAGCCAGGCTCGGAAATTCATTTTTATTATATCACATATTTGAATACAGCAGCATCCACTGTATGATCAATTTGAACTCTCTAATTTTGGTTCTATAATATTTATTAGATTACTTTGAATTTACAGGAATTTTTCGGTTAATTTTGCGATATTCAACAGTCTGAAATCATTTATTTTTATCACACACGTTACAAAGAAACTTGTTCTAAGAAAAACATTTTTTAAAGATGTCCCTAAAGATAAGATTATCTCCTCGAACAAGATGTACAAGTTTAAACAGAATTATTTTTAAACGAATAACGCGCGCAAAATAATCCTTTTCAGCTATTATTTATATTTAATGCTGCTTTAACTCCTCGTTTCTATCGAAATATTCATGACATAAGTAGCTACGGTTACGTTCGGCACCTCTTTTTATTTATTAATAAAGCACAGAATTATATTCAATCGCTTGATTAATTTCTGACTGCAAACGGCCTCTTTTCAATCACAGTTATGTACATTTATAACGAGTCAAAATTGAATCGTTAACATTAGAACTACTTTATATTTGTAATCGAACTTATCTACGTTACAAACCAATAAAAGAACATGTCGGCAACATTCGTTTTTATTCAATTCGACACTTCATAGTTCTCGATTTGAAATAAGAGAGGCATTTAACCAGATTAAAAAATCTGAAACACGTCTAGAAGGGGAGAAATGAAACTGCAAAATTCTATAAGGAGCAAACACACGAAAAATTGTTACAGCTTAATAAAGGAGCAGGGAAAAATTCGACTCGAAATAAATGGAGAATTTAACCAAAGTAAAAAAACTTGAAGACGCACATAAAAGACGAAAAACGAGACGGTAAAACAGCAATGAAACGCATACGTAATAAATATTTGAAGATAAAATTGTGCTAGAAACACGAGCGACAAGTCTCGCGCAGCAAGTCCCTGTTTTATATTCTGTGCGATACGATTCGTTTCCACAGAAGTGGATCTAATTGTATCTTTGAATCGGAGCTGGTGTATACCTGGAATTCCGCATCGAGCACTTTCTTCGCCTATGGTCACGATTTAGTGGCTGGACTATCTCGTGTCAGTGTCCGAGGATGTGTGCCGACTTCTGATAGGGAAGTAACGCGTGTTATTGCGTTTCTCACTTAGACAGTGGTTGGAAAAGACGCGCGAGTGTCTCGGTGGAAGGTTTCCCCTATCTCACGCTAATTAAGGCATAGAATACGTTGATGCTGATAGAGCGAGCTATTAAACTGATAATAGCCGAGCCACGTCGATGGACTTCTAACGAACACTTTAGAGCGGTTACGAGTTAATAATTTACGCTGGATTATACACGGATTATTTCTAGGCCGCTTCCGCGAGCGAGCCACCGGAGCACAGTAGTCTAAACGGATCTGCTAGCTGGACAAAACCTTAAATTAAAATCAATTGCAAGATTTTTACCGAACAGACAAACAGACAATCAAGCAAACGGAAGAATAAACAGACAAACAGACAGACAAGAAAGTGAGCTAATAAAAATGTGGTAAAATGGTAATGCCATTAATATAAATAATTTATATTGAAATTAGAAAATACCTGATTGCATTGCACAAATCCAAAAATAGATAAAATCCGATAAAAAGAAAAATATTGGGATATCTGGATTCGGTGGAATTCGAAATGGCACTGTTGTTCCTGAAAAGACCCCTGAATTTCTGATTTTACACAACAAGCTGCGCAATAGGAATTTTTGCGCAATATGCTTGATCGCGAATGGGCCCCTTAACCCTTTGGTTACACTGGACGAGATATCTCGCGCCCCGATACGTGGAAATATTTATGAAAGAAATTATTGGACTATGTTCCAAAGTGTGGTTTGTGAAATTTTCGAGAAATTTTCAGTTGTGAATAAGAAATGTTTAAAATCTATTAAATAGTCGCATCAATATTCATTTTTTGAATAACTAAACAGGCGGATCTTTATGCAAACAAAGAAATGTTTGCATGGATTTCAAGACACAGGAGCCAGATAAAAATTGTATTCTTCTTTTAACTTTCCTATTAAGGTGAAACTAATGCATTGCTGTCTTTGAATATTTTTAACATGACCAAGGATTTAAATTGTATGTTCCTAGCAGTCTATTAATAGAACTAAAGGGCTTGTGGAGAGTCGCCAGACCAGGGGAACTGAGGGGAATACAGTTACCCTCTCTCTGTCATTACTGTCACGTGACGTGTGGGGCTGAATCGTGGGGATGCGCAGAATTATATGAAATTGGGATTTGAAATTGATGTTGCTTAGGGGCTACAAAATTCTTTTCTTCTAACATTGATATTAAAGCACTGAAGCAAATGTTGTAGTAAATATAAATTCTCCTTGCCTGTTACGAAATTATTAAGGATAACCGTAACTCTAAAAAAACGTGGTACAAATGAATATAATGATTGAGCATAGCTCCTCATTGATATTCCCCATAATGCCGGGTATCTGTCTTATTTCTCTTCATATATTTCCTATTACCGACTTGATGTGAAGTTTCTAGGTGAATCTTAAGTCGAAGTCAGCCGTGGACAACAAGCATTCTTTGCCTTGGAAGCGCTTTGAATTGCTCCCGCGGGGCAAAAGACGTCCGAGAAAAAAGAGACTCTCGATCTTTCGAGTTCGACAGCGACAAAAGACTCTCTTGCTTACTCTGTTTAGTATGCCCTCGGTAGATATAGTTGCTTTCTATTTCGGCGGAGCCAGGGTAGTGCCTCCAGGGACAATCCCAACTATTTCACTTGTTTTCTTTGTGCAATCTTCGTGTTACATGGTTTGATATTCCACGATTTTTGTTTACAGGATAAAAGTAACTTCAGTGAATATTTGTCGGGGCTCGAGTTCTGTTTATTCAACCGTCGGGATTGCAAAATAAATGTATATACAGAAAAGAAATATATATTTCTTTCGGGAGATCAATATCAACAACTCGAGCCTGCCTTACTGTTAAAGTTATGTCAACGTCATAGTATACAAGGCCGTTGAACTTGTTTTGATACAAGCAATAATATTATATAATATTAACACATTACCGACCGGTGATTATTGCATATTTTTGAAAAATGTATGGTACATGGCTAAATTTTCATTTAGCATTTAGTATGATTTTTATCGTACAACATTGTAGAATAACTGTTATTCCTGGTTACAAAACTATTTTTATCGAAATCTAAGGTAACACAGTGGTTATTCATTTTGGAATACCTAATTTGTAAAAAGCTAAAGAAAGCCACAGAATATGAATGCAATATTTTCTGAATGACTAAATATAATTGGATTGAATTGTATTTTTATCAAATTTTCATTGTGAACTGATAACTCACCCTCAATAACGTCGTCTAATAGTTTCATTTAAGATTACAATGTCAAAGAAAATTTCTATGTTTTTTTTTGGTACAGCAGAATTATTGAAAATCCTATTAATAGGCTTCCGGTCGGTAAAGTGTTAAAAATATGTAGTGCCATTTTTGAAAACTGAAGACACGACCTACATTCTTCATAAACAAACTCTCAACGAACATTGCAGCTCTTAAATTCTTGCGATTTCTCTATTGCATGAAATTACACCTATTTATTTTCACCGTAAACCCATCAAATGGTGTAGAAATGATAAAACTTTAAGGATGCTCGCGTATTATTTGAATCTCCACGAAATGTTTAAAAGAAGAAAGATATCTGGAATCTGTTTCTCTTGCAATCAACGCAGAAAATTTTGCATAAAATCCGCAGTCTACTTGTCACATTATTTAACAACGAAGTACCATGTGAGCTCAGTTTTGCTATGATTCTGTACGATTTTTACGACGTAGAATCGCCCTTTTTGCGGTAGCGTCACGACATCGGAAACACAGTGTATATTGCAGGGTGAAGAAAAAACGCGACCGTCGGTGAAAAATCAGTATCACGAGGTATTGTTGAAACAAGAAGGATGCAGGGTAACGACTACCGTGCACGACCGACGGTATAACGTAAGAAAACGACCAAATGGGTTTCCGGTGTTTCTAGCTCGAATCTTCGGCTCGTAAGGTGCACAGCATGTATGGGTTCGTATACGTGTCAAACGATCAAATAAACTTTCTCCACAAAGGGACCCTTGGGAATACGTGGCCTCCTTTCTGCCTGGTCGGATGCAAAAGTAAGGGAAGGTAAAGTAATGGCATGGGAACTTGCGGCCGAGCCAGACTCGTCTCGGATTCGCCTGACTGGTTGGAGACTGCAACCTGCTGAATCCCTTGCTCGTTTATCGATTCGCGAAGGTCAACGAACAACTCGATGGATACCAGACATTTTATGTGTTGTCATTTCCTCTTTCGATACGGAGTAACTCAATTCTAACGATATCCTGTGGTCGGCTCTCTCGTCCGACCCTCTGCCCACTGAATCGACATTAACGAACCTGCGAAAATATTGGAAAATTCACCCACAGTTCCTTCAAAAATATTCGAACGCTTCACCAAACATTTTCGTTTACTGTAACGATAGCTTTGCCACAGCATAAAACGTTATTCTAATGAAACGTTTGATGCGATTGCGATCGTAAATGTGGTTACATCGTATAAAAATTCACGCAATTTAAGTATTTCTTGCGGTCAAGAGTGAGCATATTCGTTCGAATAAAATGACAGACAATCTCACCGCATACTCGTTCAACAGGAAAGAACAAGTAACGATTAACCCTTAGCACTCGAGTGACGCCTCTGAGACGTCGCTAAAGATTGCTGTACTATTATTTAAAATATTGTTTACATTATTAGATATGCCAGTATCTACCCAATTAGTAAATATTTAAGTATTTGACATTGTAAGTATGTAAGATCTTGAACAATAGCAAATAAGGCTGGATCAATTGTAATTTACTATTATAGTAATTTCTAAAAACTTACCAATGGGTGGACACGAAAAGACTAGTTGTTCACTCACCTGAAACAAGCAAAATGAATTCATTACAGATATATTCATAATAAATGAACATTTCCTCATACATACTTAACACATACTCAATGTTTTAACAATAGTACCCAGCCTATTTCAGTACCAAGCTATAAAAATAATGGGCACGTCCTTATAAAAATGACAAGAATTGATTTCGACTTTCTAACATGTGTTCTACTAAAACTATTTTTCAAATTATTTCATACAATAGCATTTTTATAATTTCACTAATTGTAACACGACAACTTTAGAACTGTGGGAAATAAATAAATAAATAAGTGTCTACAGACCTCCCAAATTTTACATAAAATCATTACATAAAAATCCACAGTTATAATTCATTGCGAAATTCTGTCCATCACATTCGTGAAATATTAAAATTATCGATTCCCTGAATATCACCGCACCGCGCATTATAATTCGCGGCAACAAGTTTCACAAAATTAATCGTTTTCTTTTTACGCAGAACCGTGCTGAAATTATTAACGATGTTTCACGCATAATTTAAATCATTGCTTTCTATATAGAAGAAAAGTGATTATATAAAGTGATTGTTTGTATTTCAATGATAATGCATTGTCGATTAATAATGGCAGAAGCCGTATTCACGTCACTCGCATCAATGGAGAAATTATTGTTCTCGCGCGGCGCCGCGGCGCTAGCTTTATGGAGGCTGACCCACCTGCAGCTGTCAGTATTGACTCCATAGCATACTGCTATGGGGTAATGTCTATTAAAGCCCCGATATAGTTTCCCAGTCTTAGACACGTACGCTAAATCAAGTACTACGGATACCGGCAGCGCGATCGAGATTCTGTGATCGTGCTGCAGTGTACTCGGCAGGAGAGTGTATATCAGATCGATTGGCGTAATTAATGCATCTACGTACTGAGCAATCATGGACTATGTTATCGCTCGTGCGTCCGGCGTCCGAGGATTTCATTACGTTTATAAAATCTTCAAATTCGTACGTCCACGTATTTTCATCTTCTGTTTCTTAAAAAGTTCTGCTCGAATGCTTAGAATATATCTAGCCCTGTGGAATTTTGATAGAAGAAACGTAAATCCTAGACACTTCTTTAACACGTTGATCGCCCAGCGTAATTCGGCTAAGTTTCCCGCAGGACCCAAATCCGACCGTCGGTACGCAGAACGGTATAATGGGTTTTTAATATTTTTATGTTGTATTTCCTATATATAATATTCTATATTTAATGAACTCGAATAAGAAGAGCGTCACCCATATTTCGGTGACGGGGCCCCCACGGAAGCATACTCAACTAACGTGTTTAAAACTATCAGAGCCGATGTTTTAGAATTTGTATGAATAAAAGATGTATAGAAACTGCTAGGAATAATTTTTGGGACTGGGTAAATAAAGGGACAACGTAATACTGTATACCAGTGATTGGCAAGTTTGTCCGTAGCGGACAAGAAGGATCCATAAATGTTACAAGTAATAACACGTCGAGAATATCGGTTTAATGTGATAGTTATGTAATATTGGTATGCGTATTTTCAAAATACATATAAAAGAAAAACTGTCAAGGAGAATAAATTGCGGAAAAAATGAATATTAAATATATGTATTTACAATATTATCGGGCAGCATGTACCGTATTTTCAAAATATGTACATATAAAAGAAAAACTGTCAAGGAGAATAAATTGCGGAAAAAATGAATATTAAATATATGTATATACAATATTATCGGGCAGCATGTACCGTATTTTCAAAATATATATAAAAGAAAAACTGTCAAGGAGAATAAATTGCGGAAAAAAATGAATATTAAATATATGTATATACAATATTATCGGGCAGCATGTAATGTTGGTATGGAACCATTGAATAAATAGTATTCACTATGTGTAGCAATAATTCAAAACTCTTCTGATACAAGAAAAATTCTTTTTACAGAGGCTAATCGCTGAATGAACATAGCCATTGCACAGAAGGCGTGACGAAACCTTCTTCATTTTTAAGGTAACAGAAGAAAAAATAAATTAGATAAATTAATTGCTCACTTGTTTCACCATGATTAAATGTAAACTAGGTTCAAGTTCGACCTAGACCGTTTTCCAGGTTTGGTCCAAGATGCAATCAGCTATGTCCAGACTAGGTTTGAGTTAAGCGCGAGTTGAATCTGAAGTCTGTTGACTCCAATTTAGGTGTAGATAATGTTTAAGATAAGTCTGGACTGGGGCAAGCTTGAGTTGAGATAGTGCAAGATTGAATTGAAATTATGGTTGAATATCTGTTCAAAATAAAATGGTGCTCAAATATTTATCAAAGGAAAATAAGATTGAATAGAAATTATGGTTGAATAACTGTTCAAAATAATTCCTCGAAATCGTTTTATCAAAGAAAAATGTTAACTCATTACCTTTTAGTTTCTGACAAAATTTTCTTCAAAGTACTGCACTTCAATGTATAATTATGATGAACTATCTACCATTCGATTTTTTTTTTTGAAAATTTCAGCGATTACATTTCAGATAAAATCGAAATTTTGTTCATACTGTGGTCATTCCTATAATGATTGCAACTTTTACGACGTCGTACGCTATATTGAACGTAATACACTTCTGTTTATGACTCAATAAAAATTTTCGATTTCCGATGTTCTATCCCTTGCCGGAGGTGGTGGCTTCCGATCAATGTTTTAACGGGGGTGGGGGATCGAAGATAGTAAATACATCAATCATTCTATGTCACACAGTGTTTTCCAACTTTTTTGGATTAACAGTTTGAGTTTAACAAGATTTCTGCGAGATGCATAATTTTTTATCACAAGGGTGCTTTGGTAAATACCTTCGTTTAAGATAGAATCTAGATTCATGTAGATAAATGAAATTTTAAACATGAGCTTATTAGAAATTCTGACAAACATTTAATATTTCCAGGATGCTGAAGCTGTCTCGTGACACACTTATGGCACAAGGGTTGAGAAACATTGTTACATATAAGTAGACAGCGAATCTTCATGCAAAATACATATTTTCTACCCGAATGGTAACAACCTGGAGTGAAATAGAAATTTATTTCTTCCCTTGATATGTTTAACAGGTTGAAAATAATAAAACAGTATATTTAAATTCTTCTAATTTGTTTACTGTTTTAAATTACACCTGTATATTGTTGTTATAAATGCATAAAATCCGCTGTCTAGTCATAATGTCTCCTCTCATCAAAAATTGCAAAATTCAATTTTGATGATACTATAGAAAGGCATGAATATCTCCCTCTAGGAGTTACTCATGAAGAAATTTTGAAATTCGGTGGAATTTTACACACTTCTCCAAGTCAGTGTTAGTTACAGCTTCACTGTAAACTTAACCTGATACTCTAGCTGTTCTAATCCCAAACTGTTAAAAGGTCAATGGTTTTATTAATTGATATACTGCGGATGTGTATGCAAAACAAAAAATTGTCTGCATTAATTACAAGGAACAGTAATTGTATAGACGTTTCTTTCTTTAATAATCTTGATGATTTAAAAATAGTATATCGAAATTCTCAATTCAAAAGTTACCCTTTCTCTAATTAACACATAGTAGGCATGGCAGACAGCACGAAATTGAAACGAAACTTCAATATCAAATATTCTTCGAATATTGAGTTAGTTTTGCGATCGAAAAGAATTGATATTGGGAATATGATTTCGGCGCACAGGTTCGATCAAAAATAAACTGTAATCCTTGTTTTATAACAAATTTGCAATTTTAAATCTTAATTATTGGTTGTTCTTTCGGTTGAGAACAAAAATTTAGTTTTTGTTAAATATACATTTTGTTTTTCAGACGCAAATGTCTTTTGAAAATGATCCCAATCAGGATCGAAACGTTAAGATTTAAAATTGCAAATTTGTTATAAAACAAGGATTACAGTTTATTTTTGATCGAACCTGTGCGCCGAAATCATATTCCCAATATTCTTCGAATGAAAGGAATGCGCTTGAAACAGTGATCGATAAACAATAGTCGACATAACAATGATTAGGATTAAATGCATGCGTTAATATGGAAATCAGCGTATGGTCTACCATCCCCGGTCTCCGTTACTATTTTCCCCAGAGTTGCGCAGTGCGAATAAGTTTTATAAAATATTTGCAGGCTGAAAATTCTTTTCGAAATAAGGGATGATAACGAACACGCTAAGTGAAATGTTTGCGTTGGAGTTTCTGAGAAATGAAACCGAAGAGTATCGCAGTGGCCAGTTGGAATTATAATTGGTGACTGGGTCTGCCAGCTGGCCAACACTGTCACGCACTAACAGCTTACTAAATTTCATCGCGCATTCTGAAATACGCCAGGGCTTGGCAGTGGGACGCGGCGCGGGGTGGCGCGGCAGGGTGCTTTTAATTCGTCTCGCTTTTATTTCGCCGGGCCGTAATTCTCCGCGAATTTTCTCACGCCGCAAGCTCTCGGCTAGCCGCTAATGTCATTATCTCTTTGTCGTTTGTTCCTTTTTTTTCCCTCGGCTTTCCTCGTCGCCCGGAACTTCGAAACTATTCAAGGACGCTCCTCCAACGGCGGATTCTTTCTGGCGGGTCCGAAGGAATTCCGAACTAGTGATGTAATTATGAAATAAAAGACAAATCTCGGCGAGTGTTAATTCCGGCCACGGCGAGAGAGGCAACTCGGCAGCCGCCGCTCTTCGAGAGACGAAACTTCGCCGTTCCCATCCCTCGGCTACTCGGCGAACTTTAAGATCGATGCAAAATTAATGGGAGTTCGTGCACTGAAAAATCAAATGGCGCATTTAACTTGACCCTCCGCTGCTTCTTGCGGAATGTTTCGTAAGATCGGAGTGATTCTAATTGATCGTTATTCTTTTCCAGGATTATCACCCTCCCGCGAAACATGTTCCGAATTATTTATAAATGTACTCTACATTACTCTACATTAGTATTTTATAATGTAGGATTAGTGTTCTTATAACTAGGATCTTTATGCAAAATGATAAATGTTTGCATCGATTGCAAGACACAGCAGCCAAATAGAAAGTTCTTTTTTCTTTTAATTGTCTTATTAAGCTGAAATTAATACACTGTTGTCCTTAAGTCTTCGTAAGTCGTCCACTACTTTAAATTGCACGTGTCTATTTTTGTCATAAATGCATCGAATCCACAGTCTACTTATAACCATGGGTTATAATCTCTTTTATATTTTGCAGCTTTAAATCTATGATCTGAATGGACAGGGAGACGATCACTTGGTACGGGTCTGCCGACGAATGTCCCTTTAACCCTTCTGTCGATAACCAGGTACTTTATACATCCATTGCAATCTATAGGAGCTACGTATAAATTTAATATGCTCATTAATAATATTTGTTAATGATTATCTGACATAGACACTAAGTCACACAGTTTTCAGAAACATGTTTGCAGACAGCGGATTTTATGCATTAATGTTAGACAGTAAAAATATTAGAAGAATTTAAATATACTGTTATATTATCTTCAACCTGTTAAACATATTAGAAGAAATAAATTTCGTAAAATCGTTTATTTCCCCGTCACGTGGCGCGTTCGGTACTGGAAGAGACAGGGTAACTTTTTCCCCTTGATTCGAGTCAATTCCCCTCCACTGGCAGGAAATAGAACCGGTTAGTCATGAGCAGACTCATTTGCCAATTCCGAGATAATAACACGCGTATTCGGTGAATGTCCTAACTTAATTTACTTTAGAACGAAGTATCAAAGAAATGTTTTTTTTATTCCTTCTTCTCGACTTGTCTCTGTGTAGAGAATCAGCAGCGCTTGTGCCATGATTTCGGAAACAGTATATCGACCGTTGCCCTGGTGTGCCCTACATTAAAAATGCAGAGTGGTGGTGGTGGTGGTGGTAGTGTGGTGGCCACGGTAATATTCTCGGAGAAAATGGGCCGAGACATGCAGTATCCGCTAAGAATTGAATCAGTCGCATAATTCGGTGGTTAAAGTCGTCGGCCGGGAGACGTGGTTTATAGAGGGGCGTAGCTCCTGGTCCGACCTCGTCCTCGTTGTTAAGCATAATTGCTATTTATTGCGCGTGGCTTCGCAATTGTACTAGCGACTGTAATCCTGGCCGTTTGTGCCCGGGCTGCTCTCTTCGCGTCTTTGCCCGCCTTTTCTGCCGGAGGTGCTTATTGTAGTTCTGCCTCTGCCTCGTCGCCACGATTATCCACCGTTGCGACGTACATAACCTAGACTCCAACAGCGGCGACAACTCGCCGTTAGAAACAGCCCTACAGTTGTATTCCTGTCTACCGTGAGACACGCCATCCTTGTGATCCGATGATTACAGTCGGGATGAATTCAATCTGCGTTGACAGGCCTGCGGCTGGCCGGATTTTTATGGTCGCGACTGCCGCACGACAGACATGATGAATCATGAGAATTGAGGGCAGTCGTGTAACCGCCGAGGAATAGCGTTCCCCCCTATTTTCTTTCTCTTTTTCTTTTTCAGCCAGCAATTATTCGCGATTCATTTTTCAAACTTGTTACGTAAAGCTTCGAGGACGCCAGGGTACGTTACTCTAACCTTCGACCACCGTCGCACAGTCAAACGTATTTAACCCGAAAAGGCCGAGAAAGTCGATTCCAAAATTTTCCGTAAGTCGTACAAATTTTTGTTGTCCGTTTCAGTATCTTTTTTTTTCTTTTCATTTTTGTCCACCCGTGAAGTACTCTACTTTATTAAAAGTTAAGAGATTGTATAGCACAGGCTTTGCGTTCTGAAACAGTCTCTGAGAACGTTTTCAAGTGTTTTAAGTAAATTCTGTAAATTCTTACATTGCTGAAGTTTTTTTTATAGATATACAGAGCACTTTCCCACAGATTTCAATAACGATTCAATTGAATTGAATTGATGTCCAAAAATATTAAATATAAAACAGTAAAAGATTAGAAAAAAAATATTCCAATGTTGTTATTTGATATAACAAAGTCATTAAGGGACGAAATCAATGTTTATTTCACCCTTGCTTCCACAATCAATGCAAAACATTTTGCATAAAAATCCGCAGTCCCAAAACTTATCAATTTATTCGAAAAGAGATAAATATTTATAAAGATCCGCAGTCGAGTTATCATTGCTATATTGAATAATTGAAAAACTGTATAATCCCTAAACCCTATCAATTCATACGAAAAGAGATACATATTTATTTAGCTCTTATTGGTTAGAATTGCTTCAGAAATTTTTGATTTTACATAAAGATCCGCAGTCTAGTTATCATTGTTATATGAAATCATTTAAAAACTCTATAATCCCTAAATTCTATCAATTCTTTCGAAAAGAGATATATATATTTATTCAGCTGCTGTATTAGAATTGCTTTAGAAAATTTTGCACAAAGATCCACGGTGTCTAGTTATAAATAATTTTCTTAATGGAACAATAACTCGTGTTTCTTTAATCCCCCTTCAGTTACGTCAGTTTCGAGCAGTTGCCATGACGATTGAATAGTAGAAAATTTTCTTTCACATTTTAGTAATAATGGATCTCGTGATTACATTTCAATACGGCGATATGTCTGAGTAATTTCTTCAGTGTTATACAGGCATGAATAACGACTGAATACGCATACATTCGATACCGTTCGGTAATCGTGATATATTTCCGATTCGTTTAACCCGGCATTAATGATATACCGATGAGGACGATTCACACCACTTTGAGGACTTATGAACGTTGATTAAACGTTACGCGAATATACCTCTGATTCAGGGGATTTATGTTCCGTGAACAATTGGTCTCTATGGCTTCCAACTTTACCGGTATATTCGCCAGCATGTGCACCATAATGTCATAGTTTAATGGTCCATGTTGCCATCTTGGTAAATTAGACAATAACTTAGTATAAATTTTCCAAACCGCGCTGCTCATGCCGGGCGATAAACAATCGAACAAATATGCATATTATTCAAGCAGTGGCGACATTTGTTAATACTCTTTAAGCCTAACGAGGCAGTACATCAAATCCACTAATTTCTTCCTCAATTTAGTCTCTAAATTAGTACGTAACAATAAAATCGTTTTCATAAAGATGGTGGTTAGAAAAATATATTCAGTTATTTCTCACAGAAAAACCTTTTAGATTCAATAATAGTCGGACAAGGAATATTCATGCAAAATAAATAACAATTTTCCACCTGAATCACAACAGCCTGGAGTGAAATAGAAATTTATTTTCATTCTTAATATGGTTAATAAGTTGAAAATAATGTAACAGTATCTTTAAACTCTATTATCGTGTTTACTGTTCTAAATTACACATTTTGGTTATAAATACATAAAATCCGCTGCATAATAATAGTAGAAGAAAATAATTGTACTTGTTAAGTGAATCACTTGGTCTAAAGCGGTAATGAATAAACATATAAAACTAGTTTTTCGATCGGTAGGTTTAGTGCTAAAAAGAGGCGTGTTGAAATTACCTGGAGTATTAAACGAATCAGCTAAATAATTATTTCATAACAGGCCTGTAACTTTGATAAATGTTGTGCTACGGCCAACAAAATTGGCACTATAAACAGTAATCACGCTGCCAGTTAATTCTTACATCTGGTACCAGCGGCAACCAGTTAAATATTGCACACATGGGTTCCCTGAATTATAAACAGCGCACACCGGATGGATGAACAACCTTATCGACACGTAACTTTAGATTATGACTTTCTGTCTCACTCTCTCTCGCACGCACGATGCTCCGTAGCATTAAACTTGATGCAGGTCGTGCAGTTCGAAAAGTCGTAATCGGAAAAGTTATGTAGCCGTTAAGCTGACGCGACCCGCTCCATCGAGCCAGCGTCAGAACTGATCCCATCGACTTTAAGGACATTTTTACAAGCCATTATAGAATCCGTCATCCTCGGCTACTAGCGAATTGATTCGTGACAGTCAATAATGAAAATTTTCCGCGCGAGGGAATCGCGGCCGGCAGCCAGAATTCAATTAGACGCGTGCCACGCGTGCAGTCGGGGACTAGCATACGAGCCGAATTTGATTCAGTATCAGATCGAGTCTTGATTAAATGGACGTGGAACACAAGTGTAAGCCGAGCTGAATCGACCAGGTGTTTCATAGTAATTGGCGATGTATTTACCGTATTACAGTACAGTGAGGAAGCGAAAGCGAACCAAATTATTTCTTCGGAAAATCTTCATTTATGTCCAGTGTCCCCAGATTAAGGGAGTAGGGTACCCACGTGACATTACTAGAATCTAACTAGATTTTGGGCCAAAAGAGGGGTTTATGATTATATTTTGAGCTGAGTGCGGGCTCATTCGAAAGAGGAAGGTTATACGCAGTGCGCTCTTCTCGATATTTTCGCGAGAAAAATCTTTTTGTGAACGAAAAATACATTAGAATCTCCGGAATTTCTCTTCATTTTTTTCGCCTACTTTGGACACTAATATTACTTCATATAAACATTATCTAAAAAAAACATGAGAAGAGGGCACTGCGTGTAACCTTCCTCTTTCGAATGAGCCCTCACTCAGCTCAAAATATAATCATATGAGGACGTGAAACGACCCCGCGTAAACCCCTGTTTTGGGCCCAAAATCTAGTTAGATTCTGGTTAGATTCTAGTAATGTCACGTGGGTACCCTACCCCCTTTAGACTTGTCTCCAACTCCACCATTCCCCTTCTACGAAGATTTTCACCCACTTTCCGGCGGCAAGCATCCACACGCTGTCGCTTCACGACTCTCACTATCAGCAGAGTTGTGTTGAATTATTCCACGAGTTATAATTACAAAGTAATTCAATTATTTCGTAATTCGAAACTCAAACGTCTCATTCAATTAAATTGCAATGCAATTTGTAGGGGTGTGGGAGTACTCGAAGTTTCGAGTTCGGGTCGGGTTGGAATCCCGAAAGTTTATAAAATTCGGGTACCTAAAATGGTAATCAGGTTGGGTCGAGTCGGAAACCTGAAAGTTTGCAATATTCGGGTAATCGAAGTTGAAATTGGGGCAAGTCTGCCATCAAATCAGCGACATATAACTGTGCTTATTAAGATGTCCAATCATGAGTTGTAATAATATTTCGATTTGTAGTAAACACTGATTTGATCGCAGCAACGTCCCAACATTAACTTCAAGTACCCGAATATTGTATACTTTCGGAACCCGACTCGACCCAACCCGATTACCATTTCGGGTACCCGAAATCGCGGGTCCCTGAACTTTGTAAACTTTCGGGATCCCGATCCAATCCGATTCGACCCGAGGTTCGGGTGCCCGCAGACGCCTAGTAATTTGTAATTCTGGTCAAGAGACCAGAGGAAGAGTAAGAACTCCATTAAATTACTATGTAATTAGATTTTACACAAATGATGAAACATAGTAATTCAATTACAATATATTTAAATTAGCACAACTCTGGCTACGAGTGTTCCCCCACTATCACACGACAGTTTGTGGGGAGGACTCACAAGAGTAGCGAGAGGAGTTGTCTCTGGCTGGGGAGCCGGAAGTTGCCTACACCTGTTCGATGTGGATCCTACGTCTTCAAATTGATAGATAAAATTTATATTTTTCATGAAAATCCGCGGGCTATTCGTGAGATTATTGGGACCCTGTCATAACTAATTATTTGCATAACTAATTATTTGAAAAAATGCTTTGTATCAAACTCTCTGTAAACGAGGGTATCATGAGGTGGGATGAAACAGTTGCAAACGGGACATTTTGTTGGTCCCGGCAGGGAAACGGGAATCCGTCGGAGAGATTCAACGATTCCATCGAAACTTTTCATTCTCTCGGAAAACGGCTCCGCCTTCAAAGTAACTCCTTATTCTACATTCATCGAATGTAAAGTGGAGACTGGTTTTCGAGTGCGAAGGCAATTAGCGATGGCATAAATTGAGATGGACGCAAATGTCTGGGAGCATGTTGAGCAGCACTATGAGACTCGTCGTTCATGAATATGAAACGAATATGACTGTAAGCCCTTTTGTTCAGCGACCACTCGATCTGTCAGATCGATCCATTTCTCTCTCTCTCTCTCTCTCTCTCTCTCTCTCTCTCTCTCTCTCTCTCTCCCTCTCTCCCTCTCTCTATCTTTCTCTCTCTCTTTCTTTCTCTATCTTTCTCTCTCGTCTCTCTTCGCCGTTATCGTTGCGTATTTTACTGCGTCTCGTAAATTTAACATCCAGTACTTAATCTCGATTTCCCTCCGACGAATTGATCCACGGAATGCTCCATTTGCTCGTTTAATTCTTAGATTCGTTTTAATGAGGCCGGAAGAGGTCCATTGTCTCTTTGATGCGCGCCGTTTTCCTTGCGCCCCGCCAAGCCGCGCTGTTCTAAACAATTTTATATGCAACTTTACTTACAACAATCATTGTCTGTTTAACTTTATCCTGCAATTCGGAATTTAATCTCCACGGAATGCCGAACAGATGGAACTAGATCGTCTTAATCCCTTGATTTGTGACGTGGATCCGTTGACTTTTATTTAAAAGGCAAATATTAAAAAGTAAAACATACAATATCGTGAATTATTACTTTTTGCTACGATGTTGCACTGCTACCAACAAAATTGGCACTGTCAAACTGTTAAACAAAGGATGACCGTGTCGTAAGTTTATGTATATAAATGTTGTGTTTCAGTCTTTCGAAAGTATTATATAGGTCGCATTTTATTAAAAAAGAAATAAATAAAAATAATCGCGAGAAACTGCAATGTCTGTCACATAATGTAAAAACTTAAATAAATCAATATTATTTACATAATAGTGTTGTGTTTCATTAACAAGTGAGATATTCGATTAAAGATTTAATTATTAGAAAATTTTGTTTTTTAGTAACAACTTACCCCTCAACGGAGCAAAAGTTCCGCTTATTACAATATTTTAACTTTAACGAAAGTAACAATTTATTCTGTAAAAATGATAATATCTATACCATTTCTACGTCATTTTGTATGTTTCTTCGCAATCGGAACTTTTTTCCCCTATTAGAATAATCCCAAGGGAAACTTTCACAAATTTTTAATTCATTTCTAAAGACAACGTTCTGATGAAATCCTTAATGAATAAGGTATAACGATGCCACAAAAGAATGATTATACACGACCTGAAAACCGTCGGCTGGTCGGAATATCAATTACTGTTATCGTTCGATCGAGCCGAACGAAAGACGAACCATGGAAAATGAACGTGTCGAGACAAGAGAGACGGATTGAATCATCGGACGATAGTCGACAATTTGGAAAGGCAAAGGCCTCGAGAGCGATTCACTCCGATTTACCGACTGCTTTTGTCTATTTCCGCTTCAATTACCATGTAAATCGACTTAAGACCCGACACTCTGGAACACGGGGACGCGGTTCAATACCTCGGCGAATCATGATCGTTCCTTTCAATCTCATGGTAGCGAATCCGTACCGCTGCGCTGCTTGTGTGCGACTCGTTAACGATGATTTCTGAATCGGGCGAGTCGGAGAACAGTTTTCCAGTCGGCGATTTCTAACCGATGACACCGATCGTATTATTCCGACCGTCACGAAGCAGCCGTTCCCTCTACTTACCTAATTCGAGAATGTTTGAGAGACCCGAGACAAGATTAGTCGTAACCCAGATTTCGCTTAGATCGAACTTTGATCTATTCTGGACCTAACTTTCTAGGAGAAAGCTTCCCCGAGCAGATATTGCTTTCGGAAGGACACTAGGGTTCGAGTTGTGCCTTGCACCCATTGTTGCAAAGCCTTCAAAGCGCTTCGAGATTAACTCAGAAATTAATAGTAATTACAAGACGTCCGATTACGTCGCAGGAAATTTTGGGTTCGAACGCTACTGTATTTGATGTAGTATTATAATAATCAGTATTATGATAATGACTTGAAATGAAAACCGGAATAAATACCAAAATTATAGTTTTGACGTATCCCCTTTTTTAATTTAATGCATTTTACGTGTCCACGTTAAATAAACTACCGCCAGTTATATGAACTAATGCATTGAAGCTAGCACACAACCCGCTTTTCAGGGTATTGCCAATGAAACTTAGAACGGTTGTAAGTGAAAACATTTTGTTTTTATATTTTTTACACTTATCTCGGTTTTTATTTGAAGTTTTCATGTTATGAGATGCACAGGGTGGGATAGCTAGATAAAAAAATGTTTGGAACAAAATTAATTATTTCTAGAGTCAGCTTCAGTTTTTAAATGGTATATTTTTTAGCACATGATATTATTGCTAATGTCAAGACAAGTTCAACGGCTTAGTATACATACTATGTCTCTGACCTTAACTGTGATTTTTAAACAATATACTGGATTGAGTTGTTAATATTTTTTTTGAGGGATCAATATTTTGACCAATATCAACAACTCAAGCCGGCCTTACTGTTAAGATCATGTCATGGTCGTTAAACCCGTTTTAAGCAATAATATTATGTACTAAAAAATAGTTGATAGTGGGGAAACTGGTACACTGATAGTGAATTAGATCTTTCAGTGTATCAATTTTTTTTATCAAAGGAAGAAGACGCCCTCGAGCTTCGAAAAATTCTTAAAAAGTGTAAAATTCTGCCGGATACTTTTATTAACAATTAGCTCGTCTATGAAGTTTTGTAACACGTGGCCACGGGGTTTGATCGTTTCGTGAAATAACATCACGTTGCATGGTGTAACTGAAATAATCGTAAGAGAAGCTTGCATCTACGGCGGTCGTAACCGTTATTTCATGGAAGCCGCAAGATGTTCGCTGGAATTTTAATTATCTTACCGAAATTAAACACACGCCGGAATATCGATCGGCAATGGTGTTTAATTAAACGGCATTCGCGCCCCGGGGAACATCCATAACACATTTGTACAATGAATTAAAAATTTCATTTTCGTTGGTGTCCACTGCTTCACGCTAGTTTCAAACAAACTCCCCAACCTTCACTGAAATTACAAATTGGTTAAACGACCTCCTAACATCGTAATCCCTCGCCAATTTTAACTGCAACACCGCTACGACCTCTGAATTTATAATTCACGAGCAGGCAACTTCTGTACATGCTAATTGGTTTTTTTCAATCTAGAGGAATATTACTCGTGTTTATAGTCGCGATGAAATTCAATAAGTGTATGTATGCTTCGACAGAAAAATTTCACTTTTAAATGGTCAAGCTGCAATTTTAAAGAAAGAGACTTTCATTAAAGTTCGAGTACAGTTTCCATTTTAGTAAAATCAAATTTTATAAATAATTATATTCAAGTAGAACGTCAAACACTGGTTTTGGAAATTGACAATCTAATCTTTGATATGCAAGTCCACAAGCTCGTTCTATTATTTGTACTATTCTACGTGGCAGCATACTTATTTTCTGAAGAAACGTATTCAATAAAATAAGACTTATTGTTAGTATTAAAAGTCACCAATGGTCTTATTTTATTTCGTCCTAAAGATTCGGATTTTAAAGAGACATATAAAATGACGTAGAATTGATAAATTTATTATATTTCAAATTCTAACCTTCAAATTAAAACATTGTAATTAGTTTTTTTCATATTTTTTCATTTATTTGTCATTGGGCGAAGCGGAAGTTTTGCCCCGTTGTTCTTACATTGCGGTATGTAAGTTTTTACTAAAGAATAAAATTTGCTAAAATTGAAACTATAATTTAAACAATATTGAGTCATTTAAATATGGTCAACAAAAATATACTATGTTTAAAAGAATATCAAAACAATATAATAACTCAATTATTATTTTTGGTATGAAATTATTTTGACATATTATATATTGCATTAAATTCTTTAGCTACCAAGCAAGTAGAATGATGTACAAGTTAAATTTTCTTGCACATTCGAGCTATTTTGTCATAATCTTTTTATCGTACTCATTGAAGACAATTCTCTTTTTCTGTATCCTATTGTAGTCTCTTTAGTTGTTGAATAAATCTGGACAAAGTAGTGTGACAGGTATCGAAGTTTCTCGCGATTGTTTGTATTTGTTTTTGAAAATGTCTATTTCATATCCAACCATTAATTTCCACGTGATAAAGGTACTCGGCGAACGTCGAGAGAGGAAGAGTACTCGAACGGTAATGTGCTGGTAGGTAGCTGGAAATAAATTCGCTGTCCGCTATGATACAGTAAATATGTAACGTTAGTTGTAACAGGCATCCTGCACGGTCTTCCCGAAAAAAAAAGAAGGGAGACTGCTTTGAGCAAACTGAAAAGCGTCAGCGTGAATGCGAAGGCGGATATACGAAAGACGTTGAGGCGAGTACCTACCAAGGAAACTTTCTAAAGCGGAGAGATACGCCGGGCTACGTCAACGTCATTTCGCGAGGAAAACCCCGGACTATATTGATTTCTCTTCCCTCCGCTACGGTGTGTCGAGGGAAAGATGGGAAGAACGGTGTAGAAAGGGTGAAAAGCGAAGACTGGGTGATCCCTTAACGGAGCAAGTTTGACAAATTCCGCGAGTGCCTCCGGACATCGAGGTACCAACTTGATGATTGCATCCTGATTACACGTGCGCCATAATATGAATACAGATGTCGAAACAATGAGAAACAGCTCGTAACTCCGCGCCTCGCTTCGTTGCTATTTAGAGGCGACTTAATTACCAGCTGCCTTGTTCTCGCTTGTCTACGACAGCTTTTCTGGAAAATACGTACTTTTCAAACACAAAAGGAACACCCATCGTCGCACAATGTGCAAAACTGCTCAAACGCTGGCCAAAGTACAAGTTTTCGAAGTACAGAATTTTGCTCATCTGAGGGGTGATGTCATTAAATTCCAACTTATAAGGAACTATAAAAATTAATTTTGTCATTGCTAACTTATGACTAGACTTTATGTATTTATGACAAAAAGGAGTAGGTGTAATTTACAACGGTAATAACATTAGAAGAATTTAAAATTACTGTTGTAGTATGTTCAAGCTATTAAACATATTAAGGAAAAAAATTAACTTCTGTTTCACTCCAGTTTGTTGCAATACAGGTACAACATTTTTATTTTGCATAAAGATATCCGCTGTCTACTTGTGACTTCAGTTCAGTTTTTCTTCTTTCAAATAGTGTAAATTGTTACGCTTATTTCTTCATATTGTTTTGATCTGTATACTTTGAAACATAATGTTGTGGTTGAACATTTTTCCATAACTGAATAATGATATTGTAATGGAAGAATTACTTTCGTGATTATTAGAGGGTTGGAGGATTAATAAATAAGTAAAAATCTAGTTACTATTTCATGCACTTGAAATTCTGCAAGCTCATTTTATAAATAAAAAATTAAATTTTGCGTGTGTTAAATGGTTGCAACCATGCGCAATTCAGTTTGCATATTATGCATATTCATTCATTCCGTATACGTTTTTCGAGGACATATGTGAAATATGCATATTTAATATACATTCATCATATTTATTTTGTAAAAGCCAATAGTATTCGCTGGATTCTCATACAAAAATATTGCACACGTTACCGGGTAATTTTTTTACTATTGACAATAAATGTGGTTGCAATGTACAGGTCGTACCTCGTAACAGTGTTACTATATGGTTTAATAAAACTAGCGATTATAATTAATGACATAAGAAACTTTAAATAACTGTTTTACTGATTAGTAGAGTTTGTTGACAACTTGGAAATGGCAGACATTAAAGAATCTCTTTATTTATTTATTGACTTTGAAGATTTCCGAAATATAGTTATATATTTTATAATAATGTATCTAATAGAGAAATGGGAATTCGTTGAACAAAATGGCGAATGTATTATCGACTGAAATCTACATCTGCATTACCGAATAAAAATTTAATCAAGAATAAAATGCAACTACACTCTTGCATTGAACTTTATACTATAAAGAAAAACTCGAAGCGATCAGAATTTGATATTATTTAATCATCAGGTCGGAAGGTACGGCAGCGATTGTAATATAAGCCCTTCGGATACCAACTTCTTAATACATACTTAATAACAAGTTAATATTGTAGCTCGCAAGCTCGAATAACTGCTGCGCTTTCATCGATTCATATTTTCGGATTATTAAAACTTCATAAGCAACAATATAGTTCCTCCAGTTGATCTGCAGGGAATCTCGAAACCGTTCAGAGTAGTTCTACGGAGAAAGGCAAGTTGTAAGACGTAAAATAAAGTTTATTTACCGTAAGCTTCGTTTATGAGTAAGCCAACACTGAAAATTTCACTGCTATACGTACATTCGTTCTTATAGTCGCACTTGCAGTTAGTCTACAAAATTTTATGCATTTGCAGAGTGTAAAAATGTTCAACCACCTACACCGTATAAAGTTAATACTGGTTGCAAGGAAAATGAAAGACTACTTCATTTCCGTTTCTTCACATTTGCCCAAATAAACGCGAATTTGCATGAAATTTTGCATACAACTCACGGTGCAAACAATAAATAGATATGTCCGTTCATTTACATACTTTTCTCCAATTTGAAATTCCAATTTAATTATTTTGAAAAGAAAGTCAAATTCATTTTGTATTATGTTAGATGTGCAAATTCGTTCGTGGTCTGGTCTTCATTTTCAAACAATCATAATATATCCCAAACTAACAAATAATGTACTTCACAGGAATTTGGTGGGGAGGACCCGGAAGTAGGGAGAGAAGTTGCCAGATTAAAACTTGTGTCCCCACTCTACCTTCCCCTTCTACGACGCTATCCCCCACGCTTTTGCCACGAAAAAATTCGAATTACCTGCAAGATTGAGAGTCTTGAAAGCCTCAAAACTTTGGAAGATATGTAATGCTTCGTACAGACCTAAACAGCGCGCCGAACCGCGCGCCGAACCATTCGCCAAACCATTCGCCGAAACGTTTGCCGAAATATTTCGCCGCGCCGAACGCCGCGCCGAACGGCGAACGGGATGGATTTTTGCTATTTCCAGAATTTCTTGCGAACAACTATGGAAGCTGCAGCGGCGTATACTACACAAAGAAATACAGAAAAAGTTGGCAGTTTATTGAGTGAATTAAAGTTTATAAGTGAAATGTTCAGGTCAGGACGAAGACATCAGATTCGAGACTACATGACTTGAATTCTTGCCGAAACGTTTGCCAAACCATTCGCCGAACCATTCGCCGAACCATTCGCCGAACCATTCGCCGAACCGTTTGCCGAAATGTTCGTCGAAATGCGCGGCGCAATGCGCGGATTCGTGTTCGTCGTCGTTCCCGGAGTTGATGGATCAACGGCAAACACGAATCCGCGCATTGCGCCGCGCATTTCGACGAACATTTCGGCAAACGGTTCGGCGAATGGTTCGGCGAATGGTTCGGCGAATGGTTTGGCAAACGTTTCGGCAAGAATTCAAGTCATGTAGTCTCGAATCTGATGTCTTCGTCCTGACTTGAACATTTCACTTATAAACTTTAATTCACTCAATAAACTGCCAACTTTTTCTGTATTTCTTTGTGTAGTATACGCCGCTGCAGCTTCCATAGTTGTTTGCAAGAAATTCTGGAAATAGCAAAAATCCATCCCGTTCGCCGTTCGGCGCGGCGTTCGGCGCGGCGAAATATTTCGGCAAACGTTTCGGCGAATGGTTTGGCGAATGGTTCGGTGCGCGGTTCGGCGCGCGATTCGGCGCGCTGTTTAGGTCTGTACGAAGCATAAGAATTGAAACTCTTGAATTGTTACATCTGTCACGAAACAATGATTACATCGTGTCAGCATTCGGATGAATAACAGTATGAACGTGCCAATATTATAAAAAATATAACATTTAGTAAGATTATCAAGACTTTTAAAATTTTCAAGACTTCGAGACTGTCAAGAGTTTCAAGAAATTCTGATTTCGAATAAACATCGAATTGATTCGAAACTGTGCGGTGATTGATTTGTTCGAAAACTTTGCAGGACAGAGTATTGAATGCCCATCACTACCCACGTGACGTGTTTCGTCTCAGTCTTACATACGTCCAGTAGAGGTTAGATAACTTTTTCCCCTAATCGGACGACCCTGTTCAGGCCTGCTACAGCTAATCGATGAACCCCGTAATAAATTTGTATTGGAAACAAAGCTACAATTGTTTAATCGTGAGGAACAAAAAACAATTTATATCTGCGGATGCATTAGCGGATCTGTTACGAACATTGTATTCCGTTCCCGACAGAAATCGTAGTCTTACTCGAAAGTTAGAACAAACGACGCCATCGCTCATCGTTTCCCGATAATGCTGCTTCGGGAATTTTCGTTTTGATTAATTACGGGCAGTGAAATTTCTTGCAAGTCACCCGGAAAAGTCGGGCGAGGTGTCGAAACATCGCTTCGAAGAATGTTCCCGAGAACTGAAATTGTTAGCAGAAGTATTTGGCCGCGCGAGGAAGCTATTTCCGCGGAAATACAATATCCGTAAGAATAGTGCCATTGTGTATTAAAAGAACGCCGGGAACTTTTTTAATCTATCGCGTGCATGTGTGTTGGTGTGTAGGTGTCCACAGCATGTGGCGAAGTTGTAAACAAAAGATGTTTCTACGTGCAGGGAAGAAAAGAAATTTTGAAAGAAATGAAATTTGTTTGCGCGGGACACAGAATTTTCAAAAAATTTCTACGGTGAAAATTGGTCGGGCGCACGTGCTTTCGAATGCGACGGGCTAATGTGTCTATCGATCACTTACCGTGTCCATTAATATTCAATATAGATGGTAGAGTACGTGGTGTGTGCTTCCCATCGATCTTACCACTCCATAACTATCAATTTATATCAACGTATCTTAGGAGCCCAATAATTTCATTCCGCTCCCCGTGTTTGTAATCGTTAACATCAATATTAGGAATAAATCGACGAACCAATGCGACACTCGAGCGTCTACGTGCATGTTGTAGTAGAACCTCGGTAATCCGAATCTCCAATATATCAGAACTCTTTATTGTCTGGGAATATTCCACGCGCGAATAGTTTTCAGTAAAATAGAATCGATATGGAACACGACTTTTTGGACAACTTACTGAGGACAGGGATTAATCGATTAAAATTTCAACCAAGATTTATTCATTAATGTGTACGATTAAATAAAAAAGTAATCATTGAAAAATGGACAATTAATTCAATCGATCGATGAAGTTAATCGGCAATTAAAAAATAAAAGATTAAAAGAAAGAATAAAAAATAAAAGAAGTTGATTGAAAATGTAAAAGGAAATTGTTAAGCTTCCTTTTGGCATAGCACAATTATTTATAAGCCTGTCAATAGGTTTCCGGTGGATAAAGTGTTAAGATAAAACCATTCGTATTGTTTCGAGAAGTAGCAGACATGAAAAAGAAATTTTGAAGAAATTTCAATTTTAAAATAATATAATGAATTATCATAAAAGCAGTCTAAAAATCAGTACTGTATAACATCGACGAGTTATCGTGGCACCGAGAGTTTATTTTCGATCCGCAGATCATGGGACAAAAAAAAAACAACTCGAGGAATTGATATCCGCTCTTCACAGTGAATATCGGAGGAACCTGAAGGGCTCAAAGGACTGAGAATTCACTTCCTTCGTGTGCTCGCGATGCACCTTGGGATTCTACCTCAAAGACTTCGGCACGGAAGCAGGAACCGAAAGGAGAAACGGTTTTCAATTTTGGATAAGCATGTGCGAGGGTGAGTCAATAATTATCCGCGAAAACGTTATATCTTTTCACTGCGATTCAATTGCGAACTGTGCGAGCATTGTTGCGGTCCTTTCTCGTACAATAACCGCAAACAAGTTAACAAAAGAACAATACCTTTTGTATCACAAACGTTTGATTTATCAACATTTCCCGTACAAGGTGTCCCATAAAATTATTATAAAACGATTGAAAATAGCAGAAAAAGGAATTTCAGCTCTCTTGGTAATTATAGGAATTAATACAACATATAGTATCATCCTGCTCAAACTATATTATAGTTTCAAGACCCTAAAACAAAATAAAATTCGATGATTTTTGTTCGTTGTTCTATCGTGTATCTTTCCATATTAAATTCTAAAACTCTTGTTTACAACATTCTGAAACAAAAAAAAATTGAAAGAACGTTGAAATAAAAAAGTTATAAAGAATTTAAACCATAAAAATCATTTTGCACCATCCTGTATAAAAAAAGTGTAATATTTTTGGTCCAGAAAAGTGAAGTTCCACCAAAACTCGTACCGAATTCTGTGGTATTTTATATTCCAGTAAAAATTAGAAGTCATAAATGCATACAGATCCGCAGTCTACCGATGACCCCGTGGTTCCCCAGTGAGTGCTGCAGACGGAGTCGAAAGAATTAGTTTCAAAGAAAATGAACGCTAGCGGGTGTGATTTCTGCACGGAGGAATCACAGAAGAGGACGGCGCGTTAACATGTTCCAGCGAGCCGGGTAGAACAGTTACAACTCATTTGGCGCATCACGCCGGCTGGCCTGGCGCGCGTGTCAAAATAACACGGTAATACTTGTGTACGCGAGGATTCATTGAGGTAAACGCCGCGGGGTATTCCGTAGCTTTGAGTCAAGTTGTTTTTGTAGCGACATTAATGTCGGCGCGTTGACAAATTTCGAGAGCAAATGAGGCGGCTATCAAAGGAGTGCCAAGGGACACCGTCGACACGGGACGACCGTAGTCAAGGGCGGAGAGGAATCTCGCGCGTGAGATTCCCAGCCGTGGAGAGTGGAACACGGGTAAGGAAAAATTGCGGCCAGGCGAAACCGTGGGGCTCTGATTAGAATGTTTACCAGTGTCATCCGTTACAGAGCGTACGACGGTAACCATGGCCGCGCTCAAATGACGCAGTGCGGTGTCAAAGAAACCCGAGGAGCTGAGCACGAGAGAGAGAGAGAGAGAGAGAGAGAGAGAGAGAGAGAGAAAGAGAGATAGAGGGAGATCGTCTGCGAGCGCTCACGGCCGTGGAAATGGCCCGTGGGCAAGCTTGATTTCTCTTGGGGTGCCCAGAGAAAACTGAAGATACGACAGGAATATACGGTGGGTCTGGCACCGAGCGGCCAAAGACCGGCCAGCGGGCAAAGGGGACAGGAGACAACGGCCGTGTGTCTCGCTAGATAGAAAAGTAACAATTCGCTGGGAGGAGGTGAAAGCTCGAGGAAAAGGGAGCGGGAGCTGATGCGAGAAAAAAATGGAGATTGAAACGGGAAGCAAAAGACGCGAATCGGTGGAATATGTGTCCCGGAAAAAAATTTATCTTGTTTCACGTCGCTCCTGGGAACGCCGAGGATTACCCTCAAGAACAAAAACGAATGGGACACCCCACGTTTCTTTGCGTTTCCGTACTATATGGAAAGAAACTATACAGCTCAGTAAATTAATTATACGAGGAAATTATCCTCTTTCGTGTTACAGCGGGAAAAAGAGTAAAGCTTTGATCAATAACGACGATACAATCCCCTTCTATGTACTCCCCTATGAAAGCCACCATCTTCTTTCCGCAGTGTCGTCAGATGAGGGGTGGGAACACGAAACGAGTTCATTAACATTTCTTAATGACCCCGTAGAAACATGTCGTGCAATTATGTAACCACGAGTTTGGTCTTAATCTTTCACTGCATGATTTTTTTAATTGGGATGAAACCATTGAAAGATGCTCAGCTTTTGTGGTTTACTTAAGGGAAAAATATTTAAAAGAATTAAAACTACATTTTCAGAATAATAAACATAAATAAACGTGGTAAGAAAACACATTCTTAGTTTACTATATACCAGATTCGTTAACTGTGTCAGATATGATACAGTGTGTAGCGAAGGGTTGAAATGGCTCGCTAATACCGTGGTTAGTAAAATTATAAAACGAAACAGCGCTTTTAAAAATTTTTTAATAACACTTACTCTATTGAATAACCTGTATACAGTAGTATAAACTTGCCTTATCGGTGCGCGTAATCTGACGAACAAGGAAAACACAGAAGATAGGTGCAGGGCCGGTTGCGCAAGAGTTAAGAAAAGCGGAAAGATTACGAGCCCCCCGGTGTTTTACGGGACGATCGGTTACCATCGCGGCGAGTAACGAGCAGAAAACCGTGCGTCCGTGGCACGGAATATTCAATTTTCCATGGATGATACAGGTGTTCCGTTCGGAGGCCAGTTTTTCAAAGTCTCAGAATTGCGGGAGAGGCTCTCCTCTCTTCCCGTGCCTTTATTACTACTAGCAGCGGGCCCATCAAAGCGTTCATACTTTTTTTTTTTTTCGTCCGTGGGCTCTCTCACGCTGACCCGCGCGCGGAACCCTGTGGGTGTAGGAGACGGACAGGGCGAGTGCTGCACAGGAAGACTGTTGGCATTCCACGATGCAGCAGACTACTCAGAGACTGCGACCGCAGAATCGTGATGAAAACTCATCAGCCGTGCGAAAATCCACCAAGCGAGAAATACCGCGGCGGCCGGCCAACAAACGCCCGTAGAAAAATGATAATGACGTAGGGAGAAGACCGCGTCAGGAGCAAAGCAAATCGTCTTTGCTTCGTTTCACGTTTCGCCCTTATCTCCCTCTCTCTCTCTCTCTCTCTCTATCTCTCTCTCTTTCTCTCTTCTCGTTTTCTCATTGTGTCCCTTGCCACCTCCCCCAGTACCCCGTGTTAAATCGTCGCGTGTAAGTACGCGACTCGTCCTGTGTTTGATGATATCGCGAGCCCGCGGTCTTTCAAACGTACCATCGACACGGCCGATCGCGATCTCGCTGACAACGAAACCCGAGGACCGCCCGAGCCCACGAGGTCCTTTGTCCGTCGCCGGAAAGCATTCCGTAGCACTGGTCTTCCGTTCTCGTGGGAAAGTGATTCGTGAGTGACGCGGTCGGCCGCTGCCAACTAACCGTTTACACGGAACAGCATGGAAACGGGAGCTTTCGGTGAGAAATCCGCTGAGTTCGTTAACTGTAAAACCTTTTTTTCCCCTCTATCAATCCTCGTATGCCCAATCGATTACCAAGAATTGTTATAAGCATTTTTATTTTGATTATAAATAACTGAACAATAAGAAATTAACCCTAACCTATCTCACCCTAATAACATTTCTTAAAATTATTAAACATATTGAAAAAATGCACTGGGTTCTTAGCTGCTGGGGTTATATATTTTTCTGTGATCTTTAATAATACAATAACAACTTCACATTTTTTAAATGGTCTTTTTTACGGGACGAAAAAATTGATAAATTATTATTATCTTTAACGCAAGTATTCCTAATAGTCCAGGATCCACCGACCATTTTTACAAGTTAATACTATCAAGCTAATATTCCGTGAGTAGCTTCATTTTGATGAGACGCCCAACTTTTTCTCTTGTGGTAGCTCGATTGTGGTAGCTAACAGGGGTAGCAGGGATAAAATATGTCGATTTGACGATTCTCCAAAATTTATTACTATACTAAATTTATAATTTATATATTTATAATATTTATTTTATTTATTCCCTGCTACCCCTGTTAGCTACCACAATCGAGGTACCACAAGAGAAAAAATTGGGCGTCTCAACAAAATGAAGCTACTTACGGAATATTAGCTTGATAGTAATAACTTGTAAAAATGGTCGGTGGATCCTGGACTATAAGCGTAGAAAGTTGAATGTTTAATTACGTAATACGCATTTAATGGTATAGACAGCCTAGACTCTAGGCCACAGTGGTTCTTAGCCGGTGTTCCGCGAAATATATTAAACATGTTTAATAATATACTTTCTAAAATATATTTATTTCCACGCGGGATGTTTTTGTTTGATTTTGAGATTATTAATTTCGGCGTCCCGTAAATGTTTCATATAATCACAAGTATTCCTTGACTTTAAAAAGATTAAGAACCACTGGCCTAGACTCTAGGATAATAAGATTTCCCTACGCGACAGAGACTTTGAAATCTAGAGGAACGAAGCCACGCCTACTGGAGGTAATCTGCACAAGGAGAGCAAGATAGATTGTCGCCGTCGTTGTCGAACTCGCAAGATCGAGAGTCTCTTCTTTCTTTGACGTCATTTGCTCGGAGCCTTCCACACCGAGAGAAATACAGTGCGCGCTCCCAGGGCAGAGAACCCTCTAGATTGCCCCCAGGGGCAACACTTCGGGGCAAATGACATCCGAGAAAGAGATAGAAGGCTATCTATCTTGTTCCTTCTTTGTAGACCGGCCTGAATAGCAGCGAATGCTCCGGTGCTCTGAATTTTGACGGAGTCAGAACAGTGGACCACAGGGAAATTTCTGGCCTGCTCTAGATGACACTTGGGTGCTGGCATTCGGCTGGAAAGTTAGTTTAAATGTCGGCGCGTCTGGAGTCCTTTCGAAAAACAAGCGTCATGGTTAGTGCATTTTCCAAAAGTGATCGATCCAAAATTTATAGAAAGGAGACACAGCTTCTTAACATTCAACAAAAATTGCAAATAATTTGAAAAATAATTTAGAAAGTTCTTGATCATGAACATTTGGATTGAATGCAACAACGATTTATTAAAATGTCAATCGAATTAACCCTTCAGGGATGACTTCTACCCACTGTATTGACACTAACAAATTAGTTTATCAGAATTGACTGCGTTATTAATTACTTTTTAGAATTTCGAAACTGCTATGTCTAGATTTTATACATTTATGATAAAAATGAGTAGGTGCAATATTTAAACCAATTTAAAGATGACTTCATGAATGTTAATTTTATATTTACCTCCTTAATTTGCATAAAGATCCGGAGTCTAATTATAGTGGATATTAAAAATCTGTAATTTTGACGCGTTCACGACAAAAATGAATAGGCGAACTTTAAAACAAGAAAGAGAATTCGTGCAATCGATCCAAAGAATGTTTAATTTATACAAAGATGCACAGTCTAATGATAATATTTCTAACATCGTACATTTAACAATGTGAAACTCACACATGATGAAAAAACTTTTGAAACAAATATCGAAAATTTCGATGTACTGATCGTCCATCAGATTCGGAATAGCGGAAGGCGTAGCGTAAAGATGTAGCGGGGAATGGGGATATCACGTGGTCCCTACAAACTTCTCACTACCATCACCTGGTGATCGATCAGTACTTCTCATCGCAAATAGTTCTCATAAAAATGTTGGACACATATCTGCTCTTTCCCCGTTGACATTTATGATTCGAGAAAAATATGTGTGGCAGCTTTTTAATTTCAAAAAGAAGTCGACATTTGATCTTTGCCGTTCCATTTCTGTGACATTTCGTATCCCCCGAGGACATTCGTCGTTTCAAGTCAACATATAGCAATTATTCCTTCCATCAAATTGTTATTATATTTATCCGTAACTTTCCGTGCGATCTCTTTTCTCTGCGACGTTCCCAACAACGAAATACTGCTTTTATTATTAACACATTATCGACCGGTGATTATTGCATAATTTTGAAAAATCTGGTACATGGCTAAAAACTTTTTAATGGAACTTTCAATAGTAACAGCAATTTTCATTGTGAACTAACAAGTCATCCTCAATAACGTCATCTAATAATTTCATATAAGATTGCAATTTAAAAGAAAATTTCTATGCTTTCTTCTGATACAGCACAATTATTGAGAATCCTATTAATAGGCTTCCGGTAGGTAAAGTGTTCAAATGTTGAATAGTCATATCGATTGCAACACACGACTTCTCGGGGATTCGTTATGCTGAAATGTTTCGTCACAGTGTGCTCGTAATAATTCATATTTTAGGTTGAATAGCCTGAAATCAAGCTTCGGAACGCGCGCGCTTCATTAGAGAGGCGCTGCAGCGTCCTTTTTATCAACCTAGACTTATACAGCGGTTCTTGGAATACCATTAACAATCAAGTTTCGCTGTCTACTATAGCGGCAGTGGTTCGTATAGCGCCAGACGAGGGGAATATGGTTACCCCCTCTCTGCCAGTATCAGATTAGTCACGTGATATGGCTCGTCGCGGAAGCGTGGGGACTAGATACATCTTCCATTCAAAGGACAGTAAATCGATTAGAAAAAATCGTAGATCAAGTTTCAAGCACTCGTTGTAAAAGGAAAACTACAATCTTTAAATCCATAGTAGTTTCGGTCGTAGGAATTTTTTTCACTGTTTTTACATACGTTTCTATTCGTAACATCTCGGATCACAAGTCTTCAGTGACTGTAGAAGTTTCAAGCTTTAGAGTGAGTCTAATTACATTGTTGTAAAATATGACAATCGTAAAATGAAGAAAATATATGGCAATCAGTTCTTCTATAATATAATAATAGAAATATTTTTATAATTTTCTATAATAAAAGTGTTTACTAACGATGGTTGAATTCGACGATCTTAAATTTCTTTCTATTTCTACATTTTCACTAATCAAGTTTACAATTTAAATACTGATTATTCGAAACATACTATATTCTCGAGCATTCGTGTGACGTGAAATACGTTTTAAAAGAAATTTCACCGAACAATGAGTTTTACCGATTCTCTTTACATTTTGTTTCGCCGAGAGCTAATTTCGAGTTAATCACTTCGGTTAATGAATGGGTAAGTAGGTCGCTCAATTTTTCATTCGTAGTACGTACATCAAATATCGAACGAAATTTTATTACGAAATAAAATGGTAAATCTGGATTTCAAATTCCAGTTACATTCGATGAATTGTTTCGATGTAACGGGATTTTTGTAGACGATGATTTGTTCGCAGCAAAACTTTTCTAATCAAAGTCTGAGCAACACTGTAGATTCCGGGAGAACCTGAAATGAGCAAAGAAAATCAAGATAGCCTAATATCACGAACGGTTTCTTGAACGAAGTTAGCCCACGGGAAGTATAATAACTCATTTGCAGTAACACCCACTGCAAAGAAAAGAAAGTCGACACATATTGTCCATGTGCTATACATATGCATGTGCACCAGTCCCGTTCCTGACAGGAGACTCCCTTGTACTTGACATCGCTAATTAACGGATTATGCGCTCTCGGACAGTGCCATACGAGAATGAGACTCGTACGTGGAAGTGGAAAGCCTATGAAAGAAAGAATATGAATAATTTAATACAATAGACTTCGTACATGCGAAATTTCCGATTGCACATTCGAATTTCCATTGTTTGGATAATGAGAGGAATTCATTGCATTGATATAACTAAATCTTAACGAAGCATGAAAATATACACGGCGTATCACCACGTATTATCACTCCTTTTGATTTATTTACACGACCATTATTATTAGATTGCGGATATTTATGCAAAATATAAACTTTCTACCTGAATTGCAACAAATTGGACGAAATAAATATTTAATTTCTTGCTGAATGTGTTTAATAGGTTGAAAATAATATGGTAGAATGTTTAAATTATTCAAATATTTAATTTCTTGCTGAATATGTTTAATATGTTGAACATAATACAGTAGTATGTTTAAATCATTCAAATAGTTTTACTGGCATAAATTAGATCTGCCCATTCTTATCATAAATGCCTAAAGTCCGCAGCCTAATTATTATTCATAAGGGAAAATTGTTCGCGTAGAGTTGTATTCACATTCTGGCATGAATAGGTTTTTGTAGGAGGACGCGTAGAGGTCATTCACTTTTTTGAAAATGGAAGCACGTATTTTTTAGTACACCACTTAATGCATCGTGATATTATTTACGAGAAAGTGTTAATCTATGTGAAGAAATCATTTTTTAAAGAGATATAAACTGTGGATTTTTGTAAATAATAAAACCTTTCAGTCAATTGCAATAGACAGTAGCCAAATATTAACATGTTTTAATTATTTCAAGAAGTTGGTCATCATATCTTAATGTTCCTAAATGCTTTTAATCTTTCTCCGTCTCCAACATCCATCTAAGATTGTCATAATTTCATAAAATCCGCAGGCGGCTTATAAAGATGTTTAATTGTAGCCTTATACATGATTCATTCAAAAAGAATTTACTATTTATACTGACATTTCACGTCTGGAACCACTACTTCCATTTTCACATGTACGTGATGGTCCTCCTTTCCTCGCAATTTTCGCGACCTCATTTCTCAAAATAAAATTCGGTTTAATTTTAACATTAGATTTACGGAGCACTAAAAGCAACTGTTTCAGATTACTTAATCAAAATCACAAGAATATGTCGTTCATTTATTAGAAAAGTGACGTAAGTCAAAAGAAGGAAATTTTACAGGAGAGCCATTTGAAAATTACCTACAATTGCCATTTTTCAATTGTATATCACCACCTTTGAAATTGTAAAATAAATTCGTGTACATTAGTTATAAAGTACACCACAATTTATATATTCATTATTATACTTGTTTTAGAAATATATTTTCTATCTTGGAATATATGTTCATCTAAAGTTTTAGCAATTTAGCGAAGAGACAAATATGTCGAATAATGTCGCTCGCAATAATTGTCAATTTGAAGTATTAAAGCAATGTTGACGTAAACCAAGTGTTAAAAAAACATTATCATTCGAACACTCGCATGACAAGCTGCGATTTGCATGCGCACCAAAGTAATAAAAAAGAGATTAGCGTAGGTAAAGTTCAGGTCCCAAGCTAGCTCTAGTTTTAAAATGGCACTGAAAAAATTTCGAGTCGTTATCCCAATCCGCAAAAAAATTTCCCGAAAGTTGACTTCGAGGAGGATCAGCGTCGGTTTCATCAGAGATCCTCGGACGATCATCAGACTGGTATCCCCCACCCGTAAAAATAAAATGAAAACGACGAGCACCGAAGGTGCACCAAGAGTTCTTCGGAATCCCAGTGGGTGAGCATCCGCTTCATCAAAGGTCTCACGGACCTTCGGAACTTCGCCGAAGTTTGCCGGTTGTGGATATCGATTTGCCTGGGGACCATTTCACCGTTGCGTTCACAAGATCGTTCGTGCAACTAGAACTAAACTGTTTATGTTAGTCATAGTTAGACTGCGGATTTGTATCGATTTACGGAGAAATTGGTAACACGTGAAACAGTGAAAAACATAAAAATATAAGAATATCTTGTTCTCAACGTAGAAAGACTATTAACCCTCATACGCTCCTCAGACATAGGTGCGAAAGATCCTAGAATAATATTTCACCCCTTCTTGCTCCACATTTCAAATCTACGAATTATGCTTCAATTATAATGTGACATTTCAAAGAAATAGATTTTGCAATACAGACAGAAAGAAATCGAATTGTTTCAGAATATGAGAAAAAGGTAAATCGGTGAAGGTTTCACCCTGAGGAACGTATTTTTATTTACCTACTACTCACTATAAATATTTTTATTTTGCAATCCAATTACCATTTAATTGTGGGAAAATATGCAGTCGCACAGCGTGTAGAAATTGTTAAAGTAAAAATTAATTGTCATTATGTTTCGGTCCAAAGCGAATTGCTGATGGACTCCTCCATCATTATTATTGAAATATCTGTTAAAGTGATTAGAGTAATAATCACACGATGAGAAATTTAGACAGTAAAGAGTGGATCAATATAATTTTCAGATTTCTTTCTTGTGCTCAAGCGACTGCTCGATTAGCTTTCAAATGGCTCGAATAATTTCTTCATGCTGATGACCTCATTGTCGTAGGTTCCATTTTGAACACGTCCACTAGCAAACGATTTATGCCAAACGATCACTGCGTGTTCTTTACAATGTTTCTTCAATTGTTCAAGTAATCTATGCAAGATTACAGTGGGTTTTTTGCTTCGAATAGTCAAAACCTTGACAATAACGCGTTACGCAATGAAAGTCGGTGCAGTTCGCGCTCTCATCGTTCCAGCTATTGCGAGAACGCATAAGTAGAATAGTACGTGGTGGAGATCGAGTATGAGACATGCCTACTTGAACTCCCACTCGGTCTCATGTAGATAAGGGAACGAATATGCAGTTGTATAATACAGTTGTATAATACAAAATCCGGTTAGTATTTCACTGATCTCGTAATGTGTAACGTTTCATTAGTCATGTAAAAGATATTTAATGTTTCGTTCTTTATATAGTAAACGGTGGCATTTTCAATTTCGCATCATTTTTTATTTTATAAGATCAGAGTTGTCGCACTCCGACTCGTGGTTAGTAAAAATTGTACAAAAGTGTTAATTCTAAGCAGAAACTTTTTTACAATCTAAAATAACATTTCATAATGAAAGTCCCTGTAGAAACTTGTACTTCAAACAGCAACCATGACTTTGGTCTTAAAATGGCTCGCAAACTCTTTATAATTCTTGGCATATGTACTCGAAACTCCGTGTCCCTCTTCTACCGTATATTATACTTATTATTAGACTACGGACCTTTATGCATTTATGGCTTCAAAAATGTTCAAGAAATGCTAGAATATCAAATTCCACAGAATAAGATTGTTATTTATTTCAGAACCATGAAGGCTACTAACACGGAAAATAATATTTTATTCTTTCCCACTTTCTTGAAATTTGCCAGCAGAAATTAAAAATTGCATGTACATCCGCAGTCTACTTTATTCATGCATTATTTCCTGTGCATTTGTAAAAATGGTGCAAACTCGTTGCATAAAGAATTATAAGGTACGACAAAACCGTGATAGAAATATATCTTTTGTACATAATATTGTTCTTACTATTCTGTTTTTAAATCAAGTAAGTTGTGAGGAAATAGATACAGATTTCACACTATCAACATATGCATTAAACTTTAACGTTTTCCAAATTATAATTGACACAACGAGTTAGCCATATCTAAAATAATAAGAGTGAAGTAAAAATGAACGAGTAATCAAATAAAATATACATTACATTATTATTATAATAGTGGAGGATTCCCCTTTCCCTAGGTACACTTTAGCTTCGTGGTTCTGCGACTTCTCAACAGACTAATTATATCACTTTGCCCACATCCATGTGGTAGATGAAGTAATCTTGGAACACAGCATGTTATCTGAAGCTGGGTCTATAAGTATACGTACGTATTGGTTTGTAACGAAAGAAAGTTCGTAGCATTTGTAAATTAAAATTGAAAGCTAAAAATCAGATATTTATTCATAGATATATTCAATAACATATTTTCCATTCTGTTCTATTACTTTTTGCCACTTTCAAGGTAACTTCTCGCATTATTGAATAAACATAAGAATAAATACCTTAATTTTATCTTGGATTTTTAATTTGAAAACGCTACGAACTTTCCTTCCAATCATTCTAAGCCCTAAGCTACTCCCCAAACGCTTCCGTCACAATGCCACGTGATCGTTCCGGTGGCGTAGAGATGCTAACGTTTTCCCCTCAATTCATGCTCCTTCCCCTCATCTGGCGACTCTATCCGATGCAGTGTCTCCAGGAAGCTACCGAAACGGATGCTTTTTCCTCTCCTTCTTTTCCCATTCCATCACCATGAGCACGATGCGCATACTCCAACATCCCCCACTAACTTCCTAGACTGATCACGTATTAATCTGATCATCACACAGAGAGAGAGAAAGAAAGAGGGTAAACTGGATCCCCTAGATTTCCTCGATCTGGCGATACTAATCCGACGTGGCGAACATAGAGGACATAGAGAAATCGTATTAGCATTGGAGAACAAAAGGAACTTATCGACGACTTTCGATGTGCGCATAAAGCGCCGAGGATTTGGAGAGCCGTAAACAAGCAGAAGAACACGAGGGGAAGAAAGGAGGAAGTAAAAAGAAAGGTAATGTTGAAAACACAGAGAAATGTATGCAAAAAGGAGGAGCTCGAGTATAAAATATCAAAGAGAGAGAGAGAGAGAGAGAGAGATAAAGAGGGGGGAGGGAGAGGAGGAGTACGATACAGCAGCGAAGGAAGTGGAAGCTCGAACTGGGAAAAGGAGATGTGTTCCGTTTCTCCAGCGGATGTAGTTGTCCGCTATATTTCTAACAACGGTTGCGGCGCCGGAAGTGGATGCGCCTTCGTATCACCTTTGCGAGGGTATAACACGACAACGTGCACCCACGAGAGCCATTTCAAAGGAGACATCCGCCAATTTATCCTAGCCAAGAACGGTCACCTTCTACGGCACCGCGCCGGTGCAACCCGTGGATGCATGTCCTTCAGCATCGCGCACGATCGCCATGCTTCAAGCCAATCGATGTCCCGACACGGTTGCCAGCCGTGGCCTGCGTTATTGTGCCACACACAATGGGAATATTCGCCTGGCCGAGACAATGCAACTCGGCGAAATTAATATTAGCAAACTTGTTAATGAATGTTCCACCGAAGAAATCGTCGAGCACGACCGTCTCCTGATGCTAATCATTCCGTGTTAGGTCGTCGCATATGAGATGTCCGATTTTGAACAGTCGCAGTCAACGAACACAGAGTTTTCGAAAGGAACTTATTCTTTTTACGAGTTCAGTCCACGTTCCTCGACTGTATTACGGTGGAGATTGATTTTTTTTTATTGTTATAGTCCTTTTTACCATCAAACAGTACGTTAATTAATCGACATTTCTTTATTAATAATCGCACGATGATATCGTTAATGTTTTTATGCTTATATAAAAAGAATGCACATCAAGGAATTGTTCCCTCCACATTTATACCATTTTGAAACACCCTGCAGACGTGTGGACATACGGAATAAAATAGTTTACGATACTTTAAAGCTATTGTTTATACGTGTAACGCCACGCAAGCAAATTTTGCGAAAATATTAACATGTTGTATCTCGATAACTATTTGTTCGCGCCATATGGTTCCTGTCAAATATTTTCTCTCCTCGATGAGTATAGATGTAAAAAGAAACTTTAACAACAATTTTCTTTGGTACGAATAATTTTGCAGCAAGTTTCTTTTACAAATGTCCACCGATTCGTTGCTTTTTATACATCCTGTACAATAGGAGTCTGGCCATTGCTATCCTTTTCTACTTCTAATGAGTACAAGCATACGAACAGATGTTTAGTGTACATTACATGTTTTGCTGCCCTACATTTTTCACTTTTTCGCGTAGATTCGCGTATACCAAGTTTCTAACAGTATCGGTAAAGATGTTATTAAAGGAAGTCGGTTCGGTTGGGGATATAGAATATTCATTAAAACGGTAATTGTAAGTTGAGAATGAAAAGAACCTTAGGAAGTTGATAAAAAGTTGGAGGCCAGGCATAGGTAACGTATTACCCACGCGGGTATTTCTTCGCGTGTCTGGGCAAAAGAAAATGTATGTCAGTACTCCCTACTGTCCATTGCTGCTCGCGTGGTCTCGGGTAGCTGCTCTCAGATAGCCTAAGAACAGGCAAGTTAACTTTATATAAAAGTTTCGTGAATTAAATGGAATTACTACGTGAATATTCCTAGTACATGATAGCTGAAGAAATTACATGTTTTCAGTCGTTTTGGTTTAGTTATTTTATTTGTATTATATAACCAGTGTATATAATTTTGCTTTTATCTAATTTGCTAGATTCGTTCTTTTCCCGTTAATTTCTGTGTCTAATTATTTATGAAAAAATGTCAACCGGAAAAAATTGTTTAGTTCAACGGAGCAAATATTGTAATAGACAAAAAATTGTCTCACATTCATTTTCCTCCGGGATATCAAGATGTTCAAATTTGTTTAAATGCGACTATGATATCTGCTTAACGTTGAGTAGAAAAATTTTTAAAAGATGGCCAATTAGTACAAAAATAAAATAATAGAATTTACATCACTATTTGTATCGATTGCTCAACTTTTCTGAATTTTTTGTACTCGAGATCACACGAAGGGCGTAGTATTATAATCCATGTTTTCCATTACAAAAAATACATCATATCTTATTTGACTTTAGCTGAAAATACAATTAGAAATACAGTACAGAATACATTTAATTAAAAAAAACAAATTTAACGTAGATGCAATAGTAAAGACGCAGTGTAGATCAGCTACATCTAAATTAAGATTGAACCAAGTTAGAACCAATATAGATCAAAGTTCGATCGAAACTAAATCTACGTTACGGCGAACCCCACCTTGAGTTAGGTCAGGATTGAATCTAAACTACATGTAGATTCTCGGCTGTAATGGAAAGAGCATGAACATTTGGCGAAGAAAGAATTCCACGAAGACCATTGATCGGTAATATTTTTTGAGAAAACTCGTCTTTCTCGAGTCTATTGTTAAAAGTAATATTATGGCAGCGCCTCGATCACACACTACTTTCACTCATACTACAGCCCTTAATCCAATTGTACAGTGAGCACAAGGCTGGAAAGCAGAACACACATTAGACTATGGATATCTTTATACATTTATAACATAACTATTAAATCATTCTAGAAAATATTATTTATATGTACATTTATTATGTTTATTCTGTGTATATCTGTTTATTATGAAGACATTTATAAAACATGTGTGAGCCAGGCTAACAATAATTTCGACAGTATTTCATTGAACACTTATTCATTTTCTAGAATTTCTAACACAGTTTGTGAAGCTCGGGTCTAGTCGATTAAAAACATAATTTTCCGATTTCAAAACGATTCACAAAAATTTGAAACAATTTCGCAATCTCCCCCTCAAATTAAAAAGAAACATCGTTAATCGCCAAACCAGGACACCATTCTGTCGCAATGGGAACAGTGCGACCACAATGGGATCGAGACGATGAGAACGTTGCTGGCTGGAAAACGGCCGATAGAGCATAGAACAATCAACGGGGACTCAAAATATTGATATACCACTCCGATCGGGTGCGCCATAAATTCGAAAACTAGCGTCGACTTGAACCCTCTTCGCGTTTTTGTTAACTATATTCGACTTCACATGAATACATATTTTTTGAAAGCCAATAGTTTACGGTGAATTTGAATTTTGTTTATGTCTCTCACTTTCATTGTTCAGAAGGACTCTTCATAATCGTTATCGCAGTAATCGGTTCACTGTTTCAGTCAGTTATTTACAAGTTAACGTGAAGTGTGACCATCAAGTTTAGAAAAATACCAAATATTGGAACAAAAAATAAAATATACAGGGTGAGGCACCTGAAACAGGCCACCGGAATAACTCGGCTGCTATTGATGTTAGGAAAAAATACATCAAGTAGAACTTGCTTGGTTTCGAGGGGGCATTAATCTGTTGTTACTAGCTTTTTTGTAGATGAACGCGTACAGGACATACCAAGTTCACCTTCAGTTTTTTAAATAGAATGCCCAATAGTTTTGCTCCAACCCGAATGAAGCACAAAATTCTATGTAAAAAAGTATTGTATAAAAAAGTAGATCATTTCCGATTCGAATTTTTTTTAGAAAACTATTGTGCGGTTAAATTACAATGTTTGGCGTCTTTGAGGGGCAATGTCTTCCACAGGTCAGGTGGGGTATGTCAAATGAAAAAATCTCCGGAGAGGAACCAATTCCAACTAAATGCATTTTTTCAACATATTTTTTAGACTTCACTTCACTAAACTAATTCTTCTAGCCTCACATAAAAAATTGAAGTTGTTTGGTCCAATTATAAAAAAAAAGTTATTCTGATTTAAAGTGTGTGTGACCAGTTAGGCTCCTAACTGTAATACTTGAGTCAAAAAATATATTCAATAAGTTCCCATGAAAACATCTTTGCAATTTCAATAATTGTCAAATAAAAAAAAATCTAAAAATTCGACCCCTCGTTGTAGGTTTAGTGTTGAGGATCGGAATTAGTAATAGAAATGAATTTCTAATTCGCATTCAGAGGCGGCGATCCGCGATTAATTGAAACATGAAGCAGCTGTGTTGCGTGTTCCTGTATTATCTGCGCTCGTGGAATCTGCGTCAGCGAAAGAAACGCGTCTAACCTGGCGCACACTAATAGTTCGGGGAGGCCCCTGTTACTAGACGCGCCGTGTGAATTTAATCTGTGTATACCAACGTCACTGTTAGCTTAACTCTGCCGTATCTATAGGCACGTGATGTAGCGTACGCCTCGACAAGTCGTGTAGCGTGTACGCACGTTTACAGGAGGTTGCCTCGCTCTACTAAGACCCGTAACTTCTTGGGGGGGGGGGGGGGGCTAGCGTAACATGTTACCTAATCGGGCACACGCTGCTTCCGTTAAACAAGCTCGCGGGATTTGCTTTATATCGCAAGTACAACGGTCTTTGTTATTTTTCAGGTAATCGTTCGTACTCGTACTGCTCCAGTTCCTACAGTCGCCGACCAAGAGATAGATCATACTAATTTCAATACCCTTGTAGGGGAGACTGGAGCTAAAAGTTTCGATTTTGAAGAAACGTATAAAACGAGGAAGAAATAATATAGATATTTTCATCTTTAACGGTAAAGTATTGTTAACACTTGGCTGCATGAATTTTTTAATTGGGATGAAAAAATTGAAAGAAGTTAAGTTTTTGTGTCCTATTTCAGGGAAAAATATTTTAAAAAATTAAAACAACATTTTCAGAAAAATAAATATACATAGTAAGAAAACACATTCTTAGTTTACTATATACCAGATTTGTTAATTGTATCAGATATGCAATAAAGGGTTAAATTTATTATATTTTAAAATTCTAACCTTAAATTTAAAATATTGCAATAGGTTTTTTATATTTTTTCATTTATATGTCGAAGCGGAACTTTTTGTCCCGATGTCACAGTGGTTCCAAAGCCCGAAAACGTAGCCAAAACCTAAAAATGACCTTCCAGCCAGGTAAGTTTTAATTATGAGGTTACTCTAAGAGTGGGGGTAAACGGCAAAGAGGTCGCATTTCTTTGCCTGATCAACAATCGCAGACCGTACTTCGGTTTCAATAGACAGTGTCTTTATACTCTTCTAAGTCTCAGTGTGAGTTCTAAGTGTGCAGTGTGTAAATTGTATTGGAACGTATCGATTTTAATTGTGCATTATGGATGATGTTTGTGGAGGTAAGTTGCATAGATCTTAGTGCCAAATGTTTATTATTAACTGATAACTATGTATGCAAAAAAAAGGGTAAACGTGAAGGCATAAATTTTAAAGATTAGAGTAAAAGTTGAAAGTCTTCCAAGATCAATCGCTAAAATTTGTTCGAGCTTCTAGTTTATACTATTATGTTGCAATTTAATAAAAAAATTAGCTGCCCGTTTCTGCCTCTATCGTCGTACCACTGTTTTTTGTAATGGAGAATAGGTATTTTGTGAGCTTTCGTTTAGTGAGCTAGTTGTTACTAAAGAATAACAATTGTCAATAATTAGAACTTTTTAGAGAACATCAAAACAGTATAATAACTAAAACGTTATTTTTGGTATGAAGTTACTTTTGCATATTGGTATTTAATTCGTTAGCCACTAAGAAGATAGAGTGCTGTGTAAATTAAATTCTCTTGCACATTCGAACGCTAAAAATGTAAACATACTATTTTATCATTCTCAACCTACTAAACATACTAAGAAAACAAATAATTTCACTCCAGTCTGTAGCAATTCAGGTAAGAAATTTTTATTTTGCATAAAGATCCGCGGTCTGGTTATAACATTGTAAATTTAATTACAAAGAAGCTCATTGCAGTAAGGAATTGATTGAAACAATGCTGTACTTAATTATTAAATAAAAAGAGATACTGAACAAGACATATTGACATTAGAAGCCAATAAAAATTCATGACTATTTCTCTCAGTCACTAAATCAAATGTAAAAATGCTTCTTATGTATACGCAAAGCTTAAATTTTATTGCTTCTGGATACCTCTACCGAATATTTACGATCTATACGTATATCACGTTACCAGAAGCCATTTAATTTTACGTTGTGCAACTTCTTCTATTTATGATAGCTTGGAATTCTATATAGCCTGGCATACTTACCAGAGACACCCTGTATACCACGATTTCGTTCTGAAGGAAGGATCAGTGTGGCAGAAAAATTATACGAAAGTTGCACAAGTAGCCGGGAATCATTTGAAATTCAAACATTGCGTCATTCGATAGACGCAGTAGAATTTGTGATCTCCCCGTGAGAGCGCGTGACGCAAGTTCTGCTAAAGGAATTCATAAGCAGCGAGGTTCGGCGAAACATAGTTAACTTCGTACGGTTTAAACAATAATTTAATTAACATCTCGGAAATCGAACGATACTGAAATCACTGGAACATAGCGTATCTGTTATTACCATCTAAATTATGCCATTTCATTACACTGCTCAGTCATCAAAGTTCTAATTTCGTCGATTTTTTACAAAAACGAATAGCAAAATGTCTTTACAACAAAATTGAAGTAAAAATTTCGTATTCTAAGTACAGAAAATTCTCTATTTTCATTAAACTTGTTCAATGTTCACATTACTTTCAATCTATTGAACATATTAAGAGAGATAATAGATCTCTATTTCATTCTAATTTGTTGTAATTGACATAAAAAAAATTTATTTTGCATACAAATCCGCTGTCTGGTTATCAGTTACGTTATTTTCTTCTGTTAGTAGAAACTGAGAAGACGCAAGTCGCACCCTTGCAATCCTAGAAATAAGTCTACCCCCTTAAAGGGGGTGGATACTGTGTGTTTCAATCGTTGAATCGTTAACGCATTAGCATTAACTTAATCGAATATGTCACGATACGGTAACTATCGTTCGATTGTTTTCTTTGCATCCGTTGCCTGACGTTAACACTTCATACTTGCGTTATTTCTTAGACACGTGATTGTAGGTTACAGTCGACGATTTTATAACGAAAAAACTCGTCTCGCATGCGAAAAAACGATAGGAAGTTGGTGTGATTAATACATCCCACAGTGAAGACATCATCAGTCCTTGAACACTGCGCTCGGCTACCTTGCGTCTTTAACATTACCCGTGAGAGTTTCTTTTCGAATTCTACCTTGTTATTACAGGTGCCCCATCCCGTCAACCTGTCACACGTGTCCTGTTGCGTACCATTCTCGATTACCATACTCAGCCTTATTCAGATCGCCGCGAATTATTCTCTTAAAGAGATACATCGCTCGATCGGCTCCGAGAAATCAAATCCATTTTCTCATTTTCCTTGATGCTTCAAGTTTCAACCCTTTTACGCTTCGAATAGTTTTTTTTCTATTTTGTACAACTCCCTGTAATTTTAAGGAGTTTATTCGAAATGCATTGGATGTGGAAATTCGTGGATCTTGCTGATCGTGAATTTATTTTGAAACTTGTGAAACATATTCTCTAAAACAATCTTTCTATTGAATTCAAATGTTTCCATCATTATGTTAATTACTTGTAAAATAGAGTAATTGTAATATAGAGAATGTGCTTTAGCTGTTTCTAATTAATCAATTCACGATCAGCCAGATCCAATTTCTACACCTAATACAGTTGCAATTAATTAATTAATTAATTATATATTATACATCTGATATGTCAAAATACAGTTCTTTTATAATAGTTCTTTAAATAGTATTTTAAACAGTAATGCTTTGTTACTCTGTTTATTATTTATTATAAAGCAAACAAAATGCGTCGAGAACATAACAATGATAACAACGATTAATCTACATTAGCAACGACGAATTTAGTGTCGGTGGAAACAAATGAACTCAAACCTGTCGCTAAACACGTCGATGAAAACATATGCAGACGATTGTGACCGTGTCGATGAAAACATAGTGTCGGTCAAATGATGTCGATGAATAAATGGGTCCCATGGAAATCACCGACACAGACTTCTCCGACACGGTTTTCGCCGACAACATTTCACCGACTCCAGATTTGACCGACAATAGCTTTGGCCGACAACGCTTTTAACCGACAACGAATTTTATCCACAACGACTTGAGACACAGTATGATAATACTGTATGATAATACTGTATGATAATACATATGATAATACTGTATGATAATACATACTGTGGTCGTCTTAAGATGTTGTGGATCAAATTCGTTGTCGGTCAAAGCTATTGTCGGTCAAATCTGGAGTCGGTGAAATGTTGTCGGCGAAAACCGTGTCGGAGAAGTCTGTGTCGGTGATTTCCATGGGACCCGAATAAATAGTGTTGTGGAAAGTTAATGTCGGTCAAATCGTGTCAATGGAAAACAATGTCGGTGAAGCGAGTTGTCAACGGTCAGAGTAACCCCTTCGCTGAGCAAAGAACAGGAGTGTCGGAGGGCCGAAGAAGGAACGCATTGTTGAATGTGAAAAACGGGTCACATGCGTTCCATCTTCGGCACTCACATGGGCCAAAAAGGGACCACGATTGGCTCCTGATCAGAGGTTGTTTTTAGTGGGTATGGGCAGGGAGTTAATCCCGTATCCAGCACATGTCATCATAGGCACAAGTTTTCCCCCAACCGCCATTTTTTTAAGGAACTTAAAGGTGGAGGGGTAGTGCGTAAATGCATTTTTTCCTCTGATCTTAAAAAAAAAAACGGGTAACCTCCTTCAAAATGTCAAAAGGGGTGCCGCAAACACAGCGGAAGTTTTCGCGCAAGCGAATGGTATTTGTGCCGGGAGGAATCGATGAGCGGGAGATGAGAGATACATAAAAGAGATAGACGGTGTTCCGCAATGAAAGAATGCCGGGGCACGGGGGGCCGTAAAGTCGTATCCTTCGTAATCGACACCATAACCTTCCGGCGCGGCGGTGCGGCGTGTGCTTTCTTCTCCCCCCCCCCCCCCAGGTTTTCCGTAGCCTGCCTTTTCTCTTTTATATCCTAGCCGGGCGGTACTAGTCTTTCCATACGCGTAGCGGATCTGCTTTAAATTCATCCGTCCGCGAACCCGAAGATTCTCGGAGGCACGCCGAGAGTTAGATTTCTTTTCCATCTCCGAGAGCGATGTCCATCTGTATCGCAGAAACTGCTCTTAAGTACACGGCGCGCTGTGTACTTTGTCTCTATAAAGGAACATCCACGTGTGCGTTATTTCTTCTGTTTTTTTTGTTCTAAAAGCTACCTTCTCGCTCGAACACGATTGGCTCTTCACCTTGGAAATTGAACTCCCGCGGAGGGCTGGTCCGATGCGAGCTGATCGAACGTCGGATAAACGTCACAACTAGTCCCCGTTCGAACTGGACTCGAAAAGTTACATTTTACGGAACCGAGGTTCTACTCCTTTATGCTGGATGTCTCATTTTAATTTAACCATACGGTTGTCACCTACATTATACGAAACAGTGTTTCAGGTGAAACTTGTTCCGATGCGAGCGAAATGTCTTATGGTCGTCATCTGACTTATGTAAGTGGAGTCGCTTTCAGTCCTGGTGATCTTTGTTTCTTTCTTTTTCAGATGGTATCGCATGCTTTCATTTAACTGATAACCTGTTTCGTGATGGATTCGTCGATCTGAATATACTAGTGCTTCAAGGTAACTCAAGGTCATATATATATGTACCAATCATAGGTTTGCTCACTTTTTAAATTACCATAGCTGAATACATGTCTATTGGTTACGTCAATGCGCAAAAATTAGTGTTTCGAGGTCACCCAATATTATTTATTGATGTACCAATCGCGGGTTTGATCACTTTTTAAATTGCCAAAGCTAAATGCGTGTTTATTGATTACCTCTGTGCGGAAAAATTTGTTTTATAAAATGTAATGCATGCTTAAACATGTTGTTAGCTATTTTCAGTATAACTAGTAAAGAAATGTTTCAAATTTACGACCAATCAATACAACACAAATCAATTCATAGCTTCCATAGTTAAACAATTGTAATTTTACTTGGGATCGTTCAATCATTATATTAATTATACGCAAAATGGAGTAAATGCAGACAGTGGAGAAGATCGTTTTAGAGTTATACAGTGTGCCCAAACAGTATTGGTATTTCCATTTTTCATGTAAAATGTAGACTGCAGATACTTTATAGAAAACTTTATAGTTTACGAAAATCGAGTTAAATGAAATTTTCTTTTGATATCACTGTTACAACAACAATGCTAAATTGTTTGGCCGGCCGTATATTATATTCTGACTTACTAATAGTGATAAAACACGAAGCACAATGCGTTAAGGGCGAAGTACATTGTAAACCTGTTATTAAACCTAACCGAACGTGTATGTTATAGAGTCAAGTCCAAGAGTAATTGTGCTTAGTATCGTAAAATTATGATGCGGTATATCAACTGTACAGTGACTATAAAGCTATAAATTAGGTCGAGCTGACGATCGGATAGTCGAGAAACGCAACCTATAAAAGAGTAAATAAATCGTTAGATCGATGTTGATAGGTACACCGCGATGACAGTGAATAGTTGCTTCGATCAAGAAATTAATTATTTTAAACGTTCGCCCACTACACAAGTATTCCACATTGTTTTTCCGCACTATATATTTTATTTATTTACACACAGACAACGCATGTCCGAATATTGGGTTGGCAAGAAAGTAATTTCGGTATTTTAAGGTGAAATAGAGCACAATTTTTTTATTCAAGCAATGAATTTTAATGAATAAGATATTCTCCTTTTTGTTCGATGTTTTCTTTTTCCAAAAAGTTCATCGCTTGAACAAAGAAATTCGGTTTCATTTCACCTGAAAATACCAAAATTACTTTCTTGTTAAGCCAATACATTATTTTTTCCGTAAAAATATATTCATAATTCGTCTTAGTGGATTATGATAATTATATTGAAGGATATCACAGTGGATTTTATTGTTATAAACGTATTGCAGTATACGCAACTAATTTCAATAAAAATGTTATTTCTTTCTCTATCGGAACAACAATTTCCAGATATTTATATGGTTCGAGTGTAAAGTGTTGCGCGGTTTAATAATAACTCTACATAATACACTAGTGACAGCTATTATAAAGTAATGAATTTATACAGTATAATTACTCAACAATAACAGCTATATTCACGGTTGAAGGAAAATGTAGTTCACGATATTTACGTGGTAAATTCAACAAATCCCATATGTATAATATTGATTATGCAGTAACAACAACTATTATCACGCAGTGACGACAATGCGAATTTACATGGAGGAATTGAAACTGCATTCTGAATCGTGCGAAATTGCAGTTGATGGGTTCTAATAACGCCAACAAATCGAAATTCAATGGGAGGAAAAAAAAAATGGCATTTTACTTGCATCGAACGATCGTTTCTTCTATCGCGCGAAAAGCGCGTTATCTGACTGTGCATTGGCCCGATAAAATAAGAATAATGGAAAACCAATCATTAATATTCCATCGAAAGATTCGATGCATTCGAACTGGTACAAGTTCTGACAATAGCACGCGCATCCGACCGAAATATTCGGGGAGGCTGGAATGCAACTTTCGACTTCCATTAACGTTTCAAAAATTTAAACGGCCGCGCTCTGCAAATCCCCTCGAGTCTGAATGGTGTGAAACCTCAGCGACGCCACTCGTCTGTAATCCATTTCTGTCGCATAACCGACACGATCGATCGAGCTGCTTTGATTGACGTTCGAAACTTAATATTCTCCACACAACGGCGAGAGAAAAGATTGCAAAAAATTAGGTTCCTACACAAGCAATTGCCATTTTCACCGGTGTAACTCTAAAGTGGACCTTCGGAATGTACTTTGCACTCGAAGCTACTTTAACTCGAATATTAAACATTTCTTTTGATTTAGAATATTTCCATTCCCTATGATTTTTCGAATTTTATGTGTATAAAATTGGTATAAATACCTCATACAATACCTAAATGTTTAGTAATTGATCAGATTCAGATATATTTAGTAAACAATATTTTGAATAATGGTACAGCAATTTTTAATGGTGCCTCAGTGTCGCCATTTGAGTGCTAAGGGTTAATAGGATTTTCAATAATTGTGCTGTACATACCAAGAGAAAGCGTAGAAATTTTCTTTTACATTGCAATCTTAAATGAAACTATTAGATGATGTTATTGAGGGTGAGTTGTCAGTTCACAATGAAAATTTGATAAAAATACAATTTAATCCAATTATATTTAGTCATTCAGAAAATATTGCATTCATATTCTGTAGCTTTCTTTAGCTTTTTACAAATTAGGTATTCCAAAATGAATAACCACTGTGTTACCTTAGATTTCGATAAAAATAGTTTTGTAACCAGGAATAACAGTTATTCTACAATGTTGTACGATAAAAATCATTGATACAAAGTTGATTATTACTGAAATTTAAGATAATGAACACAAAATATAAAGAAAAACGATTAAAGAATGTCGACCTTTGCAGATTTTGGTTACAAATAACAGTTACGTGAGTTTTATTTGGATCCTCCTCGATAACTAATCCTGGCATCCTCGATAACTAATTCTGGTCTAATCTTGGCGCATAAAAACAATATGTACATATATGAAAAGTTGCAAAGCGAACTTGACAGGGAAATTGCCCCGTTATCGAGCAAATAAAAACATAATTGCATAATAAGTAATTGAATAATAAGAAATGTTCTGTGAAACAATCGAATAATTCAGACCTCAAATATAAAATTAATCTTTATAACTTTACGATAACATTTACGTTCGAGCTCGTATGAAATTGTCAAGCTAAATAAGTGAAACATTGAAGAAAGAATAAATGAGGAAATATCTGTTGTTGTAATTGGCAATTACGTACTAATGAATGTATATATCCTGGAACCTTTATTATAATATATGCGACTGCAGTTTATATTTATCACGAAGTTTAATTCAGAACATTTAAGATTATTTAATCGTGTTGCTGGGTATTCCGTCATCCACTAATCAGCTAAATGCTAAAATACCGTTATCTTAAATATTGACGTGTAATTTTTAATGAAGCGAATGGGACAACCAGTCGATAATTCACCTTGTATAGATATACACACTGAATTATTACCGGGAAAATTGCAATCTGTAATTTCATGATTCGAGGGGAACAGTAACGTGATTAACAGTTATTACTAAAGACGAAACTGGATTCGAGGAGTTGTGAACTGTAATTTTAATAATTCGAGTCGTTAAGTGTAAATCACCTAATTATAGATTTGACCGAAAATTTTTGTAATATTGTTCTGCTTGATCTCATTTTATTGGGAGCACGTTTAACAATTCATTGGTGAAAGTTCGTTAATAATATAGTGGAAATCAGGAAATATCCGTGCCGCATTAGCAATTTAGAGATGGATCTGTCCAACATTAATTTTACATCGCGAAAGCTGTCCCAACAGTTCCTTCAGCTAATATTCTATCTGATTTATTATCCATGTGCCTGGTCTATTGTGCTTGTCGGATGACAGGCACGCGACGAGCTCAGTCAGTAACGAAACAGAACCTTCGTGATTAGTGGATTGTGAAAGTTTACGCAAACTTCCATTTTTACAGTTACAATAACACTAAACCTACCGTGGCTTAAAATAACTGTTACATGTTTCCTTATAAAAATGACAATATTAATAATATATAAAATAAGACGTATTAAAATGCTGTGTGAAAAACTAGTTCTACATGTCTGCTTTGAAAACAGTTTTCCTTTTTTGGTTTCAGATAAAAGTTGTGAAAGTTTCCTGTAACAGTAGTTTTTCTAACGATCGTCAAACGGCTGGAAAATTTTGTATGAAAATTTCACAATTTAAAAGTTCATACTCTCGAATGTATATAACTAGACTGCGGATCATCATGCAAAATGAAATTCGTACACGTCAATGTCAATCTATAGGAGCTAAATAAAAATTTATTTTACTCAGTAGTAATTTCGATATGGTCAAAATAGTATATCGACATTGTTTAACTCTTTTAAATGGGTAAAATCAATATATGTATATAATATAATAGTTAATATAACAATTTAAGAAAAGAAAAAACAGATTTTTTCACCCTGAAAGAAAAAATTAAACATTGTAATTCATCGTAGTTTAATGCGTTCTCGGTGGTACGGTAACCCGTTAATGCTCGTTGCGGGCAGATTATAGTGGCGGTAATCACATATCGCAGTCGTCGGTCGTCGGTCGTCGCGAGTATTAAACGACACGCTGCCAAAGAGCATAGACCGGGCGTTTCATATTCCGTTTAAACGAATCGAGGTGTGGGCATGCGAGGCACGTTTTACGTACAATACCAGAACACCGCGTCCTGCCATACATCAACCAGTTGAAATATCGTGCTGATTAAATACACGCGTGTATCGACGGCCTCTGTCCGTGATATTCACAGGTGCAGAAACGCGCGCGTGCTGCCTGCAAAAACGCGGCAGCGTGCTACCCCGGTGGAAACGAGTGTGTGGCCAGGAGCCCTATGAAAAATGACCTGTCGAATGAGACTTGCTAATCTGAAAGCGATTCATCACACCCTTCCCCCTCTCCCTGTCTCTCTCTCTCTCTCTCTCTCACACACACACACACACCTTTCCTTACCGTATATTCAGTGAATAAGTGGGCCGTTCCTGAAAACAGGTATCAGACTGGTTTCCTTCTTAACGAGATACGTTAATATTAAGTACACACCAGCGATAACAGGCTGGAGGTGAGTCAGAGATCGCGAGCGCAGGCCAGGTATCTTGTTTGGATTTTATTCGCGAAATATTGACACAAGCCAGATTAGATACCAGACGCCCAGAGGCCTTTTAATTATCCTATTAACGCCCTCCGCCCAGGACAACGTGCACAGATTTTTCAAAGTTTCGGCGAGAGAAACTGCGATAATTTAATTGCAAGAGGTATCGGAGTGTGAATAATTGTAAGACGTGCGCGAGAGTTTCCCTATGCACCCTCGACAATGTAATTTCATCCGGTTAATCAGATTGGATATTTATTACGCGTTGGTGATTCATTTCGATTGGTTAGTCGAATTCTTCTGTTTTCTTTAACCCTTTCAGAGTTCAAATGTGTTGATACTTTCTAATGATGGTTTTTATTGCACACAGAAAACATGTTGCACTTCATTGAATGAGCATCGTTGAATAACGTCAGGAATCACACCTCTGTGTCGAAATACACGGTATAGAATAAATGTTAAATATATAGACAGCGGATCTTTATGCAAAATAAAAATTTTGTACTTGAATTGAAATAAACTCGGGTGAAACGGAAATCTATTTTCTATCTTAATATGTTTAATAGGTTGAAAATAATGTGATAGCTTTTTTAAATTCTTCGAATATTTTTACTGTTTAACAATATTCATTTCGATTGGTTAGTCAAATTCTGCTTTTTTCTTTAACCCTTTCAGACTTCAAATGTGTTGATACTTTCTAATGATGGTTTTTATTGCACACAGAAAACATGTTGCACTTCATTGAATGGGCCTCGTTGAATAACGTCAGGAATCACAACTCTGTGTCAAAATACACGGTATAGAATAAATGTCAAATATGTAGACAGCGGATCTTTATGCAAAATAAAAATTTTGTACCTGAATTGAAACAAACTCGAGTGAAATGGAAATCTATTTTCTATCTTAATATTTTTAATAGGTTGAAAATAATGTGATAGCTTTTTTAAATTCTTCGAATATTTTTACTGTCTAACATTAGACCTATTCATTTTTCTTGTAAATGTATAAAATCCGCTGTCTACTAATATGTTTCTGAGAACTACCTGGCGTAGGTTTTGTCAAAATTGTCTAACATATTTTTTTAATTATGATTGTGAAAGACAGTTAGCAGACTTCACAAAGAAGTAAATCGTAGCGAGGTTCTAATTAGTTTTGACCCAAGGTAAACTGTTTATTTTCGAACATATTGGTGGATATGATAATTCCAATAATTGGGTGGTTCATAATAGGAGTTCACTAATTCTCCACTCCACCTGCACTTGTCAGTTTGAGTTTATATATAAATCGAATTTGGAAGCGGTCATGGTTTTGTTTAGCAGAATATAGTATAAATGAACGGTGTTCCATGAAATTTAATATATAAATTACATTGTCCGACGTATAATTAGAGAATTAGATTGCGCTTTTAATTATTAGTAGATCATTTGATTTTATTAGCCGTTTGGCTATGGTGCACCTGTTATAGCAAATTGTATAAACGATCAGATTTGTATAAATGACAATTATTAACTGCGGTCGACACTTGTTGGTATGTTAACCGCAAGTCTGTTTTGCGGGTTTTAAAAATTTCACGAAACAGACTCGAACAAATCTCGATCGAATGGTTTGGTGAAAATTGTCGAAATTGTAATTTTTCTGAATTGTATAATAACAAATTATACATTACCACGAAAGGTATAAATTAAAATTCATTTAACGTTCAGATATATTATATCCTCAGATAATTAATTACAATACTAAAAACTATTATAAATTTCATTACATCATTCCATTGTTCGAGTTCGATTAAAAACCTGCATCATTTTGCCGAATTATTTAGCAATAAAAGCGTGCAATGTAATTTAATATCATCAGTTTGTACACATTAATATACAATTAAATTGTAAATAAGAATTGTGTTTTAATTGGATGACATTTTGATCGAATTTATCATACTCGTTAACTGCCTGACATGTTCGTGACATCATGTATTTTGTATAAAACAAGTCAAATTAATTCTATGATCGTTGTTATTTAATGTCATGACGTATGGTTGGATATGGATTCAGGCAATCATCGACTGCTCCTTGTTGCAGACAATATTCATGAAAAATAATGAGCTTTCAATGTAATACAATATTTCATTTATGGATAATTGAATCTAAACGAACAATAATAGCGAACAAATTAACTAAAGCGTAATTGATAATAACAATTACCTAAAAAGTACAGAAGAGAACTGTCAGAAAGAAGAACGAAGTACAGTAGGGCGTCAATAATCCCAACTAATTGGGACCGAGGTGGTTCGGATAATCGAACAGTTTTAAAATTATTTATTAATTACAAGAGGACTACTGCTGTAATTAGAAATGTGATATATTGCTGAAAACATATGTATGTAAATATATAGGGTGTTTAAATAGAGCATCTTAAATGTCACGTTCATTTTTGATAACAGAAAATATAGTCTATATAATACTGTGATTAGGCTGCGGATTTTTATACATTTATGAAGAAATTAGTTGGGTAAAATATAATACCAGAAAATATTTAGAAAATTCAAGATTACTGCAACGTTTCTAATATAACAAAACCTTTAAGGGATGAAATTAATTTTCAATTTTTATATTATTCTCACAATCAATGCAAAACATTTTTATTTTGCATAAAGATTTGCAGTCTAATTTTTTTACTCGAGGTCATACGAAGGTAATATACTTAGATGGGACACCCTGTATATACAACGATACGTAATAAGTATAATGTACAGTTAATGTTGAATTTAATTGAACTTAAAAAATTAGTTAAATTTATTCGTTAAAATAATCTTCAATTTGTTTTTGAGAACCATCTCGAAGACTTTCGAAATCTCTTATTCACTGGTTCGGATAATTGACGCTCTGCCGTATGTACAAGTTACGCGAGCATGACGATAATTTTTTATCAGTGTGTTGTGTTTCTGTTAAATATCTTGTTACGATCGGAACGTTACGATGCATTATGCTGCTGATAGCATTTTAAATTGCATCGTAATTGCAGCAGAACATTATCTCACAAAGGGGAGGCAATGTAAATTCCTGGAAACGCCGATATCGTTTATCGTTTATCGTTTTATGTGTTATCGGGCAAAATGTGCAAACCGATAAGATACGCATTAAGAATTCTACACCACGTATTGATACTATACCTTAACCCATTACACTCCTGATATGAGGACTCCCTATTCACAGTACGTGTTCAATGACTGCATTGTGTGGCTGACACAATGTTTCGTCTAGATTATAAAAAATCAATAGTGACGCAAAACGCGTTTGAAAGAATAGAATCACTATAACAAAAATGATTCAATCCAAACAGTAAAAGTATTATAATAAAATTGTAAATACTGTTGCATCGTTTTCAATACTACAAAATTATTTAGAAAAGAGATACATGTTTAAGAAGCTTCTGTACCTTGGCATTACTAGCAACAATTTTTATTTTGCATACAAATCCGCGGTCTAACAATCGCCTTGACGAATATGCGCACTTCAGTTTTCGTTTCATTGAATAGATGACTTCGGTTGTGCGCGATTTTTGCGGTTGCTGGTTTGGCAGTGAACGTGTTAATCATTTTATTGTTTTTGTCACATTGAGAAATGGCACTCTGAAGACCTGCAGGATCTTAATTGTTTCAATGCTTTAAACCCAGCGAGGCGGAATTTTTCTAGACAGCTGCAATTCGTATACACTAAGGCCATCCTTGGGCCTTTTCGTAATCTTCAGATAAAAGCTGACACCGGCGACTTCTTGCACCATGAATTCCATTTTTGCGATATTAACGAATAATATTCACTCGTATAGACTGTGGATATTTACGTGAGTAGATTCTTTCATAAAGAATTCAATAGAGAAACTATTTCCTTCATTAAACAATGTAAGGCTCTTTTCGGTGAAGTAAATCAAATGCATATCAAGCCATACAGTCTGTTTAGATAGTATTCATTTTATATTATTACAATAACTCGAATAATAGAATTAGAATAATTATTACAATTATTACAATAATTAGAATAATTATCACAATATTACAATATTATAATAATAGTATTAAAATAAATAACAGAATTAGAATAATTATTACAATAGTTAGAGTATTCAGTTTATGTTATATAAATAAAAATATATTTAATTTTAAAATATTGTTGGTTAATCAAATGTGTATTCCATTATCTAACAGAACAATAAGCTTTTCTATTCTCGAAAAATGTGATACAGGGCAGTAGGATCTATCATCGAGACTGCTAATTAGTAATAAAAAAATCGTTAACACTTTAATTAAGACGAGCCAATGGGAGATATGTAATTATCGTAGTGTTATTACACTAGTTGTATCAGCTATAAGATAAAAACTAGTTTTGTGTAAGAATATGTATATCAATGACCTGGAAGACTCTGAAAAAAGTGATCTTATCAAACTAATCTCAATGACCTTGAATTAAATATGTATTATTATACATATGTATAATACAATGAATGTATATGCATTCGCATAAATGAATTTATTTGCATTATCATAATTCAAACAAACATTTACATAGGTAGACTTAAGCAACCAACTCTGTACGAGACAGAGAATTTATGTAAAATTTATATAAAATATCTAAAAATACACTGGAAGATATTCGTAACTTTTAATGGCATGGTAGAAACACGTAACAAAGCTTGTATCAATTAACGCTCGATTTTGAAACATAACATTCGACTCTTTTTTTTACCGTATAACCATTAATAATTTTCCACGAGCACACTTGATGTCACTTTGAGAATCGGAGGGAGTAACTACAACACCGATCGTACGTCGTTAAATTTATCCTTTACGTTCGGGTCGATCGTAACGATTGCGATTCTTTATATAATCACTGTGAACGCGCGATGATCGATACCTACGAAATTGGGTCAAATAACACGAACGTGTATGGATCTGTGTAACAGATGCACATGACGGTTGATGGTTTTGAAACGAATTCCAGAAAATAACCGCTGTGGACCGTGTTGTATAACCGCGAGGGCGTCAGTCTGTTGAATCATCGTGTCACGATATCGTGTCACTTTTATACCGTCTGCTGCTTCTGGTTTAGCGGTTGCATTTTTGTTTTCCTCTTGAACCAACTGTCTTGTTTATTATTCACAGTCTATAATACCTCTTTCAGTAATTCACGTTCCAACTAGGACGAAAACCCATTGAGGCTCTTATCAACGGTCAAAGGATAGAAGTTTCTCGAGGGTTTATACTAATACCAGGACGAGCTAATAAGCGCCATTCTATTATTCATACCCGTTATCCCGCTTGAAAGAGAATTATATCAGATAAATGTCTTCGTTCGCAAATACTCCGTCATAATTAATCAAACATACACACCAATAATTGAGATACAAATACATTTAATATTGTTTGATTATTGCGGAGATCTTCATACAGAATATATAGTTTCTGTTCGTTCGTGCTAAATAAGATTGAGGACTCTTTTATATTGAGTTTGCAAGAAAGTAATTTCGACAATTTAAGATGAAATAAAACCCGATTTTGGGAAAATTTTGAAGTTTTATGAACGCGGAGTTATGAAGCTACCAGGAAGATGGCAAAAGATCATCGAACGAAATGGAAAATATTCTATTTATTAAAGTTTATTGCTAGAATAGAAAAATTGGGTTTCATTTCATCTTAAAATACTGAAATTACTTTCTTGCCAACCCAATATTGTATTTTTTCTTTTAAATCTCAGCTACTCAATTTTGTTATAGCTAGCAGTGTAGTGGATACATTCACTAGTACGTGTGTTATCCAAAAATGTACGTTTGTGTCCGAAAAAGTAAAATTTTAAAGTTTAATTATTTTTTCTTAGACCAGTGAATTTTATGCAAAATGATTTTTCAGACTTGCTAAAATAAAACTGTATATCCTTCTATAATAGTATGAACGTTTTGAAAGGGAGATAAATATATTCAACGTCATTTGGTTTATATGAAAAGTTTATGAGGCTATAAAACCAGTCACTGACGAACAGGAAAGATTCAATTGCAACTTAAACGGAAAAAAGACGGTGTCCTTCATTCATCTAGCTTAAGAATGTCGCAGGTGACAGAAGTAGGTCGATAAAGGGGTCGAATGTGCTTTCTGCTGTAGATTCGCTCTGAAAATTTACGTTATACGTGAGATTTGGATGATATATGAGGATACTTGATTGTTGCATATGAAACGTCCGATGTCGAAATGAAAATATAAGCGTTCTAATCGATGCAACAAATCAATGGAAACACCAACGATATCGATAAATAACATCCGATAAAAGTGCCAGTGTTATGCTACAGCATGTCTACAGACAATGTCAATAGTTCAGCGGACAAATAACCATTGATAAACGATAATTATTTATTAAATGATAACTTTGTGAAAATAATGTTTCGAAAGTGTCAGTATACTTTAGTAGACAGTGTCAACAGTTCAGTGAACATATAAGTTGTCTCTTCACTAAGAAATTAACAATTATTTATTAAACAATAATGTTTCCAAAGTGTCAATATACTTCAGTAAACAGTGTCAATAATTCAGTAGACGAATAAGTTGTCTATACACTAAGAAATAATAATTATTCGTTAAACAATAATGTTGAGAAACAACGTTTCGAAAGTGCCAGTATGTTCCAGTAGACAGTGTCAATAATTCAGTAGACAAAGTCGATAATTCAATAGACAAATAAGTCATCTTAATAAATAATAATTATTTATTTTGTTTCTGAAAATAATACTCATATGAATACTCATATGAAGATATTAAATCTAACTGTTATAATGGAATATACAACTATTATAATTACACTCAATGTTCACTGGAATGTTATTTGAACAACTCATCACCGAACTTACAGTACTTAGATAATTGGAATTCGTTTATGTCTGAACGTTGCGAGGGTATTAATTATTGAGTAAATTGGCACAAACTCTGTACTAATAGAGTAAATATTGCTAGAGTAAATAAACATACGAGACATACAAGCGAAACACATGTGACGTTATGTATCGATTGTCGCTCGCGTTAATCACATACAGAAACGTCATGCGTGCAAATACCGTGAGCGTTCCTGCGCGAAACGCATAGCGCGAGATTCAAAAACATTTCAATAATATTAAGAAAATGAAATATCAGTTACAATATTCTCAATCAGATTTACAACAGAATGAATATAAATGTTTAACCACATTTATGAAGTTTCGAGACATAAATTCGAATTAACACTCTTTTTATCATTCTTATTTGCAAAGATTCTATTATTTTTTTTTAAATATATGGACATATTTATACATATTATATTAATAAGGCGAAAAGAGTTCAACAGTCCATTCTACGAATAAGCTTAACAAAACTTTGATTGAAAAATTCTGTCATAAATACATAATATTAATCTCTCCGTGCACGTGTGGATTGTTCAACCGTATGCAATTACATTCGACAAGAACTTTAATAAATTTACACAGTACAATAATGTATGAAATTTAATATAATTTCAATTTGTAACTTAAATTATCATTCCTGAAATTTCTCGATAAAAGTGCCAATATAAATTAACTTTCGGGTGACAAATGTTTTAATTAATTTGAGAAATTGAATAATTAGCTTCAAATTAGGTACAACACAGCTTTTGAAACATTGACTAATTTTTCAGTGAAATTAATATGTTTCCGAGCTCATTGGTAGTCTGCTGGCATCATTCTGGAGTTGTAAGTAAAAGTAGAGAGGAAAACTATCTTGTTTGGCTGTACGTGTATATAGTTGTGGGATCCTCGGAATCAACTTTTATTACAAAAATTAGAAAAAGGATCACGTTTGTTCGTGGAGCGTAGAGCCGCCTGCAGCTGCCCAGAAATCCCGCTTCGCTAGACTGACGGTAATAAAACAATGGGTACTCCGCTGGTCTTCAAACACCCATCTCGCGACGCGTCACGTCGCAATCCTCGGAGATCTCGGAAATTCAAGAAATAAATCGACGTTTTAGTGAAATAATATTACCTGTAAACGTTGCAATTAACAGGAGCACACAATCTCTTACTAGTCCATTCCGTCTCGTCGCCTTGCCGACATATTCGACGAAATTGATTTTTCAAAAGTTCAGAGAAATCATTCTGTATGCTAGCAAGGGAATAATAATATTACCTAATTATCATTTACTGAATAATAATATCGTTTCAATTGATATAATACTAGGTAATCCAAAAGGTCTTCCAGTTTTATATTTCTTTTCAAAATCTAATTTATATTATAAACTGTTTAAAATTTTTCTGTAGCTTCCCTCGAAACCGAACAACTTTTATCTAAAACATGTATTCAGGTATTCGTTCCGCATAGTGTATGAATACAAATATACTATGTATATGTAAATATGCATAATTAAAACGAATCTCGTATAAAATTGCAGATATTTAATAAAAACGAAGAACGCAGCATTGCAATTAAATGAGAGTTTCGTTTCCCAGGATAATTGTGTCGGATCAATAACAATAAAACTTCGTCGAATTTAGTTTCATTACGGCGTTACGCTCGGTGAGCTTCGAAAATCGTTAATTATAAATATAGAAATTCTATCTAAACGCAAGGAGTACGCTCATAATTATTTATAAAATTGATCATTAGTGCGTCGTCGCTACGGGAGTATGATTATTACTAGAATGAGCACGTAATTACATAATTTCCAACAAAACTTTTACACCCGTGGTTGTTAATTAAAACGACGCGACAAGTGAAATTATCGTGTGCATTGTTACGCGAATATTTCGTATTATTCAATCCTAGAGCATAACGCGATTCTGATTGTGAAGCTTTCGTAAGTCTCGTCCCTTGGGCAAAAGTCTCCAAATGTATCGCGGCCATTGCTAATGGTTTCGAGCGATAGGAGGATAAGTTTAACAGAGTACGCGGTTTTATCATGTGTGTATTTGATGGACGACCTTCAGAATTCCAAATGACCAAAGTGTTCGCATTCCATGAACTTTCTAAACTATTTCTGTTACGTGAATCGTGGATAAGTTGATTCGTGACCCTAATGCATTAATTAAACGGAATTTTAAATTCCATAGGCCGGTAGGTATATTCTAAGTATTCGATATGCGGCTGAATATAAATTGGAAACTCTTGTCCCGGCGTTCTATGTCGCGCAGATAGCATTCTAATTCAACTACATCTAAATCGGGAGCGGTAATTGCCGTGTATACATTCGCGTCACCTGACCCTTGATAACGTTTCTAGGTCTAATGAGTCCGCACAATGTGGTCGCCACGTTGTGCAGCGACGTTGAAGAGAGATTACGTAGTCGGAGTAAAAACCGATCACCGATCGAACATATAGGATTCTGATTCAACCTCTTATTAGCTATTCCTTAACCCTTCACAGCATGATTTTTTTAATTGGGATGAAAAACTTGAAAGGAGGTCAGTTTTTGTGTTTTATTTAAGGGAAACATATGTAAAAGAATTAAAACAAAATTTTCAGAAAAATGAACATAAGTAAACGTAGTAAGAAAACACATTCTTAGTTTATTATATATCAAATTTGATAACTGTATCAGATATGATATAGCGAAGAGTCAACCTTTAATTACTGGCATATAGTAGAAAGTCTTTCAATAAGAGCTTTTTTTTAATTTCGCGCAATTTTTGAACTGTCTACATTCAACTGTCATTGTGATATTATTGGACAAATAGAAACCAGGAGGTTTTTAAATATGAATCGATACACGCTCGCACAACGAATTGAAATAGTGAAAATGCACTGCATAAATGGTAAAAATATCGTGGACACATGGTGAAACAATGGCTCTATTGCGTGAAAAATTTCCTGGACGTGTGATTTCTCGAAATGGAGACTTGAATTGACCATCGACATCGCGCGATTTAACACCATTAGACTCTTTTGAATGATAAAGCCAATGCTCCAGCAACGATCGAAGCACTGAAAAACAATATTAGAGCTGTTATTCGTGAACGTACATTAAGCGAAATTATGCGAAAACGTGTAAAAAAATTTCATCAAACGAATGACGATTTGTAAGAGGAGCCGAGGCGGAAAATATCATCCCTTTTCACAAAAATATTGCGTTTTTCCGTCAATTTGAAATGACACCTCTTGTTGAAATACTCTGTATATACAATTTTAAAACTTTAAATTAAAAATTTACAGCATAAACAAATGTGTGGACGACACAGTGATTTCGGTAACATAGAGAAAATAACTCGAAAAATTACAGTTTTAGGGGTACAGTTTTTAGGCTCAGGTTTAGGCATGTCCAGCGGTATGTGGGGCGTAGTTTCGGTTACACGAATCGGCCGGACGAGGCAGGTAATACGATGACGCGTTGTTTGTACCTCGTCCCTCATTTGGTCCTTACTTTTTACCCGTCGAGGAGGGCACGTTAAGTAAGGAAAATATTGACATATTAGGGTAAACTGTACTATTGCTGACACTGCAGTACTTATTAGCACTTTTGATTTAAACGGCAAATATTAAGAATTCCCGGTATAGACAATTATTTTATATTCCTTCTTATTTATATTTCCAAGAAACGTTGTAAGTTTTCATAACAGCGTTCGATATATTACTGTTATCAACGCTGGTACATCCCGTAAGACCGACAGATGACAATAGTGCAGTGTAAATAGTCTTTTATTAAAATTTTCCTTATGCGTGAGTATACTTTATCGCTTTATAACTTAATTTCGGACTGTACCAAAGATGTAATAAGTGCGTGTATGTTTAATTATAAAACAAATAGCTTGTTTAACGTTTACTTCTTACTGTGCCAAGGACTGTAGTATTTGTCTTACGATCGTTAATCTCTGAATATATATTATAATAAAAGATTTATGACTCGTCAAACTGTTTGATTTTACTGAAAAATCTCTATTAGCTTATAATAATAACAAGTCAAGCTCGTTTAAATATTTGAAAAAATGATGAAAAGATTTTTACTACGACTTTGGCTTAGGGTGCCAATCATTGTACAGTTTACCCTACCGCGTTTTTTTTTCAATAATGAAATCAGCAGAAATATTCAAGTATATTCAGTATCCTATTCTGTTTTGTAAATTTTTATTTTCTCTGTATTGTATGTATTGTATTCTGTATTTCAATTATGTTGAAATAAATCTCATATGAGATTTTCTATAATAAAACAAAAAAAAAACGTAAATCAACCAAAATTTTCTGGTGACGGAACATTTTGACCTCTGAGCGAAGAGGCGAGGGTGAGAGGGGAAACTAGTAAAATATAAAATAGTTCTACTACGTCCCAGAGAAAATGGTTTCTCCAGGTGCGTCGGATTCATAACAGTGATCGAGAGTGTTTCTTTCCCCTCGTTACCATACATCATCGCTATAGCTCGCGTTGCGTATTGTTCATTCGACACGTCGGCGAGTTGAACGCGGATCGACGTAGCTATTATGCTGGTTAATTGCATCAACCGAGTCGAAATACTTGGAATCGTGATTGTACGGGCGTCTTGTGTAAGGGAAATGTGCAACAAGTGTGACTGCTTCATCACTCTCTCGCGTGCGTGGGTAGGCGTGAGAAACTCGGCGGAGTGCGGATCAAGAAAGATGGAAGGGGTCAACGGGCGAGAAGCAGAGAAAGAGCAAACGTTCGAAAGGTTGCATTGCTCAGATTTTCTCGAGTTCCCCGTGACCTGGAGCCGTGGAGCCGCCGCGCGACTCCAGTCTGTGCAAACAAAGAATAAAGGGGGAGAGTTACGCCCGCCAGTTCGTTCGTTCGTTCGTTCGCTCGCTCGCGATTCCCTTTCTCGCTCGATGTAATGCAATGAATCTTCCCGTTGAATACTCTATAAACAAGGTTAAACAACGAACGCACGTCCGCGCAGATTCATTCCGTTCCGCGACGACCGACCAATCAGAACCTGAAGCTAATCGTATGTACACCACATATTTTCCATGCAGAATATGTACATACTTGATTTTGCTCATTCATTTTCGCGAGCTCGTTGGCTTTAAGTGTATCATAGCAAATCGTCCAACGCCATATTCAACACGTTCGCCACCAGTCATTATATATATATATATATATAAATTTTTCTTTTTGTGCATGTCCATTCTTTGTTATTACACGAGTAGTATTGTATTTTTCTCTTTTTTTTCTTTTCATTGATACTGTAAACACTTATGTAAAAGGGAAAATTATAAAAAATATATATATTTTATTTATATATATATTTATATATTTTTTTTATTATTTATTATTATTTATTTTATATTTTATTTATATATATATATATTTATATAGATATTTTTTATTATTCATTATTATTTATTTTAGACGGACTGAAGCCTTTTACGTAAGTGTTTACAATATCAATGAAAAGAAAAAAAAAGAGAAACATACAATACTACTCGTGTAATAAGAAAGAATAGACATGCACAAAAAGAAAAATTTAATAATGTTACAATCGATATGGTATTATCATATAATCCTGCGGTAGTTGCATTTTAAAATTTTGTAAAGAATCACTGAAAAAATCAATACGATTATAAATACTGCATGATTTTGTGATAATGCAATTCATTGGATTAATTAATCCATAAGTAGATTTCGCTTTAAGTGTTTGAAAACTCGCTCTTGTTCTCAGTTCATGTTCTGGAACATAAAAATTGATTTGCGCAAGTAGAGAGGAACAATCAATATGATTATTAATTAAATAAATATTTGGGTTGGCAAGAAAGTAATTTCGGTATTTTAAGGTGAAATGAAATTTTGTTATTCAATATCTAGCTGTCGCAGCTTTACCCCTCATCCGTCCTTCGTTTCACCAACTGAATCTGTCTCTCGGTGTCAAATTGACACAGTGACACAAATAAAAAAAATTTCAATGTTTTTTTAGTCACATTTATGAGTTAATTTTTACCTCCTAGGTTTTTTGGTTATGTGTTCCGCATTAAAATAATAAAAGTCACACACAGTTTCGGGAAAGTTTACCTAAAAATAACAGAACAGTATAACTTATATCGGGAAAACTGTGTCAAATTGACACGAGGGATGAATGAGGGTTAAGAAAATAGCGAATAACTTTATTATCCTACTAGAAAGATGGCAAAAGATTATCGAACAAAATGGAAAATATTTGATCAATTAATGTTCATGGCTTCCAAAAATTTTTATTGCATCTTGAAGTACCGAAATTATCATGATTCGAATTGGTTATTATAAAATTCGAATTTGGATGACACGTTGGTAGCTCTGGGTCAATCAATGGGCCTATTGATAATCCACCGCAGTTCCATCATTTTTCAGTGATAAAATTCATGCAGAAAGCTGTGGCATGTTCGGGTAATGAAATCGAAAAATTAACAGAAATGTTTACGTTGCAAAACTCGGTTTTCCTGTGGTTCGTACGAAGGCTGCGTCGAACCGAGAGATTCTCGGCACGATTGGATCTAGGTCTTGTAAGCGATGGTTGTCGACGAGGCATAAACGTGTATAGTAGGAATTCTTTTACGCACTGTTACCGATTTGATTTATTGCGGTGCACTGATGCGAGATAAATGCATAACCCCGTGCAACGAAACGATTTGCAAAAATTCCAAAGGAAATCTGTTTGACGGTAAAAATCGTTAATTACTCTATTCATGAATATCATTGTGACACAGATTGTTTTCTCCCGAAACAAAGCAGACGCGAAATTGCCTAAAAAGAACAAAACCTGCGTTTGAATTTCGTGTGTTTTTTGTTTTTAGTCCGTGAACGTACACGATTTTCATCCCCGTTGAGTACATTCTATCGATAAGGGTTTAAGATAAAGCCGATTGATAACGTTGAATCGTTTCCGTATGGCTATGGTACGTGGGCCGATATCATGCAAATGATTACGTAACGTACGTGTGTCACGTAGACTGCGACATTTGCACGTGGCCGACGGGGCTGATGACTCGGACTATTGAAATTATTCGCGCGTTAATTGCTTCGTTCGGTACCGGTGCTGTTAAATCGATTCGACTTACACGTTTGTTACCAATCACATTGTCGGGACTAACAAACAGTTGGCATTTGAATTCGACCCTTCGGTACTGTGTTTGAATTCGAATTTCGCCCTCCCGAAATTTGAATTTAAATTTCACTGTTCTAATTAATCAATTGGATCGTCGGGATTTACGTAAGCTCGTATGCAACCGCCTGTGTCGCACTACTGTTTCAATTAGCGTTTCATATTCTCATCTGAGCCATAGTTCACGCGTGTTGTTGGAACGAAAAAAAATATTTGTCACGTGTAGACTGTGGATCATTGTGGACATGAAAAATTGTTAGTACCAATTCCGAGAAGCAGTAATCGTGTAGGTCTGGTAACTTCTTCCTCGCTGTCGCTTTACGACTCCCACTAGCAGTGTAACGGTTTCTCCACTATTAACTATTAGATGATCGCATAAGTTCGTGTCTGATTTTCATAGATGTCCATCATTCATAGATAATGTTCTTTTCTAATTGTAGAAAAATATGGTGACTACATAATCTAATTTTTGAATTTATCTTCACGATTTTTTCTGGTAAATATATAAATGCTATACTATAGAGCTCAATTAGTGTATAAACTCGAATTTAAAAAATTGTAACATACGGCATTTTTTTTATTGCAACCACAGATATTGGCAAGAACTTTACTGAGGCTAAATCTTGTAGAATATCTTACCACTGTACGGCTTCCGTTTAATGGAAAGGACTCAGGAGTAGGGAGAGGAGCCTGATTTAGAGACCTTTTCCTTCCTCCTTTACAATTTAGTATGTCGAAGACAATATATTGACATTCATATATTTTGTTAATATTTTTACTGATTTAAATTGCCTCATAAATACTGTACAAATACGGTGTACATTGTTAACGAAATTCAAAATTTTGTTTGTATCTCCATTTTCAATTTCCACTCTTTACACAATGTTTTATTAACATACGTTTGCGATATAAAAGCACAGATGGAAATCTTTAAGTATGAGTATTGACTGTTGTGCAAATTGTATTAGTATGAATGTTAAGAAGGGGTAGCACATACCTGTCGGGAGAAAACAGTGTGTCATATAGCATTGTTGAATTACGACTTGGCACATACCTGTAACATTAAAAGTGATCACATTTTATAACATCTGTATATGGTGTACAATTAATAGTAAACAAGTTTTTGGAATAAAACGTTATTAAAATTTTGAATAATGTTTTATACATATAATGTATGAATAAAATTAAGGATTATCGAATTCAATGCAATCTGGGACGTTACTATACGTTTTAATGAACGGCGACAAAATATGAGCTACCGCTTGGGAAATTACACTCTGACGAAACAGCAGCGAAAGCAAACGCGTACTGTATTCCTTGTGTTAATCGTGGAATAGTGTATCGGCGTGTAGGCATCGTCAAATGAGGAAACGACAGTGCAACGGCGGGCATGTGTGCGAGCGCACTCTTGTAAACATGGCCGACCATGCATAAGGGGAACTTTCACTGAACACTATTAGATACGCGACGGAATGCAACTACCGTGAACCTACTGCAGTGCCATAATGTGATTATTTCCGTCTAGCTCCACTCGAGACCAATTAAAAATTGAATTACACACCGGGCAATCAAATTTTCGAATTCAATCTAAATACACAGCAGCATTTTCAACTGGTTAAACATTTTTAACCATTTGCTAATTCGCCACGGTGCTAAGAACAATTATTCGTCTTTGTTAATCATTAAATGAGTCTTTGTTGAATATTAGTCTTTACTGATCAATCATTATTTAATTTAATCATTATACTTTTATGCATGCATGGCAAAACTGAGTAGGTGTAATATGGAACAGTAAAGATATTAGAAAAATGTTATTTTCAGTCCATTGAACATATTAAGAAATAAAATGAATTTCGCATAAAGATCCGCTGTCTATTAATCATTACTACTAAATTATGAAATGTTATGTAAAATATATATTGTTCAAGTTGATTGTAAGTAAGGTTACACACCAATCTAGATACAAGGGAGCATTTTCAACTGGTTAAACATTTGTAACGATTTGTTAATTCGCCACTCAATCATTAAACGAGTCTGTTAAATATTAGTCTTCATTAATCATTCGTCTTTATTATACAATCATATTATACAATCATTATTGTATAATGAGTAACTGTAATATGGAACAGTAAAGATATTAGAAAAATGTTATTTTCAGTCCATTGAACATATTAAGAAATACAATGAATTTCTATTTCACTCATGTTTGTTGTGATTCAGGTAGAACATTTTTATTTCGCATAAAGATCCGCTGTCTATTAATCATTACTACTAGATTATGAAATTTTATGTAAAATATAAATTGTTCACGTTGATCGTAAGTAAAGTCACCAACTTAATATACTAAGATTGCTCGACGAAATACTCTTGCAGTCTTCGAATTGATCCATTCTAAAGTGAATCGTCTTACGACGCAGAACGGATATGTCGCATGAAAGATCAGCAGGGAATTCCGCATACAGAGCAGACGCGAATACAGCCGGTGTTCAAGGGATCAGTTCAAGCTGAACACAGCGTCGGCCAAATATTGATTATTCAACGTAAACTAAATTTTCCATGGCCGTTTTATCCGATCTTTCGCGTGATTTTAAGCTGAATCCACAATGTAACGCGTACATTATTGAATAATCCGGTCAGGCAGCGTATATAAATATATTTAAATTTCATCGCCGCAGTTAGAATTACAATGTAAACGTTGTTACTTCAATTCGAAAAGTTCGTTTTTGATAAACCGAAGCTGTTGGCGAGACAGAGTCACCATATGAGGGGAAGGAGTATTAATCGAGGGGAGAAACTTACCCCCCCTCTCTGCCAGTACCTGGCATAGGTTCTTGGAATTGAGTAAATCCATTATGAAGAAAGTAAACTGGCGATGATGCGTCAATTAAACTAACTGTTAAATAGTATTTTAAAAGATATCTATGTAAACTTTGAAAAGTACAATTTATTTTTGTCCTTTTTGTATGAGGGGTAATTAAATTAAAAATATATTTTAATATTAATCTCAAATATAAATGAGCTAATTAAATAAAAAATTTTTTGTTGCATAAACATTATAAATTTTGTGATATTTAGTTTTTTATAGAAATGAATTTAATTTATTGTTATAATAGCTGTTTCACTGAGGATATCGGAAAGACTAATGTGTCTACACGAGATAACGTGAAATGTAAATTTTTAAAAATTATTAATTAGAACTGTGATCAGTCCTAAGCATTGCCATTAAGTATAGCTATAAAAATCGCCCGTTGTCCGAGGGTTAAAACAATTCAGTAGACAGTTTCAGTGTCATGAAAGTTAACCTCCTCCTTTTTCTAGTACCAGATTAGAGTCACGTGACATTGTGACCGCGTGCACACCGGAGACAAAACGCGTCACGTGATCGTACAGTGGGGACGCAAGTCTTAATTTGGAGCCAGTTGCAACTTCGAAATTATGGAGACGTGCGATCAATTAACATGCTCCATTTTTTTCTGCTATTTCTGCACGCACAAAACGGTCGAAAGTTGTAACGGCTACTGGTGCTTAAGAGGAGCAAATCGAACGATACCGAGCGATCGGAAGATGGTGTTTTAATAATTAACGAGAAGCTGCAAGTGCGTGCCAACATTCTAATCCCATGCTGTCATAAATCTCTTATAATTGGCTTTTGACACGGGCCGAGCAAGAGGAAAGCTTGCCGGAGCCTCATCACTCATTTAATCCCCATTTTCTTAATACCAGGATCACCGTGGAACAAATTACCACGTTCCTGAAAACAGATGCAAAAAGGTTGGCGGCCGGTACATTTCTCGCCGCGTTCGCTGTTACTGCTAATAATAGGTAGCAGCTTTTCGACTGCTCAAATATCGACGGAAAATTGCGTTACAATGTAACACGCCAAAAGCGATCGGGTTCTTCTTATCGCATTGTCTAATTGCTCCGGTAATTATACAGGCTGCCGCCTCATCGATTTCAACAACTTCGAAGCATGGAGGTCAGCGTCCTAAGCAACTGGAGTTGCGAATACCATGGATTAACAGAGGTACAGAATTTGTTGATATTTAACAGACGACCCCTGGAAAATGTTTAAAGACGTTCTTATATTAGAAGTTTCAATTCGAATGGCATCCAGGAAATACGAAACAAATATTTAGCTATAAAAGCAACTTTGTTCGTAAATATTAAATAATTATCACGGTTAAGTTGATATTCTCAGTACAAAACTAATTTATGATGCTTGTGTTTCATATGTGGAGAACCTTTCTTTTGATAAACGTAAAACAAATTCATGGAACTTTTATTACACACATTATGAAGTATGCATTTCATGAGAACTAGTTTTAAAGAATTTCCGAGGGGCGATACTATTTCCCATAAAAATTTCAGAGGAACTGACATTTTATTAACTATATATATGACTTGCAACAGAATATTTTTAGGAACGGTAGGTAACTGTTTATTTTTATCTGTGGCCATTGCGTGCCAGTAAATAAATTTGTTTAAAAAAGTATATATAGTTGTAGGGTGACAACTTGTTCCAACAAAATGTCCCATATATAGAATGTCCTATTTAAATCGATCCAGTAGAATATTGATAATGCATTGAGTAGTGAAAAGATGTTCGACTGAGTCGATTTAAATAGGACGACCTGTATAAGTAGAGTGCGGATCTTTATGCAGAAGACAAATGTTCTGCATCTGTTGCAAGAAACTGGAGCTACTTAGGGATTTATTTCTTGCTGTAATTCCTTTAATCTTTCTACTGTTTCCAATTACAGCTATTCATTTTTGTCATAAATGCATAAATTCCCCGAGTGTAATTATCAATCAGCTTAAACACATTGTTTAAATATCACAATGAACAGTTAATATTATCTATTGAAGATGTCCCAATTCTGCTGATTTTAAATATTTTTAATGTAATCTGATTCAGACCGATAATCATATTATCAGCTTTGGTTCATGTAAGTAATTCATATTTGCATTATTTCTTCCCTCAATAACTTTGGTAGATGAACAATCATATACTGACATCTTCAGTTTTTTAAATTTTCCTACATTCTTCAATTTTATTATGAATTAATAAATATCCGCAGTCTACTAATCAATTACTACACATTTAAATATTGTACGAGGTATTATATCAATCTCATATCCATAAAAAAATCATAAACAATGAAATTATTCATTCATCGGAAGAAGTGTTTAATTTTCGAGTTAAAATGGATCCCACTGCAATGGTTTTTAGTCATTTTCCATTTAAGTCATAATCCATGAACGATTGAAAAGTGAAAACTTTCTGCATATACAACTATCAGGTTGTTCAGTATGAAATCTGACAAATCTATTTGAAATTTGTGTTTTATTTGTTAAATTTCATACTTAACAACCCGATAATGTCTATAAGCTCGATCGAATTCTAGCCACGTGAAACATTTCAATATTATTCACACCATCGCATCCAGTCAGTGGAAACGTTTAAAAATGATTTTTATCATTGTGAGCGGTTTCTCTGTACACCTGGCGTGAACAAAATTCTTAACGTTTGATTGGGATACAATATCTGCCGTCGTGGTTCTCTTCCCGGCAAGATCCACGGATTCCGTCAGAGAGTAAAGTGCCGGCAATTAGTACGTACTTCCATCGGTTGCAAACACGTTTATTGCTTCGATGCACAAGAACTTACGGAAATCTCGAATCTTGATAAGATTCCGCGGCGCAAGTAAATGCTATAGAACTTCTTATGTGGCTGCCATAAATCTCTCTAGCGCGAGCTGCTTCCTCGCAGATAGCTGAGGAGGACCTAACCGTGTGTCTCCACTCGAACTAACCTGCTACAGCTGCGTTTTCCCTCCTGATCACTCTTTGCTAACCCTCTCTCACACCCCGATCGCGTATTTTAATCGTCGAATGACAAATAGCCGCACGTCGATGCTAAAAACCAAATCGTTTTTCATCAACATTCAATTCAAAAATAAATTTTGTTATGTCCTCACTTCGTAGAGATTTATTTGTTCAACATTTACAACGTTTAGTATCGCCTTTTCAGCGGGACCTACTGTTTATGGTGGGTTCCGAACCACCTTTTGCCAACAACACGTGAAAAACACCCGGGTGGGTCACTTTCCGGTTTTTTACCAGACGGTCACCCATCCTAGTGCCATTCACGTTCCACATTGTTTAACTTCAGTGATCTAAATGAGAACCGGTGCTTTCAACGGGACTACGGTTGTTGGCTTCCGCTGAAAAGGCGATAGTGAGAATGGAAAGAGGGGGAAGGAGATTGGTAAATGAATTTGAAACCCTGAGGGGACCAAATATCATGTTGCATACATACAACGTTTAGTAAATGATAAGAGTCGAACAAAAGTATACTATTGGGTGTGCAAATAAGTTCTTTCCCCTTTTCTTCGAAATTCATTTTATGTAATAAAATATTGTCTGGTGACTCTCAATCTTTCTGCCAATTCTTTTTGCGTCTGGAATTGAGCAATTCCTCTAACTGACCGTCATCGAACTTTCTCCGTGTACCTGAACGATCGTCGTCTTCCAAATGAAAATTTCCGGCTTTAGATCTTTGGTACCACTTTTTGCATGTTCTGTAATATACAGCGTTCTCTACCAGCGCCGCACAGACTATTTCAGTAGCTTCAACACAGCTGATTTCCTAAGGTGGAATGCAAAGAGTAAGCAGTGACGAAAATGATGCTTCTCGCACGCCATTTTGCTTGAAATTGTTGCATAAGACTGGAAACTCTTCGAGCGATCATCACGATTCTTCTTAAAACTAAAAGAACGCTCTTTCAGATTGCAACAAAATTGGGAAGTAATTCGAACTTAGAAATTATGATCGTAGAAAAGAAACCTATTTGCACACCTGATATTATCAAACTATCAATAAAGATAATTTATTCCAATTGATCTGGTGATTGTCCACTAAGGCTACAACAAAAATATAATCTATAAAAATGGAAGTTGTTAAATTTATAATAGAAATTATAAACGCATATTTTTACCTCAATAAATAAATAGTTTTATATCATTCAGTATTCAGTAACTAAAAGTTTTCCGAAAACGCTGGAATATAAAATTCTACAGAATTTAGTACGATTTTTATTCATTTCAGAACTGCAACTACTAGTAACACAGGAAATAATATTTCACACGATTCCACTTTCTACAAATTTGACTAGCAAATTTGAAATGTGCATAAACATGCACAGTCCAGTTATGAGTGACAATGGTAAGTCAATTTTTTATTTGTATAAATCGGAGTTGCCACTATTCGACACGTGGTTAGTAAAATTGTAAAATAATATTTCTCATTGAAAGATCCTGTATCATATTAACGGATAAGCAGTTAGTTCTCCTAACAAGGAATCAGTAACGAATTCGATAAATTAAACATTCTGACAATGATGGTGCACAAGAACAACGCGAAAAATAATGATACAGATCGCTTCTTCCTTCTTTCTAACCTCTTAAAATGTTTACTTAATCAGCCTGTTTACCGTGTTCATGAAATTTGTGATATATAATATATATTTTTATTATCAAACGATATTTGTTGCTAAAGTCTATTACGAATATATCTGTCATGTATTCTAACAGTATTAAATAAACAATTTAGTTATTCAATTTTCTTAAATAAATAAAAGAAACACTATGCGATCACATAGATACACAAGTCCGAAAACGATGTCCCAAACCTGAAAAACATTTGTGGGAAATCTTAGAATCTGAGTGGAACCTTATTGATACTGAAACAATGAAAAGGTGAATAGCCAGGAAAAGTACACGGTGGATAATTTAGGTGAACATATTTAATAAATTATTATTAAAATATGTTCTATATTTTATATCATAACTTTTTTTCAGGTAGTTATAAGAATTAAGGAAATGTCCACATACTTTTCAGCGGCAGCGTATGCGTAAAAATGAAAAGTGTAATTACGGCTTCGAAGAGCAAACGCGCATGGAATTAATTTGTGGTAAAATGCGAGGTTGCAGTAGTTACACGTGTAGAACGACGACGGCGACGATCGTGTTAAAACGGTTCGCGAAGTGCTGCGACTAGCCAGTCGCATCGTGATTACCGTCGATTCAGCAGAACATTACGCTCTACCGTTGGAAACAATCGGACGTCGCTAGTATTATTTCCGCATCCGTTCGGAATGGGACTTGTCGATAATTCACGACTCGTGTGAAGATATAAACACTCGAGAAACGAATCGGAGGCAACGAAGCGCCGCGCCGCGTCCCGTTGCATTCTACCGATCGAAAGAAACGGAGGAGCTTTCTCACGGACCTGCTCTAGATTTTTAAGATCGCCGATCGACCGTGCCGTCGCGTCGTGGGAGAAGACACTAAGAATAAACTTCTCTGCCAATGTACAATCACTTTTACACGTGCAGCGACTCGCATTAACATTTGGATCGCCGTCTTTTTCTGAGACAATTCTGGGACAAATTCTCAAAACTGAAGTACACGGGGTGGGCCGTTCGAAACCGGTCACCCGTGACAGGTAACCCGAATAACTCGCTCGCTTTTGAAGATAATAAGAAATACTTTTCCACCTACATATCTATAAAAATAATTAGTAACATTACATTTATCAGCGCATCTATTTCAAGTATGTTTGGTGTGATGCATTTTCTTCTATCTTCAAAAATAAGCGAGTTATTCAGGTGACCTGTTTATAAAGCCTCACCCGGTATATGTACGTAATTTCACAATATTCTTCCCTGACAAACCACTTAACATAACATACCTAGTCTTCCGAGGAAATTTTTTATGCACAAAAATAAAAGAAATAATACAGTTTCTATATGTTTCCATATTAGGAAGGGAAATAAATTTTTAAAAATAAAAAATTCATTTTCGAATATAATGTACATTTTAATTATCTCCTCGGGTCTCGATTATCCGTCCTTAATTCATCCAGGCTTGTTTGTCTCTCAATCAAGCCGAGTAATCGAGGTCCTATTCTGTACTGTAATAATGATAAATCTAATATTACCTATATTGTTATGAAAGGTGGTTCGGAACCCACCGTAATAAAAAGTAGGTCCCGCTGAAATAGGCGATAGGGAGAGTATTGGTAAAAGGTGAGAAGTGTGGAACGATATTTGAAACCCTGAGGGGACCAAATATCCATTACATACATATTGTTATAAAATTTTTTAAATAGTATAGCTTTCTTTAAAATTCCAGGACAGTTTGGCAGTTGACTTCGTTGATACGCGATGTGGTGATTGGCGTCAAGAGGGAGTTCAACCCTCGAAGTAACCTTGATGGGGAAATTCATCAGCTAGACGCTTTAAAACCACGTAAATTTTATTTAGTCATTTTTTCTTACTCTGAACAGTAGAAGTTGTAATTGATATTAACGCCCTGTATAATTTTTGAGTGGGTGCTTGTTCCGAAAGTAACGAACAACGAATTACGGCTCGATGAAATTCCGTCCCGATCGAACACGAGTGGATCGACGAAAACAAGTTGAACGATTCGAAGGGCTTGGCAATTGTTCTTTGAAGTCGTTTGACGAACTCATTCTCAGTTGTCGACGATTCCGATGGATTCGCGAGAAGAAAAACTCCGACCGAGGTGGATTAGCTGAGTTGCTCCATAAAGGAGAACCTTCGAGTCAGCAGGTGACTCGGAACATCCACTCCTGGATCGTGTCATCAGAGCTGCCGCGAGGGCACAAGTCGCCCGTGTGCAAAAGAAATTTAGTACCCCCCTCACCAAACATGAAAATGATTTGAATGACCTTTTTTTGTTAGCAAAAATATCTAGCAGAAACATTTGTTACTTCTAATATTAGGCTTTGTGCCCACTTGCAGCGACGGGCGCCCTTGTCCGTTCATGTTTCGGCGCCACTACGACGAAGCGCACACGACGCCCCTGTGTGTCATTACTTTTACCACTGCGAAGTCAAACCGGGGACATTGGGTTCCAATTCGAGAGCCACTCCACAGACGTAAGATCAGTATTTACAGACATTGTATCTTGCGGAGTTTTCTGCATAGGCCTCGGGGTACCATTTCAGTAAGGGTGTGCGAGAACCCGAAATACAGTAAAGTAACGTTATTTCTCAGCGGCCGCCTACCCCCTCCACTGAGGGACAATGCCGCGAAGCTCGAGCTGCCTCGGTCTCCAAGCAGTGTAAACTTGCCGCGTAATCGAATCTCTCGGCTCGGATGTATCGGTGTGAACCACTACTAATCCAATTACAAAACTTCTTTATTTTTCATTATTTTTTCATGGGACTTTCACTAACTTATTTGTGGAATTTTTCTGATTAAAATCGCACTAAACAAGATATAATTCCAACTGTGTTTAGTGGTATAATTGACGATGATAGATTCGGCCGTAAGGAAGGAAAGCGCGGTTCGTGTGTACATGCTGTCCTTTTCTTCGTTCGGCTTCTTTTGTACTTTCGGCAGGGTAGACTCAGTCATAAAAGAAATACTGCCCATACACGATTTTCCACTGTGCAGAACACAGTCGTTTGCAAAATAACGCGATTTTACTGTGTTGGAAACCTGATGGTCGGGACGAGTCAGGAAGAGGTCGAGTGGAAAATATTTCGTGTTCCCGACCCCACCCGATATTTCGTGTTCTCGCACGCACCTGCATTTCGGGTATTCAGACGTATTAGCGAGAACCGATTTTTCTGTATCATCTAATATTGTATTTTGTTTTCTATAGTGAACATATTCCGTGGTGAGATCAGAAGATTAGCACCCTGACAGCACAGCGGCATGTGAAATCTATCACTACCTTCGCCGATCCGCACCTCTAACGCTCTCGTCGTCCCAATATTTATGTTTGACGCCATACGCTACATAGTACGTGCGAGCGCTCTAGCCAATATTTCGGTTAGAGATGAAAATGCAAGTGGCGGGTAGAGTCCTCATTACATTCTCATCCAATCGGCTATGCATTCGTACATACATCACCAAATTCCTGCCACGGACCATCTCATCTCACCGTGATATTGTACATACACTTAATATTGTAATTTTTTGTTAAAAATATACAATATTAGTTACCACAGTTAGTGTCTTCTCTTTACCCACTCTGTACATGAATATCCCATAGTAGAACGTATTAAAATATTCCAACGTTTTGCAATAATAGCGGAACTTAGGAAAACAACAATTTTCGACCGTCTGACTTTTCGTTGACTTGTACTACTGAATCTCGTGCCACCTCCTTCGACATCATATTCTCCTAATACAAAGTTCAATTTTCGAGGTTTTCGAAAATTTTCGAGCGTCTGACTTGTCGTTGAGTTGTACTACTGAATTTCCGAATATTTTCGGCCGTCTGATTTATGGTTGACTTGTACTACTTTTCAATTTGCGCAAATTTTCGAAAACTGAGAAGTAGTACAAGTCAACCATAAATCAGACGGCCGAAAATTTTCGGGCGTCTGACTTGCCGTTGAGTTGTACTACTGAATTTCCGAAAATTTTCGGTCGTCTGATTTATGGTTGACTTGTACTACTTACCAGTTTCCGAAAATTTTCGAAAATATTCGCAAATTGAAAAGTAGTACAAATCAACCATAAATCAGACGGCCGAAAATTTTCGAAATTCAGTAGTATAACTCAACGACAAGTCAGACGATCGAAAATTTTCGAAAACCTCGAAAATTGAACTTTGTATTAGGAGAACATTATGTCGAAGGAGGTGGTAGGAAATTCGGTAGTACAAGTCAACGACAAGGGGGATGTTCGAGAAGAATTGGTGGTTCGATAATTGTATACACAGGTAAGCTTTGTTACAACATTATCTTTATTTATTCATTGTAAATACATATAAAAGTATTTATAACGAGAATGTTGACTGGCTAAAAGAGATTTGGCACACCATTAGACTTCTACTGCAATACATACGAGGTACAGACGATTACGCGAAAGATTAGATGATCACTCCACTGTTATACTGCTGTTACTGCTATGCCTCGCTTGTGGTGCAGGAGGCGATGGATAACTCAGGTAGCACCATTTGTCGCTCGAGACACTATGTTGATAATCAGCGTTGCCGTGTTCCGTTTTAAACCAAAGTGCCCCTTTGAAGAAGTACCATCCTCCACACTTAATTTGAGTCATCAAAACGTTAAAAATTTTCTGCAGGAACACATTCTAAAGATCAACTCAAAAATTCCTTCTAAGTTTTCACTTTCTATCCTTGCGATGAATAGAATGAAACGCGATCAAAAGAAATTGTTGTGGTTTTCACCCTTCAAAAAAGAAATTCAAGATTAAAGTTAATTTAGGAGGATGTTGAATCTCGCTATGATAATCGCGACATATTGGATTAGCAAGAAAGTAATTTCGGTATTTTAAGGTGAAATGACAAGCAATGAACTTTAATAGATAAGCTGTTTTCCCTTTTGTACGATGATCGTTTGCCAAAAAGCATAAATAATAAAATATTTTATTGATTAAAGTTCATCGCTTGAATAAAGAGAAATTCGGTTTTATTTCATCTTCAAATACCGAAATTACTTTCGTGTCTAGTCAATATAATTTCTATACACTCTGTACTCAGCAAGCTAATAGAACGCTCGAATATTAGGATACTCGAGCAGAAGGAGCTCTATTGTACAACTGAAACGCTAGTTTTCATGCGTCCATCGTCGGCGAGATTCATTATGTATTTGCAGGCACACAGCCCACCGATTAGTGGTACTTTAAATCACAATTAATTCTCCGGGCATTCGCATTCAGGCGTTCCAGCGTACATTGTTAGAGGGCCTCGGGCTGTTTATTGCCTGTCTGCTAGCACGTTGCCGTACAAGTCGTAAAATAAGAAAGAAACAGTCATCCGTATCGCCGGCCGCAGAAAAAGAGAAATGCACCCTCGTGCAATTACTAATTAGTCGTTTAGTGAGCGGCGAGCGTCGTTTCGTTGACTACCGGCCGGCGAAAATAGGGTGAACGACCGGACCAGAAAAAGATAGCGAAAACTGTAACGAGCTTTTAGCCAAACGTTTTCACTGCGCGCACCGCCGGAACTGTTTTCTGAATTGTTTTAATATCAACCAGGTCGGTCCCTGCTACTAATGAATTGGCCGTACACGAGAAACAGAAACACAGTATCTGATAAAAACGAGCATTCAAACAAGCTTGAAATTTTCGATCTAAAACGATGACATTACGCGTTCGGCTATCCGGTTACTCCCAATTCTTCGGAAACCATAACCGCAAAGATTGTTCACGTTGATGTAATCTCCATGATTTTTTAACCCTTCGCTGCATCGAGTATAATATCCGATACAGTTAACAAAGCTGGTAATATAGTGAACTAAGAATGTTTATTTTCCGAAAATGTTGTTCTAATTTTTTAAAAATATTTTTCCCTTAAATAAAACACAAAAACTGACCTTCATTCAATTTTTTCATCCCAATTAAAAAAATCATGCAGTGAAGGGTTAATAGGTCGCGGCGTGTTCGATTTAGGGTCTGTTTATACTGGTATATTTCCGACCGGATATATCAGACCGGGCAGATATTTATCAATGGATTTTAATGGAATCATGTACACCTACTGTAGGTCTACATACTTCCATTAAAATCCATTGAAGAATATCTGTCCGGTCTGATATATACCAGTATAAACAGACTCTTACGTGGAATTAACCGGCGACCTTGAGTCGTCCGTGTTATCTCGTTCGAGATACCACACGGTGGAGAATTTTTCTGAAGTGACCCGTTGTGTACTGAAATTGAACGTGTCTGTCAAGAAGCTTCTTTCCTCGCCGGCTGCTAAGACAAATCAGCAAACACTCTCCTTTGTCTACTTCCGGCGTGTATACACTGTACCGGTTGAGTGATGCCTCGGATATGGCAAACACAGCGCACATAACATGGAATTATCTATTCAGGAAGATGCGGCTGTACACTTGTCTAGGCGCCTCTATCGCGTACACGAAGCACTCACGCGATCCATTCATAGCCAGTCTCTCGGTTTTGACAAGTGTTACAGTTAGCGGCTGTTGGGTATACGTATAACAATTTGAAACGGTCCGAAAGACCCGCTTGAAACGCCGAGGAAACCTTTCTACGGAATCGCCGGTCGTTCACTGGCTTCCCTCGAACTACTGAAAAATTATGATGGTATTATAGGAAATGTGTAAAATGAATCTCACGGGACTCCGTCTTGCGAGGAATCCTGCCTCGCGTTATTCTATCGTCGCTCCGCAACGCCAGACCCCGCGTGCTGCACTTCCGGTAATCAATTCCTTCCCTTGGCGCGTCTTCGTTTCGTGCGCGCTGCAATCTTGACAGCCTCTTCTTTTTTGGTAAACAAGTATGTTCTTTTGGGAGAAGTAGACATTAACCGTGACGTTCAACTCACGAGGGAGCATGCTTTAGAAAATTCATAGTTTTTAACACGTTCGAGAATCATTTACGGTTACTTCCGGTCAAGCCATGTAAATTAAAAAGTCTCATTTGTTTATAACTAGACTGCGGATGTTATGCAAGACTTATATTTGTTATCCAAGACTCTAGGAGACAAAAGTTCCGATTTTGAAGAACAATTTAAAATAACGTAGAAATAGTATAGATATTCTCATCTATGACGAGTAATTTATTGTTAAATTTATTATATTTGAAAATACTATCCTACAAATTAAAATATTGCAATAGGTTTATATATTTTTTCATTTATTTGTCGCTGGACGAAGCGGAACTTTTTGCCCCGTCAGGGGGCGAGTTGTCACTAAAGAATAAAATTTGCTAATGATTAAAACTTTAATGAAATACGACACTATTATATAAATAATATTGTTTCATTTAAGATTAGGTTAACAAGAATATGCAATGTTTAACAGAACATCAAAACAATATAATAACTCGAACATTTGTCTTTGGTATGAAATTATTTTGGCATAAAATTGCATTCAATTCTTTAGTCACCAAGAGGGTGGAATATTGTGTAAGTTAATTTTTATATTATACAATACAGGTTTTACGTAAAACTTTAATTTTTGGAACTCAAGGTCATGTTCTTACGGTCATATAAAAAAATATGAAACAATGCCTTTGAAAAGAAATATTCTTGCCAGATATTGGTCCATTGATAACATATACGTTACATGAAAAGAATTCTTTACATGGTCTTACTTAACCCTTTGCAGTCGGAGCTATTTTATCTCGAAAATTAAACGTTTCTTCTGACCTACAATATTTCCATTCTCTATGATTTTTTAAATTTGATAAATATGAAATTGATATAATTCCTCATACAATACTTAAATGTGTAGTAATTGGCTAGATACTGACATATCTGATAGTGTAAACAATTATTTAAATAATAGTACAGCAATTTTTAGTGGCGCCGCAGAGGCGCCTCTCGACCGCTAAGGGTTAACTAATTCCTTACGGAATATCAATATTCAACAGAATGATCACGTTGTAATACAAATTTCAGAAACGAGGAATTTTAATAATGCGCAGAACGTTCTTTCTCGCGAGTATTAATTCGAAAATCCGGTTGGACGTTGCTACGAAGAAAAAAATGAAGTGGCGCGTCTCCCGACGTCGTTCCTGAAGCGCCTATTTGCAAAAATGTTTGTCACAGACAAAAGCGAGTGGCAGGGACAAGGAGACAAGTCTGGACGGTGAGGAGAGGCCGCGGTAAAACCGCCCATCCGCAGTCTCTCATTTTTTGACGAGTCAGGGAGGCAACTCGAGACCGTGCGTTGTCTGTTTATTCTGCTCCGTCAAATCCGTATCCATTTATCTAACTTTTTTTCTGGAAACCGAGCGAACGGAGTCGCTTTCTTCCCGTGGATTCAGCAGATTGTAACGCCGGAGCTACATCAGCACGTCTTCCGCGTGGGTTTCAGTTTATGTATTCGCGTAATTCCTCATCTTTGATTAGAGACGTACGTCCCGAACGTGACCTGTCCTCTAGCGATTCATTGCTCTTCCTCAAATGGTTTCAACCATTTTTCTGCTGTCCCTTCGCTGCTAACGATTCCTCTCGGCCAGTGTAGCAAGATCGAGACTTGTGTCCCCACTCTACCTTCCCCTTCTACGACCCTACTCCCCGGTCACGTGCCGTGCATGTGTCCGGTACTGGCAGAGAGAGGGTAACTTTTAACTCTTTGCACTCGAGTAGTGATTCAGAGAGAAAGAGAGTCGCCACTAAAAAGTACTGTACTATTATTCAAAATATTGTTTACATTATTAACTATGTTAGTATCTAAATCAATAGACATTTATAACAAAAATAAGTAGACAAATTTATATGATATAATATATGATTTCTCATCTATTAGAATTATCAAAGAAAGAAATAACATTCAATTTCGATATTCTTTGCAATCGACGCAGACAATTTTTATTTTTACGATAAGTAAAGGCCACTTTCATTTTTTAAAACGAGACCATCCCTTTTTGAACACCTGCGGTAATAGTCCTTCTCATTAGGAATTTAGTGAGTATAATTACCAGAGATAGAGGAAGACAAGATTTGGGACACTTTTATCTTGTACGATGAACCACAGTCTATTCGATTAGAGTGGAAATTTTCAAATGGACAGTTTCCATATATTTGTACGTCTTTTATAAACTTTTGCGAGAACTGTACAGTGTGTCAATTTATTATGTGGTTTCCGTAGAGTTAGATGAGTCGCGGTACGATCATCACGCGCGTCTGTCTCCATCAAACGAAATTAGGTATTTGTAATACGGACATAATATACAGATACTAAATAATGCTGAACATTCGCGGTTGTCGGTAGCGTTGGACATGACATTAAAATAGTACACAAGCTCTCAAACACTGTTGACGATGGCCGGAAAATGCATTATACCTCTACTCTGTTCTACGCCTAGCCTGTGCCGGAACGATCCCAGCGTCACCTGATATATTGTAAAACCCATCACGTCGAAATTTGTAGTTGTACTGTTGTAATTACACCTCGTGCACGCGTCACCAGAGATACACAAACGATCTCTTTTGTAGAGATCTCTCATTTGCGTACCATTCGACTAGAGAGAAATTCCAACTGATAGAAACCCTCTAGGCTGAATCTAATTGTAAGATCGTAATTATCTTGTCCGCTTGGAATCGGCAAAATCTCTTTGCAATCATCGTGTTGTTGAAGTCACGCGATTCTGCAAATGTTACTTCATACATTATCATTATACAGCGGAATTTATGCATTTATGACAAAAAAGAGTAGGTGTAATTCAAAACAGGAAAATGATTAAAAAAAGTTTAACAATACCGATATACTATTTTTAACATATTAAAATCATTAATGGGGTAAATAATTGTTTACTTAGCTCCTACAGCTTGCAATTGATGTATATAATTATCATTCATTAATAGTTTCATATCTTGAATGCACAAACATAAATTTTACTTGATTTTATTTCCGTTAGTATACTACGGATGTTTATGCAATTTGCAATTTTTGTAGACGAATTTTCAGAAAGTCGAATCAAATAGAATCTTATTTTTCGTAGTAGCAGCCTTTCTAGACTAGAAATAAATTAGAATCGTACTAAATTCTGTCGTATTTTATATCATAGATTTTTGGAAAATTTTTATAAAGATCCATAAAATTGCATAAAGATCCCGCAGTCTATCCATTAGTATAAGAGACGCTGCTTCTTCCGAAAAATATGTTATAGTTATTCATGACGATGTATACAGGGTGCCCCAAAAATTATAAATATTCTTAACCCTTTGCAATCCTTTGTCAAATGTAACTCGACATTAGAGAAAGAAAAATGTAAATAAAACTGGTCTGTGTATGTATTTGGTTCTTCCTTCACTTATTCAATTGTCTTATTATTGAATTAAAAACAAAGATAAGTTTCACAAATATAAATTACAACAAAGTTTGAGAGCTAAACAATATTGTTTATAATAGCAGCAGTCGAGAAATCATCCTTTGAATAAAATTTCAACTAAAGCACTCAAAATAGAAAGGAGTTGTTGGCAATAAAATTGAAAAATAATTCAAAGTGCAAAGGGTTAAATCTCAAAAAATGTTTTTAACGTAAAAAAGTAAATATCCCCTTGACTTTCTAAAATAGCACTATATGTTTTCAACATAGCATTATTACTGACGTCGAGACGGATTCAACAGTGTATTATACTATGACCTTAAAACGAGGTTAAACTCGAAAATTGTGTGCAAACGCAATTTTACTGAAAAATTAGTAACAATTACCCAGTAATAATAGAATTGCACACACACACGAGATTCTCGACGGCACGCCTAACTTTTGCTATCCATTTTCTGCGCGTATTAAACGGCCGGCAATAAAAGTAAGATTCAAGTGAAGATAAATGGATCGGATCGTGACGATCAAGGAAAGTCAAACTCAATGAAGGATCTACATTCCGTCGCGATTCTATTGGCGAATACGTTCGCGCGCGCGCGCGCGCGTAGACTGGCATAGCTGGTTGCCGCGTAATTTACGAGTGCAGCTAAAAAGCGACAGTCATTCGAACGATAAGCAATTAACGAGTTCCCGTGTCCAGAAATGTGAGGAAGAATAATCACTGGGAGCGCGGGTACGCCGAGTATTACTGGGGCCCTAACGGAAAACGGACTACGGTACTCGGAGCGATGAGTGGCGAATTAATGGAGTCCGAGACTAGGAAGTCTTGTTTACGAGCGACACAGTTCATTGAAGCAGAAATAGGAAGAAAGAAAACGAGAGGCGGACAGAGGCGAAAGACAGAAGCCGAACGATCAACCGAAGGCCAGTCTCGGAGAGAGGGGCGGAGAGGGGCAGCCGCCGCCGCGGTCGGGATCGTTATGAAATGCACAGCATTACCATCGTCCGGTAATGCCGCCGCGATCGTCGCAATCGCTCCACTCGATCATTATTGCTATATCGGAATTCAAGCTATGCAATAGATTTCCGCGGGACGAGGCTTTTTTATTAGCCGGCGGTCGAAAATATTTGCCGCGAAACAGAGAAGCGGTGGGTTGTCCTCGGGATGCCATCCAGGAATGACGCACAGTGGGGTATTTGGTCCGAAAAGTCCGGAAAAGCCAATTTCAAAATTTTGCGAACGTCGTACTATTTTTATTGTATTGATTATTTGAATACTGGTAATATTGTTTTTTTATTTGTACTGCGTTTGGAATGCTGCAGACGCGATCCACTATGCCGACCGCATTGAAAAGTGAAATCGATTCATAAAACAGAACTTAATTAATGCCGAATCGTTAAAACTAATCCATTCAAGTTCCAATTCCAAACACACACCGTGCAACGCGTACCGATATTGTATTAGAAATTAAACAGCGCAGATTTTCTGAAATTAAGCGCCGTTTAATGAACATAGATCTTAACGAATTCGCGCAATTATCCCGCCACTTACCGGGATTCATCTACCGTTCGCAGTTTTAACGATTATCCGAGCGCTATTAGAATTAATCGGGAACAAGAAGAACAGTTCCTCATTTTCATCGGTTCTCCTTCTGGCCGCGCTCGCGCACCGTGTAACAAAATCCATTTTACAACGAACGTATCTGCGACGATAATGACATCCGTTCTAAACGGCGCACTTTGTTATTCCGCGCTTTCGTTATTTCCGCTATTCCTCCCGTTTTCTTCCCATTTATCGCGAAAGGAAAACTGTTTTCACCGTGACGCAGCGTTTCGCGATTCACCCAGCTCGTTCCGTTTTTCAATTTTCCCCGGGTTTCTTTACGCGGAGTCTCCGGTTCACGGCCATGAAAAACAACGCGACGACGACGTTTCCACGGTTGACAGTGCTCGCATTTGCCACAGAATGACGCATGAAATGTTGAAAAGTGCGCAGCTATACTGGATATTAGACCGGCCCAGACCGTACTATCCTATGGCTATGATGTCGTGAGGAAAACCCGCATGAACTCTGTTCCAGAGTCGCCAGATTAAGACTTGTGTCCCCACTCTACCTTCCCCTTCTACGAAGCTATTCCCCCACGCCTTTGTCGCGGCCCGGTCACGTGACGTGTTCCGCCTCTGCCGCGCATGCGTTCTACAGCCATCGTAACCGATACATTAAGGTTCCACAGATTTCTAACTACAATGGACTGAACGGTTTTCGGAAGATCATCATCTTGGAATGGCAGGAAAACTAATTAAAAATATCGCAAAAAAGTTAATGGTTCAAGGAAATTAATGCTGTTATGATCTAACGCTGTACATTCTCGAAGGAATCTAGAAAAGAAGTGGAACAATTGAATTCAAGAGGATACTTCAGTTTGTACATTCTATAAGACATCACTAGGTTTTATCAATTTACAACAACAATCAACAAGTGAAATACAAAACTATGTAAGCGTTAAAAGAGTTTCAGAACATGGTTCCACTGTTTTCGACTTATTAAAATTATTAAAAGAAGTACAGTAGGACCTCGATTAACCGGCTTGATCGGGAGACAAACAGCCCGGATAAATTAAGGCCAGATTGATAATCGAGATCCGAGGAAATAATTATAATGGACATTATATTCAAAAATGAACTTTGTATTTTTGAAAATTTATTTCTCTTCGTAATATAATCATACTCGAACGCATATTTGTTTATAATCGGGATCCGGTTAATCGAGGGTCTACTGTAATACATTTTTATCTCATTTCTGTTTTCTGGAATTGACTTGTAAACTTTTCATTTTCCATACAGATCTACAGTTTAGACCTGAGTCGCCAGATTAGGATTTGTGTCCTCACTCTACCTCCCCCTTCTACGACGCTATTCCCCCACGCGTAACGTCCGGTCACGTGACACGTTTCGTCACTATACATAGAATGTGACTAATCCGGTAGTGGCAGAGAGAGAGAGAGGGTAACATTTTTCCTTTAATCGAGTCAATTCCACTGATCTGATGACTCTGAATTAAATCCGTAAAGGAAGCTTGTGCTTATGGTTGTTCCGCTAGGTATATGTATATCGGCACTGAGAATACCAAGTAAGCATGCCTCAGCCACGCCCAGGGCCAGTGTCAGACCTACTTAAGTTACACTGCATCAATAAGTGCCAGGCCTCGGGGACCTAATTTTACAAATTCGTTGTACCTTGTCTCGAATGTCACTTGCTGTTGCATTAAAGCCGCGCCGAGGGGTACACGTATTCCATTAACTGAAGAAATAACCCAACGAATTCTTCGCGGCCGAGAAGGTCAAGTTCTTCTTCCTCTCTCAAATCCTGACTGCACTCAGAACTAACGACTCCAATACCACTTCTAATGAATCGCTTCCAATATTCGCAGAATGAGCACAAGCCTCGGGGCACCTGGCGAGCAACTATACACCCAACTCACTGGCTAAGACGAAACACCAGTAAGGAAATATGGTGGAACGATAAGCGGCTGTTTTTACACAATTTTTGTTGAAAAAGTATTAGCCTATACAAATACTGCAGTCATCTATTTGATAATGTTTTATTATCTGCTAAACTTCTTAAATCAAACTTCAGGGACAACCTGAGATCTAGGAGGATACTTTCCAACAGCTGATATACATACTTGTACATATAGGTGAAAACAGCCCTTAAAATTAGGAGAGAGAGGGTTTGATCGAATCTGTTGCTAAAAACTGTGCTAAAAGAATATTGTGGAAACCTCATTTGTTTAAACAACGCAGTAATGAATACTGTTTGCACATTTTCCTGTTCGGGTGTTCATACTCTCATCATTAAAAGACAATTTTTAAGTTATATTTCAGAGTAGTTCGAAAATGTTCATTTAAATAATAATCACTTTAAATTAACTATATTATGAAGTAAAAATAATGTGTTCAATGGGTTGAAAATAATATAACAGTATCTGTAAATTTTTCCAATGTTTTAAATTACACCTACTAAGTTTTCCCATAAATGCATAAAATCCGCTGTTCGTTAATAACATATTTCTGATCTAGCATTTTTAACGAGGCAGAAGTCTGACGGGTAACCTTGCTCGCGAGATTTTTAATTATTCAATTAACAGGCACGCTAAACAATGCCTTTATTCTCTTCTTTCTCTTTCGCTTTTCTGGTGCCTGACTCCGGTCGCTAATCGTAAATCAAGAGATGTGAAAAATTTGAAAAGAAAATCTGCATAATCATTGGGGATGCACAATGAACATACAACATGTTTATTTTTCATAGCGTTACTTCGTCGACTATAACCATTACGTAGACATTAGAATCACTAAATAGTCCTTATTGATAACGTTTCTATAGAGGCTCGAGGGTCGTAACGGTTAGTTTATAGTCGGTATAGTCATTTTATAGCTGGTATAGCCACCATTATAGGTGCTTTACAGTCGGCGGAACCACATTATATTCACATTCAAGAATAAATCACGCATAAGCGACATTGGCAACCTTGCTCATCAGGTTATTCGTTTCGCATTGATTTATTCTAGTTCGAGCAACCATGTTTCCGATTGCAGTAAATGCGACCATAAACAGTTTCCACAGTGAATCTTTTCGATCCACCATAAAGGAACACTGTATCAAATTACTAGGCCTGTACATGGTTCAATGGTTCATGGTCCTTAGTAATTTTACGTTGGTTCACAGTAAACAATATAGAGAAACTCTCGAAAAGGATCGATTTCAACGTATTTATAAAAACATTATTAATTAGATTTTACCGATGTTAATGGACATCTTTTTGTTCGAAACTTGTATCTACATATTCGTGAGACTTTTCTGATTCAAATGACATCAAACGCGGTACAATTCGGATCACGTTTACTGATTTTCTCAGAGGAATTCGGATAATAGAACAGTCACCTTTAGATTAGGATGTTTACACGCGAAATTCGAATTTCCATAGTAAATTATTAGATGATTAAAAGAATCGGAGTATCGAAGCTCTGAACTTTGAAATTTCACTGCTAAGTTATACATATAATTACAGACACCTCTACATTTCGAAAAAATACGTCACCACGGCTAAAAGATTGATGAAGTTACAACTTCACACGACTCGAACACTTCGAAACTTCCGACCATTCGAAGGCTTCGAAGCTTCAATACTTCGAAACTTTGTACACTTTGAAGTTTTACACTTCGTTCCTTCGAATCTTCGAAGTTTCGGAAAAGTAACAGCGCTAACTGCGAAATGGAAGGATAGCGTTGTAGAAGGGGACGGTAGAGTGAGGACACAATGTCTTTCGCATCTATGGAGACACTACGGCGATCGCCTTTTCAGCGTCGAAACCAGACTACTCTCGGTGCTTCAGAAGTCGTCTCCCGGCAGGAATTCGAAAGGAATGCCACACGGACTTTTGGTTCCAGTCGAATTATTGGCTGAAGCGTGTGACGTCACGATCTAAGCATCGACTACGAGCGAGTTCCTTTGGTCCCTGTGCCGTCTCGAGGGACAACTTGTGAGGCACGTAGAGTATACGTTTCGTTCTACGAAAATAATGAACAGACTTCAGCAACGTTGAGCCGCGATAAATCGCGTTACGCTCGCGCCGAATAATAGTCCTTATTCAGGATGTTGCTTCCTTTTTCGTTGATGTTGTTTCAGTGAAGGGAAAAGTTCTCGGTATAAATATTTGATGGTCTTCCCGAATTGGGTATCAGCTAAGCTCGAAACAAACAAAGGGAAGAAAACGAATGGAAGTTTTCTGGATGGATGGGAGAAGAGGAGAGAAAAGGGTATGGGGGGAGGGGGGGTGGGACGAAAGTAAATCCCGCGTCGGTTCGAGGAGCTCCATAAGCGGGTTCAGTTGTCTTCACGTGGGCAGAGGTAAGCCGCAATTTCAATGCAAACTTCGGCAGAAAGAAAAGAATAGGGGTGGGTTGGAAGGGAGGGCGAAGACGAGCCAGAGTTCCCAGTGCTCTTAATGTGGAAAGTTTAATGATATTAATGAAAGTGGTATAGTAGGCCGGTCTGCATTTTCAGCGCGGCAACTTTAATAATGTCTGCTTCATTTACATTCCCCTGAATGAGAGGCCGAGGGCCAGCGGACTCATACCACTTAAAACTGACGTCGACCGAGCGCGACTCTACCTTTAATTATTCCACGGAACACAGGGGAGGATGCTTGGGACACCGAGGAATTATGAGATCACAAACTGTGACGTCTATCAAATACGGGAACCCCTCTGGTCTGACTGAAATCTCGATTATCAGAACTGTATGTCCTACGGCTTACGTCTACGCGTATATACGGAGCGTCTCGCTTGCACCGAACCACCAAATTAGTTCTCGGTAATATTCGAAATATGAAAGAGTTGTACCAACCCCTTGCACTCAAATGTCGAGGCAGACTCGTCGTGAAAAGTGTAATATTCATTTTGCTTTTCTTACTAAAATAAAATACATGTATTTAGCTACTTTCAATGTAGTAAGAATTCTTTGATATTAGTATCAGTCTTTTGAACTGTGTTTTACATAACATACAAAGTAAGAAACGTTAAATTCATTTTGAAACAATCAAATAACTTCTGTAATTTCCTCTCGACTGTTGTAATTTCGTTAGACGTATCAAAAGTGGTGTTTGTTACGTGCAATTACGTAATTAAAGTGTATGATAATAATGTAAAAAAATTCCCTCGTAGTGAACATTTCAACAGTAAATTACGGCCAAATGAAAATTAACGAATTTCGAAAGCCTGCACGTTCAGTTGTTGATTATTTGTTTAAATTTAATTTTTGCTCGTTTCGTTAGTACGTATCCGAAAAGAAGTATAAAATTTCGGAAAGAACGTTTAATTAATCTCCCACGCCGATTTTTAATTTTCCGGGCAAGCGAGCCGGATCGCTTAGGAGATCGAGAGTTTTATAATTAATTTAACGTCCAACTTGTAAGAGGGCTTTGTACGGTTTCGAACCGTCTGCTCGACGATAAAAACAGCGCAGCAGCAGTTTCATTACAAACAGCAGATTTCGAAGCTGTCCACGAAATATTTTCTCGTTTGAAGTCGTTCGAAATTAATAACGTTATCACGTTCGTTGTCGATATTATAATGTGTAATTAATAATGTGCACATAAACTTGATCGATTTTCCTAATTTGAAACTTCATCGTGTGCAAAAATAATATGGACGTTCATTAAAAGTACTAAAAGTGTACTTCCTCAAAAGAGATTGATTCGTGATTAGTGGTTCACACCGATATACCGAGCCGAGATCAGATTACTAAGTTGGGGAGGATATTCTCGGTCGCATCTATCGTATAGAAATTGTCGCGTCTATAGAAAATGTACTATAACTCGTTAACGAAGCCGCGGAGAAGAATTTCGCAAAGGAAAAAACTACTTGAAATGGCCTCGGGCAGCATTCCTTTTAAGGAAGTGCAACATTTTTCGGACACCTTGTGTATTCGAGGTGTTTAAACAGCGCCGAATAAATGAACAGCGTATAAAGAATAATTGAATTCCACGTAACATGCAATCAAAATCGTTGACATATACGGTAGGAACAATTATACGATCGAAATATCGTAATTCCCGTTTTAATGCGACAGATGAAGCCCGTTCCCGCGAATCCCGGTGAATATTCATATTGTACATATACAATGAGAATACTTGGATGGTAATAAACTTTAATTAGCCGAAACAGGTGCTACGACTTACTGAACGCTCGATCAAGGGCCAAGTATCTCGCGCGTGCTTCAACTAATTATCAGCCGCCTTACCTGAAACAGAAACAACGTGCTAATTAGTTTTCGTCTTTCGATTGCCTCAGCCTGTTAGTTAGGATTCATGCATTATCGTGTAAAATAATCGACACTCTGTATACACGGGCGAGTTAATGTTCTGTTACCGTTCATTTTACAAGTGCAACTTTTCCCCAATATTCAGGCCGTTTCGATTGTTTGAAATTCTACTCTGTCCAATCATTTTCATACTGTACATTAAATAAAATATTTCATGAAATACGATCTTTATATTTCATTTAATTTAACCATTGCATCGCGATATGCAAACAATGTATGGAATAATGAAATTATTTATGAAAATTGGCCTGAGAATCTGAAATTCAATATAGAATAAACATTTAAAGAGTTTAAAAATTCTCGTATTATTAATCTTACGTAATTGCAATTATTAAAAAGAGTAACAAATCTCTATACATATGCATAGGTTCTGGGTCGTGCTATTAATGCGGACAATCTTTATTTTGCATAATAAAAACGATATTGAAAATCATTTAAAAATTGTAATTTGACCAAATGAAACACACATTCTGTTCACAAACACTTCGAGAAATTCGTTCTATTTATAAATATTGTCAAAGATAAATTTCTAACAGAAATTACTGTTACAAATTCATTTTACAAAATTCTTGGTTATCTAAATAAATATAGACTTATTTATTATTTATGAAGAAAGTGGTTGGGTGAAATAAACAGTGAAGCATTTAAAAAATTCAAGAATGTTGTAATGTTGAAGATGAAATCAATTTTCATGTTATTCCTGTTTCCCACAATCAATCCAAAAAATTTTTATTTTGCATAAAAATCCGCAGTTCCCTTATCACATATGTACATTAATTCCATCGCAAATAAAATGAACAGCAGTGTTTATGCAAATTTATATAAATCAATCGGTTCATTTAAATTCATAAATCATTTTACAGTAATCACAATAAAGAAGAACAGTAAGAGCCTTCAGGATATTAAAATTATATAAAAACGCGATAAATGTTTATTACTGTGCTGATTCCCTTCGTAAGTTTTCATATAACTGGATGGATAAAAAAGAACGTGGAATTTAATATAAAATTTCTCTGCGGTGAAATATCGTCTAGAGGAGAAGCCGATATTGCTTTTCATTGGATAATTTCTATTAATAACAGTATCGTATCGATACCGGCTGATAACTCGCCTAATGAAAAATCGATGCGGCAATGAACGGGTTAAGATCGATTACACATTATACCTTCCACAATTTCGACATTCTTGTGGTGGCGTGACTGCGTCTCATCGATTGGTATTTAGGTCGCCGAGAGTAATTAGACAGTACCTAGTCGAAGCATAATCTACTTATGAGTGAATGTACGGCACGGCAGGCGGACCTATTCTCTGTCGCCTACGATCTCTCTTGCATTATCCTTAACACTTCCTCGACTCTCCGAATAATCCGATGCACATTTCATGGCCACCTTTTACCGCTACACCTTGCTCTGATTCGTACTTCCTTTTCAGCGTGGAACAAGAGTCTCCATTATTTCCGGTCGACACGGCCTCCATATTAACCCATTTAGTCCAAAGCAATGAAATAAGACGGTCTTTGCATACGAAAATAATATTCGTGATAACAATAGAATCACTTTCTCGAAATTATTCGAAATAGCCCTCTGTACTCGGTGCGATTTTAACCCCTTGCCCTACGATTTATTTTAAGGTTTCAGTGATTTGAACTTTTTCGTAGATTAATGTAGATCGTAATTTCCGAAAAAAGGAGAAAACTTATATCTATTGTATGTCTATCTTCTGCCATAGCTGTACATTAAAGAATTTTATTTCGTTTTAAAGGAAATTAATAACATACGTATTGATCAAGACTGTTCAGAATCTTCGCCAAGAATATGACACGATAGTGTAGGGAAAGGGGTTAACTTGAAAATTAAATATTTCTTTCGACCTAGAATAATTCCATTCTATATTAAGTTCTTTCTTTGTATGAATATGAAATTGATATAATAGCTCGGACAATACTTAAATGTTTAGTCATTGATAGGGTACCAACATATTTAATAATGGTACAGCAATTTGTAGTGGTGACTAGTGATGGGTATATAATACTCCGTCTTGCAAGTTTTCGAACAAATCAAACACCACAGAGTTTCGAATCAATTCGATATTTATACGAAAACAGAAATTCTTGAAACTCTTGAAAGTCTTGAAGTCTTGAAAATTTTAAAAATCTTGATAATCTTAATAAATGTTATACTTTTTATATTACTGGTACGTTCATATTGTTATTCATCCAAATGCTGACATGACGTAATTATTGTTTCATGAGAGATGTAACATTTCAAGAGTTTTAATTCTTACAAACCTTCCAAAGTTTTAAGGCTTTCAAGATTTTCAAGACAATGAAGACTTTCAATATCATATTTAGTATTTATTTAATTAATATGCTTCGATCTGCTCATTTTTGTCTTGATGTCTCAAATCTAGTAATAATAATTATTTTACCCGACTACAATAGTTGGGTATCGTTTTGTACAATTTGATAACAACAAATCGCAAAAATGTGAACTGCCGTTAAGCACTGGGTAAATAATAATACCAAAGCGAATAAAGATTGAAGGCAGAGAAACAGCGATAATTTAAAATCAATGAGTATAATTGTTTGTTGAAAAAAAACCATTGTTGATATTCCATTTATTGCTTTCGAAGTTATTAATCGAAATTTTACACCTTGTAACTCGCATTCGATGCGGAATTTTCTTCCGCCATAGTACCCATTTTTTGTCCGGTCACTCTTCCATACACATATAAAAAATTCAGTATCTGTCCCGAATTGTCATCAAATTGCGTGAAACGTGTAAAAGCTTGGACACCAGTTAAAAACACGAATGAACAGACGGAATTGTGTTTTTATTGTCACTGGTATTACATCGTAAATTTTAATATCATATCCGGCTGCTGTGTAAAATAAAACTTTTCGAAGCAACAGAGTAACATTTGTAGAATTCTTTTTGGAAAATAACAGAACTACCGTAAATACAGCCATTAAAATAATGTGCAATTCGTAAATAATATTTTAGCGAATGTTTATCGAGATCTGAAAATTAATGCCATCAATCAGGAAAACTAAGTATGTTATTAAAGTCGAATTTTAAAACCGGTTCTTTGGATTTTGCAACATTCGAAACCCGGTTTTTAACATTGAAATCTCGGTTTTAAATATCAGGATTGAAATGTAAAAATAATCTTTATGAATTAGGCTAATCCGTGACACACAAGTCCATGAAAAACATTTCATTATATCATTTAAAGACTTGCTTCCTTAAAGAGAAATATTTACTAAATGTAATAAGAATTAATTATTTTAAATTTGTTACTACGCTTTGTATAGACTATATATTATTTTGTTACGTTTTTCTGTAGTTTTTGAAATGTTACGTGTACTGAAAAATTGTACGGGTTTCAGTTATTTTGTTTTAATGGCTCTTTCTTTCTTTTTCGTAAAAATCGGAAAACAAATTTCACAAACACGGAAACTCGAAAACCTATTTTCCCAACAGTTACTAAACAAGAAAAACCGATTTCAATTTCATTGAATTACAAACTTTACATTTAAATAAATTGAGAAAGCTGGGCTTGGAAAAATCGTCGATATTACTCTGATAAATTTGATTTAACAAATACTAGAATTCGAAAACCTATTTTCTCAACTGTTACTGAACAAGAAAAATCGATTCAAAAATTTGATTGAATTACGAAGAGGCAAAATTGATTTAAACTTCATTGAATTACAATCTTTAGATTTAAATAAATTCAGAAAGGTAGGCTTGGAGAAATCGTCGTTATTACTCTAATAAATTTGATTTAATAAATACTGGAATTCGAAAACCTATTTTCCCAACTGTTACTAAACTAAATAAATCGATTCAAAAACTTTTTAGAATTACAAACTTCCGATTTAAATAAATTCAGAAAGCTAGGCTTGAATAAATCGTAATTTTTACTGACAAATTTGATGAAACATTGAACAAGACAAACGAATTGAAATTGTATGGAAGTACAAACTAGGTGTTTAAAGTTGAAATAAATTGAAGAACGTTCGCTCGGAGGAAATCTTAATTGCCACTTGCACCGTGGATGTTTGGTTTTGGGTAAAAGTAGATTAAAAGTGTAATTACTTTCGCTCCACTGGGAAAAATAATATTTGACGTTTACTGCGAGAGCTTTCCCATGGAGAAGTTGCAAGGTGCGCGTTATCGATATTACGAGGCAAGTATCGCCGTTAATAATGGTATGCAAAACTGGAACAGTTATAACGATAAATGTCGAAGCAGACTGCAGGTGCGTTTTATTTCCCCGAGAGTGAGCTGGAAATTCGCGATTTTCGTCGAGTTTGCAATATGTCTAGTTTATGTACTCCAGGGGAGCGCCGCGCCGCCATCGCGCGTTGTAATTACGAAGTATACACGGCGCAGACAAAAAAAGAAAAACTACAAAATTTAAATGTAGCTGCAACAAAAGATGTCTATAATAAATTGTAGATTGACTAAATTTCCAATATCACAACGCAAACTTGTTTGTTCCATCGACAAACAAGATGATAAAACAGGGATCCGATGTTCCGCGTAAAACAGTTTTATCAATCAATCGTCGATCCAAAATATTAGCCCTTTCTCCAATTACTCGCACAATTTACCAGGAATACTTCAATTGACAGAATTTTTTTTTTTTAATAAAAGCCGCGTAAATAAACGTATAACAAGTATTCTATGCGTTACAATAGTTTCAACGAGTGCGCACGCGTGTGTGACAAAGGAAATCCCTGCCGATGTACAATTTTTTAATTGAAATATTGAATACTCTTTTTTTTTATTTTCTCGCTTTAGCTGTTAGCGCAAATACATTTTCCAACGATGGCGAATTTATTCAGAGCGGCGGAACGAGCAAACTGAGGCAACAATGTTCCACGAAAGCAGTAATATATTTCACCCGCGAACATTCGAAAAGGGTAGAATGACGCGGCCATTATTACCAATTGCGCGTAACAGCTAATTACCCGTAATCATGCCATGCGATACATCAAGCTTTCAGAATAATGGCGCGGCAGACCGCGGGAAATTACGCAGCGGTCCTGTCCGACTCGTTTTCACTGTTACTTTTCACTCTTACCTTCGCCTCTGTTCCCACTGACAACTTTTTGACCCAATGAGACTCGAACCCTTCTAATTTGTAATTACACTGAGACGCGTGTTCCGGTATGACAATGGCCGGGCTCGCTGAAAGAAACGGAATTCTTCGGACCACGCTGCTTAGAGGTGTTCGCAAATTCTTTCGGAAAGGTATGCGACGAAACCAAGCAGAACTGTGTCCACCTTTGTACAAATTAAATTTATTTACCTGTTCGCTAAATAATAAACATTGTCAAGTTAAATGTTTTCTTTTATCTCGATCGGCAATTTTAAATAGAAATTGTAATTTCGGCGCACAGGTTCGATCCTATGTTACTATTTTCCTAAGCAGTTTTACAAATTAATAATTCGACGTTTCGGTCTAGGTTAAGACCACCAGAAGAATATAATTGCGTCTGTAACAAATTTAATTTAGATTTAATATTTCAAACACTTGTTGACCATGTACCGGCATGATACATAGTGATTTGTCAAGTTAGTCACTTGACATGTTGCACAGCAGTACGAATCACTAATTTGACTAACGAAAGATCATTATTGAAATTTCTTTTTCATTTTCTGCTACTTTCAATCTAAAAAAAATGAGATTTTTGGACGGTGGCTGAGAAATTGCTGTATTCGTAAATTCTTTTGGAAAAGTATGCGACGATACCGAGTGGAACTATTTTCCACCGTTGTACAAATTAGATTTATTTACCTAGTCGCTAAATAATACATTTTATCTGATTATATCTCGAGTATTATTTTATCTCGATATGTTATACGAATCGTCAACGAATTTAATAGTTACGGTATTCGAAAATTTTTATTGTAAGCAGGTCGATATAAATTGAGACATGCACATCCATTTAAAAAGTGTCGTTTTCAGATAAATTCGTTTTAAACTTAAGCCTCTCAACGCCTAAGTATCGATACGAGCTTATGTTTGGCTTCGCAACTTCGAAACTAAGTGGTATCTAACCTACAAACTTTTCGCATGTTATTTTTAAGACTTCGGACTATCATTTAAGCTGAAGGAAAATTTTCAAGTTTTTCGTAACATCGTTCGCCACGTATTTGAATCGATGACTTCAAGTTAAGCAAGAATTATCGCATTAATTTTATTCCGCACAAAGATTCGAAGTCTAATTAACAACTTTGAAGCATAAACTGTCTTCAAAGTTGAAAATCGCCGTTCCTTTCGAAATGAATTCTCTCGAGAACAATCCGCGCGAGAATGAAAATGAATTTTATAGAATCGTGTTCAGTTCGCAAAGATATTACTTAGAAACGTCCGTTTGGAAACGTTAAAAATTTGTGGGACGGTGTAATTTCACAGTAGCCTAACCCGTTAATTATCCCAGGTTAATCCTTCTTATTGAGATAAATGATTTCAATTATCGACAGAGGCATTGATCAAGGTGGACTGTAGGTATATGTATAGCGCACGGTTGTAGAGGCACGTGTGTTGATTTACGTCGTGAGAGCAGGGCACGTGGCAGCCTGAGGATTCTTTCAATTCCCCGTTCCACCATTAACCCTGTTTCTCACGGTTCCCTCTCCTCTGCTCTCTCTCCGCGTCTTTTCTCCTACCGAATGCATTCCTATTGCTTGTCTCCGTCCTCCTTCCCGTGGTCTCTTTCTGATCGCTATTTATCTCCTTCAGCCTTTTGTCCCCTGTCTCTCTCTAGTTCTCGCGCGCCCTTGTTCAGCTTCCTGGCTCCCCGCGCAACTCGCGAAAAAATAAAACCACCCGGCTCCTCCGGAGCACAAGGTCCGCGTAATCTTCAGCTTACATGGCACGCCCATTCGATATCCGGATGTTTTCTCCTTACACGGTATCCCCACCGTTTCCCCTCCTTTCGTCAAATGATTCTTAATTTTCTTTCGCTGCACTTCCGCTGGGAAATAAGCTTTATTCGCAGGAACAATTCGTAGCGGTCAATTCTTCCTATTTCCATATTGTATTATATAGAAATTATATTGGTGGTTCGGAACACACCGTAATAAAAAGTAGGTCCCGCTGAAATAGGCGATAGGGAGAGTGATGGTAAAAGGTGAGAAGTGTGGAACGGGATTTGAAACCCTTAGTAGACCAAATATCCATTACATACATATAGAAATTATATTGAATCAACTCTTCACCCATTCGTAACATTAGCGTATAGACAGGGTGATTCAGGAAATTGTATAAACGTAGCCATACAAACAATATACAGTTTAAAACAGAAAAAGTAATAATGATTTCGGCGCAACGGTTCGATCAATTAAACAAGAATAGTTTTCTGTTACTTATCTTTGAAATTGATAAACATGTGTTCGACCAGTCCTTCAAAATCTTCGATATTGACGTGAAACAAGTGGTGATTGTTATGTTATTTTCGCCTTCCATTGTAAATGTTGTTAAAGTTATCGATCGTACGATGTTTATCCATTTCAAAGGTAAGTAACAGAAAACTATCTTGTTTAATTGATCGAACCGTTGCGCTGAAATCATTATTACTTTTTCTGTTTTAACAATCTTACGATCGATAACTTTAACAACAAATATACATGTTGTTTTCCCTTCTATGACATTTTTGGAGGTAAAGATGTTTTAAACACTGTAACTGTAGAGAAAATGGTGCGGCAACGGGTTAAATTTTTGTTGGACATAACTTAATTTAATGGTCACATGCTTCCAGTACTTTTTGATGTGGTAAACCAAGGAGAATAACGTGCATAGAACCCTTCAACCATAATAACAATAAAGAGCTTCATGTAATCGCTACGGCTCCAGATAACCTTAAAGAAAACCGATTGATACCACCTTGTAGCCCTTTCGAAGTAATTCATCTTTTCCCTCTAGCATTTTACCACAACTTCAACAAAGATACAGCTTATTACAACTGCGTGAATCACGTTGTACATTCATGCAATTTCGTGCTGAACAGTATGTGTAATATGTACACCAATTTTCGAGATTGACAGGACATTCCCAGCTCCGTCTCGAAAAGGACACTTCGGTGCAGAATCAAAATGATGTATTACAGGCTGTTCGTTATCCAATAATTGACGAGAGAAATAATTTGACATTTATTACATGAATTATTTGAGCGGATCAGGCACGAAGTTCGACCATCGCGTAATTTGACAACATCGATCCGGGAGTCCATAAAATTAGTATGAAATTACAGACATAATCAATTTCTCAAAATCCATAACTTGTCCAATACTATAATCGGATTGTTCTTCGAGTAACAGATGCCATTTCAACGTTCGATAATGTTCGTGAATAGACACGACTATTATTGCAATGATGTTTCAAGAACAATTGCGATTACAGTGGAGCCTCAATATAATTGGATGAAATCGGGTCTGAAAATACATGGAAGCATCGAGGTATATGCAATTACCAACATAAAAAAGAGACTGCCTATGATCCCTCCCTCCTCTCGTTATAATTCTAATGAGAGTCAAATTTACGCTCCTCCTTCTACTAGTGATTTTTCATTTTATTCTATATTGCATACAATTTTTATTTCGCACAAAGATCAGCAGTCTAATTATTCGGTTTCGTAAAATTATTTCACGGATGTTCTTTGTCCATCATCTTCTTCAGTAATTCGCAAAAACAAAAACAAAAACAAAATACTAGAAGATTTTACAGCGCTCATCAAAATGGCTTTCATTCAGCTGGATCGGCGATTCGTTTCTAAATTTAGGTCGAGCTTAACTCGGATCTGATGAAGTCCAAATGAATACTGTATTTCGGTTTCGATTAACCCAGGAATCATAGATCTGCGTCAATAATTGACTGCGAATTGATACTAATTGACCTCAAACCGCGGCTTGTTAAATTCCAATTAAGTGTCATGTGCATTTATTAGGACTGCGACTGTGAGAATCATGATAAACTGTCGATTTTCAATGATTCAACCTTTTTAGTGATTCGAGAAAATGAAAAAGGAATAAGTTATACTGTTTTCTGCAAGCAATGTATTGTTGCGTGTAATTGTTTTATCTCAATTCTCAATTTAGAACCATCTATAATATTAATATATTAAATTAATTATCTGAATCATTTTTTAGAGAATGTTATATTATCATTTGATATGAATCATTTTTTAGAGAATGTAAATGAAAGAAACAATTCCAACTACATTCCTACGTGGTATATATATATTAACCATTTGCTCTCCCAATTATTTTAAATTTTATTGCCAACAATCCCCTACTATTTAAAGTGTTTTATTCGAAATTTACTTCAAAGGACAGTTCCTTAACTGCTACTTATTTTAAACAATTTGGTTTACTAGTTATATTAACCCTTAGCACTCGCACCAAATTTAAAAAATCATGCAGAATGCAAATATATTCTAGGTCAGAAGAAACGTTTGATTGTCGAGTTAAAATAATACCGAGTACAGAAGGTTAAATATAGCTCTCAAACTTCGTTGCAATTTATATTTGTGTTTAACTAAAAAGTAAGAAATTAAATAAAGGAAGTACCACGAATACATATAAAAACTCGTTTCCTTTACATTTTTCTTTTTCTGATGTCGAGTCACACTCGACAAAGGAGTGCAAAGGATTGATATGCTATACTGAAAATCTATTTCGTTAATGTATGATGTGTGTCAGAGTTGGTCAAGCCCAGCTTCCAATCTCGTTGGCCAAGTTCCCATTAACTCGCTTCTATCGGTGGATTAATGGAAATCGCCGATGCGATTAATGGAAATAGATTCGTGAATGTCTTCTAATCGTTTGAAAACAAAAAGGAGACAGTAAAGAACGACATCGGATATCGATTACACGACGACGCTTTAACACAATCTGTGTCAGAACGGACGAAAAGCCAGGTACACAACACACGGTCGTACCGTAGAACGCAGATTGCACGTGCATTGCACATCGCCACCGCCACTTCCCTCGACTAGCCGCAAATGGAAACAGCAGTGTCGGCGCACGAGAATCGAGACTGTTATGTAAGAGATGTGTCGACCAGCACGGGCAAGCGAAAGGTGCAACACGATGGGAAACGAGGAACGAGCTACACAAAACTCGAAACGCAGTCCGAGCAAGAATCGGTGAAAAATTCATTTTCATCTGATATATTCTCATCGACACGAAATTCGCCGCCATTCGCGATCGGAGAAATTTTTCACACTTTTTCGGTTTCAATCACTTTTCCCACACAGAAAACTAAGTTTCCTGAAGAATCAATATGTAAACTATTTTTTAACTAGAAATTCAATCGATATAATAAAAATTTATAAATTTCAAGAAATTATTTTAGCTTCAACCACAAGTCACGCTTGCAACGAATAAGAACAACTTCATTGGTTGAGTTCAAGTGAATAGAATATCAGAAATCAATTTGTATATTATTATAGAAATATGAAAGCACAAACAACTTTTAAATACATTTTTGATGGCAATAAATTTCAGAATTACTGAGACTAAAAATATAACGTTTGAAAAATATCGGAATGTTATTAAACGTACATAGAAATGTGACTTTCGAAAGGTCGCTGTAAAAATACGTGTAAAAATTCTAGGGAAAAAAATGTCTAAAATGTAATTCATCCTCGGTATGAAAAATGTCAAAACGTCACGCAGAAAAATCTCATTTAATAATAATTTAATGATTCGTTCCTTTTAACACAGGAATCAAAATGATATTAAGTATTCAAGGTACAGTGTAATTGTATTCGGTTGTGACATAAATCCGTTAAGTTGCAAATATGTTTACACAAATTGCAAATAATTTTGACAATTTAACTGTGCATAAATAAAAACTACTTGCAGTCGACGATTGTATAATTGATTGATTGTGATTCTCTATCTTTTCAATAAAAGAAAACAAGATAATTGAATTTAACGATCAATCTTCTTGTAGATATACAATGTTTAATTGGTCAAATACGATTTGAAGTTGTGAAACTGGCACTTGAGTAAAAAAGTAGTTAAGAAAGGAGCGCGTGATACTTCCACAAATACTTTCCGAGACTGTTGTTCTAAGAAAAGAATGGTTTTTAGCTTGACGCATTTTACTTTCAACCTCCTTTCTTTGTTCCTCGCACAACCCACTCCTTTTGTGACGCACGACTGCCAACTCTTCCACTTTATGCTACTGTTAACTTTATAATTATAGAGATCGCAAACTCTTCCGCTTTGTGCGACTGTCAACTTCGTAATTAGAAAAATAGCGAAGTTTGTACTCTTCGTTCAGAATACATGTAACAGGTAATTGTATGAAGTCTTTAAAAAATCCTTTTATACCAAACGTGTCAAAAGTTTGAAACGCGAGTGAATCAATTTAAAATCTGATTTTAATTTGTTCTAGTTTGGACTGCGGATCTATCTGCAATTATAGAAATTCAATAGAATACGGTAAGATTTTTATTAATTTTGTATCTGAAAAGGCTGACAATAAAAATTCCATTTGTTTCCACTTTCTGAAAATTGCAGAAACGTCCACTGTCTACTTGCCATAAATACATTAAATCCGTAGTCTATATGTATATTATACTATTATACAATATTTTAACTAATTGATATTTCACTAATACAGTTTTATTCAGGACCGGTTTTCGTCGTATTTCGGATTAGGAGATCTACGCATCATCTAGGAATCACGCACAACTCCGACATAGCATAAGGACGTTTAATCCACTTCCCAATAACCATAACGGAGAACGGCTGATTGCCGCACGCACTTGCTTGCTGCCTCCTTTGATAATTCATCTTCTCAAATTACCTATCCGATTAAATCATTATTAATGTCGTTCCAATCCGCCTCGGATATTTTTACTGGTCGTAAACTCACGTACAAGATTGAACAATTATCAGTGCACTCGTTGCAGCGATTGATGCACTACTATATAAGGAACACCGCATTCGAAATTACCGATTGTAATACAACACTTCACACATATAGGACATTGAAACATTTTCGACATTATTTATCGAAATATTTCTAAATGCATACTTTCATTAGAGGTGCCTGTTTCGATGCAATTCGACAGCATTCCTATTATTATTCTTACTAGACTGCGGATGTTTATGCATTTATGACGAAATTGGTTGACTAAAATATAAAACTGTAAAAATTCGAAAAATTTAATAATACTGTAACGTTGTCTTCAATGTAACGAAGTCATTAAGAGATGAAATCAATTATTATTTGATTCCTGCTTCCATAAAGATCCACAGTCTAATTATTACCTTCTACAATTGTTTACCCGATGATAATGCGCAAGCAATCGTAACGCAATAATGCTGTCATATCTCCAACATTCTTTTGTATAGGGTCGTCCATTTAGATGTGTCATTTTAAATTATAAAACAAATATTGTTTTTCGTTTACAATTTTACACTTTTTCCTATTATTTCTCCTTCTATAATTTGTCAGCCTTTCACGTTTACGATTTCGAAACATAACAAATGTATGATTACATTATAAATAAATACTAAATTTGTTTTAAAAATGCGCCGAATTATTTTCTACACCTAATATTAAATTGTTGCTCTTGAAACCATACAACTTTCGTTTCAACTACTTCGTCGCATATCAAATAGTGGTACACTGTTGAATTACACAAATAGCGGCACACTGTTGAATTACACAAATAGCGGCACACTGTTGAATTTCACAAATAGCGGCACACTGTTGAATTACACAAATAGCGGCACACTGTTGACTTACAGGAACAGTAGCGCGCTGTTGAATCGGCCAGGTTTAGAGGCGGGTGTTGCACCGTGAACAAAAAAAACGCCGGCAACCTGTACCGGCCAGATACTACGAAGCGACAGATATTATATCAATGGAGGGAATAAATCTGGTAACATCATACCTAATAACAGCTGGTGCAACATTGATTAAGCGGAGCCGGGGATTTTATTCCGGCAACAACGCGAGCGCGCGAACCATTGTGCCGCAGCGGTGTAATCAAAAAGATAACGTACCGGCGTGCATCACGTCCAGCGAATCGACGGACCATGGAAACCTGAATACGTTTTCGTGCAAATCGCTCGCGCGAACATGACGCTCGTTTAATTTGCATAATCCCATAGCGAAGGACCGTTAGCCAGAAAGTGTTCGCGCCGTTACCGTTCGGGAAGCTGACGGGAAACCAGGAGAACGACGAAGAAGAGCAGAGAGCTCGGGAAACACAAAAGTGGCGAAGGGCAACAAAGCAAGCGAGAAAGGGAGGGGGGCGCACGGAGGGGGGGGGGGAGATGCAGAAAAACTTGGAAGATTAATGAACAAGAAAAGGTTTGAAGAAGGGATGTTAACGAGAAAGAGATGGCCAGAAGAATGAGACCGGGTGAAAAAGAATAATTGTGGGAGCGAATGGAGAGTAATTAAGAGGAAATAAGGGCGGAAAACAAGGAAGGAGAAACCTGTTCCGATGGACTGTACACGCCGTGGAAGAAGCGCCGCACCGGCTAAAGTTGGGATTCGGTTTCGGAACAGAAAACCGATGACGGGCGAAGGGTTGTTGCCGTCCGAGGTCGGCATTCCGACAAAAACGCGTCCACTTTACCACCGACAGCGAAACGAGAGCTGAATCGACAATGCTTCCTTTTGCTGCTAGCAGCAGAGGTGGGTAGACGCGGCGCACTGTGGATAGATGCTAGCAGATAGATGCAACGCAACCGTAGTTTATAGTTTAAGGGGGTAACGTAACCCCAGAATATTACTAGATTTAACTGTAAAACACTGTAAAAACAGTGTTTGCGGGAAAGAATTGTTTGTCCTTATACGAGCATGTTACCAGCTGTGTGAGGGCTCATTCTATAGAGAAAGGTAGATCGTAGGGCGCTCAGCTCATGATTTAACGAGATTATGTTTATATCTAATAATATGAGCGTCCAAAGTAGGGGAGAAAAATCGAGACAACCACTCTCAGGTTACCATGTATTTTTCTAATACAAAACGATTTTTCTTACTTAAATCATGAGTTAAATCAACCTTCCTCTATCAAATGAACCTTTGTGCTGCTCCAAGTATGCTCGCATAAGGACAAACAATTGTTTCCCGCAAACACTGTTCTTACCCTTAAATCTAGTAATATTCAGGGGTTACGTTACCCCTTAAGGGGTTCAGTTCTAATCGTGCGCCCGTCTTGTAGACACTTCTGACAATATGTCTATCTGACAATATAATTGAATCAGTTGATCATGAGCTGAGCGCCCTACGATCAAACTTTCTCTTTAGAATGAGCCCTCGCACAGCTCGTAACATGCTCGTATAAGGACAAACAATTATTTCCCGCAAACACTGTTTTTACCCTTAAATCTAGTAATATTCAGGGGTTACGTTACCCCCTTAGGCCCAAGCATACTTCCCGTCATGAGGTATTAAAACACTTACCAGCGGTGAAGTAAACTTGAAAAATGTGTCTAGGGACTAAAGCCCCGGAGGCGGTATAGTGCTCGCTACCATACTGCGAGCTGCAACCGGGGAGCTCCCAGCTAGCTCACTATGCCTGTAGCTACGGTGTACTGGACGTTTTCGGGTGAGATACGTTCGCACTTTTTATTCCCAGTTCGGGACCACGCCCCTAGAGGTCGAGGCTATCAAATCTGAGGTACAAAGGCTGTAGGGAAATTCGGAGATTTTCGTTCAACGTATGATTTCAGGTTATAGAAACGGTAAGGCAAATGTACCTGTTACTGCGTTATTTTTTCCTAATCAGATTAATATTAAACCTAGCTATCACCACTGGTCAGAATGACCGGTTTCAGATTTATTATTTTACAATTATTGAAATAATAAAAATGATTCTAGAAAAATTGATTGTATAAATATCTTTAGTAGAGCGCATATTACAATAAGAGCTGCGCAAAGTTTAAATAAAGTCAATCTTGTCATTTTTATGATGAAATATGTACTACTTACTTTTAAGGCTTGGTAGGTTTAGTGTTATACTACGTAAAAATAATTATCTTGCTCTGAATAAATTTCTACAGTTCAATGAAAATGTATACTTGTTGGTGAGGCAAACAAAATTGTCAATCACACTCATATTTTTATAATCTCAAGATTTGGAAGAACATTCTTCATAAAAGGTAAATGAAGACCATTTTTCTTCTATCTCGATCGCCAGAGGACTGTTGTTCACATGATTGTACAGTCTTTATATAAAATAAATCTGACAGATGTCAGATATCCAGATACATACATTGTTATTAATTCAGATTTTTCTAAAGACCATTCGGATTGTAAAAAATCGAAAATCACAAAAGAGTCGAAAAAAATGTAGATTTTGCAATAAAGTTTAACAACGACATCGTTTGTATTTTTATAGCGTCAGTGTATAAGTGCAAGTATTGTTCGGGAATTTTTTCAGGTTTTTTTTTACGAGATTCGTCGTGACAGAAAAAAAAAATTTTTATATGTTTGTTTCATATATGTTGTATGTGTTATCAATTCGCAAAAACGATGACAGATATAAGGCTCTAACATGATTAAATGAAAACAACAATTTTCAATATAGAAGTGAACAACGAAATATTTAAAAAAACGATATCATTTCAGAGGCGAACGTTTGATTTGTGCAAAGAGTATACTGGTTTGTTAGCTTCTAACTTTTTGTAAATATCGCTTTGATGATAATTTAGACTAGCATGGCATATTGATTAACGATATCTATCGAATTTGGGACGGATTAAATGATTAGATGATTGCTTTACTAGATATCACATATAGCAACCAATTCGCAAAATTACATAAACCTTCATTTCATGGCTTAGAGCGTTTCCAATTCCTCGAATTAGTCTATAATACTTCCAAATTATGTATATTAGAGATATACTCAAATCGAATTTCGTACAAGCTTTTGAAAAACAATGTCGCTAAACTTTATTTACTTTATTGGTATACACTATTAGTATACACTTATTTTTCATTTTTATTTACATTTTTATCGATGTCTATTGTTGGCTTAAGTTTGAAAGCGATGAGAAAATATTTGGTTGGAACGAAAGTTTCTAGCGTTAGTAAATAAAAATTGAAGGCTAGAATACAGATATTTATTCATAGATTTATTCAATAACATATTTTCCATACTGTTCTATTACTTTGGCCATTTTCGCGGTAACTTGCTGTGTGATTGAATAAACATATGAATAAATACCTCAATATTATCTTCGACTCTTAATTCGAAAACGCTACGAAGTTTCCTTCCAACCCAATACCTTGCTTTTTCCTCGGATATTCTAGTCAACATTAAAACGCATCAAGAGATATTAATTACATGACCTTCGAGTGACCAGACTTCTAAAATTAAGGTTCGACACGATCTCCATTGATATCACTGACATATTGGTAGCGACAAGTGTACTACACCCCTGAACAAATAAAATTAAAAAATTCGTTTCGCTAAATGTTCGGTAGAACCGGCGCGACCGGTCTCGTTCGATGGGAAATAACGAGGTCCACGCTTTCCCGGGGAATCAAATATTTTCGGGCGATAAGGTTCGCGGGAAACGCGGCAAAAAAAATTCAATTTCGCAAAGCCGGTTCGACGCGGCGGGGCCAGTGCGTTGCGAATGAAAACTAGGTTAGAAGTGAGCAGAGATGCAAAATATTCCTTGGCACATTGTCATCTGATCGTATTGAGTGTATCGCGAGGTCGTGTCGTTTAGCTGGTGGATTCGCTCGCTGAAAAAATTCGGGAAGGGAAAACGTGGATAAGTGGAATATCGATCGGCGGTTGCTATACGCGCGTGCGAGCGGCCGGGCCACGGTTTTCGCCGTGGTCGTCCGTTCAGTCTAAATATTTTTGGCCGTGGCAGTCTGTTCGCGCGCGCGGGAAGAGCCAAGCAAAACGAAACAGAAAACGCCGGATAAACCGAGCGAGGAGGGTTCGCCGAAAAAAGTGCTTAATTAAATTCAGTTACGTACAGAGACACGTGAAATTAGCCCGGGAATTAGCGTCGTGTAAATCTCGAATCCTTGTTCCGCGCAGGCTCTAGGTACACGGTCTCGTTTTATGACACGTATCGGCCATTCCGTAACCCCGTGGCGAACGGGAAAAAAATTCACCGAACGGAATATCAATTTGACATTTAATTGCTCGTCATTATCATCCCGCGGAACGTTTGCTAAATAATCTCGCGACCGCGCAGAATCCTCTTGCGTGACTCCCATGTTAATTTCCCTCCAGAGACCCCCTCGAGATTTTCCCTTCCTCGAACCAATTTACTCAGCTGCTACTACAGGGGTAAAAAAAAAAGAAACGCGCACACGCACACAAAGATCTGTTTCCAGAATTGACTGCTGTTAATTATGAGTTATTAGAAATGAATCGGTGGAAACGATATCGCGTACACACCGATCGATCTGGAACTGGTACCAATTAGTTTCGTGCAACGGACACACACGCTCGTTCGTTTAGAGATCGACAGATCGAGAAACACAATCGTGCAATTATTGAATAAATCACGGCTCGTATTGTCAGTAATTGTCTACATCCAAGGTAATTAGTGGACGAGATTAATATTATTTTCAATTCGGTTCGACAACGAGGCGGGAATCGAATGGTTAATTAAAACATAAACCTTTCGGTGGGTATAATTGAGAAGCGGGGCAAAAAATCACCTCCGCACGAACAATTAGGAATTGTTTTTTCTGATTAACGCGCTAGTTTCTCATCCTACATCTGCCATTAGTCGGTCAGAGATTGAAAAGTCTTATCGGTGAAAGTGCAAACAGAAAAATCGCACTCGTGTCTTTTGTGAGGTGTATAATTGTTGTAACGAAAATATGTAGTGTCCCATTAAAAGAAAAAAAACACATCAATGACCATGAAATCTCGAAAAAAGTGATTGCGAGGTCTTCTTCCTTCATTTTGTTACATGATGCAATATATATCTTATCTTTGCATTCTTTGGTTGGCAAGATAAAAAAATAGTTTTCATTAACTTTATAACGAATTACTCCCTAAAAATCATTTTCCTAGATTATGTCCCAACAATCTGTGACGTATTTTACCAACTAGAGATTCAACACTCGCTTACTTCAATAATTCGATGCTACATTTATAGTCGAGCACGTTATTATTCGCTGACGCAAATACAGGTGATCCGAAAATCATTTGAATAAAAATTATCATTTTTCTCCGACGCTTCGGGGTCCGCGTGTAGGAATTGCTGTTCGGAAAACCCAACGAACGAAATGCAATAAAATCAGAAGTATGTTTGAGAAGAAATTGAAGGAGTTACGGAACGAGTTGATAAGACGACACATATGAACAAAATTGAAGCGGAAAGGTCCTGTAAAGTGTGGACGACGAAATGGGAGGTGACCTATCAAATCGGAAGTCTACGGAACCAGGAATGCGAACCTGGATGGTTTATGTGAACGTATACGAAATGCTGCAGATAACGTAACGCCCCAAATGCGACAGGATGCGTTCCGAAAGGTCGTTGAACGATTTGGGCTATGCGGGGATTCTAATGGTCGTCGCGTGTACTAACCATAATTCAACTGCCTGCTAACCTGCAAATGAATTAGTTACGATTTGAATTTGCTTCAACGAAATAGTGTCACTTTTGTGTAATATCCTTTCTGTATTATGAATTAATTCGTGGTCAGAATAAGAAAGAATATTTTTCATCGCAGTGGACCTTAAACTTTACTGTACACGTATGAAAATCGCCCTATTAGATAGTGCATAGAAAAGTAAGTTATTCTAATTTAGAATACGGAGTTGAGCTTCACGTGTCCTTTACGCGTCCACCTTCGAAAAGCTGTTAACATGGAATTGGATCACCGACAGCAACCGAGTTATTCGAGTGACCTGTTTCAGGTGACCCACCCTGTACGGCAAAGAAAATACTGAAGATTACAGTAGATAATCACAATTATTTGAACTGACAACGGGACACGACTACTCAAATATTAGAACGATTACTTGGTTATACTGCTGGATTCAATTGTTATTAATAGACTGCGGATATTTATGCATTTAGAAATATTACGAATTGAAGATGTCGATTTTTCTTTTAATAAAATCATTAAGGGAAGAAATAAAATTCGATTTAGTTTCTGTTTCGTGCAATCGACGCAGACAAGTTTGACATATTTTGCATAAAGATCCGCAGTCTAGTTATTAATCTGAAGAATGAACAGGGTTGTACGTACAGGATGTTAATTTTAACTTAAACTTTTAACTAAAAACTCATGGGCTGTGGTGGACGTTTTTCCCATAAGACTCTGGTAGCGAATGAGTTAAGGAGTGCATTTGATGGTGATAAGAAAAAGCTTGTGGAGATCCTTTTAAGGCCATTGCATTATTGCATATTAACATGCATCTTTTATAATGAGATGTGATAGTCAATGTCATACACGCCATAACCTTGAAGTGACCTTGAAGGCGATAATTTATCAGACGAAAGAAGGGCCGCGAATCAAAGAACACAAAATAAAGACTCAACAATATCCTGAAACAGGGAAACCCAGTAAACAAACTTGAAAATAGGAGGCGGTAGCCCTGCGTCGGCGAGAGGGGATGCAACATCAACCACGACCGATAGCGGGAAAAAAGGACCGATCGAACACAGATCGCCGAAGAATCTCATGGCAGGGTTCTCGTCGTAATCGGCTTTTTCCGGGCAAACATACCATACCGTGGTAATGAAACGAAACAACAGCCTCCTTGGTGTTCCTTAAGAAGCATAACGGACGCCTGTGGAGTCAAACGTTCCCAACGGTAGTTAAACCTCGTAAAACGGTCGGCATGTCGCTCTTTATTTTGCGCTAAATGTCCGTCATCCCGTTTCGGTGCGTCCAGAGAGAGAGAGAGAGAGAGAGAGAGAGAGACGAGAAACAGAGAGAACGAGGAGAACGGAAACGAGGGAATGACGTTCGGATGGACTCTCGACTCTCAGCGAGTCCCCACCGCCCCTCTATACTGAAAACAACCGAGATTCCTCTGGTGTTAGGCCGGCAGGAGCGTGCTTTATGAATTTTACACTCCCATTATTATGTGCTTACTTGTAAAAAGAGCTGGGCTCTCGCAAAGTCGGGCCTCTGGGTCTCCCCACGTGTTCTGTCTCTCTTCTCCTTTCTCTCTCTCTCCCTCTCTCTCTCTCTCTCTCTCGTTGTTGTCGGCTGGCGCAATCGCGGCGCGCTAAACTGCCCCAGCTTGGCGTGCCTCCTTTCGGACCCGTGCCATCCGCGACTGCTACTAGGAAGTCAATTACGTAAAGTACCAGGCAATGAGAAAAAGTTCGTGCGGTTAGTGTACCATCGTGCTACTTCCTGGTCCACCGTACAACCGGCCATGCACTCTCACTTCTTGCGCCCATGCTCCGGCTGCGTTTTGCACCGAGATTTAGGCTTTTTAACGACACGCGTTTACCGTTCCACCAACGACGTGATCGGGATCGTCGTTCCATCGGATTATTATCGCTCCCCCTATCACGCAGCTACCGTTCACAACGGCGCGGAGCCCTACGAGCAGGTTCATTCGAGCTCCTTCCGCTTGACACACGTTACAAGTCGGGTTTCAATCGGACTAGGTCTGTTCAGCAAGTTCGTGGAATCGCGTCAACAACGCTCAGCATCTCAATCTTCTTCCACGTCGATGACGTCCTCTACAAAGTGGTCCTCTTTCGGCCAGTGGCGGGGATAGACTTTTAACAGTTACGGTAGAGATCTTCAATTCTTTCTCTCTCTCTCTCTGTATGGGGTGCAAACGCACCCCAGACTAATAAAACAGGAAATAGAAAGTTGAGGAATGGAAAATTTCCAATGATTTTCTAGGAATGTTGTACATTTTCTTTTACGGTTACAGTGATTAGAACGTCTTTATGCACAAAAATGTCGTACAAGGGAAAAGAAAATGTATTTTTTGTGTATTTCTGTCAATTCTCTATCTCAGCTCTCTGTCTCCCTCTCTCTTCTTCTTCCTTATTACAATTTATGAATCAACAATTGATTCAATCAGTTTCCGATTTTTCGATGATTTATTTTTTCAATCAACGATTAACTTCATCAATCGATGAATAAAACGTCCATTTCTCAATGATTACCTTTTTTAATCGTACACATTAATCAATCAATCTTGGTTAAAATTTGAATTGATTCATGCCCAACTCTGACATCTATCTCCACGATTCCGCCATATTGTATACAAACTCTAAAGACTCTCGGAAACATTTTAATAAACTCGAAACAACGTGTCAAGGTTCTTAAATTCTTTTAATCCTTTTACTGTTTTAAATTGCAGTAACTACGAAAGCGGCGTTCTAATATTTTCAGAATAAAAACAAAAAATCTAGAAAAAATAGGATTTTTAGATTACCCTCTCGTTGGGGAAGAGCGATCGAACGTGAAGGTAAACATTCCAACGAATAAACTATTCGTTGCTTTAAATAAACAACTGTAGCAGTTCTATTTGCACATTAACGAACGGCCTCTCTTGGTTACCTAATATTAATCTCCGAACCTGTGAACATACTATATATTATACAATCGATCGGGTTTAATTGTTACGTAAATCTAATTTTACCATTCAGTATTTGTTACGGTCTGCGGCAGATCTCTAGATCAATCAGATTCCGGTAGCATTTGCACGCGGTGCGCTGATTATTTACTCGAAGGGTCGTCCTTTACAATGGAGGAACCGAAAATAACTCTAACAAAAATACTATCTATGTACTTGTACTAGTTGAATCTCTGCAAGTGTACAAAGCGGTTGTGTCTAGAATTATATGCGATATTTACGAATCAACAAGTCCATCGCGTCTACAAAGTCAATGTGTACTGCAGAATCAATCCTGTTAAATCTGTTACATCCTCAAATACCGTAATTCGACCTTTGTAAAACCCGTTACAATTGTTCGCGACAATATTTAAAGAGCGCTGGCGGATGTGAAAATAATTAACCCTCACACGTTCCTCAGAAATAATTGCATAAAACATTCTATGATACTTTCTCACCCATTTTTGCTTCACACTTTAAACTAATAAACTTTGCTTCGTTTATCACGTCACAATTTAGAGAAATACGTCTCGCAATACAGATAAGGAGGAACCAATCATTTTATAGTATGTAAAAATAGTAAACGGGTGAATTTTCATTATTCGGAGTCATACAACTGCGCATGTAGCTATGAAAATAGCTATAATAATGCAAATTAAGCCGCGTAAACAAAAAAATAGGATTTTTGAAGGCGATAAAAATCCCCATTTTTATATTGTCGAGAAATGAGAGCGCGAAACGTTTTCGTTGAGTAATTGATGTTGAATATTATCTGTATTATTAATTATTACTTACTAGACTGCGGATCTTTATGCATTTATGAAAAAAATTGATTGGATGAAATATGTATAAAACAGTGAAGGTTTAGAGAAAGTCAAAAACATTGTAATACTCTTTTTAATGTAACCAAGTCATTGGGGGGGGGGGGGGGGTAAAATCAATTCTTATTTTGCATAAAGTTTACTTTGCATGAAGAAAGGTACTAGTAGGTTTCATGGTTGAGGACCATGGTTCGTGGTTGAGATCATGGTTCATATGTGTTGAAGTATGTGATAAATTCATACTATGTATGTAGATGGTGAACTGCGCCATCTGAAGAGAGTAGGGAAGAACAGTTGAGCGAGAGAGAATGTATGAAGCGGTTGGACAGTTCTGTGCGCAAATGAAAGTTAAATGTAAAAGTATAATGTTAAAATTAAATGTATAATAAGTGTTATCACAAGTTATCTTCTCAAGCCATCCTTTGTCTACATATAAATTAACAATATGTAGTGGATTCCTTCCTCTTCTACCACGCGTCGCAAGTGTCACGTGACTCTTGCTAAACCTTTTACCAAACCCTTTCCCCTAAATTCGAGTTAATCCCCTGTCCCGGCATTCTATGCGAAAATTTCCCGCGGAGTTATGTCGCATCAACTATTCAAGCGCGCAGCGAACTCTGAACTCTAAATAAGGGTTCGGAGGTCTTTCGACGACAGAGATAACGAGCCGAAACGGTATAATGACACGGTGCGTGGAGGTGTGGGTACATCTTAATCTGAAAAATACCAAAGAAGTCACGTTCACATCGTAAACCCGGTCGAAACTGGTGTTGTATCCGTGGCATACGTTATCGGTGGCGAGAGCATGACGACATCGAGTGCTATCTGTGCGTGGAATCCGTGAATCTCCGAGTTCTCCGCGTTTTACTACCGCGCCGCCCCGGTCTTTGTTATGCTACGTGTCTGCATGAGAGCTAGTCTCGAGAGTTACTTGAAGAGTTCCTCTCGCGCTTGTCACCACTTCACACCGAACTCCTGCAGATTATAATCTTGTGAGCAAAAGCTCAGCGATTGTCCAGGAGAACACAAGTAGTGCACGGTTACTTGCCTTTATAGCGCCAATTGATAACTAAGATTTCTCCGATTAAAATGAGCTCAAATACGAGGGAAATCGGACCATTTTGGATCGATGCACAGAAGAACGCCTATTATCCGAACCACTGTTGCGTCGTGACCACGTGACTACGTCTTGTAACCAGTGTAGTAGTACCTCTATTTATGTAACAATCGAGTAATTTCATTTTTTAGATTCTTTACTAATTTTTCCAAAAATTTCATTCGCAATGTGTTCCTTTAATGTTGTTGCTAAATAAATACAAAAAATCCGATAATCGTTATGTTAATATTTTAGTGCTTCCTAATATGTATTGGCATTATTTGCATGAATCGAATAACAACTTTTGTGACAACGTAATATTTATTTAGCAATATTGAAGGAACACATTCCGAAAGAAACTTTTGAATTAGAAAGTGAATAAGAAACTAGAATTTTAACTGTTTTTACCACAGTGGACCGGCTCGAGAAATTTGCTGATCTTACTATAACTCTTGAACCATAAGAAATATCGTGATGAAATTTCCAGTATAATTTATTAAAAAATGATTTCTATAAAAATGTATATTTTTTGTCCGATTTTTCCGTCTAAAACTTTTCTTTATGGGTTTATACCCATAATATCTAACTTAAGAAGTAGTTGAAAGTGTCCGGGTTTCAAACGAAAATGTCGAGGGTTTTTATGCTGTTCGTCCTGGGTTCAAGATTTTATAGATGGCAACCCTACTCTAGGACAGTCTGTCTTGGATTTCTCTGTATCCACTGGTAAGGTCTCTTGAGAGTCTTGGGAGTAGCATTCTTGGGTCAACGCACAACATTAATGGCAGTGCGTGAAAGGGATCGAAAGCACGCAGGGAACTCCATCTGTGGATGGCGTGCTCCTTGACAAACACCTGCATCGGTTACGCTAGGTGTAGTCAATTACCGAAGATTATTAACACTGGATCTACGAGACAGCCCAGGATGACCCATTTAAGACCCCCAGCTTTGTAATTACTAAACTCTAGATCTTTATCCAAAATAAAAATGTCCTGCATTGATTGTGGGAAGCAAAAATAAAATAAAAACTTATTTCATCCCTTAACGATTTTCTTACATTAAAAACAACATTAGGATATTCTTAAATTTTTCTAATACTTTATCGTTTTATATTTCTCTCAACCAATTTCTTCATAAATGCACGAAGATCCGCAGTCTAGTAATAACTGTAATGATAGATCTGCTTTTTTTGCGGAAAAAAGAATTTGTGCACTTTAGGGGAATTATTTTCCTAGTAATTTTTAAACAGATGATTGTGCATCTCGCAGACTAATTAAAAATATTCCAATAAACAAACATTAGTTTGTACTTAATAGAGAGATAACATATTCCTTTTCAGAACAGTTGAACTATAAATGTTCGATAATATTCAACAAAATAAAAAACTGGAACTGTGTTTCATTTTGGTAAATTTATGTATAAATCAATTTTCATAAATATTCACCATCCATTTATTACGATAAAATTTCAACACATTTGTTTCGTGATAAATTCATGAACGAAAATGAGAATTTGCATATGTACATCGGCAGTTAATTTGTTGCAATAAAAGTTTGTTTCATTTTCTTTTGTATAAATCGGTTTTCAATATTGTACATGTAATATTCGCGGTCTATCATGATGCAAATCGTGTGTTACGATAATGAAATTTTCTACAAATCTTTGAAAAACAATGCCGATCATTGTCATATACACGGTGAATTCGTTCATAATAAATGTCTGCTTCGTTCCCTTTTCTAGAGATTGCCGTAGAAAATTTCGAATTTGCATGAACATCCGCAGCCTACTCGTCGCAAATCATTTCCAACCAGTCCTGCGATATTAATTTACCGACGAGCACGAGCATGCCACAAGTATGGAATTTATCAAGCATCCCGATCGTTATGTATACCATAGCAGAATCCACCATCGTTGATACACAAAGTGCATGCCAAAGTTAATTTCAGATAGCGAACATGAAATTCTCAATGTTTTTATTGGCCTTTGTGAAACGACTGAATATAGAAGATCCCATAAATTTTAGACCGTTTTCAAACATTTAATTAACCCTGTCTTCACTGAATATGACTATGGTCGACCTTATAAATGTAACCTATCTATTTTAACACTAAATCTACCACCACCGTTCAAAATTACCGGTTACAGATTTATTATTTTACAATTATTGAAATAATAAAAATAATTGTATGAGAATTGATTGTATAAATATCTTTGGTACAGCACGTATTATAATAAGAGCCGTACAAAATCCAAATAAAATTTGTCATTTTCACAAGGCAGCACGTACCAGTTACTTTTAAGGCTCGATAGGTTTAGTGTTAACACCATTCGTTAAATTAATCCTTCGCAAAATCTGTTACAAAATAATTATGAATGTTATTCAAAATAGAATTCTACTTTTTTGTTATCAACATTCAAGTATTAAAGATGACTGAAGAGAAAGAAATTCTCATTATTGGCGTAAGCTTGAAACTTGTTTATACCGAAACATTTCTGTTTATAATTCGTTGTACAATTTGAGATAATTCGAATAAAAGTTCATTTTAATAAAGAAACGTACAATATGTTGTAATAAGAGGTACTAAATTCACAGAGAAATGTAGGTTCACGTAAAAGTATCTCATAAGGAAAATGTTTAATACTCTTTTCTGTTCTTGACGACTGAAATAGTTGATTTTTTCATTTTATTATAATCCTGGTAGTCTTAAAACTATTCTAAAACGAATTCTTTGAAGGAAATGCGAAATTAAAATGTAAAATATAATCTTAATACAAGAATAAATTGTAATATAATATAAATTACATTATACAATAAATTGTAGTATAATATGAATTACATTATATAATTTTTAGTAGAATGAAAATTATATTATACAAATTTTAGTGCAATATTTAAATATTATGCATTTCTTTTCGGACGAAATAAAATTCCATTCTTTTAGAAGCAGTACTTAACCAGTCAAGAAATGAATGTCTTTTATCTACCGCGAAATTATTACAAATGAAGGAGTAATCGTTGCGGCGCATAAGCTTGTGAATTCCCTTTATGAATCATACAATGGCCTGCAGATGAGTGTGTTCGGTGTTCCAGAAATATTCTGGAACCATCAGAATATTCTTTCTCGCTCAGCGTGTTCGATTTAATTAAAATATATTGAAATCTCTATTGAGATTCGACGAAAGCAATTTCGTTTGTTCTAAGCTTCCAGTTGTTCTATCGCTGTATTTGCTGGCTTAAAATTGTTTGCATCGATGAACAGCAGCCAAATAAAAATTCCATTGTTCCTCTACTAATTTTCATAAGCTGGGATTTACACATTAGAGCTCGTAAATTATTTTAAATCCTTCTCCTATTTCAAATGGTATTCATTTTTACCATAAAGCATAACCTGCGTTCTATACATTACTAGAGCCCAACAAAACCCAACAAATTCAAACAAATTTTGAATATTTTGTTACTGAAAAAATGTTGCCAAGTTTCTTCGAAGCAAAAATGAAGTATTTTTATAAAACAGCTTTTATACTTCATATGTATTTTTGTAATGTTCTTGTATTTTTTATATGTAACTGCAATGCTAATAAAAAAAATATATGTTTTCTTTATCTCGAGTCTGCTTATTTTATTGCAGCCCTCGAATTAATCTATAATACTTAATGAGGCCCTTGTGGGTAAACGAGTTTGACATGTTCGCCTTAAGTTGTTACCGTAAGCTTCTGTTTCATCTTCAAATGGGGCACGAGCTTTAGCACTCCTCCAATAAGTGCCTCGGTTCGTTTGCTGTTTACAGATCGCTGAAAAGGGAAGTGCTCTCCTCGATGTCGTTCCCCCTATTCTTCGGCCGAGGATTCCCCGCGAGTTAATATCGCGCCATGAGAAAGTAATGGGGCCCCCTCGCAAAGGGTGATCCTATTAACGTTAGGTGCAGGTGTTTACGCCTGTTGCTAACTCGACCGAAATGGCCGATCCTTGGCTGCAGGCAGTTTTCGGGATCCTTTTGCTAATGATAACGTGGCCACGTTGCGAGAGCATACGCTAGGAACGCGTTTTACGAGTTTTATGGGGGTCTTCTGCTCTCGGGGCCGTATATTTTACGGCTCCTCTTATCATTTCTAGCCAGAAAAGAAACACCGTTTGTCACTAAAACAACCGCGTGAATTCGGAGGAAGACGCCAAATAACAACAGTAAAACCTTCATTATCTGAACGTTCTACTATCCGAACATCGCACGGTGGGGTTGTATTTGGCCCGAAAAGTCGGAAAGAACTATTTTAGCGTTATTTATGGGCACGAGATCAAAATATAGTAACTAGTTGGATTCGTCTTAACGTCAGCTATAACATTATGCAATCAAAAATGCATTTTAACATTAAAAAAAATTAAAACGATCTTTATTTTTTGTCGGAAATATTTCTTTTTCGGAATTTTATGTATAGAAGTTTGTAGATGTTTAAATAATGTTCAATCTTGTTTTGTTTGAAACATTTTTTCTCTAAATATTGAAAACTAAGTTATGTTGAAATGATGTAATTTTTATTTTAATGCTAAGAACGTAGATGACGAAACTTTTTAATAAGTGAATATATATTTTAAGAAATGTTTAAATTCTTACTATTGATTTTCATCAAGAAACATGCTGCGACTGTTAACGGTACCCGAAAATTCGCTACGAACTTGCGTACTGATCCAACACAAAGGCACGACGGCGGAAAACCTTGCGAAGACAAGACGCTAACGTCCAACAGTTTGCTCGTAGATTGTCCGAGCACATCGAGCACAGATACAAACTGTTCTCGATTAATTAAAAAGAAACACGTAGTCGCGCCGTTAATTAATACACTGGAGACACGCTCTGGCATCCGACTTCTGAGAAATCTGGTCCCAATGTAGTTGAATTTGCTCGGTTCTTACCACCGTAGAGTAAGAAGAAGCTCGGCTAACGTGCTACCAATTTGGAAGAATGATGGGAACTGGAAACCGCAGATATTAATATAACGGGGATCTTAATTGGAAGATTTATAAAAAGTGTGTTCGACGAGTACTTGGAAGTACATAGAGTGGATGCATTATTTGGAACTACTCAAAGAATTTATCTAATTTGTAGGGTTGTGCGGGTTTCTGCGATCAAATCAGCGTTACTATCAGCTCGTTAAGTATGAAACTTGACAAATGTGTTTTGACAAATTGTCTTGTGTTTCATTTGTCAAGTTTCACCTGATAGAAATCGAAATTTTTATTTACTATTGTAAGGAATATCCGTATTTATTATAAGCAATCATTGACAGATGTGTTTGTCACGGGCGCGTTCGTTTTGATCTGTCTTCTTTTTGTAATAGTCCAGGATCCATCGACCATTTTTACAATTGATTACTATCAAGCTAATACATATTCCGTGAGTAGCTTCATTTTGATGAGACGCCCTACTTTTTCTCTTGTGGTAGCTCGATTGTGGTAGCTAAAAGGGGTAGCAGGGATAAAATATGTCGATTTGAAGATTCTCAAAAATTTATTACTAACTGGGTATATTTTTGTTAAATCTCGAGATAATTATCTAAATTATTCGAAAAAATATTTGTCCTACAAAATGTATGGTTTGATCGACGAGCCCCCTCCTTCCAACATGTATCGATAACGAGGTCATCAAAAATGATTACTAACCAGCTGATTTTTTTACTGTTGCTTAGTTAATATTCATATAATTTAACAGCCACACTGTCCTAATATATTCAAATTTTATCAAAATCAGTGAGGTGGGACCTTTTATGCACATTTACCCGATTAAATCCAAAAGAATTTATAATTATAAATTCGATGATATTTATATAAGTCAGTGAACTGTATGTAACGTTCGAGTGACATTTCAACGACGATATGTAATGCAAACATAACATGATGTACACAATACAGGGAACGCAACGCAAAAAACGGTAATTATTTCGAGGACGTTATATATAAAACGATCTTATTATGGCGGTACAATACGGTCAGTCGGAAATCATTTCAGTGAAATTACACGGGGGATCCAGTTCGGTTCGTGTATCGACAAATTGGTTTCCCTCAGGATCATTTTCCCAGACCATACGAACGATGCGCGCGCGGTCCGGTTACCTCGCTGATTCGCAACGTTTTGCAGAACGAACGCATTTATATTCGACACGTTATACAGGGTCTCGAATTCGATGGACACGCTCAAACAGCATTTCTTTCAAACGGTTCTGCTGCTGCTGGTGGTACATGCGCTCGCGAGAGAGAGTAAATATCCCAGCTATTTGCAAATATTCACAAAGTCGTAACGATGCGTGCTATATAGAGCCTACCATTCGCCTGAAAGGAAAAATTTGAATAGGAAATCCCTGCTGGACATTACAGCCCCTGATACCATTCGCGATAGTCTCTCCCTGGTCTGGCACAGATTTTTACATTCGTTCGATATTATACAAAATGATACATCGGACACGTGAATTGATAGTGGTCTGACCTAAAATCACATTGCATTCGAGAAAGTTCTTTGTTCGCCGTTTTTATTATTTCAAGTTTTCAGGTATTCGAAGAATTCTAGGTTCTTTATCTAGATTTATGAGCCAAGAACAGGAGTGGGTAGAAGCACGAGGCATAAGACAGTCAGGAGAAATACGAATATTGTTTAAAACTATGTAAATAATATTACTACAATAAACGAAACCTTATGTAAAGTCTATTATTTTTACATTAATCCACACATCAACAACTTGGATTCATTCCATATGGAAATGATCTTCAAATAAATTCGTACTTCCAATACTTTGAATGCAATAAATCAATCATTGTACAATACAATTTCTACATAAAGATGCGAATCTTTAAATAAAAAAATGTCTTCGTCGATTCTAAGACACAGAGAATAAATAAACATTTCTTGCTTCTTTTAATTATTCCATTGAATCGAAACTAATACTAATACTAATAATATGTCCACTGCTTTACATTGTTCGTATCGATTTTTGTTATAAATGCATAAAATCCGTAGTTTAATTATAATTATACTGAGTGCTTCTTTCTTTGGCACAGTAAACGGAATTGGTTACACGATAGATTATTTTTCACTATTCTTATACGAAATCCCCACCGTCATATCCGTGACAGTTTCCTGATTAAAATGAGTCCAAACGCGACACGATTCGGAACACATTTGCTTGTTCAATTCACGATTCAGCAGAGCCTCGATTATCCGAACGGATACATTCCTAGCCAAATAGATAGGTTTATGTTTCGGTGCTATTATGTGTTTGTAGCGAATAAGATAGTGAGATTGCAAGCTTCCAACCCAATATTGGGAATGTTTTACAACAAACATTTGTTTAGATTTCATACTTCGAAAATTTGGCATTTCAGAGTTGTCTGGAACACTGTGCGTTGTTAGCGTCGGCATTGAAATCCATCGATTTGACATTTTGCAGGAACATGGTTATCCCGACCGACCAGTTTAATATCCGGTAGCATTTAAATCACGAGAGGAGAGGGGAGGAGAGCTTTCTGAAACGACACATCGACCTTTTTCACTGGCGAAGTTCTCCGTTCCTTTCTTTCCGTCGCTTCTGTTCGTGCTTCCAGATTTACCCGTGCATAAACGACGGAAAGAATCGACGTCAAACAAATCGAACTATTTCGACAGTTTGATAGAGTCGAAGCCGCAACTCCGTAAACTTTTCCGCGACTTTTCCAGATCGTTTCAAAATCGAATTGGTCGAGGCTGAAGCAGACAAGGGTCGTGAAGATTGTTTAAACAGTAATTTGATTCAGGAGGCGCACGCGCAGTAGTGACGCTATTATCTTTTAGTCCTTTGAATCATACGGTCAAAATGGCCACGACTGGATCATCGATGCAAGGTGGCCACGAGTGGTCTATTAAGTTCATTATCCAGGTGGGAATACGGCGGGTCTTTGCCTATTCGAACATGTGAGAGAGCAGGAAGAGCAAAATGGTTTAGATAACAGGATGTTCTGAATAATTGAGTTCCCTGGTTATCCTCTGCACCAACATTGTTCAAAAATTCGGATAACGCTAACATTCACTTTAACAAGATATTTGTAAATCAATGTAAATTGTAAATTAATAATAAATAAATGTCAATTAATTTTGAATATATAGAAATGATCACACACACTAAAAATCTTACATCACTAATATTCTGAAATTAATGGGAACTATTTATTGCAAGAATCTGCAGTATTTTAATTGAATTTTATAAACTGCAGATGTTTCTGTATAATATTTACAGCTACTGAAATAATATATTATCGAAAGGCAAAATGTGGTAATAAAACTCGCTATGTGTATAAGATAAAAATTAACGAACACGTATGTTCGTACGTTATTATTAATAACTAGCGCGAAGCAATTATTATTTCATATTTGGTATAATATTGCAATAAATTATCGCTACCTCGCGACCTCGTTTCCTTGCGTATACAATATACAAAATTGTTTATCATTTCTAATAAACGCTAAAATAATTCTTTCAACAATATGTCCGACTGATCGATTATTATATTCCAGAGGTTATATATATATTTTTACGAATTGTCTCGGTTTAAACGATTTTATAATTATCTTCAGTCTACTTTTTTTCGAAAATTATTTACAAAGGCTGAACGATTTCCTTCTTACACGATTTAATAATTAAGAGTTTCTAGTCTAACGAAGTTATCGTAAAAGCTGTCTTTTTTATTCCCTCGCGATAACAGCCCATGTATCGCAGAATGCAACGTACTTTTTTCTTTTATTTTGTTTATTTTACGTCGCATCAACTGCTAATGGTTATTAGCAACGGGCGACGTATTCTCTTTGATGTTATGGAAACTTTGTTCTGATATCATGCACGGGATTCATTATTAACTGAAAGTATGAGATCAAGTCTCCCTATATTCTAACGTAGAAGGAAAATATTCTGCAAGACGTAAGAGGAACACCCAAGAGGTACATTCGAAAATTTCATTCCTGTACAAAACGATATTACTTTTCTGTAATTGTTACCACTCGAAGGTCCATAATTTCAACAGTAATTCCTGAGAACTTCAGCGAAATTTTTCAAAAAATGTTTGAGACTTGAGACACTTGAACGAGAAAAAAATGTACGAAAGTTATGTTTGCGATTTCAGAAATACCTCGACTAATTTTATTTGAAAAAATGTAATTGGTATTTGTTATTATTGATTCTAAACGTTTCGATTTTTCAAAAGGTTGCTTTAAAAACTTAATTTACAGTAGTGCATCCAAAAAATTTTCCAGGATGGGAAATTTAGTGTTCAAATACTTTTTGGATCGACTATATGTTTCTACTCGGAAATACCAACATTCTATAAATTTTAAAAAGCATTCTAGAAATATTTCTCGACTAATTTACACTTTTGGCATAAGATATGTAAATATAAACGTTTAAAGTTCACTAAATTTTGGTCATTAATATAAGGTTTAATCAGAAACGAGACATACCTCACAAGAGAAACTAATTTCTGTACTGCAGATACTTGAACCGAGACTGGAAAATTGAATTGGGAACATACCTGAAACATAAAAAGAAACAATCATGATTACTAATAATCGTAACTACAATTTTCTCAAATCACGAATTTCTCACGCGAATCCTTTTGCAATAATTTATCGATCAATCTTTCAAACACTTCACATCGAAAGTACACCATGAACGTCCAGTATGAAAATATCAAACTAATTCAACATCGTAAGACAAGTTTTGGTTATTCATTATTTATGCGTAGCCTGCGGAGTTTATGTATTTATAACAAAAAAGAAAACGAATGCAGATCAGTAAAAACATTTGTATAAATTAAAGATATTGTGGTACATGGTTTTCAACTCACTATAATTATTTACAGAAGAAATACATGACTATGTAATCAGCAATGTAGCTCGCAATTAATACAGTTTTTCTTTTTCATAAAAATCCACCAGCATAAGCTCATGCATTATGAACCATGATCATGCGAAAATTACGGGTTTCTGGGTCGGGTTTTGATGAACTCGGGTCGGCTCGAGTCGGGAACCCGAAAATTTATACTATTCGGAGACCTGAATGTTTAACCCTTTGCACTCGGAGCTATTTTAACTCGAAAATCAAAGGTTTCTACTGACCTAGAATATTTCCATTCCAATTTTTTCAATTTGGTAGATATGAAATTGACATAATACCTCATACAATACTTAAATGTTTAGTAATTGGTTAGATACCGACATATCTAATAATATGAACAATATTTTAAATAATAGTACAGCAATTTTTAGTGACGCCTGAGAGGCGAATCTCGAGTGCTAAGGGTTCATTTTCGAGTTGAAATAGCTTCGACTGCAAAGGGTTAATAAATAAAGCAATAAAGATTTTCACTGTTTTGTCCATGTCGCTGATTTGATATTTTCATATCCTGATATTTTCGAGATGAAATAGCTTCGACTGCAAACGGTTAATAAATAAAGTAATAAAGATTTTCACTGTTTTGTCCATGTCACTGATTTGATATTTTGATATCCTGATATTTTTGAGTTGAAATAGCTTCAACTGCAAAGGGTTAATAAATAAAGTAATAATAATTTTTACTGTTTTGTCTTTGTCGTTGATTTGATATCTTCGATATCCTGATATTTTTGAGTTGAAATAGCTTCAACTGCAAAGGGTTAATAAATAAAGTAATAATAATTTTTACTGTTTTGTCTTTGTCGTTGATTTGATATCTTCGATATCTTGATATTTTCGAGTTGAAATAGCTTCAACTGCAAAGGGTTAATAAATAAAGTAATAACGATTTTCACTGTTTTGTCCATGTCGCTGATTTGATATTTTGATATCCTGATATTTTCGAGATGAAATAGGTTCGACTGCAAAGGGTTAATAAATAAAGTAATAATAATTTTTACTGTTTTGTCTTTGTCGCTGATTTAATATCTTTGGTATTTTGATATTTTCGAGTTGAAATAGCTCCGACTGTAAAGGGTTAATAAATAAAGTAATAACGATTTTCTCTGGTTTGTCCTTGTCGCTAATTTGATATCTTGATATTTTCGAGTTGAAATAGCTCCGACTGCAAAGGGTTAATAAATAAAGTAATAACGATTTTCTCTTGTTTTGTCCTTGTCGCTGATTTGATATCTTCGCGGAGGATCTGGTACAATCATAATGCCGTATACATCGGGGGTGAACTAATTCACGACCCAGTGAGAAATCTAAACACATACGTGAGATGGATCGTCGAAAGCGTCAGAGAAGCCACATTAGGTCACGAGATATTTTATCCCCAGAACCTGAAAAACAGCATTGGATTGCGAAATATTTCATCCGCAATCGTGAGGGGTAGATAGCACATATGTATGTAGAGTAGCTAGTACTTGCTAAGTAGGGTACAGAATAAGCAATGAATATGGGTCAGAAAATCAACCAAATCAAACCTGGCCAAATTTTTGGTGTAGTAATGGCGAGACTTTTTTTGTTCACTCTGCATATTCTGCATTATGCTAGCTTAGTAGTTTATTGCATTGTCGCAAAGTTTTGCGACTCGTGACATTCCAAGCGAGTTCAAAAAAGTTGCAATATTGAATATTTCAAAATTTCAGGAAGTTCAGATATCAGAAATCAATTAAAGACATATTAAATTTGCCTAATACGTATGACGTTTTAAATTACCATTATTTAATGTATAATTATTTACAAATATATGATAAATTTTTGCAGTTATTTTGTTATTTTTGGTATTTATAAGTATTATATTTATATTATTACACGGGTGTAAATGTATATCAAATATGACAAACGCAAATTATCGTTAAGTACCAGAATGAATTTTGCATAATTCTCCTCCACAGTTATTTACCAATGAACTTATTCCACCGGAATCGAATTTGTTACTTTGTAAAAAATTTTCAATGTTTTAGCATTTACACTTCCGCAATCAAGTGCGCTTTGAATACACAAAATTCAAAGGGTGGCTATGAACAGTTCAAAAATATTTAATCACGAGTTTGATGATGTTTACTATTCTACTTAAGCCTGTTTACTTGTACGCGTCATTATAAAGTAATATACTAGCTTTTCTATATATCTTTTTCTGAATTTTAACGATCAAAAATAGTAAACGATTTGTCAACTATGCGCATTGCAATGAACAAAATAACTATGGCAGTACATTTACCTAATAAATAGAAATGATAAAAATACATTTAGGTGATCGGAAAGAAATCCATCCTTTATAGAAAAACTAAATTGATAGACAACTTATATAAATTCCTGATATTCACAATTTGCAATATTTCATTTAATCCGTCACTCTAATCTCCATTTTTTCATTCGAAGGAAACATTGTCTGCTAGATTTTCTTCATTCTTTTTCCATCATTCTCGTTCACATTATTTGGACACAAGATCGAAATGCTTGGGAAAACTCACCTAAACGCAATTTCGCAGGGTGTTTCGCGGTTCTTAGAGAATGTTTCGAAGTAATTGACCAAGAACCAAGAAAGATTAATAGCAGTTCGTACTAAAGAAGAAGCTTCATCTGGAAAGATTACATTGTCTCAATTTTTGTAAGAAGCCAGCGTTTTTATCCAGCTTGGGAATAAAAAATTTCTACACTTTCTATGGGATAAACAATGTGGTCATTTATCAGAGAAGTAACAAAAACATGTATTACAAAAAGTCAGACTAAATGAAGCATGTTATTTTCGTCCGAAATAAGAAAATTATAAAAAATCAGACTACTATTTTTCTCGAAAGATTAAACGGGGACATTAAATAATATTGAAAATAAATTAATATTCAGCAAAAATAAAAAACGGTCTTGAATTCACAACATATTTTACTACTTTACTATTGCACTATTTTTAATTCCAATTTAATTCTACTTTTAATTCTTTACTATTTTTAATTGTAACATAATAAGAACTATAAAGTATTTTTTGATAATTAAATATACTACATATTTTTGTGAACACATCCAAATTCTAATGCGGAAAATAAAATCATCTTGTTTCTAGTGTTATTATTAGCTTCAAAAATTCTGATGGTAGATAAACATCCGCAGTGTCTAGATATGACAAAATGACATCCTTCAGAATACGTGAAGACATACTGCAACAGAATTTTTCATTCCTAAGCCGGCCAAAAATTTCCCCTATTTTGTTCTTCAGCTGTAGTGTATCATAGACGAAATCTCAGGTTACCACCAACCTCGACCAGAATTTTTCTCATACTGTCACCCTGGCAAAAATATTGCTCTGCGCATACTCTCGCTAGACATACTGCAGAAAAGACGGAAGCAGGAACATTTTATTCTCTTGAATTTTTCAATGCAACTTTTAGACAGGATAATTTAACAGTGCTACATATTCGCGTCTTGACTGAAAATCTTTTTTCTTCATAGGCTATCCGGCGGTTATTTTACATTTTCCTAAAAGTCATTTTACAACTCGTACGATATCACTGGAATCTGAAAACATACGTTTTCTCGTACAGTGTCCGTCTACGAACTTTGCAAACGAACCTCCCCGAGGATTTTCGAATTATAGAGAATTTATTTATAAATAAACTTATTTATATCGATCGTAATATTGTTAATAAAAAATTGTGTCCAAATTGTGACCGAAACGTCGATTATATAAAATTAGCAAAATTGCTTAGTTAATTTATTATTTTTTGTGTAATTACCGATCGAACCGTAGCGCCGATAGCATTCAACGATTTTTTATTAATAGAGAATTTATTGTATATCGCGAAAGTAGATTTGAACTCGCGGTCTCGGCGGTGTCCGGGGGGCCCGTGCGCGTCGGTCAACGAAATTGGCTCATACGAAAACGTTAAACAGATTCTAATAAATCGCAGGGGGTGGAGAGGGGGCGCGAATTGCGATCGAATCGCGTCACCGTGGCCTCCGGCGGCTCGCATTCTCATGTAAATTCGGCGGCGCGCTCGCTTCTCACGGCGAGATTTCCATTTTACACGGGGCTCATTGTCCGACATTTGACTTGCAATATGCGCTTACAGCCAAAAAGCAAAAGAGTCGCGAAAGAGCGGTGGAAGGGGCGTGAAGCGGGGGAGAGGGGTCCGGTCTGAGGTTGTCCACGCTCGGTGCAGCCGCCGCCTGCAACTGCAACGCGGACATCGCGTACAAGCACGTGCACACGCGACCACAGACGCGAAATATCTCGATAATTAATCGGCCACCAGGTGCGCTCATGCACGTCCACACCTACGTGCACACACGAGTAGGTGCGCCGTCGCACACCGAGGCCCATCGACTGATGCATTTGGTACGGAACATTACACTTTTGACCCGTGAAATAGCATATTCGATGCCCGTTCGCAAAACCTCCGGGCCCCGCTGCCAATTATAGTAGTATAATCACCGAGGCGATTACGCGTTTAATTAATACATTTATTAGTTTCATTAAGGAACGCCGCGAGACCGCCGCGCCGCGCTACCGAGGAAAAAATCGTAGGCCTTTCGGGAATCCAAGGTTTCTTCGACGCGTTTTCCGTGTTCCATTCCTCATTAGCATTCTCCTATTACGCATGCACCGACGAGCTACAGCTCGAGATTAATTATTCGACGGTCGGTCGAGAGCTGAATTTTTTTCGAAAGAAATTAAGAGCGTTTAACACCGTCGCTATCATCATTTATTTCGCTAGCCGTCTCTATAGTTCTGATATTTTATTGATGCGATGCCGACCGCCAGGGTCGCTGCCATCATTAACATAAATGCTACCGGATATATTTAAATTTCTTTTTTATTACACTATAATAATTTGATAAGACATCTGTATTAATCATAATTATTATCGTTTATCTTTATTAGCTTGAGAGTCCAGAGTCATCAGATTAAGACTTGTCTCACACTCTGATGCGATGAAATCGTTAGGTTTCATACTATATTATGTAGTACAATACTATGGACTTATTCAATTAGCAAGCTTGAAGTTACACAAATTATATTTCTTCAAACAACACAGCTGCATTATGAAACTTTCTTTTATTTCACAATGTTTTTAAACCGACAAAATGTACCACGTCGAAAAGAAAGTTTTATTTTCCCCACAGAATTCGTTTACATAACAAACATGTACACTAAAAGAAACTTTTTTTTATTAAAAAGAACGTACATTGGTACATAATATAACGAAAGATAACCGTTACAGAAGAGAAAGTTTTGCGGAAAAATGAGCAATTCCACCTAAATCCGGTAATTTTTTTGAAATTGTTATGTTCTTGAAAAATGTCAATCTAAAATATGTGAAAGGAAAATTAGTTTTCTGAAATTTTCGAACGTTTATGTCCCGTAAAAGAAAACATTTCATACAAAATATTGTAAAGATCTGAAATTTTATATGTATTAGCAGTAACTTTACTGCCTTTACGTTTTAACGAATACATGTATGTATGTGTACACGTACTTTTCAATTCTATGCCCCGTTCATTAAGGTGTAGCTGATCCTGGCATGTACACGAGTATCAAAAGCAAAAACGACAAGCCAGTAGCATGAATACGCGAACTTCAATGTAATATCGATGTCTTTAGACTTATTGGATCAATGTCGAAAAATAACGCAACAAAAAACTTTCGATAGACTTCTATCAAAAACTGTTTTAACACGTACTGTATTCAACAATTTAGGTAAGTTTCGAATAAATTTTTCAAAATGGATTTGCTCTGATTTGGACACCGTTTACTTCTATAAAATAAATGTTGATACTTTTAAATACATTCTGTTATCAAGACTTGAAACTACTATTCAACCCTTTGCGGTCGGAGCTATTTTAACTCGAAAATTAAACGTTCCTTCTGACCTACAATATTTCCATTCTCTATGATTTTTTAAATTTGATAAATACGAAATTGATATAATACCTCATACAATACTTAAATGTGTAGTAATTGATTAGATACTGACATATCTGATAGTGTAAACAATTATTTAAATAATAGTACAGCAATTTTGAGTGGCGCCGCAGAGGCGCTAAGGGTTAAAAGAAAAGAAAATTTTCGATTTTTTTCAAAATATCACTGTGTCCTAACCCCTAAACTGTCTCACATAGCTCTCAAAATCTGTTATAATTTATATCACAGAGCGAGGAACACTATCAAACCCTCGATATATTAGGTTGTCCCAAAAGTTTCTTTCGCAGTGCGTACATTTAATATTGTTACATCATGTTGTTATTCAAAAGTTCGTTTCCAGTCCGTTTTATTACCAAGTAATGAAAAGTTAATAATCAGATGATCACGATGTTTCTATATATGTACTTGTGTGATGTAACAACATTAATTGTACGCATTGCGAAAGAAACTTTTGGGAGAACCTAATAATTATTGAAAATCATTTTCATGCGCGGTATCCTTATCGTTCCGACGAAAATAAGATACTAAGTAATAAAGTCTACCGAAATACTGGCACTCCTTGCTACACTGTCGGTGATATTAAACTTATCTTTCCCGGCGATAAAAGGAACTGCGTACAATTTTAAAACTTGCGCAATAATGACTCAAATCGACGACCCAAGTGCAGAGATCGTTAATGTGCATTTCGCTGCAAAAAAAAAGACTCGTAACAAACCTGACTTCGAATTATTGAAACGAATTTGTATGAATCTAATTGCTGCATAAATAGTAAACAATTTCAGGCACTTCCGTGTCTCTAAATTTAAATCATTTAACACGGTGTGCACGTGAGGAACGTCTCCCTACAGAATAACACAAATAGCTTTTTTACAATTCTAAAGGACAGTATTTTTTGCTAGGACGCGACATGCATGACAGCATTGACAGCAGATACACTCTGCTTTTATACGGTGGATAGGATCCCAAAAAATTGTGGGCAAAGGAAACCATGTAAAAAATACAATGAATGCGAAAACATAGAAGATCGGATTCATAGAAAAAATTCAGTCCGAATAAAATGTCCTTTCAAAAAGAACCTATGAAAAATTTCAATTAAATCTCGATAGTATTTTTACTTGTTTTAGTGAATTTCGTAGTTAACGATCTTCTAGGGAGGATCATATACAGGGTGGCTCACCACGTATTACCACTTCGATTAACATGATTATTATTATCCATACATACGAAGGTTATTCACCTTTTTTAAATTGAAGCATGTATTTTTCATTGAACCACTTAATGCATCCCGATGGTCTTTGCAAGAAAGTGTTAACCCACTTATGTGCAAAAATTATATTTTTAAGGGAGATTTACATCATAACATCCACAAAATTTATACTATCTTTTTACCAAGCTCCTATTTCGTGCCGTTGATAAACAAAATATTTCTTTTGCATAAAGATACAGAGTCCGGTTATACATTCAATATAATTTCTCAGAAACACAAACCGAATTTCGCGACGTGAGCAGCAAGCAGACATTTACGTTAAGGTAAACTTTAAATAATGCATCTCTCCGACACGCGGCGTGTTACAACGAGAATTTCCTCAACTTTCTAATCGCGTTAGAACGAAATCGTGTTGCAGGAATCCCGTGTTACACAAGGATTATCTGTCCGCAAATTGCGGAACGAATTTTGCAAAATGACCCAGCAGAATAATAAAAATTTCATTAAGGGGATATTGCGATTTCCGTGGCCGTCTTTTGCGCGAATTTTTACAGAATTTTTGTTTCGAAAAGGTACTGGATACTTTTATATTTGGATTTTACGTTATTATTGGTATTTGGAGTACATGCGTCATTGTTTCGAAGTGGAAATAATAAAAATTGCACGAGTTGTATTTTTTTTTAAATAGAGTTCGTTTTGAAAAACTTCGATCAATGGAAATTAATGAACGGCGTATTTTTAACGAAAATAAAAATAAAAGGCGGCGGTTTAGTATGGTGACAACGCCTGCCGTGGTGGAGATTAGGCGTGAATGGTGAGGGGGGAGGAGGGTAATACGAAACCAAAAGAATTATTGTGCGGAAATGAACGGTTGCCGAGATATTTGCAAAAAACTATAATTATTTAAACATTCTATATCTATATAAGTATTCCACCGATTTTGATGAAATTTAAATATGTTATATATCTACACATTTTAAACAACTTTTTCCTTTGCAAAAACGTCGCCCGAGGCTTTGTTTAGAAGATATTAATAAAAAACACGGATCAGTCAGCGACGCCACGCTAAGAGGGACGTGAAACTAGACTACGTTCGCTGTAACCGCGCTCTAATTAATCCGTGTTTTTCGTTAATATATTCTTAAATTTACCCTAACCTAACCTAACCTAAAGTTTATAAAAAAAACCTAACCTAACCTTTAAAAAAAAAAAAATTTAACCTAACCTAACCTAACCTAACGTTTAAAAAAAAACCTAACCTAACCTAACCTAACCTAACCTATCCCTCCTCACCCTCACCATATTGAAGGATCCTGGAAACATTTGAAATATAATGTAACAAATGCAGGATACAGAAAAGAAAATCTTGGACAACACATGTGCAGTTATATGTGGCACAGAATTGTGCGGGCGAAACAACTTGATCCATTCGAACAATTATTACAGGATATAAAAACTGTATATCCAATTTCTAACACCAACATTTAGTGATGATAACTGTATAATAGTTATGTAAAAATAAATTCTTAATTGAGATTTGTGCAATCAAAAGATTTTTACTCCGCTCTTTATAGTTATATCGCCAAAAACGGCACAGCTGATAGAAAAAGTCATACGACATAAATTATTGGAAATTCAATTTCCTACAAAAAAGGTCTCTTGATGTTTCGCCATATCTCGCATAGTTTCCGAGATATTTACAGTTTTATGAAAAACAAGATATCTACTCTGATTAATCCGTGTTTTTTTATTAATATCTCCTAAACAAAGCCTCGGGCGACGTTTTTGCAAAGGAAAAAGTTGTTCGAAATGTGTAGATATATAACATATTTAAATTTCATCAAAATCGGTGGAATACTTATATAGATATAGAATGTTTAAATAATTATAGTTTTTTGCAAATATCTCCGCAACCGTTCATTTCCGCACAATAATTCTTTCGGTTTCGTATTACCCTCCTCCCCCCTCACCATACACGCCTAATCTCCACCACGGCAGGCGTTGTCACCATACTAAACTTCTGCCAAATAAAAATTGCGTGTATCGCAAGACTATTTATTTTTTTTTTAATAACTTTAATTAGTGAAACATAATATCACGATACTTTTAAATTCTTAAAATGTGTTTACTGATTCACATTTCAGTCACTTATTATTGTCATAAATGTTTAAAATTCTCAATCCAATTGCATCGATGAGTTGCAAAATATGAAAGAAAACCTTATATCCACTGTTACACATAAGAACATTAATCCTGCATTAAAAATCACTAATGTAAAGTGTAAGTACTTACAAATTCTTCAAAATTTTCTGTTCTTTCGTCGGATCCATAAGATACTGCCATTTGCGCTAGTACGGCTTAATAACTGTCATGCATAGAACACCATACTTCTTCTGAACAGTACACTACACACTTTTCGAAAACCTGACAGCGAACGAGAATAAGTTACTCCGGTCACGATCAAAACAGTTCTGCGAATGTCACCTCGGTTTTTCGTGAATGCTTAAGGGTGGATTTAGGTGGGGAAATGTAGCGTTTGTTAATTGGACGCAGGTACGTCAGAAGAACTTTAGATTGAGGAGTGGGAAATTCCTTTTGTTATTGTCTTCAGTTGTTAACCCTCATCCACACGACGTGGTACCCGGGTACCTATTTCAAATTCATTTAGAATAGTACAAAAAATTACCCGTGTGGATGAGGGTTAATGACGTGATTTGTAAGAGTATAACCGTTCGTAGCTTTGATGGGTCTGTCGCATGTGTGTCTATCGTTAAAGGTAAAGTTCTCAGAACACGGTGGTTGTAAAATAACATCGTTTAATAAAAAACAAACATTGTCCAACAGCCAAACAACGTTTCGATTCTCACTATGCGATTCTTATAGATTTTCGTGCTGATTCCGAATCTGCCCTTAATTTTTAGAAAAAGAGAGCAAAATTAAGGGTTGATTAAGGTGTTGATGTAAAAACAAACATTAACCCTTTGCACTCCCAGCTATTTTAACTCGAAAATCAAACATTTCTTTTGACCTAGATTATTTCCATTCTGAATTTAAAAATATGCTAGATATAAAATTGATATAATACCTCATACAATACTTAAATATTTAGTAATTGGTTAATAATGTAAATAATATTTTAAATAATAGTACAGCAATTTCTGGTGACACTTCAGAGGCGCCACTCGAGTGCTAAGGGTTAATAACAATTTTTTTTATATAAACAATTTTGCAGTGAGTTTCTCTAATAATTCTCTAATAAATGTCCATCGATTCTGACGTATAGATTCACCCCTAGGAGAACACCATTACTTTTTATGCACCCTGTACAAGTGTGCTTTTCTATACTGATTGTGCGATGTGTTTGGTTTGGACGCGACTCGCAAACAGCCGGAGATCTCTTAACGCGTTCCCTGCGACCGCGATTACATAAGAGGCGAAATAAATTCTGACTCCCGTTCTGAAATGTGGCTAAATAAATTGCAACGGCGGAGAATTTAGCGGGTGCGTGGTAACTAACGGCTGAGAATGTTTCATTACGAACGGGCTAGTGTTATTTATCGGCTGTAAACTGGTGAAATGCAACATTGATAATTTAAACGGACGATCAACGTTCCGATGTAATCGCTAACTGTGCGCGCTCTCTGCCGCTTCCGTTACCACTCTCTCATAACGCTCCTCGTATCAATTAAAACGATCCTCCACTTGCTTGCTTTGCATTATTCGTCCTTACTGACTATTCTCTTCCTCCTCGGCGAACGGTGACATATTTTCCCAACCGTTGCTAAACCCTCGAGACGATCAGCTTGGTCCACGAACGGTTTTCGTTTCAGAAAGTTTTCAAAGTCGACTAAAGTTCTTTAAGAGCAGCATGATTTACGAAGATATACAAACATGTGACTTCAAATGACATCAGTAACCGCCCCTTTCAAGGAAATCGAACATTTTTCAGACCCCCTGTATAACCCAGCCTCATCGTTCAAAATACTATAAGCGTTTATATTAGAAAACAAGTCAGAACACCTTCCTCCGCACGACGAGCAAAACTGTCATGTATAATTATTATTAAGTGACAGAAAACAAAAATCACAAATTCGAGTTTATCGATGTCAAATATTTTTCGAAGACATTTTCTTGGATATGGAATCTAAGGATCTGAAACACAATTGAATTGCGTCATGCTTGCAAAATAAATCACAAAAATATTGAAGAAATTGTTGCGCAGAAAATCGATGTTAAGAAAAATCACTTCTCTGATATGAAATTTTTCTTCTGCAAACAGAGTCCAAGGAAAGTAGCTGTTTGTATAACTGATTAAAGCGTTTTCGAGAAGATCTTGCTAACAGCTTCCACAGTTATATTATTTTATAAAATGAAATGCGCTCTTTATGAAAAATGAAAAAGGTTTAACCTGAATATTATGAAAAGTGCTGCGACTGTTACGACTTTGTCGTATATGTGCGGCGTTGGCAAGGAATGTGCTAAGGATCTCATATCTTTTTGGCTGCTAAATTGCATTAGTCAACGTGGCATCTTCACTTTTTCAACTGCTGCGAATGCTTTGACGTGAGAAAGTGCATCTTCATGATCGCTAGACTGCGAACTTTTATGCAGTATAAAATGTCCTTAGTATAAATCAGACGACTCCTCTCCCTACTCCTGGATCTTCCCCACCAAATTCTTGTTGGAGGAGGTGGGGAGACTAGGAGTATATACGTATCCTCGCAGTCACGTGAGGCAAAGCAAAGTAGGGGCAATATGAAAAATAGTTGGCAGTGGGGACACTATAAAATTATATCAGTTTAAGTTAGACAGAAATATTTTCCTTTGACAATATTCTTAATATCTTACTGTTAAAATTGAAGCACTGTTGAATTTCCTTCATATTCTACAATATTTCTTATATTCGTGTCTGATATATCAAATAGCGTATGACATAATACTCCAAATTCCAATAAATTTGTACTTTAAATTTTACATTGTACTTATCCAATTTCTCTTTCCTTAAAACCTTATTCGGACTATTACGAACATTTTTTTAAAACAATTAGCCAAATCGGTCCAGCCATTCTCAAGTGATGCGCTTACCAACGAACAGCATTTGATTTTTATTTATATAGAAAAAGAAGATAGAAAATTAGAATAACGGTGTTTAACAAAATTAAGAACTTTCTGATTAAAATAAGTGGCTTTTACTAAGAACAAACACCGCTTAATAAAAGGAAATATCGAATGGAACATATTTACGTTACAAGTGAATAAATTAATTATTAGATTGCAGACTGTTTATATACATATGTATAACTAAATTGAGTATCTGCAATTTGAAACAGCAGAGAAATTAAAATCGACGTGCCTCGAACTTACTAGAATTGGACAAATAATCTATTAACACTTTAACGACCGCTCACACAACATGTGTGTGATAGCCGGAACAACCGTTTTATGTGTAAGACATGTAAAATACCATTACATGTAGGTGATTGTTTTAATAATTATCATACAAAGGAAAAATATTCAATAAAGTTCTTTATTAATAATAATTCAATAAAGTTCTTAAAAATTAATTCTTAAAAATACTGCCGGCCCCTGGCGACGTTTGACTGCGTAGACGGGCGGTCGTTAAAGTGTTAATAACGCAGCCTATTAATTGTCAATTTCACTCGCTGTAATGTTTGATAGGCGTCATTACTGTATCGACTTTGGTATCATCGATAAAAATAATTATCACTCCGCGAGTCACGTAACGATTCGAACCGCGGCGTCGTCGTTCGGTAACGCGTGTCGGTCGCAAAGTCATTTTTAATTGATGCAGGTTAATCTATCCTCATTATGCAGCGAATATGTGCGAAGGACAAATACGGGGCAGCTCGGAGGAAAACACAGAAACGTAACAGTTCCGTTCTAAAAGCTCCCCGTTCGCGTTCTGCCCGCGGTAATTAAAATCTCCCACGATGAAGCTGTAACGACGAAGCGACAACGTTCAATGCGCGCGGTAATTGTTGTGACACGGCTGCCACGCGGCACGAACAATTTTGTTTATTCGATATTTCCAGCACGCTTCATATCAACGGATTACCGGATGCCGGCGCGGCGTGGCCCTTCCGATTCTTGAAATTATAATAGACGTTTGCATTTACGCTCCTCCTTCCAGCGTGCACTGTCAACTGAATTCTGCGCGCCGGTTCAACCCGAGGAACACAACGTTCAACCTGGCATTGAAAAATAAGCACCGGCCAGTGATTTAAATTAATCGCAAGCGACGCGAACGACGTTAGCTTGTTCCTGCTACAGGACAGATTTTAGCAGAATTTCTATCTTAACCCTCACGCGCACGGATCAAAAGTGTCCATTCTGTTTCGTTCACATGTCGTCCGTTCATAATAAAAGTGACATACAGTGAACCATAGTCATTCGGACACTTCTTACACTAGAAAGACTAAAACTGAGTATATACCTATATTGCCCAAAAGCAGTGAAAATGACTGGTTTGTGAAAGAATAACTAATGTGTAAAGAAATTTGTTTAAAATTAATTTTTAATATTTTTTATATTATTTACAGTTATATAACAAGTTATTAGTAAATATTAACAATAAAAAAATTTATTTGAACAACTTGTTAGAACAAGTATCACTGCATAAAGATTCGAATAACAAGTACTACTTTAGCTTATTGAGCAACTGCAACTTAACAAGTATACGCCCAAAACGAAAATTTATCATGTACTTGTATGTTATCGTGTGACGGTAATCGAAAAAAAAATGAAAACTGTAACTGTTATTTCAATACAGAGCCGAACTGGTCATATAAGAAATTTACTCAATTCAATAATAAGAGTCATTTGATTATATTTAAAATATCCCAAGCAGTCAAAATGACTGCTTTTAGGCAATATAGATATAACACACATATATATATACCGGAAATAAAGGAGAGGGGAGGTAACTACAATTATTAATAAACGCGTTTATATGTTGTACAAAAAGTCACAAAATTCTAAGAAATTGTGTCATTATATACATAATTGTTTTTCTAATTGAAATTAAAAAGCAGTCAAAATGATTTCCTTGGGCAATCTAGTGTTAAAAGGATGATAACTTTTTTAATATCCGATCATTCGACTCGGACATTTTTTTAAAAGTTAGAGCAATTGGTTTACTACAAGACGTGAAAAAATGTTTGAAAAAATTGTATTTTGTCGGAACTATAATGCTGTAGAAAGTGTTAAATTAAGCCTTGAATTTCAGAAAAGTCTCGTCTCGATTGATCTAATAATAGAACAGTATTTCTCGTTATTTAACATATATATTCAAATGGTAAATTAACTTCAGTAATAAACACTGCAAACATATTTTGCATTGAAAAAAAGAAGTGAATTCTTCCCGCCGTCATAAATCTCCGAGTTCAAAGCATGCTGCAACATATGTTTCATGCTGTTACAAAGGAATTTGCGAGTAGATTGCGGCATACTACCTAAAAGGCAAGCATTTCGAAAACATGTTTCATTAAATTCCCGTGGTATCATTGTTCACGCATCGTTTAATATACATGGTTTTGAAATTCCATTAAAACTGTATTAATTTTTAGAATTTAGGTTTTTTATCGTAGCCCTGTTTTCTGCTCGATAGTCGCAAAGTGTGTCAAATAAATTCATTTCATATACAATACACTGATCTTCAAGGTCACGTAAGGTCGTTCAAGAGGCAATCAAAGTATTTCTTCCATTTCTGACCTCGAAGGAGTCATTACAAGGTGATACAAAAGAATTATGCAGGCAACTAAATTGCAGACACCATTACATTGCTTGCAAGAAACAGTCTAACTTTTATCTCTTTAATTTTTTTCACAATAGTTTTCAAAATAAAGATTTGCAGTCTGATCATTACAAATTCTCGACCACTTGAATATGTGTACTCGGTACACATGGAAAATATTATAGAAATACATATTATTGATTTTGATTAATGCACACGTTACCCATTTTACTAATTTCTACGACGCGCTATAGCTACGTAGAAGTACACAATGAAGTTCATAAGTCACCGGATATCCAGTTGCGCAACTGAATTTCGACCTATGACAGTAATAGAAGTTTATGCAACATTATTGTTCGACTATTCTGTTCTAATATGTAAATGTAATATACCAGAGAACACTTCACAGCGGTATTGTGAAAAAGGTAGAAAAAAATATATGCATTCGCGACTGTTGCGACTTAACGAATGGAATTGTATAATCTAACCTTACCATCTTGACGGAACAATAAACATGTTTGCTAAATATATTATACTTCTCACGTTCTCATACAGGTATTCGCTTGTCCATAATTTTGCAAATTCGAACACCTCTGGGAAACTTTTTTTTTAGATCTGAGATGTATTTTTTATTATTTCAATACCAACTACGTAGATCACAAAATTTCTTTAATAAGTGAGTATGTATTTTAAGAAATCTATTTATAATAAATTTATATTATATTTTGCAAATAAAGAAGTTGCAGAAATTACAAGAAATGCAACATCACGATTGAAGAGAACGGTTTCTTTCAAAAAGTTGGTCTTTATGACCAGTAGAATACGATTAAACAAAAAAAAATGTTGTTTCCTTACCTTGATTTTCAAGGTCAAGGTCAATCTTGCGGTGAGTTTTTTTTATGTCAATTTCCACTAAATAGTATATATAATTTCGTGACAGCCTGTACAACGCAGGTAACAAAGATATTGAAAACGAAGTGCGTTAAGAACGTTAAGGCGGCCGTGACAGACGGTCATCTCTGTTATCCGTCTTCGAGGACAAACAAGCGAAACAAGTAGGTATCGTCTGCGTGGAACGAAGATGGATTGCCCCGCGGTTGGGAGCCGCATCTGGTACGTCTAGCCAGGCCACCTCCCGCAAGACTTTCTGGGCTCATATCGCGATCGTTACGTAGGTAGAAGGTACGTATCAACCTCCATTCCGTTTCGTGTCACCTGGTTCAAGAGATGCAGCGACGAAGATAAATGACACCGTTCTGATTAAGACCTCGATGCTCGCTCTCGTCCCTTGTCCCTACCAGCCTCGTATCATCCTGTTCCATTTCGTTCGGTTTTGTATATCTTTTCGTGCTCCGCACGAGAACTGAATGGGATCAGTGTAATCCTGATCTTGTTTGATAGAGGCAAGCACCAGGAGTCGCGCCACGTTTCTCTCCCCCCCCCCCCCCTCCTCCTCCTCACCGCCCCTCTGCCGTGTAACTTTTTTCCTTTATTGTCGTTGAACTTATGAATTTTAATGAATCTGGTTTCCTGTGGAAAACTGCTCGCCACGGCGAACCGCTACTTTTTCGTCGATTTTCGTACTCGCCGGACGGATAGAATACAAGCTGAGCGTCGTTTAATGCACACCGACTGATCATACTCTATTATGCGAGAGGAACCGTCGAACGATGATTAATCGCTTCCGAAAGCTATCGGCTCGATTGATTCGATTACAAAGAAACGCTGCGTCACGACTCTCGCGAGTGACTTCTGTGTTTTCTAATCGGCGGATACAGGACGAGACCAGCGATGCGACAGCTTGTAATTACTCACATGGTAATTGGCAAACCTTTAAATGATCGTCTGTGTTACGTACACGACCTCTCGAGATCAGTTTCAGCTATTAGGGTGCTCCTTAGTTATATTTGGTGAAAATTTTTTTACGAGATTTTTTTCACGCTTCCCCTAAAATTGTGCCATTTGGTAAGAAAATAATTCCTGCAAAAGATAAAGGTGATCGGATAAGGGGAAGGCGTGCCTCATTGACGTTGACGTTGACAAAAACATGAGAAATTTTATAGGAAAAAAAAGAAAAAAAATTTTTTTTTAGAAGTTTTTAGTATTGCTGCAGGGGCCTCTAACCGTCTGCAGAATTCATGAGGGATTGTGATAGGACTTTTACACTGTTAACCCGAAACACGAGATTTGAGCGAAAAAAGGACTTGTTAGCGGGAAGGTGGCGGACAGCAATTAGACAGGCTAATTAATGTGAAATAATCTGAATTCGTACAAAGTACACTTGTACTTGAATGCACGTAAGAAATTATGATATTTTTCGAGGTATAAAATATTTAACTTGAATTTTCAGTATACTCTTCACATTTAGCAAGCAGTTACTTCTATTTCAAAACTTCGCGTTCGATTAGGCACGACTTCCCGACGTCCGATAGCTTTAAAATTTTGGATATATCATTTTTTCATGAAAAGGAACAATATTGGGCGGAGGCGTGTCCAAAATTTCATGGTCGAAAAATAAGGACCACCCTATTATACATACTATACAGTCCGTCTCCAAATTCATGGCAGCCAATTTAAATCAGAATAACTCGTCAGTAAATGGACTAAACTTTTTCTGCGAAGCGGTACAGGGCGTCCTGAAAATTTTTTATTTCCTTGGGGAGGTATGCAGAACATTTGAAGTCACTCTTTCACTTTCAGCGACAGGAGTAAATTCTAAATGAAATTTATAATAACTAAATGCTAAATAACTAGTACTGTTAATACTGGACGCTAAATAAATCACGTTACACAATCATTTTAGACAAAGAAGACGACCAATGTATCTCAATAAAAAAAAGAATAATAGGAAATGAATTGTTGCAGCGGATATCCCCCTTGAAACCATACAATTTTTGTGTAAAACTCACTATGGTATAGTTTTGTTAACTCAATTTCGACTGTAACGTAACACAGACTCCTGGTCGAGGTTTCTATTCAATCATCGACGGTGCAAAAAATAATTTCACACAAAAATTGTACGGTTTCAAGGAGGTCATTCGCTGAAACTATACGAGAAAAGGAAATATATACTTCAAAGCAGTAATAGCAGCATTTCAGACTAGTTTTAGAATAAAAAAAAAACACTATGGGCTCGGAATGTCGACTGGGCCTTTGTACATTAATATTTTCAAAAATTCGATTTAATAATTCTCTTAGGAATAAGAGATAATAATCAATTACAAAAGGAATAACAATAAATTAAAATAAATGAGATACTCACTGTTTGCTGAGATTCTTTACTGTTTCAAATAGTATTTTACCCAGCTCTGGAATAGAGGAGACACTTTAAGGCTTGTGTCCCCACGCTACCTTCGCCTTCTACCACGCTATTCGTTTCGTCTCTGTCGCGGATATGTCACAATGTCACGAGACTAATCCGGTACAGACAGGGAGAGGGTAACCTCCCCTCGATTCGTGTTCCCTCCCCTCATCGGGCGATTCTGGAAGTGTCTTCCGTGAATAAGTTTTTCAGCATAGCTCAATCTGCGTGCGTAGAATCCATCTATCTAAGCCATGACACGTTTCTACTGTAAACTCCGGGAGCATATTGCGCGTTTGGATTAACGTCCGGGGGCGTTCTAATGCGTGCACCCAATCTACCGTTACGCGAAAACGCACGTGTTCTTCTCTTGGGATGTTTGCAACTACTTAGATCGGTAAATGGATCCTTAAACCGAGACCGGTTATTTTCGAAATACCGGATCTCACCGTGAACGTCTGATTGTAATGGACCACCGAGAGAATGTGTACTCGCCGCGCGGCCGGCGCACGGAAAATTAGCCCCGTTTCAGATTCACTGGATCAACTGGAAACCCTACGGCTTATGATTTGCGGTTATTCGGTTTCCCTTCGCACTCCATCCGGCTTTGAACTGCTCAAGGTGTCGATCCGCGTTGCCATAAGATACTATGATCGCCGGGTCTGCCAATCGACACAGATCTTCATTTGAATAATACTTATTTGTACAGAGATTGCGGGTCTTCGAGCACGGTGCAGTTTCGACACACCGTCGAAAGGAGAAAGAATAGAAATTTTTGTACAATCTCACTTTTTTATGATCTTCTCAATCTGACCAATGCACCGAGGGATATTTGTCCAGAATAGTCGGACAAAGGCGAATTCAAAATTTTCCATAAGTCGTAGCTAAAGGTTTGAAGAATAAGATTTCAGTATTCAGTACTCTATAAATAGCCATAGGTTAGGTGAAGTAGGTATAAGATAGTAGATAAGTTAGAATTAAGGTTAAATTTGTAAGAGCGGCGGAAGGAAAGGAGGAGTTGTATACAGATTTGTAACCCGAAGGGGAACAAAATGAAGTTTATATATATATATATTCAGTACTCTACTTCATAGAATGTCAAGAGATTTTATAACACGCTTAGAGTTCTTTAAACCTTTGCACTCGTAGCTATTTTAACTAGAATATTAAACATTTCTGACGATCTTAAATATTTCCATTCCCTACGAGTTTCAAAATTTTATGGATACGAAATTTGTATAATACAATACCTAAATGTTTAGTAATTGATTAGATACCGATATATTTAATAATGTAAACAATATTTTAATGGTACAGCAATTTTTAGTGGCGCCTCAGAGGGTACAATCGAGTGCAAAGGGTTAACAGTCAATGAAACAACGTTCACTCTTAACGCAACATTTCTCTTGCAATTGTTTTCGATGAATTTACATTATCGATACATTATGAATATGCAAATATTTTTAATATGCATTATAATAAGTCACAAAAATACACACACACACACACAAACTTGTCCAACTATTCTGTAGATAGGACATTTTATAAATATCGATTAATTTTCTAATGAAAACTATGAATATTTCTACGATGAAATTCAAACGACTTTAATAAATGTTTTCAAAATCTATTCTACGAGAATACTTTCTGAAAAAGTAACAATTCTACTCGTAAAAAGTTCCACAGGAACAAATATATTGTTGAACGAAACGTGCGGGTTCGAACAGAATTCTTTTTAGAGAACGGTAGGTACTTTTTCCGGAGAAGCAATTAGGCTACGACTGGATTACACGTCGAATAAGAAGCGCGCACGGTTTCGACCGAATCGGTAGAACGGTTTGCGAAACGTTCGCGGCAACAACGGTAAAAATAGCATTTGCAAAGTGGGTAGCGGCGCGTTTAAAGTTCCGAATACGGTTTCGCCACGTGTGTAAAAGCTAACTTCTTGCATGGGATCTCGCTGTGTCGATGTGTGTTACACACGGGCGAACGCGCGCGCCACGCCACGGCTTACAACGCGCGGAAATTCAACTTCACATCCGCCCCGTGGCGAAGTGCATTTTACGTTACGTCAAAATGCGGTTTCCTGTTGCACGGTTAACCTCGTTTCGCAGATGGTCTCTCTCGTTAGACCACGAAGGAGGTCGCGAAAAATGGATTAGGTAGAATGCACCTACCACGAGCTGGAGAGCCGTGGCCGCTTAACAAACGGTGAGAAAACTGCAAGTGAAGGGGAGATCCCACCACGAGCATCTATTTCCTATTTATAACCCGTGAGTGGAGGTTCCAGCTTACGAAAGCTTGGCTAGACTACGTGAGAGACCGCGTTTGGATACGTCCACTGAATCTTCCATCCTTTCTCCTAGTACCACGCTTCGCTCCCTAGACCGACACGCTCGGATTATTCTTTATACAGGGTGTCGTGAAAATGTTCCACTTCTTTCAATAAGCTGATTCCTCGCGTCATCTCAAGTCATTTCTTTCCGTTGCGAAAATGTTCTCGGACGCTTCGTTAACACTTTAACGACCGCCCGTCTACGCAGTCAAACGTCGCCAGGGGCCGGCAGTAGTTTTGAAGAATTAATTTTGAAGAACTTTATTGAATTATTATTAATAAAGAACTTTATTGAATATTTTTCCTTTGTATGATAATTATTAAAGCAATCACCTACATGTAATGGTATTTTACATGTCTTACACATAAAACGGTTGTTCCGGCTATCACACACATGTTGTGTGAGCGGTCGTTAAAGTGTTAACGCTAATCCTACCGAGCATTAAAGTTAAAAGTAACTGCTACATGTTCCCTTATAAAAATGACAAGATTCATTGTATTTAGACTTTGTGCCCTTGTTGTAATACGTGCACTTCTAAAGATATCTACACAACCATGCCTTATGAAATCAATTTTATTATTTCAATAATTGTAACATAAAAAATATCTGGAACAGTGGTAGGTTTAGTGTTAAGGAACTATTAACGAAAAACACAGACCAATTAGAACGCTGCAACAGCGTACGCACTCCGCCCCTGTCACGTGACACCTGAGCCGGAGTCCATTCGCAGAAAGCTGCGCTCTGATTGGTTCGTGCTTTTCGTTAATAATTCCTTAACCCCTTGGCCTACGATTTTTTTTTACGGTTTCAATGATTAGAACATTTTTTCGAGATCGTGATTTCCTAAAACAGCAAAATATTTATAGAAATTGTATTCCTATATGTTCTCCAACAGCTGTATATTAGCAAAACCAAAATAGAATTTTATTTAGGTTTACAGGAAATTATTAATATACATTTTTATCGAAATCTGTTCAGAATCTTCATCACAAGTTTGGGACACTCTGTATAAAGAAAAAAACCGAGCATGTCGATGTAGGATATATTCCTTGGTAAATCGAGAGTGTACTTGAACGAGGAAAACGAGTATTTCATATGATTACGTATAAATTTAATTAAATCCTTTGGATTGTTTAAATATTCATAAAATTGATAATAAATTCATAATATCTAATTTGAATTTGAGATATCAGAGATCCCTTCAAGGTCGTGCGATTAATATCTCCGAACACGTTTTAATGTCAACTAGAATATGCAAAGGAAAAAAGTATACATTTACAAAGTTAAAAATGCGATGAACTTGGAAACTCTGGAATAAATGATCTTCAGAAAAAAAATAATAATAGAACAATGAAAAAATTTCATAAGTAACTGTTATTTATAAAAGTTAACAGCTTCGTTCGATCGCTACTCGAAATAGCAACATATTTAATTCTTCATTTACACGGTGGATTGGTTCCAAAAAAAAATACGATACATATGGACTAATGGAGGAATAAAAAACACGGAAGCTCGATTCGAAAAGTTAGCTATTTTCAAACAAAAAATACGTGTTTTTTTTAATTCAAGTTAAAAAATATTTGGACAACAAACTTCTAGCATTGTTTGCTTTATAGAAATTTATAAACAAATGTTTGCACAATCTTTTCTGAGCTCACTTGTTTCATCAGTTTGTTTTTTCAATTCGTACACAATTTGTAACGTAGATTTTAGGATAAATATAATAATACAAAGTTTTCTGGCCTTTACCATTACGCTCGATCTTTTGACTGCTATGAAGAAATTTAAAGACTAATTGCTTTTGTATTATTTCCAGTTTATCAAACATACATTATAAACGAAAATAATATTCCGTTTCACTGCAGTTGGTTGCGATTCGGATAGAAAATTTAGTGTGAATCGTCTGCAGTCAATTTATAAGGTATAAATCGTATACAAAGCCGGTGACCATCTCGAGCGAGACGGATGTAGCACAGCGAGTTCCTTTCAAAGAGCGAAGTTGCAAAAAATAATCGAAGTCTGGAGATCAGGGCAGGGACGAGGTGAAGCATTTCCGGAGTGTTTGGGAAAATAAGGCTCGGCCGTAGCCGGTCGTTCCTCCAGGTGTCTCGAAAATATCCCGGCTCTTTATTCTATAATGTCTCGGAGCTGTCACGCGAAATTGCACCACGGTCCCGACGCTCAACTCGCAACGGTTGACGTACGCGCGTCTCCCACCAGCGAACTTTAAGACGATCGTCTCTGAATTCAATCTCCGAATATGCTCCACCGGAAACTTGGCGCAGCCTCTTCATCTTCCTCTGTCCTCGCCGCGCCGTTCCCGCCGCCGCGCCGCTGGAAAGCAACTCGGGCGTGTTGAAACTTTTCCCTCTGGAAGCAACTTCTGCACTTCGTGACATTGCGGCGGAGTATTTATAAACCGGCCTCTCTCCCCTCTGCCTCTCTCTCTATCTCTCTCTCTCTCTCTTTCTCTCTCTCTCTCGCACGCGCGAAACTTCCGAGTGGAGGTTGCGAAACTGCCAGCGAAACCGAAGGATCGCCGATGCAAACCGACCGACCGTTTCGCCGGCTGTTTCTGTTTTAGTTTAATATCGGCGAGACCGGGCCTCGTTACACCAGAGTAACTTGCCGCCAGTTGCCTCCACTTGATCCAAGAACTTGCCCGACGTCCTGATACCACCACCCTGACGATTGTTTTTCGAGCGGCGCTCACGCGACTCGCGTTCAGCAACTTTTAAACACCGGTTTACACCAGAGCCGTCACACGAGGGGATGGAGCTCCAATTCACTAGAAAATGTTACCCCATCCACGACCTTAGACCACATATGTATACTTATAGCTTAAATGTAACTATTCCTGCGGGTGTACGTTTCATTGCGATATTTTTTCTATTTCAACTGTTATAGTATGACTTTTTTTCTTAAATACTCCTTTCATTAATTTTATATTTCTTCTGTTCTGCCCGACAAACGATTTCAGAAAAATTCATGAACGTTCTACCTTATGGCATACATAGCAGTGTATTTCAGAATTGTCGGTTTCAAAATCGATGTTTGAAAAATATCCGGCAGCATGAAAGGTACTTGGAACATTGTATATATTTAAAATATTTATTTTCCTCGAAGATATGTTTACGCGATGAGGAAATAGAGGATTCAGCTAACTTCTTTTCCGAGGAGTTTATGGATTTATAGGAAAAATGAGTAGGTGTAATTTAAAACAGTACGAACATTAGAAGAATTTTAAAGTAGTGTTATATTATTTTCGGTCTATTGAACATATTAACCCTTCGCTGCATAGTGTATCGTATCCGATACAGTTAACAAATCTGGTATACCGTAAACTAAGAATGTGTTTTCTTACTTTCTAAATTACGTTTATTTTTCTGGAAATATTGTTTCAATTTTTTCAAATATTTTTCCCTTAATCCTCATTCGTCCCTCATTTTGCGAACTGAATCTGTCGCTCGGTGTCAAATTGACACAGTGATAAAAAAAAACGATAAAATAACAAGACAAACAGTTACTTTTCGATGTTTTTTTCATTCAAATTGATGAGTTAACATTGACATGTTAGGTTTTAGCGATTATGTTTCGCATTAAAAAAATAAGAGTCACCAAGTTTTGGACAAATTTACTTACAAATTACCGAACGGTATAACTTATTTCGGGAAAACTATGTCAAATTGACACGAGGGACGGACGAGGGTTAAATAAAACACAAAATCTGATCTTCTTTCAATTTTTTTCATCCCAATTAAAAAAATCATGCAGCGAAGAGTTTAAAAAAGAAAATAAATATCTACTTCAAACCAGTTTGTTGCAATTCCGGCAGAAGTTTTTTTATTTTGTGCAGAAAGATCCGCTGTCCACTAATCACAAACAAGAAATGATCACGGATAACAAGAATCGACACGTCGAAACCCGACAGTTTCCCGCGGAGGTTTAAAAAGTCCATTACCTAGAAAATGACTGGCTAATAATCCTGCTATCAAGATGATGAATAGCGTACCGCGGACTACTTCTGGTAACAATACCGTTACCGCCGAACGACCAAATAAAGGAAAAATCGGCAATAACAGTTAAATGAACAGACGGCGGACATAGATCGCGGATCTACGGAACGCCTTTCGTTTCCCGCTAATTAGCCGCGCGGCTGCTGTTCTAAGCGTGATGTTTGCTCGGTCAAGCAACAGGCAGCTACGCCCAATCGAGTAATATTCATAAGCTCCCTCGAATCCCAGGCATTTCAATACGAATCTGAAAACTGGGATGGGAGGAGAAAAAGCAGGAAAAGAAGAGGTGTTTGCGAGCCGTTCCTTCTCGTCGAGTCCAGATAATTTTATTACGTAATGGCAAGAGTTCACCGGTACCCCTCGGAACACGCGGTGCCGAGGAGGAAACCGTTAAGCCAGTATGCATTATGGGCTGGCTGTGTATACGCGCAAATTGCTCGACGAGTCTATTAATACATAATAGCTGGTAACGAAGATTCATCGAGACAGTCGAACGCGTAACGTAGCGGCAACTCGTCAATCGGCTTGCTCCGTTGATCCTGTCGGAGAAAGTGATCGTCGAGTGTGCGTGCGTGCAAGCAAACGACACGTCTGCGCGTCCCTCCCGCCTCTCGGACACGTCCAATCATTCTTTCGAGTGGCAATAATTTACCAGTCCGGGATGACCAGGATTTACTTCCTGGAATTAGCCGGTGATCCTCTTGGCCCGGTTTTCCCCGAGGGCTGCCGGGTTTTAAGCCCCGACTGTATTTTATCGAGCGGGACCGGCAACCGCCGCGCCGTCTTTCTTTCACGGCGAACTCGCTCGGATTAAGCGAGATCTTCGCTTATTAAAAATTTCTTTGGCAAGCCTCGCACCTGTTTTCGAGAGTAAACACCGTTTAATTTACTACGCTTTTATCCGCGAGACGCTTCCAGAGGCGGACGAATCCGCGCGGTCTGACCGAAGCAGCCTCTTGACGTTTACAGTCCCGAGCAGCCATTTTTGATGATCTCAGATTCCACTGGGAGACGTTTAACATTAGACTTACACAGTTATAAAAGTAGAGTTACGTGGATTTTCTGCGAGTTTATTATTATACAGACTGTCCCGTTTTAATCGATCCAGTCGAATATGGACGGGTAAAGGGCATGCGGAGGTCAACTTGGTTCGTTTAAATAGAAATTTTGATTCGAATATTAAGTACTCTTTGGCTCCATCGAGGCAAAGCGTTTGAGGAGTCCCAACCGTGCCCAGCATTGGTCTACGAGATCGTTTTAAAATTCATCCCTATATTTCCCTTCCTGAATAACTTCTGATTTTGATTTTCTTATCTCTGTGTTACTAGGAACAATGATTTACATTTCCCAACTTATACGAGTCACGAAAGTTTCAAGTATTTTATATTTCAACTACAGCAATGAAGGGTTAATTATTTATAAATACAATTAATGTTATTGGCGCACTGGTTCGATCAATTGTAGACAATAAGCAAATTTGCAAAATATCACATGAAATTTAATTCAACGTTTCGATCTGAATTTAGACCATTTTCAAGAATGTAAATTTTCTGTATTGCGTCTGTAAGAATTTATCAATTACACAATTGATAAATTTTGTCTCCAATTGATCGAACCAGTGCGCCAATAACATTAATTGTAGTTTTGAACAATTGTCGATCGAGATACAGAGAACTGTAAATTATTTATAGTTAGAAAAATGTTTGCACGAGAAGTCCTTTAATAAAAATCTTAATAAATTCAATTTTGATATTCTTATAAGGTATCCTGTATTTTAGTGTGGAGTAGTTCTACTGTTAAATGGGCCACTCTTCATAGCTCTTGACGTCTGTAGTTCCGAGCAACCCTGAGATGTCATTTTAATTTCATTGGAAGACGTTTAAATAGATCGAGACTATTTCTAAAGGAAGTAATCCTTGGAACTTTCCCGTTTTGAACGAATCGATGCGATGTAAGTTCACGTCGACGGACTTGGACGACTAGTAATCGTGATCCACACGGTCTCGCGCGTCTATGGTTGCAAAGTTTCGTAACCATACTCGTAATCAGGGCTTGGTACCATGTCGAAAATAACTGGTTGAAACTGTTGTGTAACAGTGGCGATTAAAACAGTTACGCGGAGCCTTTATTCCTTCACAATTGTTACGAGCAACCGAAATTTCCGTGTCAGTCATTCCTATTTTGGCGTCCGCATCGGTTCCATAACACCGCAACATTACAATCATAATCAATCGTTCAATCTCTTCTAAGATGATGTTGCGCGATGTCAGAGTCGCCATATACTAAAATATACCAGAATATGTTAGAATATGCCAGAATATACTAGAATATACAAAAATATGCTAGAATATGCGAGAGTATACTAGAATATACCAGAATATATGTAGGAGCGAGAGATTTCGTATATGTATTTGTGTGAATCGTGTGTTTGTACGTAAATGTTGTGTTTAATCAATAAACAAAGACATGAAAACGTGTTCCAGAAAATTCGTTGGAAACACGAATACGTCAAGATCAATAAAATACGATATGGTTTACGAAACAACGGAATTACGATTTAAGAACTAAATGTTTATTAAGTGCTTGTTAAATTAAATATATGTCGCGTGCTTTTCTTTTCTGATAAATTAATTGTCCAACATTTCGTATCTTACATATACTAGAGAAGGGGCACAAATTTACCTGCTCTGTGTCGATAAGGGACACGTGCACGATAGAGACGAAACGCGTCACGTGACTGGGCCGCGGCGAATGCGTAAGGACTAGCATAGTAGAAGGGGGAGGTAGAGTGAGGACTAGCGTCGAAAAAGGGGAAGGTAGAGTGGGGACTAGCGTCGTAGAAGGGGAAGGTAGAGTGGGGACACTTAATTTTGGGACTCTGCGTGATACAGTGGGTGAGGAAATGAAGACGCTTATTTTTTTCTCGGAAAATGCTGTAACAGTTTTATTTTATCTCGATCGCCTTAATAGCTTATAATAGCTTATAATAGAAATTGCAATTTCGGCGCACAGGTTCAATCCTATATTACTATATTCCTAAGCAGTTTTACAAATTTATAATTCAACGTTTCGGTCTAGGTTAAGACCATCTTCAAGAATATAATTGCGTCTGTAAAAATTGATATGAGAATATATATTACCGTGATGAAAAGCAAAAAGATAAATAAAAGAGAGAATTACAGAAATGAACCACATTTTTTTACTGGTATAAACTTACTTGTTTAGTAACAAAGTTTAATTTAAATTTAACATTTCAAAAAGACTTCTTGACCATGTGCCGGCATGATACATAGTAAGGTGGATTACAAACGTTACAATCTAGCCCGGTTCTTTGTTTGAGGAGACGACAAATCAGATGTCAGAGATCAAGCCACTGGCCGATCGATATGTGGCGATTAATTCAATACTTACTTATAATTACTTTATACCAGTAAAAAAAATGTGGTTCATTTCTGTAATTCTCTCTTTTATTTATCTCTTTGCTTTTCATCACGGTAATATATATTCTCATATCAATTTTTACAGACGCAATTATATTCTTGAAGATGGTCTTAACCTAGACCGAAACGTTTAATTATAAATTTGCAAAAACTGCTTAGGAAAATAGTAATATAGGATCGAACCTGTGCGCCGAAATTGCAATTTCTATGAAAATGCTGTAAATTGAGACGGCGATGAAGAGGAAAAAGTGACGATGAAAGCCGTCGCAGAAACGTTTGAAAGTCTGCGTTTTCTTATAGGAACGAGGAGCAGGCGCACTGAAAGTGGGATGGACGCCAATCCAGTGAATATATCATTCATCTATGGGCAATTCGAAGCCCGCTGCTCGTAGCCGAGCGAGATGCAAACCACTCAATTATGGAATGGCCGTCGGGCATGGGCAGAAGGATCAGCCTGGAGCGGTTTTACCGCGATTCGACTCACTCAGCTCCCGGTTTCGTCCACTCCTGTACGTGTTCTGTGTCCTCTCTTCTCTCGACAGTGTCGGTTGCCACGGTTTAAGAGACCGTGAACGTGATCGTCCTCGATTACTCCATCGGGTTTCGCTGATTTATGCTTATGCAGCTGGGGACCAGAAAGAGGATAGGGTAATGGAATTGAAGGTGGACCGGTCAGTCGAGAAACTTGGCCGGGATCAATGTTTCCCCAGGGAACGCTACGTCCTGAAGAATCTTCCGGGACGTTCTCGTTAGCAGTCGATCTTCGACGGTGACTCGAACTGTCCGATGGGTTTGTGTCCCTTCATATTGGCCCGGTTACGTGGCGGTGAACACCTCACAGGAAACCCTCTAAACCGTCTCCATCGACTGTTCCCAAGAAAGTTCCAAACAATTTCTATCTATAACTGACCTTCCACCAATAGTTTAATACGCTATTAGTTCCATCGGAAAGTTAGCCCTGCGAACGTAGTTGGTGAACTGCACGGTGTCTCATTATTATTTCAATCATTTTAATCGTTTATGCGGGGTCGTTCTATGTATACCCTGAGACGAGCTACTTTAACGAGGAAACTTGGAAAAAAAAAAGATTTAGAAGTTGCGTCGATAATTATGCAGACATTCTTTCTGCATAAATAGATTCTTCGGAACAGTCCGCGCGTGGATAGTGCACAGTCATGAACGACACTATTGACACAACTGGTTTATTGAATTCATTTATCTAACACTCGTGCACGACTGTTCAGCCATATCAGTCACTTTCTTGCTAGATTTCAACGTTGATTTACCCGGAATAGATGGAGTTAATTAAAACTTTATTGGAATCTGAATCGATTTATACACACAAAGTGCTGAAAAGTTAAAATAGCACAATCCTTGTGCTGATTGAAAAATTGTTCGAATTTCTTGGAATATTTAACAGCTTCGATCTTCGAAAAATTATCTTTGATGAATGTATAATGTATACTTTTATTGTATATTCTGAAAATAATTTTTTTCGAGTGTCTTATTTGAAAATGAATCTTCTATTACAGTATGAAATGTATTACCAATTTGAATCAATATTTTTAGTCAAATTGGTAATACATGTCATATGAGCCAAAGTAATTTGTTACAAATTTTCTAGCGCATGCGTTGTTTTGTTGCAATTAATAACATTCACTTGCTGTCAGGTTGCCAATTTGCCAAGTCGAAATTTTATTAAGTGTAACTTGAACAAATGTTGTTTGTAAATTCTGGCTTTGATTTTCTGACGCGATGTAATATTTATGATATAATTTGTTGTATTTTATTAATTAATACTCTCTACCAGTTTTCCGGTATAACATTCATTCGTTGGACAGTTTTTATTTTTGAACACTTTTATCAACGTCGGTTGTTCATTTCGTATTTTTCGCCTACCTCTCTAAATGTACAGCGAGACGGTGCGAGTACTTTACATATTGCTTTTGAATTTGTGTCAATAACATCTCGTAAAGCACCATGATTAATGACCCTCGTCCAGTTTGAACATTTCCCAGTCGTTCCGGTGTTATTTCCGTTTCGAATTTTTCGGATCGCGTTTGTGCAGACCGTTCGCTTTTCCATTCCCTTTTAATAACAAACGAACCGAATGTCCAAGTAACCGTTGTTCCCGGCTCGAATTCAGAAACTTAATAATACACGCGGTTAATTATATTAATAATAGATGGCTATTACGTAAAACAAGAATACATTGAATTCGTGCATTCTCGTATTTCCAAACCATAGTTTTTTCACTGCAAATAAATAGCTGCGAAACAGATGAACGTAAACAGTCGAAATAATACCCGAAAAAAAAACATAGATATAAAACATTTATAACTTTTTCTAATTATTATTGAATTTATTCTTCATAAAAGTCATAATATTTCTACCTCACGTTATTATTTTGTAAACAATGTTTCAGCGAGAAATTAAGTTTTGTTGCAACCCGTAAATTTAATAATCGAAAACGTGAATGGATGTATTAGTGAAAACAGTATATTGTATTAAATAAATAATATTAAAAGAGTTATGGAGGGATTAGCATGATTATCATAATATATGACGAAATTCCAGTGTTCTGAAATATAATAACTTAATAATACCTCCTTTACCGAATGTTACCGGAGTATCTGAACAAGGAGGGTAGAGGGGACAGTCATAAGCTCATAGCGCGGGTAAAATGCGGAAATTCAGAAAATTGGAACAGATACTGGCTGGAGGAAGAGGCAAGAGGATGCGAACTATGTGGGGACAAGTATGGAAACCTAGAGCATTTGACAAGGGATTGCAGGATAATGGGGGAAATGATCAAGCTCGAGGATGTAGTGAGCGGGAAAAAAAGATAGAAAAGTTGAAGAGTGGTTTGAGAAGTTGAGGAAAAAAAGAGAAAAGAGAGCATAAATAAACCAAAGAAAATAGCAAACAAAAAATGCAAAAATTAGGGAATGCGGAGGGAATCAATAAGTATAGAATTAAGCGGGTTAGTGATAATTAGGATACTAAAAGAGTAGAACAGAGTAGGAATGTGTGAGATATAGAAATGAATGAGAGAAGGTATGGAACGGAACGAGTGAAATAAGATAGTTTTGTATGAATAGGTTAATGTAAACCAAATCACATTTTCTTAGCTGTAAGGCTGAAAACAAAGCAATTATTATTATTATTACTAATGCCTCCTTTAACGAAGCAGCACTTAGGAAATTAAATGATTTGCGAATCCTAATTTCAGCATGTAGCTTCGGTGTTCATCGATTGGACAGGTCACCCTATTCCCAGTCGGTTTCCTGGTCGGAGCTACCGGTGCAAGCTGTGTCCTTTTGGAAGACCTAGCCGAGCGTTTCGCAAGCATTGCAACTAACTTGATCAGGGGTCAAATGACACGGGGGCGCCGATGTGTTATTCGAAGCTGGCTGGCTTGTGAAAGGTTGAGGGGTATTTCTTCCAAAAGGACACAGTTCGCACACAAAACGCTCGAAGGTGAGAACACCTCGTGTTGCCGGGTCCCGAGAAAGTCTGAAATCTCCGATCAGAACGGCCTGGCTTGGCGATGCTTTCTCGATGGTCTCTTTAACTGGCGTCCGCTTGATTACACACGCGCCATGCCCCTTTCGACACTATCTACACAGAGGCTTTTCGACATTCCTTCAGCTCCGCTTCCTCCTCTCTTTAGGAGATCATCTTTTTCTGGGGCACCCCGTGGAGCGAACCCTGCCCCCGTTTCAAGAATGCTTGTTTTTGTTAGCGTGATCCTTCTTTTGAAGCAACGTACATACATCAAACGCGAACGCGAATGCGCGGATCGGTCGTGACCGATAAGTAGGAGTGGCTTCTTCTTCTTCTTCTTCTTCTTCTTCTACTCCTGACGATCGAGCCCCGTTCCATCCCGTGCCTTTTACCAGTTTATCGATTGCTATCTAACCGCATATCGACGCGCCTTGACACATCTAGACCAGTCGCGAAGTTACGTATCTCGTTAACATTGACGAGCTTAATGGACCGTTACGCGTTCACTGTAATTACAATGCTCGCCCGACGCCGAATAAAAACCTGGCAGGGCAAGCAGCTTCCGTTTACGTGATCCATTGCATTCCGGATCCGACGGTTTCGATCGAAACCATTATGTAATCCCCCTAGACTCATGCAAGATCCACCGAGGATCTTATGCATTTATCGCAAAAATAGGTGCAGTCGCCTACCAAAAGTCACTTGACCCCTTCCACCATCATTTATTCTACGATTACAGTGATTAGAACACTTCTTCGCAGCAGAAAATTTCTATCTATTATTATATCTAGACGCTGGGCAGTGTCAGCGTAAACACCCGGTATATGTTCTTTAATGGCTGTACATTGATCAGAATAAAATCGATATTTTTATATCGTACATTCCGTTCGAAATTTTCATCACGATTTTTGCCACGATATTATTATAGTGCGAGGGGGTCAATATCGCAATTTGTGGGCTAATTAATACAATTATGTATCAACATATGAATAGAATATGCGTTTGGATACAGAGTAAATATTGAATATTATACCGGCTTGGCATCAACACGTGATTCAATAATTCTATGAATTTAAAAATTCTTCTTTTTCACAAAGCAAGTAGGTAATAGTTTTCCTCAATCTAGTTCAACGTGCAGTACAATATTACAACGTTTAATAATTTACAGATGCAATTATGTCTTAAAAATGATCTAAAGTAAGATCGAAACGTTGAAATTAATAGGGAAACATTTATTGAATATTGTTTGGGGAGAAACGGGAGTAAATGTTGAACAATTATTCAAAACTCTAGTAATAGTGAAAAAATAAGCCCATCGAGCAACAAAGTATGTATCGCAGGCACTCATATCGATGTGCATCAGAACATGTTAAAATCAAGGATTTAAACAGGTTAGCTGATCGATGTCCGAGATATTCAGTTCGAAAGTTCCAAGATCAAAGGATCGAAGATTTCGGCGATTAGGATAGACGAGTCAGTCTGGGGATCGTAGCATAACAAGATTTTAGAGGTCACAGTGCGACAAGATTTTGATGACTGATATACTCAAGATTATAAAGGTCAGAGGTCGTTAGAGAGTAGAGTGTTCAAGAGTTTCAAGGTCGAAGTATCAAAGACTTCTGTGACCTCGAAATAGATTTTCACAAGGTATTTCGTGGAAACTCCTGCAATTGGAAAGGGTTTTTAATTTGAAGTTTCGTTTTGGATAAGCCTAGTATTTTTCGAATTAAATAATGCGTTTAACAGACACTTGATTTCGCATGGTTTCAGAGATACCGCGCCGTTATCGATGGCCCATTGGCCTGCTAGGTCATCATCCTTCTCCAACTGCTCAGATGTATTGATGTTTCGCGTGCAGCACTCGAGAATCCGACCCAAACCCGTCATATCGATACTTCCTATTCAGACGTGATTTGTTCCACTTCCCTCGTAAATTTGCAATACCACAAAACATATTGAAAATCACATGAACAATACACACCTCTGTATACAGCCTGATAAGGCTATTAACCCTTCGCTGCATAATGTATCATATCTGATACAATTAACAAATCTGGTATATAGTAAACTAAGAATGTGTTTTCTTACCATGTATATTTATTTTTCTAATACTTTTCTAGTATAGTTTTATTTTTCTAAAAATGTTGTTTCAACGTTTCTTAATATTTTTCCCGTAAATAAAACACAAAAACTGAGCTTCTTTCATTTTTCCTTCCCACTTAAAAAAACTCATGCAGTGAAAGGTTAACATGTGCTGGATCCAAAAAGTATTTGAACACTAAATTCTCGAGAAATCATAAATACTTGACCTATGACAATTTCGTTAAAAAGATCGTACAATAAATTTCGACTTATTTTAAAGATCGTATACATATAACCTAGCCCAGACTTTCCACTTTTGAAATAGAATCCTATGCAATTTTTTATTTCGTATAAAAGCGTGTGTCAAAACGAATTCATGCCTGTACGATAACACTGATCTTCAAGGTCGTACAAGGTCACGAATGGAAGAAACATTTACAACTTTTTCCTCTTTAATTTTGTTCGAAAAAAAACCTGCTGATTAATGATGACGATTACGGGAACACCCTGTACAATTGTTGATTGGCTCGCGTTGTACTAGAACCGAGTTGTGCCGAGATCGGTTCGATAATTGTTTTCTGGTTTCCGTAGCAAAGGAGGGAAGGTTCGATTGGTGCGGCGTGCTCGGAATCCGAAGAATTTCGTACGATTTCGCGAAATCTTGGTAGCGAGGGGTGAGGAGGGGAGGGGGGGCGTTTAAATACGGCAAAGCAGAAAAGTTGCGCAAAGAGTCGGAGCTGTTAGCTGAATTGAAAGTTCATCGGCCTTTCACTTCGCTCCTCCATAAATTGTACCGCGGAATAACTCGAGATCCTTTTCAGCTATTATAGTACCTTTCGACTACTTTGCCTCGTCGATTCCATTTATATTCGCGCGGAGTCTCGCTCGTTCGTGGCTCGCGTTTATGCTCATTGACAGGAATGATGGATGTTTCGATTTTACCGGCGACTAGTATGATTATAGTTAATAGTTCGGGCACGTAGCAACGAAATTCAATCAATCTTTCTTTCGATCCATCGTCGGCCGATATCAAACGATCATTTATTGTCCCCATCGTGTGATCCTGAGACTGGATCGGGGCCTAATGAAGGTATGATCCCTTTACCATCATACGATAAATCATGTTCCGTTTTATTTTTCCGGCGGAACGTGTCTATCCGATCATTGTAACTGATGATCATCGCGGGAAACGGTTACCGGTTCCGACGTAATACAATTTTGCGCAAGATTCGAAAGTATGTTTCGAAACTGGCGCGTTAACCTCTCGGCGAGCTGAGGCGCACGCGTGCTTGCTCCCACACTGAATGTGTATACAGAGTGATCCAATTGTTTCAGATATAGACGAATTATTACCCTTTCTACGGAGGCGCCAGTAAAGGCTTGTCTCCCATAGTGTGACTTTCGTCTGTACAAAAAGTGTTACGGTTTTATTCCCGAGAACACCTGTTTGAACTGCTCCTCAATCGCAAACATTTTCCACCCAACACTATTAATTCTTTTCTAAGCGTACGAGACATCACAGCGCTAATGTTTATTTTCAACTTCCTCAAAAAATGTAAGTTTAGGATTTAACATCCACCATTTATAATAATTTCATTTATTAATTGTAAGCTGTAATTTATGTTACATGTATATGATATTGTATACTTATGTTACATCTATATGTATAATACGATGTATGCTATATAAACCAAACAAGGTTTACGGCATTAATAAATATATAAATAAAATCTGTTTTATTCCCAGTGATAGTGGGTTCCCCTTTGGGCGGTCGGTCGGTCGCGCTACAATGTACAGTATATTTTCTATAGACGCGACAATTTCTACACGATAGATGCAACCAAGAATAATATCCCGCCCAACTTAGTAATCTGATCTCTCTCTCTCTCTCTCGGCTGAGTATATAGGTTTTGACCACTACTAACGTGACGAGGAGAGTCTCTCTCTTTACACGAGCTATGCTTCTCTACGTTCTGCTCTGCCAATGATAAAAAAAAAATAGCTACCTAGTACGGTAGATGCGACGAAATCCCCCCGTGGCTGTCGCGTCTCAAGGGCTGCTGGCGAGGTGACCCTTAGAATTGTAACAATTTACGATAGAGCCTTGGTCTACGTGACGTCTTGAGGAAGGGGAAGGTAGAGGAATATCTGTATCTTGTTTTCCAGAAGATCCACGGATGATAATGAATAAGCGAGCATTATCGTGCAATATCAACACCCTTCGGTGATAGTCCCAGGTGTTTACTAGAACTTGTCAAGGAACATCTCACTGTAACGAGCACCGTCTACTGAAGTCCTTCTGCTGATAGTGATAAGGTCTTAGGGGATCGTTTATTTGCCTCACGCCAGGATCCGAGGGATATGTATGCGTGGCGTAAAGGGTTTCTGAAGCTGCAAAGTCTGCAGCGATGTCGCGTTGAGAAACAAGGGGATTATATTGAAAGATTGTGTTATTACCACTGGAAAAGTTCTGTTATTGTGGCGGTGAACTCGCTAACTATTCCACAACTGTCTTCCAACGTTTTACAAGCTGGTGGACTCCTTTTTCGCAGAAACTGCGTGGATCTTCTCCGAAGAAACTCTAGAGAGGTAGCTTTCGGAAGCTTCTGTGAAACTAGAATTTGTAAGATCCAAATTTCACCGCAGAGACTTGAACAGATGAGAATCTGAAAGCGCAAGGACCGGGTAGCGCTGTGTCGGAGGTCTTTCCACTTTGACCCCTTCAGTTTTTGCGGTGTTTGTTAGGCGACATGCGGTCTGGCGTTGTCATGATGGCGAACGAAACCGGATATTTTTCTTGAATTTCCGTGTCGAGGTTGGCGCGAGTTGCTCACAGCACTTATTCGATGTGATTGTTTCGCCAAGTGGAAAAAGCTTAAAGAAAATGATTCCTCTGCTGCTTCGGCCAAATAGACAACAACACCTTAGTTGGCTGCGAGACAGTACCTACTAGGTGCTGTATCTCCACCTGTGCTTCTTTCCAGGTTCTTTCTTGTTGCACGTTGCTGTACAGGATCCACTTTCCGTCACCCGTTACAACTTGATCCAAGAAAAGGTCTTTTTCATGATGTCCAAGCAGAGAAGTGACCGCAAAGACGCGGTCTAGCTTATTCATTTCCGTTAAAGAATACGGTACCCCTGTATCGAGCTTGGAATTGAATTCGAATTTCTTCAAATGGAGAAATTCCGATAATACTCAATCTCTCGACAATTTCCTCGACACCCGGAAGCCTTTTGTTTATTGTACAAACGGCAATCTTTAGCCAATCGTTCATCAATTTTCTGAAATATACTTTGTATTATATTTTATCTATTGATTCCTTATTTCACACAATTGCACAATATTTGATTCAATGTTTCGTTATCGATCAACTCTTTAAATCTTCTTCGGGTATCCAAGGATTTTGTCATGTGTTATAGTACACTGTTTCGGTTAAAGTGAAGCTGTAGTTTTTTGGTACAGGTAATTCATCACGCCTTGGTCCGTGAAGTCGCGTCGCCACCTCTATGAAAGATTAATTGCCTGCAGTGGCGCATTACAATATAGACAACTTGGGCAAATTCCCGGGGCTCCAAGCAAAAGAAAGTCCCAAACACAAACCAAGATCGAAGATCCAAACTCTGTTTTTCCCCGGGGGCCTTGAAATTCTACTTTGCCTAATTCCCCAACTAGTTATAAGGCACTACTGCCAGTGGAGCATTACCCTATGAACAACTTGGGCAAATGCCCGGGGCCCCAAGCAAGAGGGGCCCCAAACACAAACCAAAACCCAAGATACAAATTCTGTTTTTCCCCGAGGGCCCTGAAATTCTACTTTGCCCAAGGCCCCAACTAGTTATAAGGCGCTATTGCCAATGGAGCATTACCGTATGGACAATTTGGGCAAATGCCCGGGGCCCCGAACACAAACCAAGATCCAAGATCCAAATTCTGTTTTTCCCCGGGGGCCCGGAAATTCTACTTTGCCTAATGCTCCAACTAGTTATAAGGCGCTACTGGTAGTGGAGCATTACCGTATGGACAATTTGGGCAAATGCCCAGGGCCCCAAGCAAGAGGGGCCTCAAACACAAACCAAAATCCAAGATACAAATTCTGTTTTTCCCCGAGGGCCCTGAAATTCTACTTTGCCCAAGGCCCCAATCAGTTATAAGGCGCTACTGCCAGTGGTGCATTACCCTATGGACAACTTGGGAAAATGCCCTGGGCCCCGAACACAAACCAAAACCCAAGATACAAATTCTGTTTTTCCCCGAGGCCCTTAAAATTCTAGTTTGCCTAATGGCCCAACTAGTTATAAGGCGCTACTGTCAGTGGAGCATTACCTTATGGACAATTTGGGAAAATGCTCTGGGCCCCAAGCAAGACGGGCCCCGAACACAAATCAAGATCCAAGATACAAATTCTGTTTTTCCCCGGGGGCCTCGAAATTCTACTTTGCCTAATGCCCCAACTAGTTATAACGCGCTACTGATTGCGTGATCGTGCGTAAGTACCCGCCACCACTGAAGATCGGTCACGACCTTTTGCACTCATCCAATAACTGCTCGATCATTGTACCGCGATAAACTTCCTAACTGCATCTCGGATAATTTACGAAGTCGAAGCACGTGGAAGCTGCGCTTTTCAGTCAATAACGACGGGACATCTTGGAGGCCGCATTCCCTTGTAAATCGGATCACTCGGTTTGACAGACTTCATTAGTCGGCATTAACATTCCATAACCAACTGCGTAGCAGCCATGTTCGCGCACAATAACGCGCAATCATCTGTAGCCCACTCGGTGTCGCGTACACACGGGACCTCAGCAAGCAACCCCTGCGAGATAATTTATTCGTGGGGATGCTCTGGGGATGCGTCGTCGTCCGTGGGGTGACTTCGAACGGTCTCACATAAACGAGAGTCCCCCTCTCGAGAAAGCAGGAGCGGAGTTTCGTGGACTACTTTGAGATTGAACAGCGATGATCTCCGGGCTATTTCCGTGCAATCTCGTACCAGCTAACCGGATTGTAGTGGCACACGCGAGTATCCTGGAATACGGTTCCGATATATACCTCGCGAGGAGAAGCTGCTCCTTGAATTGATCTTGGTGATAGAACGGTATCGTTAGATCCACCGATATTTCGCGGCCTATCTCATTATGGACCGAACGATAACGTAAAAACGATGCTGCTCGACCCGTTGGCTAACTCAGCTAATACCACCTCGAACGTTATACTTAGCTCAGGATTTAGCCACTGTCACGTTCTCTAGTCCTTAACGCGTTCGCCAGCACAGTACGGGAGACTGGGACTAAAAGTTCCCGAGGTAAGCTGTTCCAATCATTATTTCGAAAACAGCAGAAATACACGCGATCCGTTTTCAGTTGTTTTTGTTATAAAAGTGGATAACGACTTTTACAAATGATTAACCCTTCACTGCATGATTCTTTTAATTGGGATGAAAGAATTGAAAGAAGGTCAGTGTTTGTGTGTGTTTTTTAGGGGAAATATATTTTTAAAAAACTTAAAACAACATTTTCAGAAAAATGAACATAGTAAGAGAACACATTCTCAGTTTACTGTACACCAGATTTGTTAACTGTATCAGATACGATACACTATGCAGCGAAGGGTTAAAGAGAGAATAAATAAAAGAAATTTCTATTTGGCTGCACTTCTACTTCGCTTAAAAATCACAACCATACAGAGTTGATATATTAATTCCGATTTTATTGATCAAAGCGTACAAAGGGATCGTTGCATTTATTTTGAAGAAAATTTGCGATGGAAATGCTAGTTTAGAAGAATTGTTATACCCGTCCCGGGTCGGATTGACTCGACCAGTGCACAAAGGCTAAATAACGACGGTTTTTTGTAACAGACTGGAGCCTCTTCGCTTTCCCACTGACGAGAACGAAAAACGAGACACATCAAAAGTGAACAAGATAAAGTACCAACGGGGAAGGGGGAAGAGGGGCCCGCAGGACGGATTACGCGGTCTCAAAGAGATGCAAAACAATGAGGCCATGTGTCAACTACTGCAACCATATAAAAAAATTCCCGTATCTTTCATTATACCTTCCGTGAAACCAGTACATGCGCGACTGAACAACGTTCCACTGATGAAAGTAAGACTGAGCGCATTATTCGTAATAGTACGTGTTTCATTGGCTTGGTCGGCGCATTTAAAATCTAGTCACGATCTAGATTACACAATAAACTTGAAATTACGTTTCCATCGGTACCTGCCCGGAACAAGTTGTACAACGTTCTGATTAAGAATGTCTGATATGAATCAAACCGTGTAGAATATTCGACGGGAATAATAAATCCGGTTGTTCAATTATTCCGGTTAGATCGGTTTCGGGAATTATAGTAATTTCGATTCGATATTAGCTCGGTGCGCGATCGTGAATTTTGTGGAAAGGATAGACTATTTTGATCGAGTATCGCGCGCCCTTAATAACGAGATAATGACGCCAATAATCAATCATTATTTTACAGAAAATTATCAGCTCGAAGGAATTGTTTCATGTCAATAGAAAATTGAACGTCGACAGGCATATTTGATGAATATTAAGAAACGGATACAGATTCGCAAGTATTTATTTTGAAAATGAAAGTTAGAATAATTAGATATTGAATTCTCACGATTCAAGCCAATTTCATTAACGAAACGGAAATTATACAGTTAAAATTTATCACGGCGATTACTTATTCAATCTTTTTGCATTCCAATCATTGTAATAACATTTATTCGAATGTATATCGCGGAAACAAAATGAATTTCTGCATCTGCTAAAAAATTAGTGTTACACGTAGCAGTTAATCGTGATATCTAAACGATTTTTTAGTAACACATCAGACTTTATCTATTAATGGAAAAGGTCATCAAACCTTCTGCATTCATGCGATAGTTTCGCTCGTACTTTTCTTGCAACGATCTTGCGACACCGTGTGTAGTTATCGAGCCGATGACATCAGAGTACGAGGTAGAATGTTTATGCATTCCTAACAAGGAGTCATGTAGCTGTATATAGCAACCTGCACCTATGTGGATATACGAAAGAAGATGTACCCTCAAAAACCCAGGAAAGTTTGCGTGGTACACATGAAGATAAAAAGATACACGGCACATCTGCGCATTTTGTAAGGTTCCCCTTCATAAAAGAAACTGCTTTGAAAGGTACCGTACTCGCCGAATGTTTCGCGAACATCGCCGTGCAATCCTGAAAATTTCAATGAAATTTCATGAAAATCGATTCTTAAACTGTAGAAGTTAAATAGTGAAGTTAAAGTATTAAATTAGACTAAATTGCAATTTATTTTGAAATTTCAAGTTCATCCAAAAAAATCAAAGAAGGAACAACGAGGAATATAGTCTGGAAAAGATAAAGGGGTGTTTTAATTGACATTAAGAGTTGTCATTTTAACCCTCTGATAACGGACGATTTTTATACCTATATAATTGGCAATGCTTAGGACCGTTCACAAGTCTAACGAATATTTTTTAAAAATTAACTTTTGTTGATAGCTCGTATAGACGCATTAGTCTATCCGATATCCTCAAGGAAACAATTATTCAGTTAGTTTAATTGCCACAGATTGAGTACTTAAGTGACAATTTGGATGTTTCCGGTGAAAAATTACTCCGACACAGCACTCGGAGGGTGAAAGGGTATAGCCAGATGGTGAAACATGCCCCCAAAACCGAATTGATTTTTGGTCACACCCTCGCTCCCAAAGAAAACCCTCTGTGGCAAGTTTCCAAAAAAAACTGGAAATCTCCAACCACTGTTTTCGTTTAAATCGTGTTTGTTTACACAGGATATGAGGTGTCTTATAATTTTGTCCAGCAGTAAATGCAGAAGTATCGGCAGTAGAATTAATTTCAACTATCTGACCCGACTAGACGTTGTCCTATCCAAATTTGAATAAATCTGTTTGTGAAAAGTACTTTCATTTTTTTCAATTTTTCTTTCCTTAAAAACCTTATTCGGACTATTACGAACATTAAAAAAAAATTAGCCAAATCTGTACAGCTGTTCTCAAGCGATGGGCTTACCAAGGAACGGCATTTAATTTTTATTTCTATAGATAGATTTGACCACCGAGCTGGCGTGTTCTGCCGATGATAATGGCTGCAACGGGCAAATTCCGAGCGCGTTAAGAATCAGGATTGGAGGGGCGGGGAAAAAAGGCAAGCGTCCGGCGCAATATATGGCACGTCACGCACAAGTTCGGGTATGCCAGGAACAAAGCTACTGAAACAACCCGACCACGTTCCAGTTACAACTGACGGGGAAATCCTCGGTGACCCGCTAAGTGGGACTTGACGCTGAAACGGGAAATTTGCAACGTCCCGTGTGTCCCAGTGCTTCAAAGGATGTGACGCGGCGCTAACATGTCGCTAATACCGTAATACCGTGCGCGCGCGCGCGTGCGTGCGTGCGTGCATGCATGCGTTCGTGCATGCGTGCGTCCGTGACTACCGGACAGATTGATATTTTATCGTCACTCGTTAATGTCAAGAAACGTAGTCGCTCGTGCGAACGGCCTTTCCCTTGCGACTGAGCACGTCGAACGACAGTTCGAATCGAATGGTAAGGTGCAATTTGCACTGGCGTATTCAGCCGTTTTATGACGCCGCTTATTTCGCACGTACGAATACTTTGAATCAGGATGGATCGTCCGGTTGCAGACCGTTTGATTGACCGACTTCTGCCCCAGTAATTGCTCCTATTTAGCATAGATAAGCGTCGTATTTTTCCACGTAACTCGCGGACGCATCGGCGCTACCGGTTTACCGACCAACGTGCAATTATTCCTCGCAATGCCGTAATTGGAATAAAAAAAAAAAACAATTGCGCGCGGAGAACATGGCGCTCCAAGTTCGAAACTGGTTATTGCATAATGAAGCTCTCTTTTCGGTGAAATTGTTGCATTCCGCGAGCCTCCGCTTATTTTATCGCCGCGCGCTGTAACGGGTGGCTCGATAATCTGCTCGACGGAGACCAGTCGCCAGAAAATGCATTTCCCTCAATTGGTACCCCCTCCACTTATCTAGCGACTCTGATTGTTCATTCAGACTTACTCTACTACTCAACTGGTACGTGTTTTTCATAAAAGGGAAACATTTTCATAAAAGAGAACAATTACTTGAGATCACCTGAGGAATCACCTATAGATATATGTACATATTGAAATATACAAAATTAATCTGTTGTTCGATTATAATCGATTTGATTAAATTCAATATTAGTATATTTCAGTTTGTTTATAATAACCGTTGGTTACTTGTTTAATCTTCTGTTCAACTTCTTTACTCGAATGTTTCATACTTGACGTTTAACTTTTAACCATAAAGGTGTGCTTTCTTCGTGCTCGTAATTATATTTACCTTCATTAATAAAACTTCGTTCAATTAATTCAGTTTATTTAATTAATAATTCTAATAGTACAGAAATTAATAAGGTTCCAGGGACTGCTGTATATATATCTATATAACGTTTCGGATCCCACATCTGCGGGTCCGTACCATTGTACATATCTCGCGGTACCTTTAGGTATCGAATCAAAGACAGAGCCGCGCTTCTTTTAGTCCGCCGACATGATCCCGTTCAAATGTTGTTCGTTTTCAAACGTATAGACGAGCTGCCGAACGCAGTTAGTCTAAGGCTAGCTTTGGTAGAGATAACATCTATTAAATATCGTTAACCCAATATCTGTTTTCTTTATTTATTGAAAATATACTCTGCTTCCCAAAACCAACATCACCTCTTGTTGGATTATCAAAAGTTACCAGCACAATGAACTTATTGTTCGTAGTGAAAAATGAATCAACGGTCTCAGTATCGTATTCGTAAACAGAGATAACGAAGTGACGATGAAACGATCTGAGAATCGTTTCTAAACAGAGAATTCGAGGTATGCTTTTTGATACTTTGTTTAAAAATAGGACTGTGGGGGTTGAACATAAACAGTCTGGAGACACGAGGCGATCTGGTTCTTTTTGGGGTTCCAACGGTTTTCCTCTTAGAGTCAGTTGAAGTTAAGAGGGTAACGTAACCCCAAGTTGATTTGATGACACCCCATTAAGTTGATTTCATCAACAAAACAGTGTTTACGGGAAACAATTGTTTGTTCTTATACGACCATACTTGGAGCTGGACAAAGGTTCATTTGATAGAGGAAGGTTGATCATAGGGCGCACAGCTCATGATTTAAGTAACAAATTTGCCACCGAACAAACACACAAACACACAAACAAGAAAGCGAGCTAATAAAAACGTGGTAAAAATCGTTTTGTATTAGAAAAATACATGGGAACCTGAGAGTGGTTGTCTCGATTTTTTTCCCCTACTTTGGACGCTCATATTATTAGATATAAACATAATCTCGTTAAATCAACCTTGCTCTGTAGAATGAGCCCTCACACATCTCGTAACATGCTCGTATAAGGACAAACAATTGTTTCTCGCGAACACTGCTTTTACCCTTATAAATCTAGTAATATTCAGGGGTTACGTTACCCCTTAAGTGTGGTAAAGAGCTACCTACCGCGCCGTGAAATGAAGAGTTGTTTTATTTCAAAACTACCAGTGTGCATTTTTTAACACCCATATCCAATACTCCTTTAGGGAAGTATATTTTTAGGATATAAAATGTCGGAGAACTGTTACATTTACCCGCGGGAGCGAGGGATAACAATCCCACGGGACACGTTGGAATCTTCTGTTCGGATATCGCATTAGGAAGGAGGTAGAACGATATAAAGACACATTTTAGTAAATCGCGTTAAAGTACATCCTCGTTGATCGGTTCAGCAATCTTTAAAGACGGTTGAACGAGCCTCGCATCCGCCGGCCTCGTAAAAACATATCCTCCTTCGATTCCCCCGGTCACATTGATCTCTAAACTACGGGAAACTAGGTCGACGGCGTTCGAGTGGTATCGCGATTGCTCGGAGATCAGGATTTGTCGTGCTTACCTCTTGAGCGGCATCCAGTGACAACAAATCTTACCCGGCCACATTTACCTAGCTGCGAAGTATCAGGTTTAACGCCCGGAGGATCACGTGACACGTCTGACCATTCTAGCATACCGATCCCCGACTAGATTAGATCGGGGAGAAAAAACATGGTAAAACGATACCTCCAATTTGGCAACTGTTAAGCTGCCACGCATTAACCTGCCGATACCCTGACCAGAGGATTTTCTACGTCTGTGGCGAGGATGATGTTTTCTGGCTTTACCACTGAGAGTATTGGGTGGCTATTGGTCTAATCAGAGATTTTTTATTCTTGAAGCTTTTGGATGTGATCTATGTCCTCTCGGTATTACTTTCTTCGCATGATAAATATGCTTTCAATTCCTTTTAAAAGAAAGACTATAGTGTACAGTGATTCCATATCAAATTCTTCAGTTTCAGTCGTTGAGAATCAACGTTAAATTTCCTGACAATTATTTATTATATATTTTACCACACAGATTCTATCTATTCAACAAATGATCACGTATACCTTCAAAACTATTTTTGAAAGATAAACTCTACGTTGTTCAGAATTCAATTACAATTAAATTGATATAGTAACATATTGAAATGTACAAGGTGTAAAGAAATGTCTTGGTTGATCTAGAATTTCGAGGTCAGATTTTTTTAGGTACACAAAGGTTTTTCCAAGTCAAATAATTTTTGGGTAGTTAAAGAAAAATTTCAATTGAAGATCAATGACAATTTTGTGGAGACTTCTTTTACAGATCTTCATCGATCCGGAGATGTGAGGCATGCCGATGGCAGCGAAGACCAAAAATTTCTTTACACCCTTTACATGAAATAAGATAAGTATCGCTGTAAGTTCTGAAGTTGAAGACAGGAAGCACTGTGGCTGGCAAAGAATGGAACGTAATGCAGCCCTTTTAGGAAATACGAGAAGAAGTAAAGAAGGAAAATGGGTCCCTTGAATATTGCACCATGCGTTATAATTTCATATATCAACACGTGTAAAATTGAATGGACTTTCTTCACGTGAAATACGAGATCGCGGTCGCGTCACACACGTGTGACGCTGTTAGCGAGCGTGTCAAGCTATTTGATCATTGAACGGGATCGAGTTGCCTTGGGCTCGTGCAGATATGAATATAAAAGAACATAATGGTAGGTTGTGCCGGGTAATAAATACAAACAATTTCGAGAAGTTATAGTTAACCGCAACTAATTTTTAACCGTAGAAAGTGAAATAGAGGAGAAACGAAAAAAATGAGAAAATTTATTACCAGTGTCGTAAGCGTGATTCATAGGACAGCAGCGACTGAAACCTGACTTGCATACTGAAGCGTGCAAGTGTCATTAATCTGTACCGCGGATCCTTAGGCATTTCTGTTATTTATAAATTTGCGTCGCTTCAAAAACCGTTTATGTTGACCAATAGGAAACATTGAAATGTCAACGATGTTTTTACTTGGAGAGTCGCATAACTTGTTGTTCACACAGGAAAACGTAAAAAAGTATTAGTATTGTTTTTAACTGTATATTAGATGCATATATGTTATGTCTGCAAAACAATTTATGGATATAAGCAGTTGCTTTAGGATTTGTCGGCGGATCATTCATCAATGTCAAACCTTTTCTTGTATTTTGCAAGTTCCAACAAAAAAAAAAAGATTATTCACAGCGTATTTGTGAGTTATTAGGTTAGATAACAATGTTTCAACCTTGAACAAGAAGTTAAAAAACGTTATGCAATGAGATCCGAGTAATCTCATGATGTGATCCTTTTTATGATCGAGTTATACCTCACCGTCGTAAACCGGCATAAATTATATTGCAAACGCTATATGTGTTTAGTATCACATTGACCTATTTCGTCGTCTCAAGGATTAACATTTTAAAAATGATCTGGAAAAACATCTTAAAAATTTATTTTCTCCGACGGACATCTTACAGCAAATGCGTGAATAATTTCAGTAAAATTTTGGGGGACATATCGACAGTAACGTTTTAACGAAATATAGTAACGCAATAACTATGTTTTCGATTTGATATTTCTAGGTTGTCTCTACCTTCCCCTTCTTCTACGCTATTCCCCCACGCTACCGCTACGTCACGTGACTAATCCGGTATTGGCCGAGAATGGGTAATTTTTCCTGAATGATGATGAATCATCATCTATCAGTGTTCTAACTTCTGTGCGAGATGAAGCTATGTTTGTAACTGTGCCCCCACACACACGCGCCTATTTAATAATTATTTGAGCAGGAGCTTGTCCTTAAATAAATAATTTTTCACTCCACTGTCAATACCACTGATCTGGCGATTCTAGACGTGCGAAATAATCACCGGTAGACATGTTAATTTTTGTTAGCAAATCGCGTGCTAAACGGTGTTGTTTTTCATTGAATGTTGCAGGTTTGTTAGTCGCTAACAGAAAGTGCGAACGCAGTGCATCCCGTTTCACAGACCAATCAAAATGGCTTCCGATAATGTTTTTCTAGGAGGAACAAATTAGAGGGGTGACGGTGGTCACGGATCGAGCGATTTCCGTCCTTAATCCAGAACATTTCCAGACCTACTTCCGTTGACTGGTGGGTGATGTAACCGGGTACGTCCATTCAGGAAATTGACCCATCTCACCGGGACGCCCATCACTGGACACGACGAAGAAACATTCGAATAAGCTCCCCATTTTATTGACGCTCAAGTTGTTCGAAAACACCCCTATTCCGTACCAGAAATCCCATACCCGATACGTCGATAAAAAACCATGGAAGAATTTTTGGACTGTCCAAACGCTACAGACTAGTTCTGCGACTACCGTAAGGCTTTGTAAAAATATATACAGGGTGTGCGGAAAGTGGAAAATCTTGAAAAGGTTGGTCCCTAAACTTTTCCTACGTGAAAATGTTCTTCGCGACGTTCTTAATGCGATAGACTCGTTTCCAGGATTACAGGTGTAGGATTCTCGATAATTCAAAAATGGGGTATTTCAGTAGTCAACACGCTAGATAAAAGATCAATCTAGGACGTTATCGCCTTCAAAACTCCTATTTTCTCGTTCACGAGGCGTAATTTACATTATTTGGAAGCATGTAGCTATGAAAATGGCTACATTCGCAGTTGTGTGCTTCCGAATAATGCAAATTATGCTTTGTATACATAAAAATTGGACTTTTGAAAACCCCCATTTTTATATTATCGGGAATCCTGCACCCTTGCAATCCTGGAAAAAGAATCTACCCCCTTAAGGAGTTATTAACGCAGAAGACGGTTTCGAAAAAATGTTTAGTGGCAGATAAAGCGTAGCAAAAACCAGTTAAACGTGTTAGGAGACTGCATCTCCATCATAAAATCTGGAATAATCGGCAATGATGGTCGTTAATAACCAAGTGGTTGATGGGATCTTATCGTATCCACCGACGTGTCAGTCACTAGTGACCGACAGAGAACTTTCAGTTCACGCCACGTCGCGTCAGTCATCGGCGACTGATATCGCGCATACCGGGTGGACAATAAATTTGATCACTCTATACTACAATAATATTACATAAATTCCAATTTCTTGCTTTAAATGTGAACAGTTCTACGAACGAAATATTTTGCATGGCTCTACGTCTTATTGTGACTATATTAGAATGTGTTAAACTTATCGCGACACGAATCGCAATGTACAAGAATGATTCTGAAAAATATGGTCGAGTATATTAGCATGTATCGTGCATATTGTATACCAAAATATTCGATAATTAATTACAATGTACGTTCTGTATGCATTAGTGCATATTTGCATAGTTGTCGTGAAACATAAATGTCATACCCTCTTGCATATTTATCATGCATAAACATCCTCTACATATCAGTGCAAACAGCGAAACTGTCCAAGGTTACTTCTCCACCCTGTATAATATACAATCGCTAATTTCCAGACTGTTACAACTTAGTAAAAACGAACAAGCACGGCGACCGAAGTGCATCGGCTAATTACGACATCGACGAAAACACGAGAAACAAATGGCACACGTAATTGATTAAAACATATAATCAACGAGACCGGGAAATCGGTTGAAACAAGCTCGGCGGTGTCGGCGCGTTAACCGAACAAAATGTTTACGTTGGCTGTGAGAGAAGTGGAGAGAAACGACGTGAAATTTCTCGGTGCGAGTTACGGCGGGTGCCGGTGATTCAAGGATGATCGGTCCGCGCGAAGTATCTCGAGGCAGCTGGAGAGAGACGGTCCGGCGAGTGGAAAGTACGATTTTAGAATCGTCGGGTCGCATCGACGCCCGCGGCGAAGGTTCTGATCGGAACCGTTAACGAAGCGCGATGTAAGTTCATCATAAATCGAGGTTGCGTTCCGAGATGAAAGAGGCCTGACAACGGTGCGATTTATCGCCGGTAATCGATGTTGTCTAGCCGTCGGATCGTAGTGTAGTAACAAGTCGACAAAGTGTGCAAACCACGTCCACCTATCTCTGGTTCACCGGCTCACCGAAATAGAGTAGGGGAGATCGGGGCTAAAAGTTCCCGGGATAAGTTGTTCCGATCATTGTATATAAAACGGAAGAAAAACGCGCGATTCGTTTTCACTTGTTTTTATTATAAAAGTGGATAAAGAAACTCTGTCGTCCATTTTTGTGGCGTCTGCGGTAGAGCGTGTGTTTTTAACGAAAACTTATTTAGTTACGTACCAGATAAATAAATATTATTTGATCCCAACTTTTTCATCTATTTAGATTATTTAATATCAATGTCACTGATGCTCTTGTCCTTATCGCTTAAATGACATTTTTATTTTACACGTTAAATCATTATGTTTCATTCAACTCACGACGTAGACATGAAAGGATGAATAATTTTACAGTGTGCAAAAATATTGAATGGATGAATTCTCACCCTGAGAAACGTATGAGGGTTAAAAGAACATGTTGGTCACATATAAATGAAAAATTATAAAAAGATCTATTACAATATTTGAACAGTAAGGTTAGAAGTTTAAAATGTAATAAATTTAACAATAAATTAACCGTTAAAGATAAGAATATCTAATACTATTTCTACATCGTGTTTCTTCAAAATCGGAACTAATAGCCGCGGGGCGCCTCCCCTACGTACTCTTCCTCTTTTCCAAGATAGAGAGAGGATCGGAATGGCTTCCGTCAGTCGATGACCTTTCAGGAAGAAGAAGGTCCGCGCGCGCGCGCGCGCGTGTGATTCCAACAAATTGTCTGTGTCACGAGATCGAGATCCCGGGACCGATCTAGCTAATTTTCCAGCCGGTCTGACAATTACACGGCTCGTTAGACGGTATATCGCGCTAACGAAGAGGTGCATTCGAATGAACACATAGAGAGGAGAGGGAGAGAAGTAAGCGTCGCATAGTTATCACAGAGTGATAGCCCGACATGACGACAGCGGCGCGTAGCGTGCGCGCACACCTGCTCATTGGCACCTTCGTGATAGCATCGAGAAGCCAACGAGAGAGAGAGCTAAATACGCCAGCACGCCGGTCGTCCGTGGCTTCTAGTTTATCGCGATTCCAGCGACGATAGAGCTGCGGAACGGGGATACTTAAACCGTGCGCGGCCGTGCTGGTTAACTTATTCGGATTTACCTTTAATTGCGATACGTCAAGCATCGTATGCCACGGTATCCGCGGCACTATAATTTAGTAGCATTATCTTGGTATGCCGGGGCAAGTGCTCCTAGTTCAATCAATGTCCGTGGCAACCGGCGAGCCCCGTGCGCTGCCACCAAGCCGCCTCCCTTCTTCTGCTTCTTTCCGCTCGCTCGCGCGAGTTTCTTTCATCGGCTCGCCGAGCCGCGCCGACTCCTTTCCGTCTCACTCTACCCTCTTTACGAGGCCACATTCATGAAATTACAAGGAAATGCATGAATTACAAGCATCCGCGTGTACGCACGCAGGCGACCGCCGACGGCTCCTGGAAAACCTTTCGTTTTCGAGGCTCGAAGGTCTTTGCCTCCCTGTATACTTCTACCGCTGCACAGTGGGCCAAACCAGGACAAAAATCTTACTTACGCGGTCGTGTCATTTGCTAGGACAAATGTATGTACAACTACAAGTAGAATTTAGCAGAAATTAGACATCGAAGCGGAGAAGGTCGAGAATAGCCATCTTAGTGGAGCGGTGAAGATCGAAGCTCATAAAGTTAATAAATGATATTTAGTAATAATAATTTTGGTCAACACGAGCTATCGAAGTTTTCGTGACGACTCACAGTGGGCCAAACCAGGGCAAAAATCGTGTGCCTCATTGTGCCTGAACGAGACTAGGATAAATCTTTTTCTTAAAGTATCCTTAAAGTTATGAAACAAACCCCGTTTGCCCATTTTTGCCCATTGAAAAGATATTAATAATATAATACTATATGTATTTTCATGCAGACAGTTAAGTGCGAATACCCAGAATCAAGAAAGGCTATTTATGTGTATCTGTAGTAAAAAAAATAGCATGAATCAAGTTTATTTAATGTGTTAATAACATTTTAAAATTAATGACAAATTGTTATTAACAAATAAATATACCAGTTGATGAGCGAAATATATTGTTGGACTATCTCGCACACCAGTATTTCGCACCAGAACTTTATATACGTTTTCAAATATAATTAAAATGGCAATTAAACCAAATACAGTCATTATTTAATCTGAAAATAATGTTCAACATATATATATATATATATATATATATATATATATATGAATTAATATTGTCTTTACGAAATGTTTTCCATAGTAGTCCACCATTGTTAATTTTACAATTTTAATTTGATATTCGAAATAAGCGATTCCAAAACACACATTGGACTAGCAATATTCAAATAATTTCATTCAGTATTCAATGAATTATCGATTTTTGTACACATTGTCCGGATTCTGCCAGGTTGCATTAGCCATTTCGAATTTCATAATTTCAAATACAAATTCAAAATCAGCATCCTCAATAACTCATATTGTATATCACTTTTCAAAAAGAACCATTCAGTTTTGATTTTTCGGTCCACCATATTGAATCGAACATTTTGAATTTGATCATTTTGATTAAAGATTTGAAATCTACGTCCAAAACAACCTAGAATTACCAATTTTCTAAAACTTTACTGCAGAATTCATTGAGTTATCGAATTTTTACCATTTCAGCCGGTTTTCGCCCACCGGGCAGTGGTTTTACAGTGTTCTTCGGCCAAATATAAATCAACTTTTATCATATTGTTTTCGGTTAATTTTATCAGAAATTTCGATGTCGGGATCCAGAAAGTTTATAAAATTCGTTACTCGCGAATTCAGATATCCGTAATTGAGGTGTCTTGTCCTGTGCTAAAAAATCTTATGAAAATTAAATTTTTGTTCGTTGTGTTTCCTCCTATAATAAACTATCCAGTTATTATCCTACAATTCATACATACAGACAGCATTGCTGCCTCTACCAGGATTGCATATACGAACCAGAGTCGCCAGATTATGTGTCCCCACTATATTTCTTTCAACTGTTTATTTACGATATTATTGAATAATATTCAGAATTTTTCCCACGCGTATAAATGCAAGTAAAATGTTTTGTCAAGTCTTGTACTTGAAATATTCTATTGTAAGATCATTTGCAAAACTTTCTTTTCCAGAGAACTAAAACGAAAGCAGGAATTTTTGTCTACTTTTTCGTTTATGAATATTTTTGATCAATGAAATATTTTGTAAAATCTACCTCTGTCCTCGCTCATTTTCCAAGCAAGCCCTTTTGCTTGTTAACACGTGAAACAATACAGCGAATTTCGTGCCAATAACGGATGTTACATTTTATTTATCTTGCTTCTGATGACGCATAGTATTTCGAGTTTTATTTTTTATATTTCGGTAAACACGACAGAAGTGTATTACAAAAGATGCATGAAACAGGTTTGCTATGTATGTACAATTTACACAGGTTCCAATATGACAGTCATGTGAATCCAAAAAAGAGTCATACACGAAACTGCGGATAAAACAATCGTATTCAACGAACGACAAATATTTATTGGAATCTACAGCACTGGGATCACAGCTGCATTAATTTCCATTAACTTTGCGCAATATTTTTAAGTAGTTTTTATGCCATTCCAAGATGATTATCTTTCGAAAACCGTTCAATCTACTTTAGTTAGAAGTCTGCGGAGCTTAAATCTAGCGATTACGATGGCTGTAGGGGGCAGTCTACATCGCACGCCAAAAATTGTTGGCCGACTATGGTAGTACGTGGGCGTGCATTATCATGGCGAAGCATCTACACCCCACCTCGCAACATTTCCTTCTTCAGAAACATCTCGGAGGCTTTTATTTTTCCATTCTCCTGGACAATACAGGCCACTTAATTATGTTTTTCCTGCGTCGTTAATGTTGAACGTTTTCCCGGCCCCTTCAAACCGCTTGCACGGGTAAATAATAAAAATGATTCACCGTAACACGCGCACGTAACCATATACTGCTTCACTTTTACACCAATAAATTTCACACAGCCAATCCCATGGAAGTTACAAAAGCAGTGCGAACCATCGGAGCATTTTACTCTAAAATGTCTTTAATTATTTGGCTGCGGAGTTTTATGGAATATGGTTTGCATTAATTAGGAGTGTGAATTCAGTAAATTTATTTCTTCTCTTAATAATTCAAACCTATTAAAAATAACGTAACATAGTTTGGTGCTTCATTTGTTCCTTTTGTAGTAAATGTACAAAATCCGCAATCCGTTAACAATTCAAACTCATTCATTTGTGCATTTAACGAGTCACCTCGTAGCCTCGTTGTTTTCGTTTAAAATTAACAATTTTTTACAATTGTTATTTTAAATGATTACACAGATCATGAAGCTCGATTATGAAACTCGGCTCCATCGAGTTTACTAGAATAACGTTTCACCTCGTAGCGTGACGGATCAAAATTTCACTTCAAAAACGTTGTTTTTGTTTACAATTAACTATTTCTTACAATTGTTATTTTAAATGATTACACGGATCATGAAGCTCGATTATGAAACTCGGCTCCATCGAGTTTACTAGAATAACGTTTCACCTCGTAGCGTGACGGATCAAAATTTCACTTCAAAAACGTTGTTTTTGTTTACAATTAACTATTTCTTACAATTGTTATTTTAAATAATTACACAGATCACGAAGCTCGATTATGAAACTCGGTTCCATCGAGTTTACTAGAATAACGTTTCACTTCACAGCGTGACGAATCAAAATTTCACTTCAGAAACGTTGTTTTCGTTTACAATTAACAATTTTTTTACAATTGTTATTTTAAATGATTACACAGATCATGAAGCTCGATTATGAAACTCGGCTCCATCGAGTTTACTAGAATAACGTTTCACCTCACAGCGTGACGGATCAAAATTTCACTTCAGAAACGTTGTTTTCGTTTACAATTAACAATTTTTTACAATTGTTATTTTAAATGATTACACAGATCATGAAGCTCGATTATGAAACTCGGCTCCATCGAGTTTACTAGAATAACGTTTCACCTCACAGCGTGACGGATCAAATTTTCACTTCAGAATCGTTGTTCTCGTTTACAATTACTATTTTTATTCAATTTTATTAACTGTGTATCGAAGAGTGGCAACTCCCATCTTGGCAACGAAAAACTAGGGCGAAATTTGAAATGACACTTGTTAGTGGAGCAGAATGGGGAATTCTTTCAGCGTGGAACGGGAATGTACGTACTATGCGTTGCGTGCGACGTGTCTTAATGAATATAGTGGAGAAGCTAGGGTACTGGGGAACCTTGTCCTCTAATATGAATCATGGAAGCTTAGCCGTAGCCTGGGCGAAATCGTTCCATTGTGCCGCGGCGGCGTGCAGTCTCTCTCTCTCTCCCTCTCTCTTTCTCTCTCTCTCTCTCTCAATGGCGCGCGGCGGTGCATACCTGTGTCCACGTATCATTATGTGAAAACCTTCTGGAATCCGTGAACAATACGTCTCAGCCCATGTGTGCCGGCCATGTAAGAGGAAGAGAACGTAACAATAGAATTACTGGGTTACGCGATACTGTTAATAACCTCGCCGGGCTCGTTCGCCCGCCGATGTTTTCCATATCCTGTAGTTCCGCGGTGTTTATCTACCCCTTTGGTTCGGGAGGATGTTCGATGTCCCGTGGAACGCTTCGTTTGTTGCTTCACTGACGATCGTATATCGTCCCGTTGCAGCCTCGTTATTAGGGGAACGTTTTCCCGTTGTTTCGTTCGTTAACTACGGTACACTGCTTTCCAATGGACTTTGTATTCGGGCTTCGGGCCTTCGGCCTCTCTCTCTCTCTCTCTCTCTCTCTCTCTCTTTCTCTCTCTCCCTCTCTCTCTCTTTCTTTCGGTACACTCGACAATTATTGAAAATGATGAACGCGGAGATACAAAATGGAAAATCATCGAGCATTCTTTCTTCCGATCCACGAGCCCGACCCACGTCGGTGTAATACCGCTTAATTGACGCGCGTATCGAGCTGTAACTGAAAGAGCCGGAATGGTACCGCGCCACACAGTTACCGCGTCGATTTCACCGAATCCGAATCACAATGCCCGCCTTGTGCTCGTCGATTCAGTCAACTTTCTTGTAATCGTCGCTAAACGATCAACCAACTCCCTCGCAACCTACCAACCTATTTTCTCCATCGACACACCGGCCGCCCTTGTGTTCAATGCAAACACTCCCGGCGTATCAGACTTCAATTTTCGAGGAACTCCGCACAGCCAAACATAATACAAAAATGTATTTTCAGCGACAGTAACTCGAGTTTAAGCAGCGAAACCGAACTCCCAAGTCCGAAGCGATAACTTGCGGGCCGCTCGTTCGCGAGATTATGTCTACGCTCGAGTCTGTTAACTAGCTGGTATAATGATTAAAGTATTTTGAAAAATTTGTTTAAACCCTTGCCGTATTTTTATGAGTCAGACTCGTCATGAAGTTTTTAACAAAGTCTAATAAATACAAATGTTACGTGTTTCTTTTTAGATGAAATAAAATTTGATTCGTTTGTAACTAATATTTAAGCATTGAAATAAATGTAGCCATACAAAAAAATAGAAATTTTCTTCTCCCTTCTACGATATTTTTTTTGGAGATAAAGACGTTTCAATCACTGTAACTGTGAAGGAAATGGTACGGCAAGGGGTTAATAACTAGACAGCGGATTTTTGTAAGCAACAGAATTTAATTGAAAATGTTCTTACTCTCTTAATAATTTTAATAAGCAGCGTATAATGAAATTGAGCCCTCAAATTCTTTTAACGTTTTCATAGTTATGTAATTTACCGTCTCAGTTTTATCATAAATGCATAAATACCGCAGTGAAAGATGCCTTCTGGTTCGAATTAGGTAAAAGAATGTTCCTACGTTTTATTTATTGTTATAAATGCATAAAAATCGGAAGTAATTATAGTATATGCTCTCAGGGAATAATGTATTCAAACACAGCTGGAAAATGTGCATGGCACGGCCGGATAAAGGAGCCAAAAATGCTTTTAAATTGAATTTTCCAGTGGAGCATGTGTCAGCTTACTATGAAACGTTCATTGTACCGAGTTCCAACCGCACGCAACGACCGAAACAATAGTTACTCGAAAAACCCCAATTATCGTATTTTAACCCATTGTTCCTATCACAATTGCTGAACTATTTTATACATTTTAACAGAAGCGAGTAGAAGGCATAGCAATTTTTTTGTAAAAACAAATTAAAAAAGCAATTCTCTTCAAATTTTTTAATGTCACCACACGTTTCCGAATTCGCCTTGAAATCCTCTAACAAATAGGCGTAAAAAACACTATAGGCGTATTTGCGAAAAATTGAAGGTGACCTTGAAAAATCATGAAAAAACGAATAGACGAAAAATTTGGTGTAATCACGTGAAAGCTATCTTGAAACCATGATATCCATGATAAAAAACATTGTCGATAGGATTGCTAATAACAGAGTAATCTCTACTGATCACGATTCGTGACTCACCCTGTGTACATGTATATTATAGATTTACGAATTTCATTAATTAGAACGAGGTAACCCACTTCTGGTCTTTGAACGGAACACGTGTGCGGCGATCTGTCAGGATAGTTCTCCGAAGAATGTCAGAGCGGATGACACACACACACACACATAGTTGCTGAAGTTATCCGCGCCCCACATCGCTTGATGGGTCAAGGTAGATACGACACATTTTTCGATCGGTTGATAAGATCTTCGGATGTGAAGGGAAACATAGCAGAAATTGTAGTCTCAATACAGTGCTGATCGCACGGGGAGATTCGACAATTTCGGAATGCGTCACTGTTCGATCGATTGGGAAGATTTTAAGAGTGTTTCAGACGAGTGGAACGATTATACAGGGTGTACCCGTTAAGTTCTGTCATTAAAGTGACGTTCGTACAAAATTTTCGAGTCTTACACTGTTGAATTCGTCTCGACTTCAGTAATTATCTTTTACGTAAATTTTTTATATGAACAGCATTTTTGGAGATTTAAGAATATGCGACATGTAGACCATCAAATGTCGATCAAATTTTTCTCTGAAAGATTTTTTAATTGCAATTGAAAATTCGCCTATTTACGTTCTTGCATATTGCAATATGATTTATTTCTTTGTCTGTGTTGTGGGATTTATTTCTTCTAAATGTGATGTTGCAAATCGTAATGTTGAAAATTGTTATATTGGGTTGGAAAGAAAGTTGGTAGCGTTTTCAAATTAAGAATCGAAGATGAAATTAAGGTATTTATTCATATGTTCGTTTATTCATATTCTATATATACTATGATAGTTTTAGTGTTGTAAGTGATAGTTAGAATTAAGATAAAGAAAGGTAGTATTGATGATAGGATAAGAGCAGCGAGGAGGGGAGCGAAAGGAAAAGAAAGGGGAGATTTGTATAAGAATTGTAACCCTAAGGGGAATCAAAAATAATATATATATATATATATATATATATATATATATATATATATATATATATTCAATAATACGAGAAGTTATCTCGAAAAGGGCAAACAGTAATAAATCTATGAATAAATATCTGAATTTTAGCTTTCAATTTTAGTTTACATGCGCTACGAACTTTCGTTCCAACCGAATGTTTTGCAGCGTTTACACGAATTGTCCCCTTAAACTTTCACCCATGACACGACCATAACTGGATGGCGAAAATGCACGAATGATCACTTGACCATGGCGGAATGAACACAGTATACTTTCCCATTAAATATTCTAGGAGGATACGATGATGAGTTTTGACAGAGACTTACATTCTGTTTGACATGATTGCCTCGGAATATGCAAAGCAGCTAGCCCTGTCCGTTATGTTGATACGGTGTTACTGGATGCAGTGTACACGTATGCGTCATAAAACGCCATGTACAGGTTATGTACTGCTATGTAATTACTGAATCTTTGCTATTGCGAATGTTCCACGCGTGTACATCATTCTCAGCCTTTAAACCGTTGTTACCTACATTTCGCCTACTCCCCTCCCCTCCCGAAACAATTTCGCGAAAAAACGCGATATTTCTTGTCGGCAACGGAAAAGAAAAAGAAGAAAATTTGCATTCGCATAATCGGCTGCCCGTCCCACAAAGCAGCAATTAAAGCAGTTGAACGAACGTTATAAAATTGTTGCCGAATTTAACGTAACGAAACAATTGCGGCAATTACTTATTCCTGATAAAGGCAATTTTATGAATATTAAACCGGCCCCAAGGATTTCATTAAATTTACAGGTAATTATAAGAAATACTCGTTTCCCTCGTTCAGGCGCAATCTCAATCTAGCAAGGGACATACGGGGTGTTCCAAAAGTGTATTTCCTTGAAAAGGCTGATTGATGAGACGAATTAAAATAACATTTTCCTTTGCGATAATCTTCTCCGCGATCTTGTTGAGGAGTTATTAACATTCAATCTACCAGTGCCGGTCGACTGATCGGTTTTTTATTTTTCATTTCACAATTATTGAAATTATGAAGTTGCTTACGTCGAAATTGATTCGATACATTTCTTTATCCAAGCACGTGTTGTTATAAAAATAGCACAGAATCTAAATAAATGGAGTCTTGTCATTTTTGTAAGCGAAAACATTTTATTCGCTTTTGGCGCTCGGTAGGTTTAGTGTTAACACAAAACTCGGACCAATCACAGCATTGAGCACTAATTGAGGGGAAAAGTTACCCTCTCTCTCTCTCTCTGCCAGTAGACGAAACAGAGGTGAAAATATAAATATAAATGCGTTAGTATGTGTTTGATAGTTCGACAATTAGTATGGAGCCCCGTTTAGACTAAATCGCCTTAGGGCGATAGCTTAACTGTATTTTGAATCCATTATTGGAAGTCTACGATCTTTTTTTCCAGTTTACCATCTTGATTAGGTTTCTACCAGAAGAAACACGATTACGGTTGCCCTACTCACACTCGATTGATGGAGTTTAATGGTCTCCCCGTAGTAAATCTGCTCAGAAAGTGTTTTCTTCCGTTCATTACAGGGGCGTAGCTACAAAGAATAACACTCGTGTATACTGTGTTAATTATGCTCTTGATTCAGAAAATCTAGGTCTCCCCGACGTAATTGTTTTGGCTACTATTTATACCTTTTGCATAATATCTGGTTGCATTTAATTTGTGCAGAGCATGTTACTGTCGGAAGAAATTCGTTTCGTTATTCAGATTGTAGAATATGTTTTTGTCTTTTTATTCATGTAAATTATGTATACATATATTCTTCTCATATTTGCGAATTAAATGGTATTTCAGAGAAAAAATAATTTCGAAAAGTGTTCGAGAAAAGCATTTAAATTATTCTCAACCGATTTGATAATGCTCAATATATTTTTCGCTGTTCTATTAATCAAAGAGAACTCATACTTAATCACATTCTCGTTATGATATCGATAGCTTATCATAAATAAGATGATCATGTTTATCGAAGAAAGGTGATGAATATGATTAAGTTAGAGGAAAAATATTAGTAGAATTTAAAGATACCATTATATGATTTTCAACCTATCGAATATACTAAGAAAGAAAATAATTTTCTATTTCACTTCAGTGTATTGCAATTTACAAATTTTTATTTCGCATAAAGTTCGCTGTACAATTATAATTTTATCATTGAGAGATCGCAACGTATTTTGCAACTACATGTTTCGAAATGTTGAAATGACAACGATTAATAAAAACAAGAAAGTGAACCAAATTCAAAGTAATTTGCTAATAGGGAATGCTTTTTCTTTCGATAAGGAATGGAATTTAAATCAAGATAAAGTACGTTCGAAGGTACATTAAAAATTGTATCGTGCGAAGCATCGTTACAGTTGATAAAGAAAACTGGTTTCTTCTGTGGCATGATGTAAGTATGGTAGACCAGTGCATCAAATGCAATTTATGAACGTCATGAAAGAACTAAAAAACATTAAGTTTCTCCTTTTTTCAACTGCATACTCTTACATTAATATAAATATATTTGCTTCTGTTTATTGCTCATAATCACACATTTTGTTTAATTCGTCTTTCCGCTTCTCTATTATTTTCTATTTTGTCTACTTACACATCCACTTACTATTATTACTACGTATCTACTAATTGAATAGATGTCAGACTAATTGGACACTATGATTGGATATACATACGTATAGGGTACCTACTGGAAATCATAGAAGAATTCAAATTTGAATTCCTTGAATTTTGACAGTAAAGATAAAGTTTAATATATAAAGTTATAAATACGGTGGTCTTTTTGATCGAAACAGACGATTAATCGATTAAATTTATGAGAAATTCTTTCGAAATTTGTTATCGTTATCTGCTACTTGGAAATACTAATGCGTAACCATATTTCATTACTAGACTACGGATTTGTATACATTGAAAAAATTGAAGAGTATCGATATATTACATTTGACCAACTCAAATTATTAAATCAAGAAATGAATCTGGTAATGACAAGGAGATGGTAATGTCCTTTTAGATACTATTTCCTTTCAATTTCCCCGTTATCACCACAGGTCACGAATGACTCCGTCTAGAGGGTAAAGTACGTGTGGATGTCGTTCGAACAAATTTTAAATAAATGAATGCAAGAAAATCACTTTAAACATGTATAACTTTACAGTAAAATCACTGTATAAATTTTAAGACAAAGTTGGCATCATAAATATTAGAAATTACGCTCATTCGCTATCCGAGTTAGCCCCTACTCGTTCACGAAAGCATCTTTGTAATTTTAATCAGGATAAAATATAAAATTTAGAACCGGCACGCGGCGATGGCGTAGTAAATTCAAGCGTTCATGCTCTAATAAAATGAAATCTTGTTCAAACAATTATTTCGCGTGCACGTAACAACAGGAATTAGCTTGTTCCTGCAGACATGTATTATTCGGAATAATGAATAGAATATTAGGAACCGGGTCATCTCGGTTGGGTAGTATTCATATGCAGATTCTCGGGGCATAGACAGCTTTTACAACCTTCCAATTAGCGGCGCATATTAAAGATCGCGCGGAGCATGATAATTTACCAGTGGGACGATTAACGGTGCGGACGCGCACGAGTCGAAAGTGGTCGAGACAACATCAGCTACAAGCGCACTCGCGCTTCGCAGATTTTAAGATCCATCATCGTCGATGGACACACCCTAATCCGGAAGAGTCGGCTAACATCGCTGGCTCTAATTGTGTCATAACCTTTCCTCTTCAAATATGAAAATCCGAGACCGTTTCAATCATCCCCACTATCGGATTCAATTTATTTATCACACGCAAGTTGTCTGATTTATGGATCAGAGTACAGTTGCAATCAAGCTACATTGTGGTCCGTCAAAATAATGATTAACCCCTTGCTTCACAAAATTGTGTCGGACTCGTGACGAAGATTCTGAACAGATACCGATAAAGATGTACGTTAACAATTTCCTTCAAACCAAAATAGAATTCTATTTACGTTTTGTTGATGTACAGTTATTGGAGATATAAATTTTCTCCCTTTTCACGCAAAAGGTGAAGTGCCTAAATGCTAAACACAATAACTTGTAAACTGGATTGTTCCAGCTAATATTATTGCTTCAGGCTCAACATTAATGAATATTTCCCTACTGTATTTCGCAAACGATTGTGTTGTTTAAGAAGAAAAAGAACAAGGGATGTTTGAACCGTCAACATTTTTATATATACTTCAGTCTCATTGTACACGGTCAGAAGCTTAAATTGTCCTATCTACAACTACCGAGTCAACTATATTTTTACTTGAATTGTCGCATAACTTGTCTTTGAAACAGGAAAACATGAAAAAAATATGTTTTCCTGTAAATTTCCTTTTGTTTTATTTATGTCACTCTTCTTGTGAATGAACGATATGTAGGCATAGGAACTATCTTGTTAGAGCAGCCTAATTTTCCAAGTTCCTTTATGATCTGACTGATTAATATCTAACAGTTCTTTGCAGGGTTGTAATACCCCGTATACCTGTAGACAGAGATCTAAGGAGTCCAGAGAGCAATGCGATCCCGTTTCTCGGTTTCCTCGTGACATATCACGAAAGGTTTCGCCATAATGCCACAATGTGCCTCGACACGGCGGCTCCGCGTCGCTTATTATAGCCGGCCGGTCGAGTTAAAGGGCAATCCTCCTCGCAGAAATCGAAACAGTTTTGCGAAAGTGATTTAGTTTAGCATGGAGCCAGACTTCTGGAAATCTACGATCAGTCACAGGCGTTCTCACGAACAGATTGCTCGGTCATGTCGTGCCTCCTATTACTCTGTAACACAGGCTCTCAAACGAATAAACCACTTTCTTATAAACCAACAAACTTGTTTCATAAACAAATTATCAGAAAAAAATCTAGTATTCTATTAAACATTACAACATTAACCCTGTGACTATAGTGGGAACGTCTTAGGAAAGTCACTTTGCATTTGTGAATAATACATCTTGTATATCTTATCAATATACAGGGTGGGACACCAAATATTACCACCTTGATTTACGTCATTGTTATTAATAGATATATGAATTGTAAACTTAGAAAAGTCTGAAAATAGTGTTATGTTGTTTTCAAGTGTAAAAAAACTATTAGGGGATGAAATGAATTTTTATTTCACCCCTACTACCCACAATAGCTGCTTTTATTTTGCATAAAGATCCGCAGTCTAAGTATTAATAATTATTAAAAATGATTAGTTTAGGAGTTATTTTAATTGAAATGTTATAAAGAAAATATGGAGGAATGAATTTTTCTTACCTTTTTATAGAGAATAAAAAGCTGACCTAACATATACAATAAGTAAAATTTATTTATAAATTTTCTTTATATTCTTTGTATATAATGTGTATGATACAATCTAGATCAACTAGCAAAGGATTAACTATTGAATCTGAAGATCGAGATACGAGAAACAATGTAGCCACCACGTCAGAGAAATAAAAACTGCTTGCAATTTAATATGACGCCCTATAAATACTAATTGCGGATATCCGGTAGTAAATATCGAACGGCGATCTCTCCGTATTACATGAAAAATATTTCTTGAAAATTCCACGTTCGTGGGAGGAACTGACAGAATTCCCCGAAAGTTATTACGTGGCTGAACGAGATAAATTACGGTATCGGCTTTTCCAGTACGTCACTAGGAAGCGTATGTGGCGAGCGTATCCTTTTTCAAGCTCGTTTTTCTACGATCAACACATACATCGTGCTTGTTATAAAAGCGGGCAGCCTGTCACATAATGTTTTTTCTACATCACCGAACTCCCGCCCCGTTAAGCGACCTTCTTCGCCTACCACAAAGCCCTGTATCTCGCATAACACGTTTCAATCTCCGCCCCATCGATGCCGTGCACCCGTTTGCTCGTGTATTATGTCGTACTTCAAGATCCTTCCGCCTAGGGCCGGCCGCATTAGAATGAAATCGCTTAAGCCGACAAGCGAATCCATTTTGTCACGAACTAGTTCCGTTTGCACGTGGCATTTACGAGAAACTTTTTGTTACCACGAGTCGCTAAGCAGAGTCCCCACGTGAGGGGAGGAAGCACGAATTCAGGGGAAAAAGTTACCCTCTCTCCGCCACTATCGGACACGTGCACGACAGTGACGAAACGCGTCACGTGACCAGGTGAAAACGTGGGGAATAGCGGCGTAGAAGGGGGATGTAGAGTGGGGACACATGTCTCAAGGGAGTAACTTAACCCCTGAATATTACTAGATTTAACCCTTAGCACTCGAGTGGCGCCTCTGCGGCGCCACTAAAAATTGCTGTACTATTATTTAAATAATTGTTTACACTATCAGATATGTCGGTATCTAACAAATTACTATACATTTAAGTATTGTATGAGGTATTATATCAATTTCATATTTATCAAATTTAAAAAATCATAGAGAATGGAAATATTGTTAGTCAGAAGAAACGCTTAATTTTCGAGTTAAAATAGCTCCGAGTGCAAAAGGTTAAGGGTAAAAACAATGTTTGCGGGAAACAATTGCTTGTCCTTATACGAGCATGTTACGAGCTGTATGAGGGCTTATTCTAAAGTGGAAGGTTGATCGTTGGACGCTCAGCTCATGATTTAATACTAGAACTACCGGACAAGTCAAAATGACTAATGCGAATTTTTTTCGATTAGAAATATTAAAAGTATAAATATGTTTTTTTGAGAAATTTTTTTAGTAAACTTCTCTAGTGAAGTACATATTTAAATATCTCGTGTACGAAATCTAAATAAATGCCATATTGTCATTATTAGAAGGCAATGTATGCAACTGCGTTTAGTGCTCGGTAGTTCTAGTGTTAAGCAACAAAAATCGTTCTGTATTAGAAAAATACATGGGAACCTGAGAGTGGTTGTCTCGATTTTTTCCCCCTACTTTGGACGCTCATATTATTAGATATAAACATAATCTCGTTAAATCATGAGCTGACCGCCCTACGATCACCCTTCCTCTTTAGAATGAGCCCTCATACAACTCGTAACATGCTCGTATAAGGACAAGCAACTGTTTCCCGCAAACACTGTTTTTACCCTTAAATCTAGTAATATTCAGGGGTTACGTTACCCTCTTAAAGTGTCTCCTCTCTTCCAAAGCTGGGTAAAACACTATTTCAAACAGTAAATAGTAAATATTATATTTTATTTCAAATCATACGTGCACTTTTCAAAATAAAATATTTTATTTGTTAGAGAGAACTGTTTAAAATAGTGATTAACACTAAACCTACCACGAGGGGTCCAATGGCTCATTTTAGATTTTTTATTGGACACTTGTTGAGATTTTAAAGTTGTTTCTAAAGTAATGTTTTCATGGGAATTGATTGAATACATTTTTGACTCCAGTATGTACTACAGTAAAAATCGTATAGAATATGAATAAATTTAATCTTATTATCTTTATGATACCATACACATTAGTCACTTTTGATGGTCGATATGTTTAGTGTTACAATATTATTCTATTTGGAAGATTCGTAGGATAGTGAGCATTTTATTTATTTAAATTTAATGTTATTTATTTCGCGTATTGTAAGTCATTATTTTCTCTTATTCGTAAGAAGAGATTATTCAATCGAATTTCAGAAAATATTAATGCAATGAAGTACACACTGTAATCAAATTTCAAAAATCCTAGTAATGTTTCGAAACTATTTTAACTCAATATTTCGTATAGACGTCTCGCTTTGTAACTTTCTTTTACAAAAAAAAAAACTGGGAATCGTATAACACCCGTAGTCTAGTTACCGACATCTAAACAATGGGATCGGAGCTCTCTAAAAAGGGGATATCCATGGATCACCGTTATTTGTGAGACAGCCGAACAGAGAAGTCTGCGAACCACGGTGAAAAATCAGTGAAAACCGGAAACTCACTTCGTAGAAGATAAACTACGGGAAGTTTTACACCGTTTTCCACTATTACAGTGTATTAAACGAACTACAGGAAGCTTGACATCGCTGGCCATTTGCTGTTGGAATCTACAACGCTTTGTGAAGAAGTCTAGGTGGATTGCGCATGGCTAACATGTCGAATGGAACTCATATGGGAATATTGCATACCTTTGTATCAGACCTGCCGTTACAAAGCGAGTATATAATTACGGCAGAAATGTTCGTAGACGCATAGAGAGGTTATACCAAAAAGTCTACATAAACGAACGAGTATCCACCGAAATTCTGGACGTAAACAACGAGTGTCTATGGCGAGCGCGTTTGTGTGCCGAAAGCTGTGCCGTGGATAGTGACTATCCACCTAGCTGATCTATAATAAATAAAGTTAAACAAAGAGTATTGTGGCATTGACTACAGTTCGAAATGTTGACAGGAATTCAAATATTTCTTCCATTTCTGACCTTGATGACTCTGATACGATTTCAACTGATTAAAACAAATGCATTCCATTTAAAAAATTGAAGATTGCCTTCATTTCTAACAAAATAATGCAGATATTTTAGTTCATTAATATACTAGATAGTTCCATATCGGAATATAGGTTCGAATTATTTTTTAACATTGTGTGATCTTGAAGGCCTTCACGTCTGACACGAAAGAACTTGTTTTGGCACATAAAAAATATTACAGGCACCTTTAAATGAAAAAAGAAAACAGCTTATATAAACTATCGTCACAATATTAAAGCAACACTAAATTTGTCTGTAATTAAAAACAAGAAATGGACTACTTACTATGGTTTTTAAAGAAACTTTTTTTTTCTATAGTCAAACTTAGGTGACGTTTTATCAGTATTGAAATCGAAGCTCCGAATAAACGGTAGAGTGAAATTAATAATAGCGAAGAGTTCACTAAAATGAATGACTCGCGAAAGATAAAGAAAATACACCAAACATTGACTTTGAAAACTATTCAATGCTAAGCCATTTCATCGGATGTGCCGCCAAAGAGACTTCATGTGCAATTTGCTTAGAGAGCGATGATAACGAATGGATTCAATGCTTGAGTTGCCAAGAATGGGTTCATGAAGCTCGTGCTGATACCCCTGAATGTTAATTTTACTTGTCACGAATGCAACCTAGTTTGAAGCCTTCCGGCGTTACGCGCCATTACTCGTCTCTGTAAAATCGTAACACAAAGGTTGAAACGGATTTTTGTTACGCCTCGATATATCCTTCAAAAGTCTCAAGTGTCCATTACTAGAAGAACACTCTGTGATTTTTTATTACAAATTTCTAACTAACAGAGGTATATATCGTAAGATTATTTGAAAATTTTGAAAATGGTATTAAATGTTATAAAACAATTTTGTAATTCATATTTAGTAGAGGTGTGCGTCTAGAGGTTCAAGGGATCTTGTAACTTTCCCGTGAATTTTCACGGGTTTCCCGAAAACTGTATTCCGTATAATATCAGAAATCCCGAAAAAATTCACGGGAAAATATTTACATAGATGAGGGGAGCACGAATTGAGGGGAAAAAGATACCCCTTTCTCTGCTAGTACTGAAGTAGTCACGCAGTGTCGCCAGATCGAGGAAATCGAGAGGAATGCAGTTTACCTTTCTCTGATGACCAGATTAATATGTGAGCGAAAGGGGAAGGTAGAGTAGGGACAGAAATCTTAATCTGACGACTCTGCCCCTGCGCGATTCATGACTCAAGATCAATTCAGTCATATAGCCAAAGGTGCATCAGTCAAAGAATCCACCAAAGTCCGCGCCCATTTTGGGTTCAGCACTCTTACACCCATAAAAGGATTTGCGACTCCATAAACAGCGCGATGGGCGGTTGCGACTGATTTTTAAAGTGACTGCTTACAATGGGTACCTTGATTTGCGATTTGTCAGCCGCGTCGTCCCGCCCCTTTAGAATATTTTTGTGCGGGGTGGAGCACTGTAAACAGAATACCTAATTATCTGCTTTATTTATTTATCGTCGCCTGAGAACACTCCCCGAAACGAAGGCGCAGTAAAGGACATACACAGGGTGAACAATACAACGTGATCACTAGACTGCGGATTTTATGCATTTATGATAAAACTGGGTATGTCTAATTTCTGATAGTAACAATATTTGAAGAACTTAAATATACTACTTTATTAGTTTTAACCTATTAAACGTATTCAACAAGAAATCAAATGTTTATTTCACCCCAGCCTGTTGCAATTCAAGTAGAAAGTTTTTATTTTGTTTAAAGATCCGAAGTCTAGCAAAAAAAGAAATCTCAATGAAATTGTTCGTTTCATTATAAGCACAACTATTAAAATGCGTTCAAGATGCCTGCATATACATAGGCATACATATAAGAGTCTTCAAAGGAATGCAGAATATGTTTCATGCAAGTTAATTAAATTCTTTGTTCATTCAAACTGTTAGCAAACGAAAAGAAAATCTCATTTGATTTCAGTTTCTTCGAATTTTTCTACATAAATGTATTTGAACAGATATTTTCAGTCTCGTTGTTCACTGTAGAATTTGTTAATATAATTTATTTATCTTCGTACGAACCACAAAATATTTCTCGGTATCATATCTTCGTTATAAAATGGAGGAAAAATTGGTTCGGTAAGAATACCGAAATTATTGTTGTCACAAATTCATCTTCAAATTCGTAATGCATCAAACATTATTGTGCATCGGTAAATGTTTGCGCGCTTCCAATTAAATTTACGAGGCAGCTATGCATACTGTTTCTCCTCCGGCAGGATCGTACAAATGAAATTCTACCGCCAACAGAAAATCCGAATCGGCCGGCGAAATAATTTCATGTAAGTAAATGCAGCAAGCGCAGAAATATTGATTCGCGATTGCCGGTATATTTCGTATTGCACACTCGCAGATTCAGCTGCTAACATTACGTTCGATGTTTTCGCTGCTGGACAGCGCTTTTTAATTAAAATTTCAATGACGACTCGATGAAACTTAATTATAATTTCGACCAATTCATTATGGAATTTCCAAGTCCGGGTACGTGCAGAGAAAATGTCCGAACTTCATTGTTCGGTTTAATTCATTTCGCTGAAATGCCCGTCCGATTTTACGGAAAGAACCAATAGAGGTTGGCAAACAATGGGACAGAATCGGTATTGTGGAAGACCGATTTCTATTAGTAATTTCCATTAATTAACTCAGAAAACTACGTACGCGATAACACCTTTCAATCATGTACCGTATAATAGCACGGCTGTAAATGGAATTTGCCTGTTTTCAAGCACAATAAATGTGTCCATATTCTCTAGCAAACAAAGAGACTTCGCCGCAAAGTTCGAAATTTATGTGTTTATTAGAAACAATAAACTAAAGAACCACGGCCAAGTTTTGACGTTTTCTTGATCTGTAATAATTCTCTCAAAAAGTTTCAACCGAACGAAACCGACGAAGTTACAAACGTTTAAAGTATGTCGGAGAAAGCACGCCTCACAGCACTTCAAGCTCGTATTTCTCGAAATCCCATTTCCAAAAACCGTACCTCAAAAACCACTGGATCGATTTACTTCAAATTTCGCGGACTTATTTCACAGATAAAAATCAACGAGCAATCGAGTGCTCAACTTTTTGAGCTCGTTTCATTTCACGCAGAAAAACTCGCAAGGTTTTTCGGCGAAAATCGATATTTCAGCTTTGAAGTTTCAGCTTTGAACTTTACTACAGATTCATTTCTCACTTTGACAAATATTTTCAAATCAGAAAATTAGTAGTTTCCAAAATGAACCGTTTGAGCGTGTTGAATACCACGTGGTGGGTCGCCGGTGACATAAAATGCTCGTAAAATTAACACCACTGAATATCAATTTATTAACACTGAAACGGAATTATAGCGTAAAGTGAAAACTTCATTATTAAGCACCTGACAATTGTTATTAGGAGCGCTGCTGGATTTTACGAATGAAATAGGTGAAACTGTGTGAAGAACATAAAATTCTCACGACATTCAACGTGTTAATTATTAACAATGAATATAATCTTTCGCAAAAATGACTGCCACTGGTTCAAAATATCTAGCTCAGTTTCTCCGCTGACATTATTTAAATAAACATGATTTTATTTACTTTCCAACCATTTCAAACAAAAGCAATTATATATAAATGTTATGCTTTTTTCAGACCGAAATAAAATTCTATTCTTTTGCAAACGACTAATAAGCATACTAATGTAAATGTAAACGTACAATAAATACAATCTTTTTTTCTTAATTAAAACACATAATTTTAAATATTTAAAAAATAGTGGACTCTAAAAATTCCTTAATAAAGTCGTATCAAAAAATTTAACAAAAAAATTCACAAAAGTCACATTTTTTCGGACTGTCGACCGAGCATGATTTCTGAAAAGGAGCAGCAGGATGGGGGACGGTATTTGCCGAGACAGAAATCCGTAAAATTCGCAGAAAACGCGGCGGCTCGCAATTGATTCCGGCGCGTCTTTAATTCCGCTAAGCACCACCGTGGACGCCGCACGAACACATAAACTGACCGCTTCATTTCGCGCGAGTAATTGCAAGGCAATGGGGCGTTACCGCAGAAATTACAGTCGTAGCCGTTCATCAACATCATCATCAGTGACACACGGCCGGTGCGCGCTAGGGCGACGTATGTATGTACGTATGTATCTTAAAGCGTTACAGCCGGTAAGTAGGATCTCATCTGTACGTGATAGCCTATGTAGAACGTACGTAGCTGTACATGCGGTTATTAGAACCGAGATTCTGTACCCATATACGATAACTGTGCCGCTCTCCAGTTATGACTTCTCTCTTTTCTCGCTTGTGCCTCCCCTCACTCTACCACCTCCCCTCCCCTCCCCCACTCCTTGCTCCCCCTCACGTCCCCATCCCCAAGTTCCTCTTTTTCTCACGTTCGCTTGATTCTCCTTTCATCCGGAGAAGGTATGTGGGCATCGTAACTCGCTTGATTACAAAGCCTCTTAATGTCACTAGGATTTAGTCCCCGGCACTTCTTACGACTCATATAAAGTGCAACTAGGGCACTTTGTTCTTGGAAAAAATGGGAATCGTTAGCGCTTCAACGCGCTCACTGACGAATCGTAAAATTTCGACGGAATTAGAGGATATTACTACACGCCCCCATCCGCCCGTATTTTCTCCGCTCAATTTGCTCCTCCGTGTCAAATTAATAGAAGGGCGGAGAATTAATTCGACACAGACATTAATCGTTGAATTTCCGAACCGGTTCTGTTGGGGAACGATATCAGGTAAAAATAAAATTGTTACGCGTGGTTCACGGTTCACACTAGACTTACCGACCACTAAAAGCGACTGCTTTATATCGCTTTATGAAAATAACAATGTCCAAATTTTTAGTCAGTTTTTAAAAATAGAATATACACGAAGAATGCATCTTTAAATCACACTTGCAAGTGAATGTTTACGTTAGTATGTTGTGTAAATAATATTTTGTTCATATTTACGAGATGTAAGAGGGTCGAATACATTGCTGAACAGTTTTATTAAATAGTTTCAGAATAGATGTTCTGCACACTCTTCGATAAAATAAAAAACAAATGATGACGGATCGTTATTTGATGTGGAAAACATTGATATGAAATTGTTTTATACGATTAACGTCGTTCGAATAATTCAGAGCGATACAGTATGCGAGACGCCAGTGACGAATGAGTTTAATATTAAGTGAATTTTGTGAAACCCTTTTCCGACCTGTTCAAACACACACTGATATTTGCCTGTTCGCGATCCATCGTCGACGGTGCAATTCGGAATTAATCTGGAGAGTAACGTTTTCGCTTAAACCATTTTTCCTCGTTCCGAATGAGGCTTCATGGGAACTCGTTTATACTCATTTCCGGCGCTCCTAAATCTTCTTTTCCGCGTTTATTTCCGGGCTTTGAAATTTATGACCCCCGTCTCAAAACGGTTTGTCGCTTTCGCGAAATACAAACGTCCACTTTTTGAAAATCGAAAGAACAAACCCTGCTGATAGAAAGAAACCCATTGTTACCAAAAACACAATGAAAGGTACACCGAAAAGCTTCGTACACCAAACATCGATATTCGATCTTGAATTAGTACTTTTATAATATCAGATAGACATTTAGAATTCCTGATATAATATTCATTTTTACAAATAAAGATTTTATGCATGCATAACGAATGTTCAGCCTCGTTAAAACAATATATAATTATTAAACAAGATGTTTGTAATACAATTTCATACCGAAATGAATATTCTCTTCTCTTGGTGAAAATTGATCAATTTTTCTGGATAACGTAAAATCATTTTCTCTATAATTCTGCTGTAAACCGTTCAACACATGAAATTACGAGTAAAACAGAATTGGCTTTGTTGCTCTACAAATTATTGTTTCAAGGGTACTCCAGAGCTGGCAAATGGAATAGAAACACGATTGTCAGGCTTTGTAATTCTCTCGCCGGGGAATTTCATTCGAACTTGAATTTAAATAAAAAGACACAATTGGTCGAATGAAAGTGCAAAGAGAATCTTTTTGCGAAATCGTTTCGGTGTAGCACAGAGGAATTAATTTGATTTACGACGAGTTCCAGCGATAAAACGAATCTCTGAGCGGAATCTCGATGTTTCGATAAAGCAGTTGAATGTGCTCGATAATTCCGGAACACCGGATACATGAAAAGAACCAGCGATATTCGACGTGGTCCTGCAGAGAAGCTCTCCGAATTCTCGGTCATACGCAACCGCGTCGAATATTAACTGAGCGCCGACCATTTCTACAGATTTCCACTGGAAGAATGGTTAATGGACAATAATACCGCCGCTTCCGTGGGCGGATGGTCGAACGTGCCAGCACACCATCACGTTCTGACAATTTTCATATGCGCACGTGTGCTCCGCGGTAAGCGTGACTTCCATAAATAATCGCCGAAAATGATTCTTCTTAAAATAATCGCCACCGAGCTTCGACCGAGTTTCAATGGATTAGTTTCGGATTCAATCTGGATCATCCGTAGATATTCCGCGCTAAGTCTGTCCGACCAGACACACACACACACACCCACGCGCGCTTCCATTCGTTTAATATTCACTATTTCACCGTGTGTTTGCATTGTTGTCTAAGCCCGCTTGTCGAAAAAATTGTGAAACTCAAAAATTCAACACCACTGGTAAAAATGACCGAATCCAGATTGTTTATTTCACAACTAGCTGACCCGACAGACGTTGTCCTGTCCCAATTTCGATAAATTTGTCAAATTTATATACGATAAAAAGATGTCAATACTGTAAATTCTTATTGAAATATTGATTAAAAGCTGCGACGTTCGTTTTTTTTGTTATATTGAAATATGATTCAAAAAGCACTTTTAGTTTTTCCCGAATTTTCTATTTTTCCGGGCAACTTTTCCAATTTTTCTTTCCTCTAAACCGTATTCGGACTATTACGAACATTTAAAAAAAAATAGCCAAATCGGACCAGTTGTTCTCAAGTGATGCGCTTATCAACGAACAGCATTTGATTTTCATTTGTATAGATTATTGAAATAATAAAAATGATTTCATACAAAAGATTGTATAGATGTCTTTAGTAGATCACATACGGGAAGATCCAGTTACTTTTAAGACTCGGTAGGTTTATTGTTAAGTGTGATCCCTAGAATATCATTTTTCTTTTATTCAAACTTATCCGTGTTACGATCCCTGTATTTTGCTTAATGCAGACAATTTTGGTACTGATGACATGATATTGTTATTGCATTACATACCTCCTGCGTATCGTGCATGTCTCGAAACACTTCGGCATGATGATCCGTAATGAGAAATGGAACGTACCTGAAATACAAAACATGAATATTAGTAAACTGGAAAGAAACATTAGCGTGATTAATTTTTTAGAGAAAATGTTTGTACAATGAGTACTACTATCTTCTTTGTTTCAAGAAAAACTATTGTAAAATACAGTGCTGCTCGACCGTTGCGAATTTCGTTCGTCTATTTATTTAACTATTTTTTTCAATGTGTGTATTTATTAGATTGGTATAAAAATCGTTATGGTCTGAATCTGGAAACTGGTGTCTATCGAGAATTTCCGAGCAGAAGAAAAAAGATTGCGGTGAATAGGCAGCAGTATTACGAAACAAATTAATTTAAAAAAAAAAATATACAAAGAATTGTATCGTCCACGTATGACCAGCGGGACAGTGAACGTGTTAATTGATCAAGCGATCGTTTGCGTTAGAAACGAATCGCGAAAATATCGTTTGCTCCGGAAATCTGTAAAACAAATTGATTTGGTAGTCGAACTGTAATGAGAGCGGGTGTGGCGCAACCATATCGATTCGAACGAAAAGATATAGCATTGTGTGCCGGTGAAACATGTTAATCGGGCAGAGCGGGGGAGATAAAGGAACAGAGAGAGAGAGAGAGAAAGAGAGAGAGAGAGAGAGAGAGAGAGAGAGAGAGAGAGAGAGAAAGAGGGAGGGAGGGAGAGAGAAGAGATAGAATGAGGGAGGGAGGGAATCTGTGCAGCGTTGGGAAAAGTCTAGTACAGGCTGATTAATGGCGCATCGGCGTCATAATTCATTAGATTAGACCGTAGCAAATCATGAAAGCGTGCCGTGTCAAAGCAAGTGCGAAATCAATCGTCGAGCAGGTCGATGCACCTGCATAGCAATCAGAATCAGTGCTGCGCTCTCAATAACGCGCAACCACAGTACCACGCCGACTAACTCGAGCCGGCCACCATTATTTTCAGTCGTGAAACCAATAGCGCCTTGTTTCGTTTCAACAAAAAGCGACCGGCCACGATCATTTATTACAATAAATCGTTCCAGCGCCGCGCAATGCGCATCTTCTCGCGGCTCGAGAGATACACAATGAGTCGAAAAAGTTTCTGTACAACTCAATCGAGGTCTCTCTCTCTCTCTCTCTCTCTCTCCCCCTCTCTCTCTCTCTCTCTCTAGATCGGTGCCCCGCGTAATTTTCATGCCAGACCATATATCGAAACAGTTTTTCGTCTCATCGACGTATTGGCTCGACTAAATCAGCGGTTTTCAACCTATCCACACCTGCGGACTGCTCGAAATAGGAGAAACGTTACAATGGTCACCAGCACAAAAGCTTCTTTATTATCTTCAGACCTTATACCACGTTGCAGTATGGCAAAATAGGACACTAATCAACTAATAATTAAAAATGACTAATAGTCTGATTGATTGTTGGTCATACCAAAATAGTCATTAGTTAAAACTTTTTGATCAGTTATTCATAACTACATGACACTTGTTAGTCACAGCTCTAAGTAATTGTTAGTAATTCTTATTAGTTGATTAGAACTAATGATTAATCATAACTAATAAGCAATATCTAACGATTACTTAGAGCTGTGACTAACTAGTACCATGTAGTTGTGAATAAATAATCAAAAAGTTTTAACTAATGAATCGGACTATTAGTGAGTTTTAATTGTTCGTTGATTTGTGCCCTACTCTGTTGTATGGCATAAAAGTAATTTTATACAAAGTTTAGAATATAGCATGTTGCAGTGATCTGTTATTTTTTTCTTGGTTGTTTTTCGTATCACGAAAGGTACCCAAGATATTGCCAAATCCATGTTTAGACGAAACACCATGTACATGTTATAACTAGAATGGAACATATTTACTGAAGTCTTCGTCAACATACTAAATTCGATCTTAATGTATACTTTCAACAAGTGAGTATTTGCTTCGATACCAGACATAACTGTTTATGGGTGCAAACGAAAGGCTGACGTACATTAACAATAAAAACTTTTAAACTAGAATCAATAGACAATATGAAACTTCATTTAATGTTATTCTATATTTATTCTAAACATTGATAATTCGTAAAGGCTGCCATTAAAATATATATATGGTTTTTACCAAGAGATTATGTTATAAATAATAACGTAATAAGTCTGAATAATAGCTAGGAATATATCTAACTTTTGATGGCGGTCATAAATAATTTGGTAATATGAAACTTCATTTAATATGCTTTGTCTTTGTAACGTCCATTACCGTAACTGCAAAAATCGATAATGAATCGAGGCTGTTGTTAAGATGAACATTACTTGGATTTTTTAAATCTTTACCAAGAGCTTCAGTTACAAATAATAAAACACGCACACTTATGTTTCGACGGAGGTTATAAATAATTTGATTAATTACATTGACATAAATAATTACTTCGGCTAATGAAATCGTTTATTACATCAAATGCTCCCCAATTAAGGCGCCGAACATTTCATGCACACTGACCTAATTCAGTACGTTTCATTTAATTTAAATGAAAGTTGAAATTTTATTTCCATCCATCGGGCTTCTAACTTTAATTTAATTACTGTAATTTTAATTTTAATATAGGATTATTAAATGCCAGTGGTAATTTACAATTGTAATTTTAATTTCGTCGCCAGAATATTTAATCCCGAGAAGCTGATAACACGATATCGACAAGATAATAGTAATGGGTAATTACTAGACTGCGAATCTTTATGAATTTGTAGCAAAATTGAGTCGATGAAATTCAAAACTATTGGAACATTTTTAAAATCGCCGATACATAATTTCTCCTCTATTCAAATCATTAAGGGAAAAAATAACGTTCAATTTGGTTTCTATTTCTTGCAATCGTAACAGACAATTTTTAGTTTGCATAAAGATGAGTAGATTGCGGATCTTTAACGCATTTATGACATGTGAAAATTTTCAAACAATATTACAACACGAAATTCAATAGAATCTGGTACGATTTTGATTAATTTTGTATCTACAAAAGCCATTGCCACTAACAATAAGATTCTATTTGACTCCACTATCTTCAAATCGATCTACAAAAATGAAAAATCGCACAAACATCCGCGGTCTGTTATTGAGACATTATCGAATTATATCATTTTTTTCATATTATCACAAGCAACGGAAATATTCAAGGTGGACAAAGTAATTGGACCACCGTATATACGCAGGTTAACATTCACGAAGAAACCTACATGTTTAGCATACCGTATGAAAAAGTTACCGTAGCTCGCGGCGCCACGAATTTCTTTCGGGAGATTGGTCGTAATCTGCTCTTTTCGTATCACACAGAATCACTTTCGTTCCATTACAATTCCATTCAATTGCAATTTCATGTTTCATCATTCTCTCCCCTAACAGTGCCCCGTCGTACTCTATCCATCGGCGAATCCAATCCACCTACGCTTAATAGGACTCGTCGCACACATGCATATACTTCGACTGTTCTGTGCGTACTTCCATAGGTGTAAATTACCTCCCAACGATTCCTGCTGTTACGTGACACCTTATCCCGGTATTATTAATACATATGTGTTTAGTATACATCTCCCTGCTGGAAATTGCATAATGCGATTGTGACGCGGGTCCTTTCTTAATCAAGAAAATATTGCTAGAGCCGCTATGATAATGACCTTCACATACTTCCTAGAACATATGATCTCGTTATGTTTGCTTCTCTAGTATCGATTCTTAGTCTCTAGTATAGATTCTAGTGTCGCAATCGCATGTACATAGTATAATGCATACAGGATGTCCCAAGAATGCGCGTCCTTGAAAAGGCTGATTCCTGAGGCAATTTAAAGTAACTTTTTCCTTTGCAATAATGTTCTTCGCGGCTTCGTTTAGAGAGTATACTCCTTTTCCGGGATTGCAAGGAAATGCGTTCTCATTTCTCAATAAAACAAAAATGGGGTTTTTCAGCAGTCAAAAACGTAAATGTACGCGGTGATCTTGGCGGAGAGGTTAAGAGAGGAAGTGGAGGAAACGGGGTTGCTTCCAGCGAGCCAGACGGGATTTAGGAAGGAAGTGGGATGCATGGACAACATATACGTATTAAACAGTAGTCAAAAACGTTAGATAAAAGATCGATCTAAGACGCTATCACCCTCCACGAAAGCCCTATTTTTTCGTTTACGAGGCGCAATTTGCATTATTCGGAAGCAAGTAGCTTTTGCAGCTTTATGAAAATAGCTACATGCTTCCGAATAATGCAAATTACGCCTCAATGACGAAATAATAGGACTTTTGAGTACGATAGCGTCTTAGATCATCTTTTTATCTAGAGTTTTTTACTACTGAAAATCCCCATTTTTTTATTATCGGAGAAATGGGAATGCGAATCCCTTGCAATCCTGGGAAAAAGGAGTCTACTCCCTTAAGGGTATAGGCACACCTGTTCCTAGTCTATTTATCAGTGTCATCAATCTCCGCGTGGAAAAAAAGATTTTTGTGTGGTAACACTGATAAACATATATATACGTGTCAACCTAACGCTTCAGTTTTGCTATGATTCCGCGTTTTTTTCTTTTTTTTTATTAATATCTTTATTGCTATTAATAGATCCAAGTGGATTCAAGCCCTACATATTTTTGTTGTTATGATTTCACGTTGACAGTCCTGACGAGGTGCTATCTGGTTCAACTAGCTTAACTAAAATTGGCTCTAGACTTGCTATAGACTTTGGCTTCTTGAACGGAATATGGGGAAATTGAATGCAATCACGGGCATCGGATATTTGTCCTTATACGAGCATATTTTGAGCTGCACAAGGGTTCATTTGATAGAGGAAGGTTAATTGCACCGCGCTATGCCCCATCTTATGAGTCAAAAAAGTCTTTTTATGATAGAAAAATACAACGGAATCTGTGGATGTTGTTTCTCGATTTTCGCTCTACTTTGGACTTAGTGTTCTGTCACAAAAAGACTTTTTTCACTCATAAGATGGGGCATAGCGCGGTGCAATTAACCTTCCTCTATCAAATGAACCCTTGTGCAGCTCACAATATGCTCGTATGTATAAGGACAAATAACCGATGCCCGCAAACCCATGTTTCGACATACAATCTAGTAAGATTCTAGTTATTTGCTAGTTATGTCACGTTGTTGCGCCTACCCCCTTAAGGAGTTATTAACGAGAAACGTGGACCAATCGAAGCGCACCTACTGCGGATGACTTCCGGCTTAGCCGAACCTGTGCTCTCATTGGCCAGTGTACTTTACATTAACAACTCCTTAACATAACCGCGGAATTTTTGATTTTCACAAAGGAAAAAGTTACTTGAAGTGACTCGCCCTTGTATAAATTTCATCCTCGCGGAATACATTCTCCCCAGAGTTTCATCGAACCGAAGTGAAGAGATTATTATCGAATCGAAGCAAAAATTAAGATAGCACGAACGACTCGAAACGAACCTCGATTCCCCTGGGAGCGTATGTCAACTCCTTTAACCGACCAACAAAAACACAAGTGCTTTAGCTGCGAGTCGACTTAACGACAACGGTGTATCTCTTTCGGCGAGTCGCGCGGTTCTTTCGCTAGATAACATTGGAAACGGAAAACCTGAAGTATCCGACATTTTGTCGCGGCGAGATTACTTTCGTTCCTCGGGAAAAAAAACGAAGGTGAAAAAGGTCGACTGGACGACATGGCAGCCGGAATTCTTTCCCGCGACAACGAGTTTCCGCTAGGCTCATTTAACCCTTACACGCTCCTCAGAAATAGTTGCTTAAGTCGTACTTAAACTAAAAGTAATAAATTGCCGAATTTATATTGAATTTCACAGAGTACCTCGTTTATATTATTATGATAATCGTGTCTCATCGTGATTATTAATGTGTACTTTTTTCAGATTTTGCGAAACGGTTAAAAACATGCATATTTCGTATTGAAGTTTTGGAAATACCAGCTTTATAAAATTTTAGCAACGAGATATTGCTTAAACCATTGTTCTTAATTTTTTCAATAGTGCATGGTAATTAGAAAAATTAAAAATCAATTTTTCTGATATTTCTTTAGTTTTTCTTGGGTGTATCATGTATTATTGAATATCTTTATACTCGGAAAAATAATGTAGAAACTTAAAAATGCAATATAAAATATTATATTTGTTAACCCCTTGCCGCATCCTTTTCTTTACAGTTACAGTGGTTAAAACGTCTCCGTTCCCAAAAATGTCGTAGAATAGAAAAGAAAATTAATATTTTTCGTATAGCTATATTTATTTTAATGCTTAAACATTGATCATACAAACGAATCAAATTTTCTTTCAATTAAAAAGAGACACGTGACATCCACATTTGTTAGACTTTATTTCTAATCTTGACGACAAGTGTGACTCGTTAAAATACGACAAGGGGTTAAACACTTTATTCTTCGTTCTTAACTTATTCCATGTTTTTAAACAGCAGAATGAAAAAGATATCCGATTTGTTCACTCGTCCGCATGAGACTGCCCCCATAAGCGAAGTCTCCCACGGGGTGAGCAGCAAGCTGGCTTTACGTGTTCATAATTCAGACGCAGCGCGCGCGCGGCCCGCGGAAAAATTATCAATGATTTCCTGATGTTTGCCCGTTACATTCCGCCGCGGATGTTTCGAAAGGTCGTCACGTGCAGGAATAGCGGGAAGGACGAGTTTTATTCAAAAAATCGCGTCGGTGCGTCACGCACGAAACTCACGAGTTACGAGTCGTAATACACGAGTTCAAACAAATCAAAATAAACACACTGTCGGCAGAAAGCTACCGCCGCGTCGGAGTAGAGCGAAATTAGCGACTATTAGAGAGAGTGCGATAAGTGCAAATAGTCATACCGACCATAAAGTGGAACAGCTTGTACAATGAACTGATTGCTAGACTCCGTGTAGATACTGGCAGCTCTCAATCCTTGCCGAAGCAGTTTTCACTGGATCATTACTGGGAAACGTGAACGATACTGTACACGACTGTGTACCTCGGTAACTAAATACTAATTTGCATGAGAAAGAACGCTGTACATTTTGCTACCTGAAACCATTGGCTAGGCGCATACGAAACTAGCAATCGTAGGTGTTCAACTTTTCCTTTGTGCGGGACCGAGGTGTAATAAAAATGGCTGAACGTTCGCGTGTGATGGAGTATGATAGATCGCGTCAATCGGCAACGGTCAGATTTAATACACTTTTTAACCCTCTTCTTCTATTTGTGTGTAATTATGCTGTACCAATTCTATAAAGGAGCACATTTATTTGTTGCAACGCACAAATGTCCATTATGCTTAGTCTGCGAATCTTCTTGCAAAATAAAAAATTTATGCATTAATTCCTTTCTCCTTTTAATTGCCTTATTCAGCTGAAATGAATACACTAATGTCTTTAAATCTTCTTAATTTGTCCACTATTTGAAGTTGTATTAATTATGACTGCGGATGGATGTCTGTTGACACGTGAGTCTAGCTGTTATATTCTAAGTTCGCACTGTATCTGCCCCATTTTCAATGAAAATTTTAACCAAGATTGATTGATTAATGTGTACGATTGAAATAGGTAATCATTGAAAAATGTACGATTGATGAAGTTAATCGTCAATCGTTGATTAAACAAAGAAATCATCGAAAAATCGGAGACTGATTCAATCAATTTATCCATTAAATCTATCCATAAATTGTAATAAGGAGGGAGAGAGAGAAACATAGAGCGGAGATGGAGAATTGACAGAAATATATCTCAACAAAAATCGCAGTTTACAAGTTTTTCAGTATGCATACAGTTTTGATTCCGTATTTTGTTACGATATTGCAGCAGTTAATCAACAATCAATTATGCGATTGACGGTTACAATTAAAAAGAATGTAACCGTTAACCGCAATTAACAAGTAAAGCAGAAATTTATTCGTCAATCGTAGAATTAAATTTTTGCCCAACTCTGTCGCGCTCTCGCGAGTCGGGTACAGGGAGAGAGGGAGTAACTGTATTCCCCTGATCTGGCATTGTGGGAGTTTTCAGATCCACCGATTTCCGAGGTCGTGTTTAGTACGCATCTTTGTCGTTTCACCTGTTTTGAAGTCCACGCAGAGTCGACGTTTCCTCCGTCACTTTCAGGACGCAGAACGCATCATTAAATTTCGCCGCGGTGCTTTGAGTCGGCTTGTGTACCGATAGGTTAATTAAATGATGAGCTCGCGCCAAGAGCTTAGCCGACGTGTGGGCGCATTGCAGTGGATTCTTTGACTGTTCCTTGGCAAGTGGAGCCCGTTGACGAATGCGCGAAAGCACCGAAAACCTTGTGAAAGCCATATGGAAACGGAAGAGATCAACGTAAAGCGGAGGAAGAGAAGCGTGGCAGACTGGATACTGGAGATGCTGCAGATTATACAGGGCATTCCGAAAGCAGACCACCTTTGCAACACAAACGTCTTACTTTATCACCAAATAAATATCTGGCGGTAGCTTTGACATTTCCTGTCGTTAATATATTATTCCTTCTCGAAATAGATACATAAGCCTCTACAGATAAACAGCGATCTTGCAGAATTAGAATTTTGTGCGTCGATTACAGGAAACACACACGCCTTTATTTCTTCTGCTGTGATTCTTAATAAGTAGGTGGATTGCCAATCTTTATGCAAATTGAAACGTTTCTATGCCAATCAGAGAAAAGAGAAATTAAATATAAATGCATCTCCTCCTTAATCATTTCAGCAAAAATAATACGACAGTATTTCCTTATCTTTATTGGTTTGCATTTCGTTTAATCGTTCTCACCATCAATATAAATCGAGGAATTATGAACTGGAAGCCGTTAGCAAGATTTATACTGTTTGCATCAATATATTTACAAAATTACATAATTTTATGTAATCATCTCAAACGGAATTATTAGATTAGGTTATCGAGACTGGCTTTCTGGTTAGCCATGGACCAATTAAAATATTACAAAACAATGTACGTTTACGAAATTATTTAACTATTATAGAAATGATAGCAATTTCAAGTGAAAAAATCTGGTTTTACGGAAAATGTTTATAATATACTTGTAACTTTGAGAAAAGTACAATAAACTACAAATCAAGTTAACATTTTTATTTGTAGAAATTATTAATCCTTAAAAATTATCATCAATATCAACCCTGACCATCTCTGCCCCGTGTATGTGAGTCAATTGGTATATTTTGAGATAACGTTATCAATACTGATACCCTAAGTAAATACTTAAAAAGGTAACGTTACCAGTTATCACATTCTTTAATAATGTTATAACAAAATAGCATGGAATAAAATTTCAGCATTTGAGTGACCATACTAAAAGAGTAAATCAATTTAGTCTTAGTTTATAATAATTATAAATTGATATTAATTCTTTCCATTACCTATTTTTATTGTGACGGAATATTTTTTCATGTGCTATTTACTATACCAAGCTGAACTATTATATTTTACACTTTGCATTGTCAAAATTAGAATATTTTATTTGCTGGCTCTTCCTATAAATACTTTATTTAACATAGCGTTGTAAATATTTGTCCAATAAATTGTACCCAGGGCTAGTTCTGTACACCAAGATTCTAAATTGGGAAGGTCATGCTAACTTCCTTCGTTATAAATGCCGCGAAACCGTTTTAAACCATCCGCAAACAAGTCGAACCGACAGTAGCAAGACTATTCAAACATGTTGTTCATAAATAGGTTGAAAAGTAAGGGATCAAGGTGAGAGAGTCTTGAAGAACACCGGATCTGACCTTAATAAACTTAGAAAAGGAATGATTGGAGTTGGAGATCTATTCGAGATAAAGCTGTTTAACTACGACAGTACATTCCGTGAGAAGCCGTGGCCAGGTAGCTTAGATATGAAATTACAGGTAACCCTCGCATTATGGGGCACTTGTACAACGTGCTTCACAAATTGCAGCAATACTTGCGAACAAGATTTTCCGTAAACGCATATAAACACTCTCGCAAAAATGCGAATTGGCGGAAGTAACGATTTGGTGCTTAGCTGAGCAACATTTTACGAAATGATTTAATTTTTATTAATTATTTCCATATTCCTCCTAGAACGCATAATGTTCTTAGTATCTTTACTCTCGTAATCACATGTACACATAACACATACAGGGTGTCCTAAGAATGTACTTCCTTCAAAGGACTTTCAATGAATTAGAGTACTTTGCGAGTGTACAAACAAAATAATACCGAAGCCTTATTTTTCAGACCTTTGACTACATCGGACAGTGGCGGATCTAACTGTAAACGGACTAAGCGGCCGCGTGGGGATACCATAGGGCCCCGAATTTTAAATAAATTTACTTAATGTGTAACTGTATAAAATTTTTCATTACTTTCCTTTTTTAAATGTTTTCTTTTATCTCGATCGCCAGTTTTAAATAGAAATTGTAATTTCGGCGCACAGGTTCGATCCTATGTTACTAATTTCCTAAGCAGTTTTACAAATTAATAATTCGACGTTTCGGTCTAGGTTAAGACCATCTTCAAGAATATAATTGCGTCTGTAACAAATTTAATTTAAATTTAATATTAAATTTGTTACTAAGCAAGTAAGTTGATAGGAGCAAACAAATGGTTTCTTTGTAGTTTTCTCTTTTGTTTATCTTTTTGCATTTCAACACGGAAATACATATTCTCATATTAATTTTTACAGACGCAATTATATTCTTGAAGATGGTCTTAACCTAGACCGAAACGTCGAATTATTAATTTGTAAAACTTTTCTTTTTTGTTAATAAGTTTATGAGAGTTTTCTTGCAACTTCAATTTTCCGAACTTGAGTTTGAGGGCCCCAAAATTTGTACCGCTTGGGTCCTGCACTTGACTTGAGCCGCCACTGACTTTGGACAGCAAAAATTGTACGCAAAATTTTGAAATCGACTTTTTTCCGTCTGTTCGGGCTAAATACCCCAATGTGCGCTGTATGAATCAGAGATCCTCGAGAGTTCATGCGATCGGTAACCTTATTCCGAAAGAAAACAAGGAAAAATGGCGCATCCGCCTCCGGTTGGTAGCTACATAGTAGCTATCGATATCCGGGCAGCATCCGTGGCGACATGCTGGTCCACATTCGACGTGCAGGTTCGAGAGACCGGTAAAAAATTTGGTAAGCGGGAGAGACGAGACAGTTGAAGGAAAAAAAAGGAGAAATAGAGACTGGGAAGACGAGCGAGACGTAAAAACTGGCGAAGGCAGGTAGAAGAGGACAGAGGAGGATACACGGGACAGAACTCGTCGCGATTCTACTCGGCTCTAACGTGTTCTACCGCGTCCAGACTCGTTGCACTTGTTCGCGAACCTACTTACTTCTTTTTTTTTCTGCTTTCCACCTTAGGCTACTGGACATACCTGTGATAACACACGACCACGTATCAAGAATTTTTACAGACGCACATAGAACGCTCGGCGACCCGGTCTTATACTCCGCTGCTGGAGGATCATGGGATTTTTTACTGGTACTTCTTAAAATACCCGAAGAGAAGTCGGCTTAATTTTGTTAAATGTGCCGCAGTCCCGCCACTGTATCCTAATATTCGTACCGTCGCAGCGTTTGCGCTCTTTTCAGGCTGAATTTGCGAACAGAAAAATAAAAATATGTATTCATATTTTCAAATGAATTAAATTTCTGATGGGCTATTTGATAGCTTGTTAAACATTCTAAAAATAATACGGTTAAGGAAGTAGACTCGTTTTTCCAGGATTGATACTACAAAAATAGGGTTTTTCTGTAGTAAAAAAACGGTAGATAAAAGATCGATCTAGGCCGCTATCGCTCGCAAAAGTTCTATTTTTCGTTTACGTGGCGTAATTTGCATTTTTCGGAAGCATACGACTGCGCTTGTAGCTATTTTCATAGCTACGTGCTGCCGAATAATGCAAATTACAACAAATATATTTTATAAGTAACTATATCCTGATTTGTAAAAGGAAGAAATGTATGTAATCTTTATCTCGGCTAAGAGAACCCAACAGAACAGAAAATATTTCGTCTATAATGTCAAACCACTGGTGCTAGGTGCCGAGATATCTCGCCAAAAGCGTTTATCGGGAAATATCGGGGCACGAGATATCTCGTCCGTGATAGCCAAGGGGTTAATAGAATCGAAAGTAGAAAGTTAAAGTATATTACAGTGCTTATACATTTTTGAAATGATAGTGATTAAATGAATTTCTAAACCTGATTGAAGATTAGTGTCATCCATATGTGATCGACTTGTTAGTCAACATGTTCAAAGAAAATGTATGCATATAGAAATTTTATATAAAATTTACTCGATTACCTACCGTGCTAGTATCTTCGTAATTTCATTCACGGAATTTACAAGTGAACATGTAAATGTTATAAAGTCGCAGATTTGTCCGGTTAGGCGATTCGTAACGCGTCGCGTCGTGTGGCGCTTCTGGAACGATTGACGAGCAAGTGGTTCAAAGAAACTCTATCTGGGTGAAGTCTAAATTAGCGTGATTGCTATACGCAGACTGGGACAGGGTCAAGTGGCGAGTAAACGTTGTATCTTGATCTTGATCAGGCTTGTGTCATAGGCCTCGATCGGGTCTAGATTGCGAGCGAACCCGTTCTCGGATCTCGACTCAATCTTGGCCGCGGCGCATAGTGGGCCAGAATCGTGAAAAACTGGATAAAATTCATGTCCCTTGTTTATCATACACTATTAACCCTTAGCACTCAGCTGTCCCCTCTGAGGCACCACTAAAAATTGCTGTACCATTCTTCAAAATATTGTTTACATTATTAAATATATCGGTATCTAATCAATTACTAAACATTTAGGTACTGTATAAGGTAACGTACCAATTTCATATCCATAAAATTGCAAAAAACATAAGGTATGGAAATATCATAGATCGGAAGAAATGTTTAATTTTCCAGTTAAAATAGCTCGGAGTGCAAAGGGTTAATAACATAAATAATTTTGCGACGGCGGGTGGATCGACAAATTGTTATGGAAGGGTTTCGTCGATTAATACACCGCGACTGTAAAGGGACAATCGATAAGCATAAGTCACCGGGCATCCAGACGAGAATTTGTAAACACGAGAAGCAGATGCTAAGTTATTCCGTGTGAACCGGCCGGCTATTGTATTCGACGCGTGTCTCCGAGTCTACAGTGGACTTGAGGGGGCAGTCCCATGTAAACGCTGTAAAATTGAATACAGTAAAGCCTCGACTATCCGAACTTTCAATCAACCGAACCGATGAATGGAGAGATCTCGAAAGGGCAGTCTTCAATGGTTAAAAAAAAATTAAAAGTTAGCAAATAAGTTTCGTGTTCGGACCCTTTCGCATCCGTAAGCGAAATATTCCGCACGTGGCGATTGTCACTTATCACCAAGCGCGTATTATTCCGCGACTTTCATTTATTACTGGACGCGGAATATTCCGCACACCGTGAACACCAAGAACGGTGTTTGGTCTCGAGCAGGCCGAACGTAAGATTTATGGTTATTTATGTTTAGACAAGGTCCGCTACAATAGCTCGAGACACTCGACGTGACGGTCCCAGAATTTTGGCTGTCACTGGACACCACTTCGAGACTTCTCGTGAACGAGCCCATTCACAGGGCAATCTTATTTAAACAAATAGCTTAATTCCGTATCGTTTTCCCATATCCTTCGCCTTTAATTAATTGCATACCCTCAACGTGGTTTTACCAAAGCCTCTCTACTCCGACGTCCAAAATGAACCACTCAACAATAGAAATCCTTTTTTGTTTTTGTTATTTATTTATTTTACGTCGCTTTCAACTCTTTGTTAAAGGGTATTTCGCGACGGGACCTATAGTTTATTAACCCACATCCGTCCCACATTTCACGAGCCGAATCTGTTTCTCGGTGTCAAATAGACACACTGGTGAAATATTGTTCACATAACAAGGTAAAACATTTATGTTTCTCTTACAAATGTAAGATAATTTAACAAATACTTATTAAAAGATGTTAGGTTGGAAGTCTTCTCCCGCGATAAATGCATCCGATAATATCTCTTGATCGAAACACGTCACAACATTTGCATTCTAAAATCGGACGTTTCATATGCACCAATATATTCGATTTCTTTTTTAAGGAATACCTTAAACGTCCGGGAAACTCGACCGACCGTGTGCAGGAAGATTTTGTCGATTAAAAAGAAAAAAAAGAGAGGCAAAGGTGAGAGAGTTCAAAACTCTGTGCCGGGATTCGTGTTCACACCTTTTGCCATCCTAGACAAACGCGTTAATTACTGTACGTGTGCATTGCGCGTTCCCTGTCCTATGGTTTTCCAGATACTATGTCGCTTTGCTACGCTCTTTTTCCAACAAAGACTGTTTCAGGTTTCACGATATTTTTTTCAAACAGTTACACCGCACACAATATTTCTCTTGTACCTTCCGCATTGAATTTGTTCCCGGTACATTTCTTTTAAAGATCTATACGTTTTTATACGTTAACAGTTCTAATGTTACAAAAAATTAACTGAACACCGTATACAACTACCCGTGTGCAACTACACCACTGTGCAAAAGACAGAACCGCCCAGTCATAAATAATAGAAAAGCGTAAAAAACAAATAACAACACAGTAAGTTTTGAAAAAGGATTCCGCTGTTTAATTAAATAGTTCTGAGGGTATGTGTTATTGCAGATTATCTAATACTTTAAATGCAGTAAATCAATCGTTTTGCATAAAGATATTGTTTGTCAATGTATCTTATAATTATACTGTGTGCTTCTTTTCCACAGTATACATAATTCGAAGCTAGCTGAGTGAATACTTTTGTTCGCGATGGTACAGGCCGATTATTCTCGTGACAAACGTCGACATAAATGCTAGTCATTCGTACGTGAATCATAACGCAACAAATACAGCAAAAAGTACGCTAATCGTACGGGAATAAAGTATTATTAGAAACGTATTAGACTGGGTTATAGTAGGAGAAGAAAAATCCAATCGTATTGCTTGAGATGTAAGAGGGAACGTTGTTATTATTATTGTTTGATCGTTACCAGCGGAAAAGAGGCCGTTCACAGGATTATCTAGCAGTTGGATCAGCCCTTCCTGCTTCAACAAACGCGAAGATTAATCACTATAGTACGTTAAACGCACGCGTTTCCGGTCTCCGAACTCGTACCGCAACTTTTACTCGACGGCGAAGTGTCTCAGGAAAGGGAAGTAGTATCCTTTTATCATTCCTTTCGTGCCGTTTCTCCCGTATGGGCCATTTACATTTTCACCACTAACGAGTCTGTTACGAATAATGAACGCGCGAACCCGTACGCTTTCTTATCAACGGGGAATCCGTGTTCGTTAAAACCCCTCCGAGAATCAACACTCATAATTCCATCATCTTCGCGGTTCTACGATTTCTTCGACGTACCTCTCTTCATCAGGAAAAACCATTCTACGGATTATCTTCCGGTTTCGAATGCAATAAAGGAATAACGATCTCAACCGAGCATTCTCTTATGCAAACATTCTTTTTACGAAATTATTTTTCATTTATTGACTTTAATTTCTTTCGTTGTTTTGCATTTCATTCGATTGTCAACGAGAACAGTAATGTGGATTGATGCGTTGATCTTGTACTGTGAATCAGAGTGGACAGATTAAGACTTGTGTCCTCCCACTATGATTGAAATTTGAAACTACCACAGATTTGTATATTGAAGCTTCCTCTTTACAACGACACATTCAAAATTGATGTACGATTTCTTTCAGATGTTTTGTCGAGCTTCTTATAAACATATACCGATCCATAAAACCGTGCGACAAAATCGCACATCAATTTGTAAAGGGTTATTGTAAAGAGGAGGCTTGAATCTTCCAATCCATGGTAGTTATAAAGCAGTCGTAAATAAACTTTCGTAAATAATTAGGAAAAAGATGTTTGAAAGTTTTTGGGGATACTTGAATTTACAGCTTGTTTCGACATGAGCCACAGTCAAGTTGTAATCGATCAATTACACGTTAATACACTGCAGAGAATTGATTGCTGTATGGGAGGTTACGTAACAGTCGTAACAAAAGAAAATAAAAATTTGATTGGCCATTATTTCTGAACCGAGTTCCAGACTGATGGTGGGTGTTATAAATTGCATAAACTCCACAATCTAGCGATGAAATACAGTGCCAATTAAAAGAACAGTTCGAAAGAATACACGGTGCTGTTCCCTGCTGTGGTCAATTTCCTCCTAGGTACTAAAATGCAAGGATAACTGTATTTTATGAATACATTTATACAGTCGTTATTACTGTTTTCTATAGCTGAACTGAAAACATAATTTCAACAATTATATAGTTCAGTTATATTATAATGTTTACTTTCGCACAGAATGGAATAGTTTCTTTTTCACTAATTGATTCACTTATGTATCATTCGTTTCACTGCTTCATCCAACAGTCTCGTCTGCTCAAACACAATGATTAGCTAATTAACGCCGGAGTTTAGCGCGTTGGGTCCTCAAACATACCATTAGCACCCGTACACCGCAATTCGAATTTTGAATTTCGCGAGTCGTAAATCTAGGTTACGCTCGATCGTAACGATCTAACAAAACGTTAAATTGTACAAAGTTAAACGTATAACTCTGTCCGAAACGGACGGGTGAGGAAGCCAACCTGTACTCAAACTACAACGTGAACTGAACAGAACAATAAAACATTTATGCGATGCATATACAGTGACGGGTAACCTTTGGGGGAAAACGTAATTCCAACGGTTTTGATATTATTATAACATTACAGGAAAATCATATTTAACGTTGGTAAATGTATCGTGATCACCCGTAAATAAAAAATTGATGTGACTCAGCAGCTGGAAAGATATAAAATGTAACATATATTTAATAAAGCGAAATCGAAAACTCATTGGAGTACAATGAATGGAATATCGGAGAAATTTATAAAAATATGGTATAACGATATTCGAGTACAGAAACGGAACGTGTACTTATTCAATTAGTTTTTATCTACAGTGAATTAACATTCGAACTCTCTTTACAGTAGAATAACTGTTTTTTTTCGAACCGATATTTAAAAACTTTCAATACAGGTCTAGACATAAAAAAAATTGCAAAAGCAACTATTAATATTTTCTCCACGATTTACGCTGTTGACACTCATTTCTATTTGAATTAGTGATAAATAGACTACGGATCTTTATTCATTTATAGCAAAATTGAGTAGATGAAATTGAAAATTGAAGATGCCGATAATTTCTCCTCTATTAAAATCGTTAAGGGAAGAAATAACATTCAATTTGGTTTCTATCTCTTGCAATCGATACAGACAATTTTTATTTTGCATAAAGATCCGCAGTGTAGTTATAAATCTTCAATCTGTGCGAACCTGGGAGTAATTCTTTTTGCATTACGACCATAAACCTTTATCGAATGTAATGATACTAGAAAGATACTAGAGAAAAGGACAGTTGCTTGACTGCTACTTTAAACAATTTTGTTTACTAATTATATTAAATATAGCTCTCTCCAGTCTAAGAACCACTTGGAAAAACCCACTGCATTCGTAATTTTCATTTAAATAAAATTTTTGCCCAACTACTCTGACTGGTAGTGAGAGGCGTGAAGTGACAGCGGGGTAGAAGTTGTCCGAGCCTGTTCTAGAGGCAGGATGACCATAAAATAATTTGACCGACTAATCTCTCCGGTCTTTGATTGCAAGGACACAATGCGTTGATCCGTTAATGAACTGTCACATGGTAGAAACGTCAATCTTCGTTCAAAGGATACCCTCGAATATGTTTCGCAGTTGATCGAATTACTTTGAACCCCATTTTCAATTAAAACAATGCCCCTCCTTCCCAAAAGGCAGGTACACTCTCACGAAAATTTCTCGGAGAATTAACAAACACGAGATGTAATTCATTCTCCGTAATTACGAATGATAAATTGCAACGTTGCTCCGAAAAGATGGTACAGAGCTTACGTTGAATTATTGGAAACATCTACCGTCGAACGCAATACAATCCTCATGAATCATGAATGTTACGAAGTGTTATCGATCATATGGATATTCCATTAATTCACATAAACGATGCTTCGTTAAACGTTTTGCATACATTTACATTCGGAAAGATAACATTATCATTGGCAAATTACTCCGCATTTAATTAATTAAATTGTTCCGAATCAAAGGAAACAGGTGGCGACGAGATCGATAAGACCGTATATGCACAATTAATCTGTTAACTGAGAACCAAAATTGTTCTTAGCTAGAATTTTTAAAATAAGAATTTTTTTGTAGAAATAACCAGTTTTTGAAGTCAACGAAACTCACGCATCCGATAAAAATTGACGATTTTCGCGTGTCTAAAGTGACTTCGCATTTCGAAGTGTGCTATGTAATAAAGCAAAGATTGCGTCACACAAATTGCAGATAAGCCCGGTCATTAAAAAAATATAAACAGTCTCGCAGCACGTAAAGTCAACTGACAAAAAGATTGCAGTTATCGTTACCAACGGTGTAGATTCTCCGACTACATATTTTTTACTTCCTCCGCCGAGTGTGTATCGCCGGTGTAAAAATAACCATTTATCATTCTCACGTCGTACATCCTTAACATTTCCTACAATTTCTGACACGAAACGAGTATAATGCGAAGGATTTCCAGCCACTTTTCTTGTTTACTGTGCTGGGAAACCCTTCCTCCGCGGGCAGACCTCAATTTACTATCGGTGGTAGGATCGTGTACCTCTCGCTATTATCAAATTGTTTTATAGATCATTAACAAGGTCCACAGTCCCATGTTCCACATATGTGGGTCACGAAGATTTCGAATACAAACTTAGTACATCATCTCGATGATGGAAAGATGGGGTTTTTCAGTAGTTAACCCTTTGCACTCGGAGCTATTTTAACTCGAAAATTAAACATTTATTCCGACCTAGACTATTTCCATTCTCCATGATTTTTTAAATTTTATAGATATTAAATTGGACATCTCATACAATAACTAAATGTTCTGTAATTGATTAAATGCCAACATATTTAATAATCTAAACCAAATTTTGAATAACGGTATAATAATTTTTAATGGTGACTCTGAGTCATCACTCGAGTGCTAAGGGTTAAAACTGCTGGATCGATCTAAGGCGTTATCGTCCTCAAAAGTACTATTTCTTCGTTTACGAGGCATAATTTGCATTATTCGGAAGCATTTAGCTGTCGCAGCATATGAAAATAGTTATGTACACAGCTGTATGCTTCCGAATAATGCAAATTGACAAATGAAAACGCACATTCCGTACCCTTGCAAACCTTGAAAAACGAGTCTACACCCTACATCTGGCGACTCTGAGCGTAATTCTCCTTTATGCAGAAACAGCTTTGCAAATATATCTCCTACGTCCTTTCAGTTTAAGATAGGTCAACTTCTCAGCAAGCACTCTTAAACATCACATCATGAGATACACATATTAATTTTTTAAAAGAACACGATGTTCCACATTAATAATTTGTGGAATTTCTCTTAACTTTTCCAAGTCTAATTCCCTTAAAAATAACTTCAGAAATATAGCTGCAACGTCCTTCCAGTTTGAGATAGGTCAACTTTCAAGGAAGTGCTACTTAAACATTGCATAATAAGATGTACATATTGATTTTGTTGAAGGAGCACTGTTACGAGTAAAATGGTTCAACTTCTCTTCTTTATCAAGCGTTCAAATGTATGTGAACAATTAGGTTTTGCATTTAATAATGTTTTGCTGGGGGGCACGTACGAGCAAAGTGTGTACACGAGTGTCTGAGGATCGTCGGAGATTCTTGGTCGAAAGGGGGGATGGTGGTGGGTTGCAACGTATTGCGGCTGCGGCGAAAGCGGGGGTGGTCGCGTTGCAGAAGACTGATACCGTCCAGACGCAGTGTCCTTCGGCAACGTCACCAACGTCGTCGAGTGGGCTGCGGATGTCGGGTTGCAGCAAGAGAAGAATAATTGAGACGAGAACACTTACCCTGGTCGACTTTCTCAGGGAAAGACAATGATTCTGGAAGGGTGGAGATCGATGGCAGAGGATCGCGCCTGTCTCGAAGGATCGTCGCGTGTCTTCGGTTGCAGACGTCAATTAAGCCGTCAGATCGGATAAGACGTCTTATCCAAGCAACGTCTGAATCATTGTAATACAGACATACAAAATGTACAGTAATTATTGAACACTCGTGACTTGTTATTCTATCGGATCGTGTCGTATTCGTTATAAATAATTGATACGTGTTCGAATCGCACTGTGTTCCTTCTAAATAATTTATACGTGATGCTTTCCTTGTGGTATGCAAGTGAAAATGTGTTGTTTTGGAAAAATTACCCTAAAGCCGATAGTGTAACTAGACTGTGGAGTCCTGTGTTGTACGTACAGCGACTCCCATTAATATTCGGACACTCTTAAAAAGACGATAACTTTTTGAACATTTTACTATACGATTTGAACTTTTTTGGGAAGTTAGAGCAATTAGTTTGCTACAGGATGTGAAAAAAAATTTTGTCAAAAATTGCGATTGATCGGAATTGTAGAAAATATATTAAAAGTTGCATTTTACAATTTTTTTGTCTGGGCCTATATTGAAAATTTAAAAACTACGTTTCGAAATCGGTTGATGCGGAAAAATCCTGTCTATTCCTGAATCATTTTAACACTGAACCTACCACCACCGGTTATAATAATCGGTTCCAGATTTTTTATTTTACAATTGTTGGAAGGAATGGCTGTTTGGCGACTGTGAAGTGTGAGATTACGTAGATAAGGTGTTGTATTTAACTAAACATTGTTATATGAGGATGTTAGTAGAACACGTATTACAATAGAGGCCGTACAAAGTCTAAATAAAATCAATCTTGTCATTTTTATAAGGGAACATGTACCAGTTACTTTTAAGGCTCGGTAGGTTGAGTGTTAATAAATTGATAGTAACATAACAATGCTTTTAAACTCTTTTAATTCATTGACTACACCCCTTCATTTTCACGTTTCGCCTCCAAAGGGCTGAATGGTCAACCCTGCCAGTTGAAACCACCCTTGGACAATAATAAACTGTCTGTGTTTCATCGTCAGTATTTTGTGCCAGTCGAAGAGGAATGGTAGTTATTGCTTTGGAATTCTTGGAACTTAAGCGGAAGCAATTAATTGTCACAATGACCTATAGCTGGGCCCATGTTCAGGAGGTATTGATGGCGTAGTATGTCTGGGTCTCTGAATGACGGTCTCTACTAATTCTGCTCGAGAGACATGCGGTCTTAAGCCGCATTCCCACGGAGTATGCTCGGTGCACATAACTTATTCATTCCCGAAAAACCTACCGTTTTTATCACAACCTATCAAACATCGAAGAAAAATCATCCCGGGTGTCCGTTCGACAACACGAAGCAAAGTCTGCCGCCCACTCGAAAATTTGGAAAATGATCCGTTCAAAATGAAGTCATCAGGAAGATCGGATTCCCTTATTCTGGCATCCGATAAACCAAGAGTACATTTTTAGCAGTGAATCGAAAACGTGTAATCGACGCGTGGGTGTCCAAACACAGAATGTGTAGAAAATAACGTGGTAAAATTGGTGAAACCTGAAAGAAATAAGGAACAAGAGGAAACGATCTGAAGCCTGACGGTGAAATAGACGTACCACGATATCGGTGGGCGAATTATAACAGTTTACCAGCCCACACAGAGAGACATGGGTGTCATTACTCATTCCTGAGACATGGAATAGGTCGTCAGCACCTGGTGCACATAGTTCACCGCGAATCGGCTGGGAGAGATCTTAACATTATCGTGAGATTCGTCATGCGAAGAATTTAGATAACCCCTATGTTATTGGCAACTACATAAGTAATTTTACAACTTCGGTAATTTTAGTTTCGTTGCATAAATTTTTATAAATTAAAGCAAAAGTGTCCAAAGTATGGACATTCCGAGCGGTTTTATGTAAACGGATGCCCAGCTCCGATACGAGTTAATGAATATTTTTTAACAGCAAAACATCCATTTAAGTTGACTTCAGTTTTGTTCAAAATTAGTGGATAGTTTTTACAATTTATATAATAAAGACAATTTTTAATCGTTGTTGATGAATTATAAGAAAGTGGTATTAATAATTGCTCTTTTTTGAAAATGTTCATAAATACATAAGATCTTTTATATAAAATTATGTAATAGTGAAGAGGGGAGTTTTTGCCAAAGCCGCGAGTGGTAAGGCGACGTAATAAATAATAAACAACAAAATAATTGAGTTTCAACGCGAATTCGGACGTATTTAGTATTTCTTTTCATTCGTTAACAAAGCATAGACCTACATCAAATTCTCGAAAGTGTTTCTCAGAGTTTCGCTCACGAATACTCTATTTACACCTCTCGGCGTACCGAACAACTTTGATATAGTAACAATTTGGTTATATTTTCAACGATTTACGAGGAATTTCAGCGTTCCCAGTTTAAATGGAACACACTGTACATCCACGGGAAGACGTAAAATGAACCTAGCATCCGCCACGTACGACGATAAAACCATCCGCTTTTCGAAGGGTTAAGAGATTACATTATAGCGAGAGATAGTAAACCGAGATATAAAGGCTATAAACAGAAGGTTCGCATGTCAACGGCGGGCTATCATGACAGTGAGGAAATGCATTACCGTATTTTTAACAATACACGTATATGACCCGCGTCGATATGAAAAAGGAACACGTGTTTGAGCAAAACTATTTCGGTCAGACGAGAGACCAAATGTTCTACGAACCAAAAATATTGACAACTCTTTGGAAGCTCGACAAAACAACTGAAAAAAAGTCATACATCAATTTTTAATGTGTCGTTGCGAAGATTCAAATCTGTGGTAGTTTCAGTCACGAACAATATCATACAAAGTTTCCACGGACGTTTGAATGTGTAGTAGTTTCGTGAGAAAACGTGTCTCCAGTTTGTCGCCTACTGCATCATGAGAAAAAGTCTTAGAATAAAATGAACGATGGGCTACGAAACTGGAGACTTTTATCTTTGAAATGGGATCAATTTTATTGTCATACGATAATTTTTTACGAAATCGTCACGGTTTAAATGTAGGCAATTTACCACATAGAAATAAATATATTTTAGAGAATATATTATTAAATATATTAAATATATTTCGTGGAACAACGGTTAAGAATACAGTGCTCTAAGTGAACGTCAGATCCATAATCTATGTGCACGACGCATTAAATGAGCTTTCGAAATGTTTAATCAGTTCCACCTTCACTTAATTAATTTTAGCTTATCACAGATAAGGGTGTCTTAAAACATTAAAAACATTTTGTACCGTCATGTACACGATTTAGTCCGTTTACGATCTAACACGTCATGTCGCATGGATCCCATAATTTTTCGTCAGATATTACAAGTCAATCTTTATAGTACAATGTTAATCCCCTGCATCGAAAAGACTGTCCGCAGTCGTGAGCGATCTTGATCGTTTTTACGGTTGACTGACTCAGAAAAAGAGACAGTGTAATCTCCGTTCAACGCTTCGGAGTTCCTCGCCTTCGATCGGAAATGACGCAACAACGTGAAGAATACAAAATGAGTTACGCGCTAATAAATATGGAAACTTTTATATCTCCCATTGTATCTTTCTACAAGCTCTACCGACGGATTAACGAGACCTTCCTGTCAGGAATAGATAACGCGATCTCGTTCCTTTTATTTATGATGCCTAACTTTTTGTGTAAAAGTGTAACCATCGTGAAATATGTGAAATATCACACTATACTATACTCAGTACACTGCAGAGATTCTTAATCTGTGGTCTGCGAAACAATCTACACATTAACTTTACATTCCCCAACTTTTCGCTTTTATTCAAATAACTAAAATAAATAAAATGCCTAGGGTTGGGATGGGGTCCGCAAAAAAGATGTTGTTCGAGTGGGGGGCCTCGGACTACATAAGTTTAGAACACCTTGTATACTTTATACGGTCATAAGCCATAATATGTATTATGTAGTAAAAAAGATGTGCCACATAAAAAAATGCAGCTGGCCTTCACGAACAAATTTTTTGTTTTAATATTTCTCTATTACATTTTCTAGCCGACTAAAACCTAATTAATTGTGTACCATTCTTTTATCTGGCTACCGGAAGTTCCCGAAAGATGCGCGAGACACCCGGTATATGCGTACAATTTCAAGCATCACAAAAGCTAAAAAAAATCAGTCCCTTGTACCCCGGAAATGTAGAATCCCTCGAGATCGATTTAAACAAATTCCGAACAACGCTTGCAGCGGAAAAAAGTCCGAGACATAATCGGCCCGCGCTGGCCCGAGCTGGCCCGTGTTAAACGAGATCAATCAACTTGACTTTATGCAGCAGCGCAATACGAATAAAGAGAAGGAACATTCTGCGGAGGCCAATTCCCTGGTATCCGCTGATGGAATCCGTCGTTCATCTGAAATGAAATCATGGGGGTAACGTTTATAGCGATCTGCTGTGCGTCGCTGTTTGTACCCGACATTGATGATAGCATACGCGAACACTGAGCCCTGATTATTGAGCGCGAGCTAAACGATAAATTGTAATATAAATTTCCAGGATACCTCGCCGCGCCGGCCAGCAAAAATACAGAAACGAGCGATTATTAATCAAACGAAACATTCTTCTCGCGTTAAATAAAAAGGATTACTACCACATCGTTACTGCAGTCAACTCGTTTCACCCAACACTTCTAGACGTGGGTATTAACACGCACGAGAATCACTGTCCCGAGAAATCCCATAATATCAAAGTAATCTGGTTAATGGAACTGAAACTGAAAAGTTCACAGTGAACATACAAAAGTTTACAGTGAATATACATTCTTGTAAGACGGCAACTTATAAAGGGAAAACGGTTTTTTTCCTTTTCTTGAGGAATACTATATTTATAGAAATTTTCAAAACCTGCATTGTAGTGTAGTGCTTACTAAAGATTTAAAAATGGAACATTTGTTCTGAACGAAATGCAGTATTGGCAAACATAGTGACATTTAAACGGAAATTGTAAATAAAAATAGAATCGTGTGAAAACACTGATTAAATCTGAGAATATAATTAGCCATTTGAATTGACGTACTGCGAAATACATTTAGCTACACATGTGTATAATTTAAAGTTAATTGAATGATTAATTTTTGAGTAACGGTGTACGCCAGTTTGGAGAAACAGTATTAGACTGAAATGCTTACGTTTACGGAACTGAAAACAAGAGCTTTGTAAAATTTCCAACGGCGTGTTAATTAAAATTGTAACAAACCGTATCAAAATTTACGGATTTCAAAGAATCAGCAAAATTTATTATAAATAATGCAAACTTGCATTGCTGTTTTTGTAAAATTGAAACCCAGTAATACTGAAAATACTGTATCACTAGTTTATCTCGTAAAACAATTGTTATGAAATAATAATGCAACTACTAATTACATAAAAAAAACAACACGATTCTCTTTTGTTTCACATAGATCATGCACATAGTATACTGCATTGCAAGGTGCATTTTTTATGGAAATTAAAATTGTTTCTCGGACGAAATATGTTAACACTAAGAATACCTCTCTCTAAGACGCTCTGGAAAATAAATTCCTATAATGCTATCGTGTGTTGATTGCCGCTTTGTGTCGGCAACGTTCGGCAAATGGAAGACGCCAATCGGCGTCCTCCGTCGCCATCGATCAAAGCCGCGACGCTTGTTTTGATATCTTCAGTCAGAGTTCGGTTTCGCCGCGCGGCGACTTCAACGACGTCTCGTTTGACATTTTTATTACTTCTTTTAGTCCGTACCCCGAAGCGCTAAACATCAATTCGTATCTCATCATGGCCAATGCTTGCACTTTGAACTACATACGAAATTGCCGCCTTACGGATACAAGTTGAAAGTACCCTCATCACTAGACTGCGGATGTTTATGCAATTATAGGAAGATTGAGTAGATGATTTCTCCTATATTAAAATCATTAAGGGAAGAAATAACATTCAAATCAACGTCTATTTCTTGCAATCGATGCAGACGAGTTTTATTTTGCATAAAAATCCGTAGACCTACTTATTACGAACTTGAATACATTAACGCTAAACCTACCTTGCCTTAAAAGCAACTGGTACATGTTCCCTTATAAAAATGACAAGATTGATTTTATTTAGACTTTGTGCGGCTCTTATTGTAATACGTGATCTACTAAAGATATCTATACAATCGTTTTTTATGAAATCATTTTATTATTTCAATAATTGTGAAATAAAAAATCTAGGATCTGATGGTGATAAATTTAGTGTTAACACGTTCCCCCACTCTACCATCCCCTTCTACAGAGCAACTCCTCCTGTCCCCCAAATTATTAAATAGAAGATGAAATATGAAAGTTTATCGTATCTAAATAATTTGACCACGTGTGAATTACTTTGATTTTTTAAATGTTAAAATGCATTTTTGATTTCATAATGTTATGGTTGACGTTAAGACGAGTTTAACCACTGCTATTTCTATTATGATCTTGAGCCCATAAATAATCCTAAAATAGTTTCTTTTACTTTTCGGATTAAACACCGCATTGTGCGACGGATGAATCGCAGAGGGGTCCAGGGAAGACGCACAGAAACGCTCGGGATTAAATTAAAGACATTTTTATTGGATTTTTTCAAACACTGTAATTTGAGACAGTGCAGTACAGCACTAAAGCGACGTTGGTAGATCGGTGTTGATCAGTCTGGACGACGAAGCAGAGTCAAGTGTATCATCGTTGCGTTATCACAATACGTTGTATCGTCGAACGACGACGATGTGTAAAATAAATACAGGCGAGAGAACGAGAGAAGGAGAAGAGCATCGTGTTGTTTATCGCGTGTATGGTATGTAGTTCGGCCGAATTGAATCCGTCAACGAAATGTAGAAAAGTATCGAAATCACTTAACAATAATCGTACATCTCGAAGTCCCTCTTCGCCTCATTCTCTTTCTCTCTTTCTCCATCGGAGATCAGATAGCGGAGACGTGCGGGTGGCGAACGATCGTAATCGGTAAACAAAAATCGGAGGAAAAGAAAAAACAATAAAAGGATTCGATGAGAGAGACGGTTCTCAACGTTACAAAAACTAACACGAGTCACGCCGTGATCATATACCCCACATGCTGTGTTCGATTCTCTCGAACGATCAACGAGACACAAAGCGTTCGAATATCGCTGGTACTCAGAACGGAACAAAAAATAATTACGAATTTCGATTGTAAATAAATGATATATCCTTGCGGGGATATACGACGAGAAGAGAACAAAATGGGCCACATTCTTCGCGATTAAAGATCCTTCTTCGGGATCGTGGGCGCATACCGTCCCTTCGTGAAAACTTAGCCAATCAATTGGTGGCAAGTCCGCAGAGTCGTTAGATTGAGTTTTGCGTCCCCACTCTATCTTCCCCCACGCTTCCGCGCGACAGAGACGCGTCACGTGACTGGTACTGACAGAGTGGGGAAGGGTAACTCTTTCCCCTTGATTCGTGCTCCCTCCCCTCATCTGGCGACTCTGGTCCAGCGCACGAAACTGGAAAAAGGGAACGCGATACACTCAAGACTGGAAACATCGTGACACGAAACGATTGGGAAGGGGGTTCGTTCGTGTTCGGACACACAACGAGGACGAATCGGGTCTTTCCGCGAGTACCCGAAGAATACCACAGGGCGATGTTATTAAAGCAGCAACAACGGTGTCTCTCTCTCTCTCTCACACACACACTCTCTCACTTTCTCTCGGCGTATCTCATACGCGCGGGCGCACGCACGTGCTGCTTTAACAAGTGTCGGCGCGTGTCAATATTTGTCTGTTGCTACTTAGCAATAAAACTTGCTACGTACTCGGTGCGCGAACCAGCAAGAGAGAAATATTGCTCGTACGATTCTTCAAGCGAGAACTTTGTGTCTCGTCGGTGAACTCGCCCGGTACACGAAGCGTTCTACTTCTAATTAGTCGTCGGTAATGCTCTCGCGCTCTTTTTCGCTTTTTCTTTCTTTCTTTCTTTCTTACGTTCTTTTATTCTTTCGCAGTCCTCCTCGGAATCTCGCCGCGTCGTCTTTGTATCTTCCCTAACGGTCTAATGGTAAATAAAAGGCGGACCGTTCAACGCGCGACGTTTCATCTCTATACACATATAGACAACGGTGTGTGGTAATCTAAGTAGATCGCCTTACAGTCTAGGTCTTACACTCTAAACGAAAGAGGACATGGTGGACACGGACGAGGTTCTTGGTGCACCTGACACGCTGCACGAGAGTTCTGTGTCTATTCTGTACCATTGTTTTTGCAGTCACTGGCACACGAGCGATTCGTACTATTTTTTTTTATCGTGTTCGATCGCACCATTGATCGATCGATCGAACACCTCTAACCCCTTGCCGGTATGGTCAGACTTGTTGTGAACACTTCAAACGAAATCTTCGTTTAAGTATTAATGTTAGGACTACGGATCTTTATGCGAAATAATATGTTTGTGCATCGATTGCAGAACACAAAAATTTATATTTTTAGCTAAATATAAATTTATATTTTCCAATCTGTTCACTGTTTTAAATTACACTCACTCGTTTTGGTTTAGTTATACGACTTTCCTGTAGCACGAGATAAAATTCTACTCTTTTGTAATAACATTCTTACAACTGTATAATTGATAATGTTTAGGATTATTCACCGCTCTATTTACCAATTGTTTGAAACAACTGGCATCTGGTTAACATTGTTATCGACCAGGTACATTATAAATAAAGTGTCTACAAAAGTTTCACTGTTAAACTCGGATCGCCTACCGGAAACTTGAACGCATTTATTTATTTAGTGTTTATGGAAATAATCGCCCCATTGAAACGGGATATGGCATGAAGTTTTACTGTTACATTATCAAAAATTGTGGATTTCATAAGAACAGTGATTGTTAATAATTTGTTCATATCCTTGAAAGGTACGTTCCATTTACTAATTAAATTTAGTATGGTCCCTCAAAGGAAATGGTTCAGTGCAAAGGGTTGATCGACAGTTAATTTAAACAGTTTCCCCATCTTGAGAACATTCTTGATTTAAATAGTATAAGACTGTAATAATGTATGCATTAAGCAGGGCGAAATTCACTTAATCAGGAACATTTAATAACGATAATGAAACTAATGTAAATTGCAAAGTACGTACATATAATGGACATGTGCTTACGAAGCTCGCGTAAAGATAGCATTTCCTCGAGGTAAAATTAATTTCATTGATAAACGTGAAAGATTGGTACACCCAACTTGCCAAGTACTGCTCGTACATCAGAAGACGGTAGTGATTTCGATAGTGAGGATCTCCGGCCTCCACTCAAACAATATTACAAATAGACTGCGGATTTTACAATGCAGACGGTACAAAAACATACCAAAAATGCGTAGGTACAATTTAAAATAGAATAATGATTAAAAGAATTTAGAACCATGAATTGACTATTTAGAACGTATTAAAATTACGAAAGGATGAAAGAATATTTTACGTGGCCCCTTGTTCTCGAACTTAATGCACAAAACTTTAATTTTGCATAAACATTCGCAGTCTAGTTATAACGTTTGCTTGGGCACGGATTCGGGTGATAGAATTTGAAGAGCTGGAATCGCTGAAGAAGGTTAATTAAACAAGCCACCGAGTGTGCAGATTTATGATGGAACATCAACTGCACAGAAATTAGATAAGGAAAGAGAGTTAGGTTTAGTAGGTAACGACGCTATAAAAGAAACGATACCGTTGCTGGACCCTACATCCATTTAGAATGCACAATAGAAACTATCACACATGTTGAGATGCTTTGTCAAGAGCAGGTATGTATGTCGGACGGGATGGGTTTACGCTTTTGCGAGAATGAACTCGAATATTCATGTCCGTGCATTTGACCCGCCCCCCATTACAGATACCACCTACTCTAGAGAGTAAGATTATGTTTCATGAAATTGCAGTTAATGGCTTTTGCGATCTGCACGAGCATACGGATTTATTGTATTACGATTTGATATGGGACGCAAGGGGGTCAGAGCAGTTCAGGAATAACCCACATAGACATGCTCAAGCGTGAGCTAGCTATTTAAACGAACTTTTGCGATGCCGAGAAGTGTGGGTGTGAGTTTAAAGATTCAAACTTCTGTGTCACGTGACTATGGTACTGTGTCAGGGGTCGGCAAACTTTTTTTGGAAAGGGCCAGATCGTAAAATTTTTAGGCCTGGTGGACCATAGAGCAACAGAAAAACCAGGGGTTCAAAATATTTTTTAAGAGAAGGTGATATTTTTGCAGAGGTTTTTTTTATTTCACATAATTTGATTTATATTTAATTTTACCATGTAAAGAACAATATTAACCTCGACGACAGGGTTTGATGGGAGTCCAAAATTGATCTAACTTCAATACTCTGTGCTTACTTAAAATTGGAACAGAGTTATTCTATTGAAAATATAGAATGACGTGTGATTTGAACACCGGACTGCACTGTTTTTCAGCACTAACAAAACACAACAAATTGAGATCACTTTTCAATTCAGAGGGATACAAAATTCCAAACAAAAGTGACACAAAATAATACTGCAGAATTACGGAGATATCTTCCGTGCAATCAACAATTACGAATAAAATATTTCTGTCTGTAAAAGCATGGTGTGCGCAACCAATTGCCATGTAAATTCATTACTTGTTTGCTACTCGTTTGCATTTCACGGCTTGGAAAAAGCAATTGGAAATATCGCCGCAGTAAAATGCGATATGGCTTCGAAAAACTGACCGAGATCAATTCAACTTTTTGTGTGAGAATAACTTCTGAATATGGTTCTGATTAATATACAATGAGAATTGTATAAGTTTTTATTCGTTCTTTATCCGAAGTTGTGTGCAAACTTCATGAATTGTAGGATCAATTGCAAGCATACCTCAGAGTAAGAAAATTTAAGTGAAACCTTCAAGAAACAAGAGATTTTCGCTGTTGTCGTACGGAGCAATACGATTGGTGTTTACGAGACTGAACAATCCTCCTGGTTTCAAACATTTTCACGAAACACGGCTTCCTAATTGCGTTAACGTGCGAGCCTGGCAAAGTTTAAACAATCGTGCGACATTACCTTCGCGACAATTATCACGCGTTAACACTGTCACAGTTGTATGTATATGGGTCACGGTTATACAAGCAAATTGAATAAACATAAGTGGTTACATATTCTATTATTTTTAATATTAAGAGTCTAGCTATTGGCAAAACAAATTTGTTTCTTATACCGATATTGTAGAATAAGAAATTAAGTGTGATTGATAACGTCGTTAATTAGTCATATTTATACTGCAAGTGATTAAAAATGGTTTCGAAATTAGAGCAACGTCATTGATCTTAAGAAATGTCTATTACTCGTCGTTGTCGAGAAGAAAAATCTTCGTCACTAATTTATAGAACTGTGAAACATTATCTTGTCAATTATACAATACAATTTTGTACTAAACTCGTATAATCTGTTGTTGTGTTATATTTTAAACTTCATATTTATAATTAAATTAGTTTCATACTGCCAAAAATGTGTCCGGTCTAACACACGTCAATGCAATACAAAATAAATGATAGATTAAATTTCTTGCTCTCATTGAAGATTGAAAGATAACTACCGGTATCAAACTGAGCTCTAGAATGAAATATTAATTCAATTTTTCCCCTGATTATCGGATAACTAAAATCGATAGTTTATCAGCGGAGGACGCACAGCCTTAGGTAAACGCCAATAGACTTATTCCGTATTCTGAGCGGAAGATATACATATAGGAAAGTCGTAAAACAGTCGACCAGTGACTGAGAGTGATTGATGAGTGAGACACAAGCAGGTCTCAGGCCTGTAGTGTTGCATCCCGTTTCGGAGACGTTGATTTTTACAAGACTACCCGACTCAGAGTGGGACACTTCCTACAAGTCCTGAGCAACTTTCGAAACCCCTCCTCGGATTTCTGTCCAGATTTCTGTCCAGAAGTTTATTGCACGGTGAGAACGCGCCTGGCGCTTGACAGTTTCCACGACTTCGTTATACGCGTCCACTAAAAGTATTTGCATTCGTTTGTAGCAAGCAGAGTCGCCAGACTAAGCCTCCCCCCCACTCTACCTTAAAAGTAGCCGGTACATTTTGCCCTATAAAAATGACAAGACTAAATTTCTTTGAATTTTCTGCGGTTCATATTATAATATCCACGCTATTAAAAATATTCGTTTAATCATTTACCACGAAAGCATCTTTATAATTTAAATAATGGTGAAATAAAAAAATCTGGAACCGGTCATTTGACCGGTGGTGAGATTGGCTTAGCGTTAATTCGTGCATCCTCCCCTCATCTGGTAACGAGATGCGACTCGAATTGGGGGGAGAGAAGCGTGGAGGAAGGTAGAATGGGGACACTTGAATCTGGCGACTCTGACAAGATGATCCAACCGCGTACTCTAGTGGCAACAATTCCACGGAGATGGGAAACTGTCTCACGAACGGATTCCCTTTCGTTGAATATAAATAAGTCTGTGAAAAAATTCGCGCGAAGATCCGCAGTCCGTCGACGACACGTATCGAACGTTGGGTCAGACACCGTGCACCTCGTCCGTGGTATATGATGCTTCGTTACGCGTGTGTATGTATATTAAATACGTGTATACGTGTCGCTGGTTTTTTCCCTAGTTTCTCTATCAACGTGAAATTCTCGTATCGCGTACGAAAAAGACGTTGGCGAAAAGATTTCTGTACGTCGTAGTCCGTCGTACTCAGACGTTGTTTTATTTTTTCTTTGTTAGGATGAACAAGTCGACCTATCACCGGACGCCATCGCAGTAAACGCGACGCTGTGTCCACGCGAGTGTGATCGATCGACTCGTTTCTATGTTTCGTTTCCGTAAAGTAAAGTTTTACGTAAATCCGCGACGATGCCCTTTGACTAAACCGTGTACAGTTACCGTTGCACGCACACGAACGAACGAACGAATCGGCCTCGATAAATTCCTGTTGCGTCTTATTACACACCATTCCCGTGAAAAATCACGACCAGGAACGGTCCACGGCGAAACACTGCACCGCGTTACCAATTCGCCGAGCCACCACCGAAATATTCGGCCCCTACCGTCCGTCGTTCTCCATGTTTAAAAGCTGTATAGCTGCGGTAAACGAGACAATATCGGGCTGAATTTTTTCAACACTTTCAACACAGATGTTTCGGAAATTATCTGCCACTGTGAGAAATCGTTAACCCGTGCCGGTCATATCGCTCATTCACAAGAGAAACGTCATAAATACAAAAATACAAATTCTACAGGAAAGCACTTCGAAGTCCTTTGATAGTTTAACTAGCTGTGGCTGCAAAGTAAAAAACGAATAAAACCTAATAGGGCTATCTGTAGGATTCGTTTTGTAACATATAGGAAACATAAAAAAGTATTTATTAATACTCCGACGAGTATTTTAATGCAATAAAACGAAAACTGAAAAATTTTCGGTTGTGACGTTTTTCTTGTGCATCAGTGATAATGCTCTACGCGGTACTTCTAGTGTTAAGAATTATAGGATGAAACGGAACACAGTACTATAGCCCACTGAATAAAATACGCGATTTTGAACAAGAGGAATCGAATCGACAAAAATAAAACCTGTACACCAGGTATTTTAACAGTGAACCTACAATCGCCAGTCAGATTTTATAGTCCACTAATATTGAAGTTACTGTGTCCGTGAGAAATGGAATAAATATCGTCGACAGAATAAACAAATTCCATTTTGTCATATTTCATTAGGCATCACGAAACTGTTAGCACGTGGTAGGTTTAGAACTTTTGAAAATACTGGGAGAGGCCATTTCGATAAAGGAATTCCGAAGGGTCCAAAACTGTCAGCGTGGTTCACGGGGCTTGTAGGGCAAAATAACTTGATGGACACCTTGTGGGAACCTCGGGCCGGAAGATTCGACCCGCCTGTTTCAAACAGTCCCAGCCCCAAAAATGGACGCCCTATGCCCTCAAGGTAATGCAGCTCCACCTCAGGTCGAGGGGCAGAAGAGTCATCTACACCAACACACCCATCAGTCATAAACTCTACGATGCCCCTACCTGGCAAAGGAATTCGCCAATCGTGCAGGTTTGCCTAGGCTTTTTCGTGTTGTGTCTCGAGCGAAACATGCCGAGCAACAGCTGCCCTCGATACGAGCGTCAGTCGGTATTACCGTTCAATTACTATCGCGCTGCTATTGCGTACTCTCTCAATTGCTCAAGGGTGCCCGGACCTTTCGTCAGAGTAAACGACGGTGAAACCACAAACTTATCCCGAATTTCTACGGTAGGAAACCTCGACTAGCCGAACCTCCGATGACTGGAATCTCTAGCATCCCTTGTTAGACGTAAATATCTCGAGAGCACTAGCGAGAAACTAACACTGAACCTACCGAGCACCAAAAGCGATTACAATGTTTTAGCTTACAAAAATGCCAAGACTATTAATTTAGATTTTGTGCAATGATTGTCACAACATGTGCTTGGATAAACAAGTTTATCCAATCAATTTCCATGTAAGCGACTTTATGATTTGATAATAGTAGGATGAAAAATATAAAACCGGTCATTTGACCGGCAGTGGTAGGTTTAGTGTTGATAAACATGGAATCTAGCATCGTAACCGAGTTCCCTGTTTAGTTCGGATAATCGAGGCTCTACGAATGATTAAGAAGTGAGATTCAGCTGGATATTGGACGAGAATAAAAATGTTGAACGCGAGTGAAAAGCAACACTGAACCCGGTTTCACTCGGCGATTATAAGGCAGTGCTAGATAAGAGAACATTTTCGTGAACAGTATGCAAAATACCGTTCGACGTGGCCGGACGTTCGATGGAAAAAGCCGCGGACACGAGAAGGAAAAACACAAAGTGGTGGAGCGCGTTCGATGGGAAAACAATGAGTCGTGCCATGAAGAGAACAGCCGGGCATCGCGTGACTGCGGTTAGGCGTGGGGAGGCCGCGTAGACATGAAATACGAGGCTCCCCTGACGATCACTGGACGATTCCATCGATTATTACGATTTAAACAGTCGCGACTCTATTTGTCTCGTTGATGGTGGTCGTCGGCGGCGGCGGCAGCGGCGAGGAAAAGACGCTATCTCGTTGCGAACGTCGACGTCGATCGAACGTGTGCGACCATCAATTACTAGAGCTCCCGACTAACCTTCTCGGACACAACGAGGAGAGACTTCACGAACGCGGACGTAACGAATAATTCCATTCCGCTAAACGATTATTCATTATTCATCGCGTTGGTTTTTTCGCAGTTTCAATCCGAAGAGACCCGTTGGGATCACACCCAACTCCGTCCGGGTTACACGTTCGAGGAAGTGGAAAATTACACACGCGAGGCGTTCTTGCTCTGGCTGGAACAAATATAGTAGCCGGCGATAAGATGCGGCTGCCGGAAGTACCGAAAGGATGAACGATTTCTTTCCTTCTTCTCTTTTTTTTTGTTCAATGAAAATCCTGAGGTAACCCAGATTCGTAGCCGGTTAGCGGACCGGCTTAAGAAGCCGCTCAAGAAAGTCACTTATATTTGTTCCAACGACTATGCAGACCCGGATTGGCTTCATCGGAACCGATTCGATCGAAAATGCGAGCCAACCATCGCTTATTAGTGGCACGGTGTCATCGACAAACGAACCGCATGCACTTGCGACGTCCAGGTACGATCCTCCAGAAGCTATTTCGATGCGTGCACGCACGTCACGTATGTGTGTATACAACGTACACCGTTAGGAGGAAGAATCGTTCGACACGTAGCTTTGCTCGTTAACCGGCGGCTACACTCTCGTCGATCGTCGAAGACTGCAACGTGGGCGTCATTGGGGGGCGACAAGCCTCGAGTATGGTCGACGACGTAGAAACAGTCTCTCGGGTTTAACGAAATTAAGACGCTCCGGCGACAGCCGAGACTTCGGACACAGCACAAATGACCCTCGAACAATAACAAATTCACATTCCCGGGAAAACACGTTCGAGAATTCCTACGTTGGGGAACAGTTGAAAGCACCAAAACGGGGGGTACCGACTTCGTTGAAAGTTCGTCGTCTCGAATCGAATTTCTATGCTACCCATTGATGCATGGTTCGGGCAAAGTAATTTTGAATAATCCTCGATGAATCACACCGGAAGGAGTTCGCGTTCCCGAAGTCCTTCCAGTAAGAAAACACGAGAGTTCGCCCCGTACTTGCTCGCAACTGTGTCACCCCCGGAAAAGATCCCTCTCTGTGTTTACCCGGTCGACCATACCGAGACTCGTCGCGCACAAACTTCGCAAACATTCGATACGCATACCGATTTCGAACTAACGATTCCATCTTCTACCGGCGAACTAATTGAACCTCCAGGGTGGTGGTCGCCTCTTTCGTTCGTCACGCACACGTCGATAACCCCACAATAGTGCACAAACGCGCGACTGCTCTGAACGAGAAGAAGAATAAGAAGAAGACCAGGCAGAGATGGGAGGGTGTATCGTTCACTCCTCTGCCTGCAACAGCGTACGGAAGTCCTGCTGCAACTTGGACTCGTGGTAACTCCAAATGTCGCTGAAGTCTTCCTCGTCGTCGTCGACCTCCTCCGCGAACACAAGCTTGTCCTCGCCGGCCGCCGGGGCGTTCGGCGAGGCGGAATAGAACTTAATCTCCAAGTCTCGGTGGCCGTTCGGCGACGTGATGATCTCGGTGGAGACCTCCAACCCTTTGGGCGACGATATGGTACCGTTCACTACTCCCGGCCCGGATGACCCAACGCCATTCGTCGGTATACCGATCGAGTCCCCGCGCCATAGCGTTCGACGCTTGCCACTCTCAGTCTGTCCCCTATCACCGATCACACCGACGTCTTTATTCGGCGCGGCGATCTCCTCGGTGAAGTAGCTGGACGGGTCGCTCCAGCTGCGTCTGAGCACGACGCCGGACGGTCCGGTGTTGTCCTTCTCCTGATGAGACAAATGATGGTCGTTCAACAGCTTCTCGACGCTGTGTCCTTGACAGTTGAGGGCTGGTCGCGAGAGGAACAACGGCACGTGGGAGAAATGATGGTTCGAGCAGAACTCGGTGGTGGTCGGCGGGAAGAACGGCGAGTACAAGTTCTGATCGACGTCCCAGATCAGGCCGGAAGGGTCGCGGTACGTGCATTGACACGAGCCCAATCCGTCCTTGATCCCGTCCTCGCAGCCCACCAGGTTGTACTCGTGCAGATAACGCGGCACCACGTGGTGGTGGGTGTTGTGCCTGTAGCCACCACCGCCGCCGCCACCGCCGCCGCCTTTCGGGACCGTTCGAATTTGCACCGGTACGACGACGTTTCTGTTGTCGTCGAGTACTTTCACTTCCACGTGCCGGTGTGCATACCTTTGTCTCGCGTCGGCGATCTCCTGCGCCGACATGCTCGATGTCGGCGCTGCTCTACACCCGGCGTACACGCTTTCCCTCGCGATGGGTGGCCTTCTGTGATTCCTGAGCTGAGGCGCGGCTTCGTAACAGCCGGCCGTGTACGGATTTAAAGGGATCACGGTCGAATCGCTGGCCACGCTACCGCCCGACTGCTGTTGTTGTTGTTGTTGTTCCTCGTGTTTCGCAATCTCGCCGACCGCCACCACGTTGTTCGTCGTCGGTTTTCTGTCCTTCTTTCTGCGCTTACGTGGCTTGATTATCCGCGGCAGACTGTTCTCAGAGTTGTTCGAGCCCGAGCTCTCGTCGCTGGCGATGCTCAGCGAGTCGATGTTCGCGATATTGTTGCTCGTCCCGGTACTGCTGATGCTGCTGGTGCTCTCTTTTCCGGAACAGTCGGGCTTCGGGCTGCCCTGCGGCTTCTTCGGCAGCAGATCGGGCCTCTGGGACCGCGACGGACACTTCACGGCACTGTTCATCGTCCCGTTCGTCGCACCGTTCCCATTACCGTGGACGTAACTATTCACCGAGACACCACTGCAAGACGCATTACCACCGATGCCATTAACGTTCCCGCCGCTGTTGTGCAGCTTGCCTCGATTGTGAAACCGACCGGTCAAGATTAGCGGCGCTCCCTGCGTGTGGATAGCAAGCCTGGAGAGCGGATTCTTGGGCAGGTGTGTCGACACTTGCTGATCGCAGACTTGCTGTTGCTGCGATGGCGGTTGCGACTGTTGTTGTTGCTGCTGGACCAAGGAAGGCGACGATCTCTGGTTACACCTTCGCGGACTCGACGTCATAGATATCAAGGGGGCGCCCGCCCAACCTCCCGGACCATATTGCACCTGCTCGTTCGCGAAACCTTGCCCCGTGTAACAACCCCGCGTTTTCCCTCGCGACACCGGATCCTTCTTAGCCACGATGGCCTTGTGCGGCGCAGACCTCAGGCTCGACGATATCAAACAGCTACCTATGTAACGCTCCACCTCAACGCCGCCTTGTGAGGCTGGGCTCATTTTATATCACCGGTCCCCCTGCCGATCTGACTATCTGTCACCGTCGTACACTTCAAGACTTCATTAACTACCGGGATACATCGCGGTAGCACAGTCTCACACGTTCACACGGTTCGAATGGTTTATCGGTTTTCTTTTTTTTTTTTTCTTTCGACGTGAACACTGGCCTTAGCCCATTGTCATTGGTAAAACCGGGTGAACTAACACTGCACCGATGTCAGGTCGGTGACTCGCAGAAAACGACGACTGGGAAAGTAACGTTCGAACGCAACGACTGAACAGACACCTCTGACTAACCGTACGGAGCCGCAGCCGGAACGACACTGAAGCTGGATCCGACGAGCGCGCCTACACCGTATTTCGCCTCGTTCTGCGACGCGAGCCAACCCCCACTAACTCCAACGCTACCACTTCCACCGTTACTGCCTCTACTACCCCACTCAATGCCAATACACACGTCCCCACCACACCTTCTCGCTCTTCTCTCTCTTCTGTCTACTCGATCCTTCTATCCTTCGTTCTCTTTCACTCTCTCCCTCCCTCGCGTTCCGCACCCTCTCTCGGACACCTTTCTTTACAATGTACCTCTCCGCACCGATGAACAAAACTTTATGCTTATACACACATAGCGTCGTTCCTTCCGGTGGACGATCCTGTCACAGTTTAGATAGGCGTCGAAGAAAGCTGAACAGGAAAGACAGGAGGATATGAATGTTGTCCCCGCGGCCAGAAAGTGGAAATGATGGAGATTGCCGGCGGACGAACTCCGCAGTCTTATTTTACGCGCTGAGTTTCTCTACTGGGATTCGTCAGTATCGAAATAAATTCTTTGAAAAATCATTGATTAATTTATTTATCTATTTGGTTATATGTATGTCCTTTGAAATAATCATATACTAAATTATAGGAATAGCCAAATGATATTTGCAGAATTGTTTCGCAATTTTCATTCGGTATCATCCGGTTTATTTGTTAATTACTTATTGTTTTTATTGCATCGAATATGTGATTATTATCACTTTGTAGAATAATGTTATTACTTAGTAGTGTTTCTTGAATTTTAAAATTCAATATGCGATAATCATTGGTGATCGACAGGAAATATAAATAAATCTTCACTGCATTCAGAATTAAAAATTATAAGTTTGATTACTGTATACTCTCATTATAATGTCTGTAAATGACAATGTAATTCTGCTGATTATTCGTATCATATGAGGGCAGAGACAGATAATAATACAGTTACCTTTCGCATGCACCGTACGTTTGTAAATGTATCAGCTGCAAGTAATTACTGTGGTAACGGAGTTGACGTTTTATCATTGTTTTGAGGATAGGAACCGATGAATTTTCTTCTTGTCGATCATTACGGTATGTTACATGGCCAGTTAAGACTGTTATTAAAGACACTGTAATTGTCCTTGTTATGTAATTGTTGCGCAACCTAATTCGCAAAGAATCAAGACGAGAACTTGGCGCGAGGGTATCAATTTCTATTATTCTTTCGAACGGTCAGAAAACAGCAAGTCAACATTCAATAACTACCATCCGTAATTAATTTCCATAATTAATTTCTGCGAGCGTGTAAATTTCATTTGAAGGAAAAATCAATCAATTTTTGTTACATTAATAGAAGACTAATTGCCATTAAGAGATAGCATATATTGTACACAATAATAGCAAATGTTGTACATGTTATACTTACTTCATTTAAATGTGTAATTTTATTTATTATTTAAATGGAGCCAAACTGAATTCTTACAATTTTTGTGTGAAAATTCATGTCGGCATTTTGAATACACATTTATATTACTGCAGCAGTACTATGGACAACATTACTCAAGGCTGAAAAAATAAATTTTTTATGTACTAGTTCTAACCATTTGATCACCCACTGTATGTACAGTAGCTACGTTACAGAATACCCAGACAATTAAAATCAATCGTCTGTGGAAGCATGAAAAACATTTTTTCCGAATGAATCTATTACAGATTTAAGAATTTAATATTTACAACGACTACTTAATCTTCGACCACTGGTCAAGAAACAATCTTCCAAAGGAAGAATATGGAGGGGGTGCACCTGGCGCAGCGGGACTCTACTTTTGACTAGTACTTGCACAAAGAACGTACGAAGAATGCCGTTATAATCAGTGAACCAGGAAGGTGACATTTAACAAATGAAAATGGAGGAAAAAGCAATAGATCGTTGACGGAGGAAGAGGGTGAATTTTCGGGTGGAACAAGCTTTTTACCACGTTTTTAAAATTGACACGCGTTCGAGCTTAAAGCAGCGAAGAGAGTAACAGAGGCGAGCGAAATTCAAGAAGAAGAGGAAGATAGGAGAATCCCGCGAGGACAAGAGTTATGTCCCGACTACCCACGTCCGGAGAACCGTCATCTGTGAAGTAGATGGCACGGGGACGAGACGTGAAAGAGTAAAAGAACGAGGGAGAAAAGGAACGATGAGACGGGAAGTTTGTGGGCGAAGAGAAGGTGGTAGGGGAGGGAGAAGGAAGCCTGATATCTTAGATCAGGTCACGGCACCCTCGCATCTAGGCCACAAGCCTTTAAAAGTGGGTCACAAGTCATCAATCGCCCGAGGCACGCTACCGCCCTGGGTTGAACCCTCGCATACGACCCACCTACTCTCTAGAACGTCTCATCTGGAGCGGAGTAACGCGACGTTCGATCCCTCCTTTCGTTCGCACTGCCATTATCAAACCTGCCACCAACCTACCGACTTGTTCGCTGCCACCTGGAACCACGATAGCATGATCTCGAGCGCGAGAAAACCACCGGGCTCCAACCTTACACGTCCCTCTCGAACGGATTCGACCATGCTTCGCACGATTTCTGGCCCGGTCTAAAGTGCCACGGCGAAAACTTTTCTGAAAAGCGTCTCGACCGAGCTGTTTTGGATCGAAAAGTGGAAGTCGCTTTCATGTGGACAATTAAGGCTAATGCTTTCTTTCTGTTGGACGTTTCGGTACACTTTACAATGCATCCGGAGGGATGCAAATGTGCAGACAGTGAGGACGTTAAGGGTAATGTTTGAAACGGGGTTAAAAAGTTTAACCCATTGCAGTCGGAGCTATTTCAACTAGAAAATTAAAATATACGTTTCTTCCCACCTAGAATAATTTCATTGTACACGATTTTTTTTAAGACTTCTACCAAAATGTTTCGCATATTTTTCTGATTAAAATGGTCCCGAAACACGACACAATTCGGATCATACCTGTTTAATTTACTAAACGGTAGAACCTAGAGGAGCATGAGTGATCAGATAATAGAATATTTACCTAGCTAGTTATACTGCTAGATTAAATCTTCAATGGTTTGCACAATAAATTGGTGTATGGATCACTTTAGGTTCCATTGTTCACTCGCTAAACACGTATGTGAATAATGAAGATATCATCGGTTCGTACAATCGAGGTTCCATTAATACGTCAATTGATCGAGCAAGCACACTCCGAATCATCTCCTGTTTTCACTTCTGTGAATTCGAAAAATGTGATGAATATATTGGTAAAAATTTCTTGCCTCGACCCGCTGTCATAATATTTCACTGAATTATTGAAACCAAATCGTGTATGTATATTATGACTAAAAGTGATGTATATTATTACATCGAATATTTTACGAAATTTGTATGCAAATTCTCGTCTAGCTTTGCAGTATAACGCCACTGCCATGACAAACAGTCTATATTATGTAAGTATCTGAAACGTGTTCGGGCATAGCGAGATATAGAATAGCGAGACCGGCTTCCTCGAATTGTGTGCAGCGTATATTACCTAAAAAGTATCCCATAACAATCACTAACGGTACGTCGATCGTAGCAGCGATAACGTGCGGCACGACTCGCGCGATAACACGGGTAAACATTGGTGCTTCGTTGTGGACGCGAGATCTCCACCCGACGATTGCGACTCTGATATCTATCCGGTCGCATTGGTCCGATTTTATCGACGCCATTGATTAAAACTCATAAATAAGACATAAATTAGTAATCGCGGCAAGGGGATTTCCGCAGCCATGTCGAATCGAGATGAAACGGCATCGGCTATCAGCCGAAGGTTCACGCGATTTCTATGCTCTTTCAGCTCCTTTTCGCGCACAATCGAATAAGGTAGCATTATCTTCGAAATTCTTTGCTCCGTACATTGACTTGCTAATTGCGCTTTATTATTCACCCATGAAAACCATTTCTGGAGCTAATCACGAGTCGCAATCGCATTTGCATTTGAATCATAATTTTTAACTCTCAATCGCCTGGATATAGACGTTTCTTCGCCGATCGATTTCGAAATCTCGTTCATTATTTTATTTACATCTCATTTGTATCTGATCAATTATAAATTGTTGTCGCTATTTAATGTGATCAGTTTAATATACAGCGGGCTTCGAAATTGTTAAAGCCATACCGTGATAAAACAATATTTCTTATTCACGAATAATATTACCAGCAGTGTTACTTAATGTTTATTCGTAAGTAGATTGCGGATCTTTATGCAGAATAAAAATGTTCTGCATTCATTCTGGAAAGCAGGATTAAAAAATAAAAATTGATTTAACAATTGATTGAACGACATTACAATAGTCTTGAATTTTTCTAATCATTTGCATAAAAATTATAAACTATAAATTCATGAAGACCCGCAGTCTGTTGATAAGTCTCAAGCATCGATATTTCATAACATAACAATAAGAAGACATTCGTTTACAATAAAATTGACTGTTTCATTTAAAAATCGTTAATCTATGTATGTGGCTATAACAATTCATGCTATTAGAAGTCTTTTAGACTCTGGAAAGATACTGATCGATACCACTTTCGCCTAACTTCACTGAATTTATTTAATTTTTTGTCGTGATAAATTCATGTACACGAGTTTATTTAATGCAATAATAAAACGTGTCACTAATTAATTCGAATGAGAAAAAAAAATACTCTAGAGAAAATACAATTTATATCGAAATTCGCAGCCTAACCCATCACACAATGGGCATTATCATTCCTACATAATTAGTTAGGTGCGCAGTAGGATTGTCGTAGGTCAGGTCCGGACTCAAGGCTAAATGACGTTTACACGCAGGCGCTCGATCATTCTTGTCTCTTCTGTGTACATATATCTCACCTAACTGGTGCACAGAAGTGAATCGTTTCGCTATTTTATCGTTTCACAAGCTGAATTGTTCTTCTTAATAATTTCATTAATTACGAAGTAGAAACCGGCCATTTCAGCTGCAGTGGTAGTAATAAATAGCTTAATAATGTAACTCTCTTCTCACTCAATTTTCTTAAATTCTTATAATTATTCTTTGGTTCCAAATTATTACTAGAAATCAAGAAGAGCCTTTGCTTGCTTCAAACGCTGAGTAAGATTGCTGCTAATTAGGTTCTAACAACTTTAGATTGTAACTTCCTGCTAATTGAGTTTCTAACAATAGGTCGAATTCAATTTATTTGTTGTGTTGAATTTCACCTACCCATTGAAATGTATAGAATTCACGGTCTAATAAATAATTACATTTTTCTTAGTCATTAACTCTTTGTTGTATTTTCTTGAGTCACACTAGTGATGAAGATTTTATAAACGAAGTCTAACAAATATAAATGTTACGCCTTTCATTTTAAATTCGATAAAATTTGATCTACCGAGCACAACAAGCGATTTAAAGTGTTTTAGCTTATGAAAATGACAAGGCTCTTTCTATTTTGTGCAATCTCTATTACAATATGTGATTGGACAAATTAATTTACCGTATCAATTTCCATGTAAGCAGCTTCGTAATTTCAATAATTGTAAAATGAAAAATAAAAAAAAACGGTCATCTCACCGGTAGTGGTAGGCTTAGTGTTAATCACTGTAACTGTAAAGAAAATGGTATGGCGAGGGGTTAAGAGGTATAGGAAAATGACATACTGAAAGCGTTCGTCGTTACCAAGGTCTAGAGTCGACCAATTTCTAGCACGCTCTTCGACTTCGACATTCGGACGGTATTTTTTTGTTCGCAACCTAATTGTACAATAGACACGGGTCTCAGCGGTCGCGAAGCCATCCTCGAGAGTAGCGTGACTGACTTGTGTACCAGCTGATTCATTCCACGGAGCAGTTTACGACTGTCAAACTGCTCATGGAATTCTACTGGAATAAATGTCGACGCGGCAGGAAGACTAATGAAGCGCGATAAACCTGCTGGCTGTCAAGCTCGAGCTTGTAAAGGGAGCTTTCTCGGGCTGGTCGCGCGAATGTATCTGTAGCGCGACGAAATTTATCATAATTTTATAAGCCAGCCAACCGAGTGGAGAAACTCACGGGCATCTTGACACACTTTCCTAACGGGTATTCCGTGTAGAAAACTAATCATGCTCGAACGCCATTGGCCCGGTCGGGTACGTACGCCTCCGAAACTGCGATACGTGGGCTTTTCGTGAAAGAGAAATGACGCGTATCAAAAGCAACGGAAAGGGAGAGAGAGAGAGAGAAAGAAAGAATGAGAGCGAGAAAGAGAGAGGGGGGGAAGAGCCTGGCAAACGAAAAAGAGAAAGAGAGCAGAGAGACGGTCGAAGTGTTACGTGAAAGTACGCCGTGACCGTTGTGAAAATCTTGCTCGATAAGTACGGCTAAACGAGTGATTTTACGGTGAAAGCGATACGTCGAAATGCTCCCGACCACCACGACAATGACAAACCGCTTTCGTTTCTGGTTTGAAGTTTACCAATGATAAAACGTCCCGTATCTATCGACGTCACGGAAAACGATTCACTAATATGAAGAAAGAAATCTTTCGCGTTTTCGGAATGCCGTAATAAATGTGCACCAGTACCCGGCTCTTCGAAAGTTCGTATTTCAATCGAGAAGTGTGTACCATTACCAGAACTCGCCATGACCAATTTTTCTTTTTACTTTTGGATGAATATTATAAGATCGCGATTTCAGGCATTTACATATTTATTGTGAGCATGTAATTGGTATTATTCTGGTATAGCCCAGTATATTCTGGTATATTCTGGTATATTATAGTATATTCTAGTATCCGGTCACGTGACGCGTTCCGCATCTGTCGTGTCTCTGTCACAATGTCACGTGATTGATCAGTACTGGCAGCGAGAGGGTAACTTTTTCCCCTTCATCCGTGCGACCGTGCTCCATCCTCTCATCAGGCGACTCTGGATAGTGGTTTTTTGAGAAAGAAACATTACATCCACCTTATCACCCTGTTCATTTTGCAGAGAAGAGCCGCAGCAATTCGGAATACGCAAATGAGAATTGTATTAAACATTTTGATTGCGTGCCAATGGCGTGCATGCGATATAATTGTTTACGAACCTTTAATAGCTAGTAATATATCGGGCAATAAACATCGACTTTTCATTTTCTGTGTCATTAAACAACCTGCCTCTCGATTTTGTAGGTATTTAATAGCTGACTCGGCAGCGAATGCGCTAAAATTAATATTGATCGTGCAACCGACTTATTTTTATTACTTTTCGGTTGCCGATGCAGATTTATAAAATCGTTCGGCTGCAATTATAAGCGAACGAAGAAGAGAGAGAGAGAAAAAAATGGCATCGGGTAGCGAAACGAGAACACTGATGTAGGTCAGCTTAGTATAATTATTTCGGAGTTTGTTCGATTGATAAAATACGGTATCAGTAATGAACGAATTTCATTAATTCCAGCGAACTTTCAGTTGCGCGTACATCGGTTCATGTTATCACGATTGCTCCGATAGCCCTCATGCTGCGACCAATGAGAGCTGACCAGTGCAATCAATGCTTTGCAAACATACTAATCTGGTAGCGCAATCCGAATTGGGTTGTGCATAACAATACACACGTCCTTTACGATAACAGGTCATACATCAAAGCAACGTGAACAATGAAAAACTCCGTCCACGTTTTAATAAAGAGAGCCGACGATTCAATAGCAACAATGTCGGGAATATGAAAAATTTTCGAAAATTCGTAACAGAATAACGCGGTAACGAAGTAACAATATTTATACTGCGAGATGAATAATACTTGTTGTGTTGCCAATCATATTCAAATGTGATTAAAATATCTCCCCGTTCAGAAATCATTGAATACCTTCGACGATAAATGTAAATTAAAAAAACGGCAATCGAGGTCGCGCCGTTTTACAAATATTGAAATTCATGCAGAAATCACTGAATCGAGACAGCTTTCATTCAGAAATTCTGAAAATTTTTTGAATCGTTAACACCGTAGGTTTATCAAGATTTCTCAATTTTGTAACATCAGGAATCAAGCCTTTCAAGGAAATATTTTTGGGAGCAGAGATAAAGCGATTTTTAATATGTATTTGAATAAAGGAATCTGTTGAACGAATTTCCAAAAGAATTATCTCAATTATTTCAGTAATTGCGGAATACAGAATTTTCAGTCACGGTGTTCGTGAATTTCTGATCAATTTTTTATGGGAAAATGAACATAAAAGCATTTGAATTCTGGCCACGAGATCACGTATTATTTCGAGCAATTGCGCGTGGTCGCGACAAGTGTGTAGCCCGCGCGTAGTATCGGCGGAGCGAGTGTTTTTTCGACATAAGTTAACATGATTATATCGCAAAGCTGTATGCGTTCGATGTGCGCGGCCCCTGTTTAAAAATAAAATCGCTAACCCGTGAAATTCAGCCTGTTTTAAAACGGCGATTCGGTAGATACATGTACAGCGACGGAGCTTTATTATCGGGGAATGGATTACTCGGGAAAGACCACGGCTGATGAATTTTTCCTCGAATCGCTTAAAAGCCAAACGCGGAAAGTTGAACAACTGCAACAGAATATATACATATATAAATATATATATGAGTGTATATATATATATATATATATATATATATATATATATATATGCATATACATATATGTGTGTATGTATATACACTTATTCAATTGACATATTTATGAGTAATAGATTAAATTTAAATCCGACGGATCATTTTTTGCCGGCATTCCACGGCTAGAGGTTTTATTATACGCCGATGGAATTCAATTTATCCTGCCGAGAACTGTCTGGAAATTATCACGTTAATCCCTCATGAACGAATTTATTAACCGAACTCGTAGCTGCTAGGCTTGACGTTATCGCGTGTCACGAAAAACATTTCTTTTTGCGCACGATCGTTTTCCTTCGATTAACTCGTATCGATAAAGGGTCTCGCACGATATCGTGTGCAAAACAATAATTTTAGATTGAAAGATAATCCCCCAATGTTTGAAGTCGCTAACCCCTCATTTAATGACACTTCAACTTTTTTAATACAATTCGATTTATTCACACGTTTATACTAGTCGTACGAAACACACTGATTTCTTTCGATTTAATTGGTCATCAAATCTGGCGTGTCATCATGAATTTATGACTCATAAATCGTTGTCATAAAATCATTTCAAAGGTATGTATCCGTTAACCTAATTAACTAGTATTTACCGGATCTTCTGGTTAGAAATGTCACTGGAATTTATTTATTCCTGTCACTGAATACTGCAATGAGGAATTCCATGTTGCAATAGATAATAATCACTCGTACGGTACTCGCTAAATATTTTTATATGGTTCTTGGTACGTAAAAATTTATGCGAAATGTCCAGACATATTAGATCGAATCTGTGTATAAATATATATAAAAAAACAATCATGAACAGTGGATCCAAAATGTATGTGAAAACTAAATTTCCCATTCTCGAGAAATTGTCAATATTTGAACTGTGATGATTTCATTAAGAAATAATAGAACAATAAATAGTAATGTTCGATCACGTGGCCACCGATCGTGACTTCAAAGGAATGTGTTCAGACGGTATAAGTTCTAAGTAAACTTAGAAATGTAAAATAATTTACATACTTATTGTTACACTGCGGATCTTTATGTATTTATGAAGAAATTCATTACGTGGAATATAAAATAGTAAAAGATTTAAAAAAATCAAGAATGTTGTTTCCAATGTAACAAAGTCGTTAAGGAATGAAATCAATATTTACGTTATTCCTGCTTGCCACAATCGATGCAGAACATTTTTATTCTGCATAAAGATCCGCTGTCTACTTGTCATACTTGTTTTAGAAATATATTTTGAATTGTGTCAGTTTTCTTTTGAATGAACTAAGGTAAAGGCACCAGTAGTTGACCAGTTAAGAGAAGTTTTCCACGAGAACAATAGTAACCACTTGCTCTGTCATCAAATAGCAAGAGTCGATGCATGAAGACACTCTTTAAGTCTTCTAGATTATGTAACAAGGCCACTTTTTAAAAAAAAGTTTACTTATACAAATTTAAGGAACATATTGAAAAATTCAGTAATTGCTACAGAAGTTGACCACTCTTGAACATGAAAAAAATCTAGTAATTGACCTTCTCTTCATTAGTAGTTGACCACTTATACTAGAAAGAGGGTTAAAACAATAATGCTGGGAATCATTTTAGTATCAATTAATTTCAACAATTACCAACACAAATTACAATTAAAGAATAAAATAAGAGATATATCAGAATATTACTAACCTTAATGAATTCAGACGTCCGTTATTACTACGCACACTTCACTTCGCATATAATTGTTCTGAAATTTAAACAACAAATGCCATAGCACCCGAGATTCACTTTCATCAAAAGTGCACAGCTTATAAAAACCTTATTTTTTACGTTTTTCTATAAAATGGTCAACTACTGGTGCCTTTACCTTATACGAGAATGAATCGAAATTTTTAGAATAAAATAGAAGATTGGTGCAGTGAAGATTTGAGTGGATGCGGCTGCTACGAAATTATCGAACGCATCCGCTGTCCAAGGGTGAATGATGATTAATTATTAACGAATTAACTGTGATCAGGGGAATTAACCGTGAATCAGAGATCGTGTGGATATAGTGAATAATTATGTGGTCGCGTATAATATTTCGCGGATGAAACTTTTTGCGGCTACTGTAGTAGGTAGTAATATCCCAACGGATACGTTAGAACGGTGATATGGAACGACATCGAATCTGACTGGCTGGTATATGGGCAGGTCATCGAATGTAGGAGAGAATGACGAGGAACACAACAGCTTACGAATAGGACGATATACCATGGGACATTTCTGTGTGTGTGCGCGTGTGTGGGTGCGAGTGGATGGCGACTCGCTCACCAACAGACACCGACGACGGTTCGATACAAGTCTCGTTCCGCCGAGGGACACCGCAATCATACTGGTTAATCAATACTGACGAATTATCGCGAACAGAGCGGAGATTTGATTTCCCAGACGTGTGCCTTCCGGCAAAGGAAGTGACAGACGACAGACAGATTTCATGAGGAACGAAAACATTCGTTCTGCGAGAAAATACTTGGTACGTTTCGGGATAGAATATTCCGGGGATACGCCGAATCCTGGATTCTATTACCATCCAACATTTTCGATTTTCTCAATAAAATAGAAGAATAAATTGAGAAATTTGCATGTCATGATTGTAAGCTAGAATGTTGAATATTCGTGTTTCACCGTTATATATACTTTTATTGATTTATACGTTATATATATTTTATTATTATTATAATACGTGTTTTGTTAACAAGTTTGCGTGATGTTTTGGGTTTGTTTTAAATAAATGTTGCTGACAGTTCCAAATCAGCAAAGAACGAATAAAGACGTGTTCAGCTTACAATTAACGAAGAATCAATAAAAGTATATATAACGGTCAAACACAAATATTCAACATTGTTGCATGAGGAACGTATGATGGTTAACCGGTGTTCCGCGAGCTTTTTGCAAGTGTGCCGCGAAATATATTAAATATATTTAATAATATATTTTCTAGTATATATTTATTTTTACGCGGAATGTTTTTGTTTTATTTTTGGATCATTAATGTTGATGTTCCGTAAATTTTTCATATAATCAAAAGTGTTCCCTGACTTCAAAAAGGTTTAGGGCCATTGCTTTATAGTTTGCGACTGCATTTGAGTATCTCGCACAATCTCAGAAAAGTCAAGCCGCATAGGTGCCCTCATCCGAAATACGACGAAGGCCGGTCCCGGACCGTCGTCTTATATCGGAATAAAACTGTATCAGTGTTACTCCGGGAAAAAGTTTAAAACCTCTGCGACAGTGCAGTAGTTATTTAGTTATCTCGGACGCGACAGTTCTCAATTTTATACACGGCATACTTCGTTCCGCGGAATAAATCATTCTTAGAGCCATTTAACTCCGATAGGTGGATATGGGGAAAACCAAAAATAATAATTGAAATTCTTCTTTCTCCGTTTGCTGACGCAGTATTACCCGTGTTCGTTGTTCGAGAGGTTCAGGAAACGAATAAAATGGCGGTGTTCGAAAATATTGAGATCACGAGCTTGCAAACTTCCGGGTAGAATAACTTGTAAAGAAATAATTCGTACGTGAAACTTCCTTACAATATTCAAACATTCAAATAAATTTAGACATACAAAAATTATAAATTTATATTTTCCCTTCTACGATAGTTTTGGGTTGAGAAAACCGAGGAGGACATTTGTAAAAATGAAAATATCGCTTCAAATGACCTCGGGAACCGCTCGTTTCAAGGAACTCGAACATTTTTGGGATGCCCTGTATTGTATCATATCTTTGCCTCGATTTCGATATCTTTTCTCAACTCGTTGTTCGTCCCATTTTTGCTCGAAAGATTTCAATAACTCGAGAACGATATAATTAAAGCTTGTCCCGGGAAGTTCTCATCGATCCCACGCCCTCGCGTCGGTATACTGATCCGGTTACAAAGTAGAAAAATGATTATTCATTAACCTGAATGCGGGGGACGTCAGACTTTCAGCTTATATCTCACAACAAATTTAAAAGTTGCCCCCGTACTTTAGTTCAAACTGGAAAAATATGAAGTAATCTTGCCGCCTGTTGGAAGTTCGCCCCGAGATGATAAAACGAACGACGAGAGCTTCTTTGTCGGATCATTTTTTAAATTTTCCGCGTCGAATTCCTAGTACACGAAGAATAATTAGTTTTCCTTTAAATTAAGTATGCTACGGTACCAGAAACTTTAATTAAAATCGTTACGCGCGTTTACCAAACAAAATCCAACGCAATCGTGTAACTCGGTCCAAGATTAGACTGTGGAAGTTTATGCAATTTTCCAGTTAAATAAATTTCATGAGAAGCACGGCAAAATTTCATTGTCTGCAGCTATAATGTTGCGAACAGTCGAACAGTTCCAGGTTTCAAAATATTCGGATCTACAGTAGCTCCAAACAATATTTGAACACTAGATTTGTTGTTTAAATACTTTTTGGATCGACGGTAGCTGCACCATTTTTAGGATATCTGTTAATCACAGCTGCAATTTTTCCAGAGCAGAATAAACATTCCTGTTTAAACAGAACTTGTTCTATTTTTAAGGAAGTTGAAGTTTCTTATTTCTCAGTTATTGTTCTGCATTTTGTAAAATTTTTCTTGGATCAGAAATAATAATGTTAAAATACAGTTGTTCCGTGAGACATCTCAGAAAATGAAAACTTGAATAATTTAATCGATTACTACTTTAAAGCCCTTTTCAACCAATTATTTATGTAGAAGTATGAGTTTTACGAATTTATTAAACATTAGATTCTCTGTAGCGATAATTTTACAAATTATTAAAGAATTATGTTCATGAAATCTGTATTGATAGAGAAATTTGTATTTCGTTCATCAACAAATTGTCTATCGTATAAACGCACGAGTTGATACACTTCTACGGTTGCATAAACAGTGCTACAATTTCAAGTTTAGCCTGTGAAATCTGCATTTCGCTTGCAGCTACGTAAGCAAAAGATCTGAAATTGAGGAGTAAAAATACTGAAACGAGCATCTGCTGCTTGCCAAACCTTCACCAGCACAATTCATGTCGGAGAGCCTTCCCACTCTCACCTTTGCTTTCACTATCTTTCCCCACTCGCTTCCTTATTTCCTCCAAGATTTCCTTGCGTTATAAAGAATGGTATACAGGGCGTTCCTCAAGGGAATCGACTCCTTTATTCCAGGACTGCAAGGGTGCGGGATCCACGTTTTCATTTCTCGATAATGTAAAAATGGGGATTTCCAGTAGTCAAAAACGCTAGATAAAAGATCGATCTAGAGTGCTATCGCTCTCAAGAGTCTTATTTTCTCGTTTACGAGGCGTAACTTGCATTATTCGGAAGCATACAACTGTGCATGTAGCTATTTTTATAGCTGCATGCTACCGAAAAATGCAAATTATGCCTCGTAAATGAAAAAATAAGACTTTTGAGAGCGATATCGCTCTAGATCGATCTTTTATTTAGTGTTTTTGACTACCGAAAAACCCCATTTTTATATTATCGAGAAATGAGAACGCGAATTCCGCACCCCTTTTGAATCACCAGATGAGGAGAGGGGAAGTTACCCTTTCTCTTTCTCTTTCTCTCTCTCTCTCTTTCTCTCTCTGCCAGTGTCGGATTAGTCACATGACATTGTGATATATGCACGACAGAAACGGATCGCGTCACGTGACCAGGCCGCGGCGTAAGCGGGAAAGTAGAGTGGAGACACAAGTCTCAGATGATACAAGCTGAATTGATGGAAATAGTTCGTACACACGGATGTTTGCACAAGCTTAATTTTTATGTTAGCACGTTGCTGTTTGTACTACGGTGTGAGTACCAGGAACGTCTATAAATCGGTAACGATCTGACAGCGAAGCACATGGCTTGGTTTACTCTGCTCTACTCTGACCTACTGTCCCACTACTGTTTCGTCACACATACATTTATTAAGATACGCTCAACCGAGACTCGGCGAATTACTCGAAAAAGTTTCTTCTCTCGACACGCGACAAGTGCGGATTTTATTTATTTATGACAAAACTGAACGATTGGAATACTTACTTTTCCACTGTTTTAAGTAACTTAGTAAAAAGAAAACAAGAGGAGTTACATATTGTTTCGTATCTGCAAAGCAGAACCTTTTACAATAAAAACATCCCACAATTTAAGGCTTCTTCAAAAAATGCGTGAAAGGTTCGAATCAAGTGAAACGTCGATAAATCAGATTTCAAAATGATTCGGAGACCTCTAAAATTGTTTAATATTTCCAGGTCTGTTGAAATTTACGATACGTTATCCGGAGACGATATCTTGCCGTAATGGATCACTTGGGTTTCGTCAAGCGTCATTTATGGGGCTGGATCGTTTGAGAATATGAGTCTACTAAACTACAAAGAAGAACACCGCGATCACAAGCAGGTAAGTGTGCAGTAAGCAGGTTTAACGACCGGCAGTCGTTATGTCTTGGTGTTAATGGGGCTATACCCTGAGAACCTGTCATTTCTTGCATAAGAAAACTCGTCGTCCAACTGCGTCTACGCTCGATTCTGATCGGTAATCGCACAATGATCTTTCGTGACCCGCATCGGCTATTGGTGCCTCGCCTATCCAACATTACATGCATTTTGATTAATTAATGCCCATTCCGCGAGTAAGCAACATTCATATGAGCCGTTAATAACGGTCTCCAGTGTAAATATAGGATAATAAATAACAGTCATGCGATCCCAATAGCTGGGGGATACTTGGTAACGGACCCCGGGATACTAGTAATCGTATTTCTTCTAGTAACGACGTTCAAACATAAATAGATTATTATTAAATTGTAATCTGAGTCATCGTAATGATTCGTGTTGTTACCAGACCCGCTACTTCATTCCGTTCGGATTGCACGCACGTTCTAATGCACATTATTTTCATTGCCTCCGAGGAATTCAGTAGTTGCCGTTCTCCTCAATTGTTTTACACATTTTTAAGTTGACATGTTCAAGTATGAAATTGTCGGAATTTGCTAAAAATATGAAATTGTAGGAATTTCGTTAAAATTTGTAAGTAACTGACGTTTATTTCTCTTGTACAACAGAATTGAAATGGAAAATTGAAACTCTATTTCGTTTATATTATGTATATGATTAAATTTAATATAATAGATCAATCTAAATTTATATCTTAATTGTTATATGCAAATCTATGACGACCACCGTGGGGATTAGTTGCATATTAATTGGTAACTTCAGCAGTTTTGCATTGATTACTTCAGAGTGAAATTTATATCACAGCTATAAACAAAAAACTTTATTCGACAATCTCTTTATTTCTTCCACAGTATGGAAGAACATTTATCTCATGTTCAAAAATTGAGACAAGAAGAATTCTCTTTGTTTGTATGTATGGATCTTTACTTGCATGCAGCATACTTTAAATAACTTAAACCAAAGAGGCTATAAGACAAAGTTGTGAAGCACATATGTGTATCATTAGCAACAAATTAAAATCTGGCTCTCGGTCAAGGCAAGATTTGAATATGTATAGTCTGCCTAATTGATTTTCAATAGCTATAAATGTTTCTTCATTTCTGCAAAATTCAATTTCATAAATTCAACCTCGTTTCAACTAAACTGTTCAGATAAAAGATTAACTGAGAAAGAGCAGAACAGAAAATATAGATTCGAATTGAGTCAAGGACAGCTTCGTAGCAAACACTGTTCAGTGCCAAGGTCGTCACAGTTATAATAACAATAGGAAGGCAAACTCACCGATCTACCTTGGCAATGTTTAGCAACATACCTGCAACAAAAAAGGACAGAAGACAATGTTAGACCGCACACGTTGGCATCGTATCCCAGACCGAGAAAATTACGACTAATTGAGGCACGGCATTCATTTTGTACAATTATTTACACATGTCTTTGCATAATTTTGCATAATGTAACTATAGAAAGCTGGTGGCTGTAACGCGAATTTGTCGTTGGTTACGCAAGCACACCGCTATGAATAGAATATCGCGAAAAGAAAGGACACGAAACCGGTTGGCAAATAGTTCTGTTTCATCTACCTGTTATGGATCGTTAATCGCGCCCAAAGCAATTTCCATGATCCTCTTCTTCTTTTATTTTTCTACAGTCTAGTGGTATCGTCGTTGTATAATAACGTAATCTTATTACATAAGGATCACGTTTTATGGGAGACACTATGAACTTGTGCAACGGTTGCGCCATGGACAAGCAAAGGGGAAAATCGGAACGTAACCTGTACTCTCGAACTAATTCAATCAGATTAATCTTTAATTGTCTACCATGCTTTTGAATCGGTTCCGAACCCTCAGAAAATGTACATTTTTTCGGAAATGCAGAAATATGATCAGATTCAAACACCGGTTTTTATATTTTGTATTTTCTTTAAGTGCAAATGTAAGATTTGTTTGAATTTGGTAAACGGTAATGATCAGGTCCAATTAAGGAGACAGTCTAGTTTTTCGTTTCTAAAAAATCGATTTTCTGCAGTTTTTTTTAAGCACAACTGTTTTATTATATTGATTCAGCAGAATTTGTTTGAATACGTAAAATTGGCGTAGTTTGAACCCTCAGAAAATGGATATTAGATCTATTCAAAGGGATATGTCTGGTAATTTTAATTTCTAAAAAATCGATTATTTGATTTTCGCATATTCTTCACACGCGATCTAATTATGTTTATCTAGTGAATTCATCCTTCTAGAATCTCGAAAAAACTGAAGCCGTTCGAACCGATTTTCTAAAAGTTATTCGTCCCCGAAGGGTGGTTGTTGGATTAAACACGATACGTTCGAATGCGTGTAGCTAATCGGCGAAACAGTGTCCGGTAAAAAAGTAGTTTTCCGTAAACAATGTTATCAACCCCCTGTCCGTACCGTTGACATTCAATTAGAAAGTTCCGTGGCAAAGTGATTCTATATAAATCGTGTTCCGGGCATGGCGGTGGCGCGGCAACTGGCAACTGGAGGCAAAAGAATGACACGGAAGCTCGTCATTCCCGCCAACGCCGGCCCGTAATGCACTGTAATACAGTAACTTCCGTCAAGTGGAGGCGCGAGCCATGTATCCAGCGAGTTAAGCACGACACCGTGCCATCAGGTATTTTACTTCGCAGCCACTGTACCCCGGGTATAGTTTTCTCATCCTCATTATGTATTCTCCTGATGGCCGTTTAAACCCCCACATTTCATGGCTCCGAGGCAAAAGTTTGCGCGCGCGCCGGAGCCACCGGAAAGTTCAATGAAATTAACTCTGCTTTGCATACACTTAATAGCCCGTATCGCGATCTGTGAGCAAGCCGGTACGGTGGTCCCAAGCGCGCCCTCGACCTCCGCCCCTCTTCAATCCTCCCCATACTATGCCGCGCCATACCGCCCCGATTTTCCGTACGAGCGACTTTTACCGAGAGAACTACGAATTTCCGTCCCGATGACACGCGCACTGTCCGGAATTCTCTCTACTTTGTCTCACATGTGAACACCTCCATCACTGATCTCACCCGCTGCACCACTAACGCCACTCGGGGGAAGCATCAAGTGGGGGAAGTCGCCAGCCAAATAACTACTGCAGTGTTCCCTTCAGTTTTCATAATTTCTTACATTTCTTGCACCACTCATCTTCCCCTACCACTTAATGGCTCCAGCATTTTTGGGGGAAAGTATCAAGTGGGGGAAGTCGCCAAATAACTACTGCAGTGTTCCCTTCAATTTTCAAAATTTCTTACACGTCTTGTACCACTCATCTTCCCCTACCACTTAATGGCTCCAGCATTTTTGGGGGAAAGTATCAAGTGAGGGAAGTCGCCAAATAACTACTGCAGTGCTCACTTCAAATTGCAAAATTTCTTACACTTCTTGCACCACGCATCTTCCCCTACCACTTAATGGCTCCAGCATTTTTAGGGGAAGTATCAAGTGAGGGAAGTCGCCAAATAACTACAGCAGTGCTCTCTTCAAATTGCAAAATTTCTTACACTTCTTCCACCACTCATCTTCCCCTACCACTTAATGGCTCCAGCATTTTTGGGGGAAAGTATCAAGTGGGGGAAGTCGCCAAATAACTACTGCAGTGCTCTCTTCAAATTGCAAAATTTCTTACACTTTTTACACCATCCATCCTCCCTCTTCCCCTACTACTTAGTGCATCGATCATTTTTGGAGGAAAGTGTCAAGTGGGGAAAGTTGCCAAATAACTACTGCAGTGTTCCCTTCAATTTTCAAAATTTCTTACACTTCTTGTACCACCCATCTTCCCCTACCACTTAATGGCTCCAACATTTTTGGGGGAAAGCATCAAGTGGGAGAAGTCGCCAAATAACTACTGCAGTGTTCCCTTCAATTTTCAAAATTTCTTACACGTCTTGCACCATCTATCTTCCCCTACCACTTAGTGGCTCCAGCATTTTAGGGGGAAAGCATCAAGTGGGGGAAGTCGCCAAATAACTACTGCAGTGTTCCCTTCAATGTTCAAAATTTCTTGTACTTAAATTAGCATCACCCAACCCCGTTCTTTCCTTATTTAGTAATGTTAACGCTGTCTATATTCTTTCGGTTTGTTAGTGGATAATCCAAAGCAGTTGTATAGATCCACTGAAGATCAACTTGTGCAATAACGCAATACCCGTAATTATCATTTTCAGTCTTTATGAATAATGATAACTTACGGAAATAAATCTATATCGGCAGAATAAATTTAAAAAGAAATTGCTCGAGACGTTTATTAATATTGGCACATGATTTCGGTTTATAACAATCGTTTCAATATCTCGCTATTCAAACACTTTCGTTTCTCGTCGTGTGCATCTATTTTGCGCGGCGCATTTCCGTATCAAAGAATAAATTATGCATACTTGAACCGTATACGCCTGCTGCTGTACTGTATTCATGACTGTACGGCATTATGAAAATTTTATATAATGTCACAGTCGAGGTAATGTATGCGCATATTAAACGAGATAAACATTTTACGATATAATAACAAGAATTGTAACGATTTCTATTATTCATATTAGTAACAATTTCACGGCGGTGACACTTCACCTTTGGTCAATTAATACACGTATTTTCCAAAGTCGTTATAATTTTTAATGCAGAGTTTTTAACAAGAAAAAGCAGAACTTACCCCATCTGACAAGGATTACGAAAACTTAGAAAAATTTAGTGAAATAAATTGACTTTCTTATATAAATTCATTCACAAGGAAATTATTTAAATCATACTACTTTTCAAAGATGTTCAAATAAATGAGACACTTTCCCTTAATCGCTTTTCGTGCAATTCTCACGTTGGCTGCAAAAGTATTTTTCTATAAATTTATCCACAAGAAAATTATTTAGATCATACTAATTGTCACACTAACAATTTAAGATATTCAGATAAATGTGGCACACTGTATATTGCAATCCTCATGTAGGCAAGTCTTTCCCTTAATTGGATTTCATCCAATTTAATTCTCAAAATATTGCTAGAACAATTACCCGAGCGTTGCAGTAGGATTAACTGCACGTGTAGCCGTGTATTTCAGTTTACATAATGGTCCGTAAGTACTTGAGCATTTCTGTATTTGAACCATTATTTATTTTCTATCATGATTAGAACGGGAATGTATTACAGAAGAACTGTGGATTACACCGAGGGGTTTAGAAGCGACTATTTTCATTGCTACACATTCTGAAATTTAATCGAGCAGTTCTGCCTTTATCGTTATTACGTGATCCTCTGTATTTCTATTCATAACTGCCATAATTAAAAAAGTAATTCAGATACTATTGGGTTGGCAAGAAAGTAATATAAAATCGAATTTCTTTATTCAAGCGATGAACTTTAATCAATAATATTGCCTTATTTATTCTTTTTGTCTAAAGATTAAAATTTATTGCTTGAATAAAAAAATTCCGCTCAATTTCCGAAATTACTTTCTTGCCAACCCAATAAATGTAGAAACCCGTAACTTCATTGACTTAAGTGACGCATAGGTACCCTCATCGGAAATAGGACGAAAGCCATCGTCTTATATCGGAATAAAACTGTATTAGTGTATACTGTATATTGTGTATATACAACAATACTAGTGTAAACTATATATTTAAAAAATTCAACCTCTTTCACTAAAAGTTCCAATAAAAAATTAAGTGGATCCACAAAAGACACTCGTGCTCATTTTGCAACTACGAACTAGTAGGAAAAGTAAACGTGAACTTTCGATTCGAATTACGTCGAAGACAGTTCCGGAGCAAAGACTGCTAAGTGCATGGTTATAGTAATAATAGGAAGACAAACTCACCGATCTATCTTGGTTAAATGTAGCCACATACCTGCAACAGAAAAGAAGAAAACAATGTTAAAAAAAAAAAAGAGAAATTTGAGTCAGGAATAAAAATAATTAATCGTTTCTGAAAATGCACGTAAAATCATGCGCAACTGTTTCTGGTTCGCGTTTGAATAAACGAATAATTACGATCTGGAAAAATGGCTTCATTGGTTCAGTTCAGCTGCTCGGTGTAAACCTGCCGAACAAGATGCGAGGATCGAAATCCATTAATACTTGGAAGCAGTATGGTATCCGTGCGCGAGGAGGTACTTCCACCGTATTCAGTATCGGTTGGAGAAAAGTCAGCCGGTACGGTACGGCGAAAGAATGATCAATATATCAACGGATGAAAGAATAAGTAGCATTCGTTTTCGTAGGAACATTTCCCCATTTGAGTTCCTCCGGAGGATAAGCTTCCTTGTTCTTGTTAGAAAACATTGGGGAAGACTGGTGCGTTGACCCTCGGGACATAGATCTGCGGCGCGGCGTTCACCGTTTACCGGCATTATTCTATCCACTTATGCAAATAGGATCTAGCGTGTACAGTGGGGATCGAATAAAAAGAGCCGACCACGGAAAACCGATGGTCTCTTAAAGCCAGTGCTTGTATAAACTTCGATCCCGTCACGTCGTAAATCGAAAACTCGCGGACAGTCTAACGCATCGCACTGCCTCTCCATATCGGGCTCGCACTTTATGGACCGCGGGAGGAGGTTCGTCCCTCGCTCGCGTGTTTTCTGCACACCGTGTACAGTGCTTTATCACCCCCTTAACATTTCTTTAATGTTGTGGAAGGACATCGGGCCAGGCGAAATCGACACAAGGCCATGCCCGTAAACGCGACCGTTAAATTGAAACATTTATTTATGCGAGCTCGCCCCTCTATCATCGATTCGATTAGCCTGGCTAATTAATCTTAGACACCGCTACACTACCGATCCGCGTAATACCGTAGAATGACGAATATCATTTCCGAATGAAATCTCCGTCATCATCCGGTTGTTTTACGCTGACGGTTTGCATCACGATGTATGTCAACCACGTTTTTCTACAAACTTTATCCCCCTGGCCATCTTACCACCACCATTTAAAATGACCAGTTCCAGATTTTCTATTTTCCAATTATTGAAATAATAAAAATGATTCCGTAAGAAATTATTTCATAACGTCTAAAGAACATCAATCTTGTCGTTTTTGTAAGTAGGCTTAGTGTTAACGCTAAACACAACTGATTCCTTTATAGTAATGACAAGATCGGATCTATTCAGACTGTGGTACAATTTTAATCGTGACGCATCCTCGAACGAAGAAGTGTAATAAGAGAAAAAAGTGTCTGAACGTCGTTACAATTTCTGCAATTGTAAGAGAACAAATCCGGTACTCATTCTGACTCGTCTCCGTAGCTGCAGCGTCGATCCCTCTGGTAACTCGAACAATTACGAAAGCACTGACTTTGGACACTCGAATGTAACACATCGTGCGCGCAAGAACTGGTGCAATGTCATCTAAAAGGAACGTGCAATTACATTGCACTCGCGTCATCGCGAGAACAGTCTCGTATAATAGAATGAATAGAATGACGCAGCTCACGAAAGCATATTACATTTTTCTGCGCGACTTCCTTCCAACTTCCAGAAACGGAGTTATAGATCGTCGCGATCGCCGGAGTCACACCGGTGCATTTAGCGGACCTCGTACATCAGAAATGGACATTTTTGTCTCAATTCAGATGAAACCGTCCTCACCATAGCGTCCACTGTCCCATTCTACTAAACGCCGTTATTGTGGAGCAACGAAGACATAAGACACCAGCTAGTGATGGGCACCATCGACTGAAACTATCGACTAAATCGATAGTAGCCAATTACTATTTTCAGTCGACTGATTTTTTTAAACTATCGACTAATTCAGTTAAGTGAATCAGTCGTCGAGCTATTGGATGAATTTTAAATCAAATACATTCACTCATTAGCGCTATCGAATAATTCATTCAATAAGCACGAATAACAATTATTATACTAGAAATATTATACAATTATTAAATAACAATACTTATATATTGCACTTATGGAAATAAAGTTTTAAGCACAACCTGAAGAGAAAGTAGTATTTTATAATTATATCTGTCAATAACAGATATTTTTCTAAAAAGTTCATTAACACTTTGCCGTTATATTGCAGGATAAGTAATAATATGTGAGAGATGAGACGTATAGTATTTATTTAATTTAATTTCGGCCTCGCGGCCAAGAAATAGGACTTGGTTTTACAGATCTATTATATCACCCATCCTTCCATCCCTCTGTCCATTCATTCTTTCACCGATTCCTCCATATCCTAATCTGATCTAGTTTAACCTAGCCTAATCTGATCTATTCTAAACTATCCTATTTATCTTACACCTACGATTGCATCTCCCTCTTTTCTTTTGATTGTTTTTTTCCTTTTTGTTTCGACACTCCTAAGCCATACTACTGCTTCTCTCACTCTTTTGCTTTCTACTATCTTTTCTATGCTTAAATTAGTTCTTTCCATCTCGTCACAATCCTCTACCAGATGCTTTAGTGTCCCCAGGTATCTCTCGCACATCATGCACTTTCTCTCTTCCTCTTTCCTCCAGTATTTATTTCCTTCCTCTACATTCCGGCATCTCACTCTCGCCATCAGGCTCTCACTGTCTCCCTCTCCTCTTTCCTCCAGGTACCTTGGCACTCTCGCCTCGTATATATATTTATATCTTTTACAGAAACTAGAGTTCATTATTTGATTATATTGCCACTGTCCCTGAATTTCCCTATCTCGATGAGACGTATAGACGTAAGCATATACTATAGCCCGCAATCTAGACGTAACCACTAAAACAAAATTTCAGTCGACTAAAAACTAACGACTAAATATTCGATAGTATATAGCAACTAAATAGTCATTAGTCGATAGTTGAATTTAGTCGATGGTGCCCATCACTAACATCAGCGAACGGTGCCGCCAGATCGAGGAAATCAAGGGGAATACAGTTTACCCCATCTCTGATGACCAGATTAATACGTGACGTTATTGGGGATGTTGGTGTATACCCGTAACACTGGAATGGGATAGTGGAAGGAGAAAAGGAGGAAAGGAAAAATCAAAGAATTTTGGTCGATTCTGGCTGTATTGTCAGCGAATGTGATAAAGGTGCACGGAAGAAACGTTGATGGAGGAAGCAAGCATTTGAGGGGGAATCAGGCGTTTGAAGGGCCCCTACCGTGGCCATCACTGTAGTAAATCATTGCGCGAAATGGTCACAAAAGGAGCATTAGCCCGGCCATCCGCGGATGTCCAATAATACCAGTTTTTAATGTATGGTAATCTATACTGGCAGCCAGAATTCTATAGCGGGGCGATCTCGCCATCTTGCCGGGGCAATCATAAACGCCCGATGAAGCATAAAACGCGTGAAGTACGAGGCGATTCATAATCGGTCTCGGGCGAGCAGTCGAAAAATCGGCCGTGAGTCATCGCCGGCCCACGGAATGCATCACGCCGCGATCCCAATCATCGAAGCTTCCATGATCGATAACCGTTTTCCGTTTTAAATAATCCACGCTCGCGCAACCAGTCGGGTCTGAGCGGAACACGACGGGGGAAAAAAAGAGGAACGAGCGAAAAGAGAAGTGCCGATTAGAAAACAAAGGCATCGCAATATGAAGACTACGGTGTCCGAGAATGTCTCACGGTTATCGCTCGGTTGACCATTATCTCGGCAATCGTTAAGGCCCGGCGTTTAATCAAACAATCTTGTAGCGTCTCGCGTGTCGCTGAACCATCACGATCAAGTGATCAATATAGATCGTCGAACACGTACCGCTCCGGTAAGTGCCCCCGAGATTACGTAGATTGTGGACGGCGAACGCCTTTGAACTTGGATCTTCGATTAATCAACCGGGAGAAGAGAGAGAGAGAGAGAGAGAGAGAGAGAGAGAGAGAGAGAGAGAGAGAGAGAGAGAGAGGAAATGAGAGATGATCTAGATGCCACCAGGCTTTCCCGCCTGGATAGGAGATAAGTGGGAAGAGGATAGGGCCAAAGACAGGGAACAGTATGTATGTGTGTGTGTATGTGTGTATGAGTAAGAGGGAATAGGAGATTTGGCATTCTATTCGGATAGTTCCGCGGACGGAGCAGGGGCATACCTCGTCGAATGACTCCTTTGAAAATCCAGATGCGGGTATCGATGCCAGCCACTGTGCATCGGCACGTGCCTCGAAATCATTCTCTAAATACCGTCCTTTTGGAAATGCGACGTCCAGCTGACATAGGCTTCATAAGTACGCTGAATATTCGATGGCACATACTCGACAGGACATGCGCCCCCTCAAGGGAGTACCAAATGAATACTTTAAATATCTTTCATGCTCTAGCGAGCGGTCACCAGGAAAGCTAATTCAATTAGGGTATCGGACGGCTTCGAAACACGTTCGTCTACAGCAGGAGTCTTCAACCTTTCACAGCCTTTGAACCCTTTTATAATATTATTAAAGGAACCTTAAATTTAGATAACAAGTTCCACCTAAACGTTATTTTACATGTCACGAAACATCGTGGGCTTTCTCACTGCCCACTTTTCCGACTATCCGATATCATTTTATAACCATTACTTTCTTCTACAGTGTAACCTTGGTATACGACCTTAATCCGTTCCTGATCTTTGGACTTATACCGAATAGGACGTATATCAAACCAACCTTTCCCATAAGAAGTAATGTAAAAATCATTAATCCGTTCTTATGTAAAAAGAAACTCCTATTGATATTATACCTACATTAATGGGGCTGCAAAACAATTTAGACACTGTTTAAACACATAAATGAAGAATGAGATTTTATTATAGATTCTTAAATTTAAATTCTGTTTAATGCTAAAATACGAAAAGAATTATTTTCTTTCATCTCTCCGTGTTGTGTTCACCTCATCAGTAATTTCATTACTGATCCTTACTTGTATGATCAATCAGTTAATAATACATCAACTCTGAATATAATTGATTATTAATTTAATTTTTCCTCTGAGATAATTGTTTAAAAAAAATTTATATCGTGTATCGAACAGAGAAATCGTATACCGAGCAAAATTTGTCACGTCCGAACAGCACGTATTCCGAATTGGACGTACTCCGAAGCAGACGTATACCGAGGTTCCACTGTCTTACCAAATTAATATTGCACTACGAAAACAGTAGTCTTCTTATAGAAATACCGTCCACTGTAACTGAATTGAGGTATCAAAGGGCTCCGAAACTCGCACGGTTTCGTGTAGTTTTAATCGCTATTTGTCGAAGGTTCGACTCGGTGGTGCTGGTGTACAAATAGTTTCTTCTTTGACCAACTCGTCTTCGTAAAGTCGCTGTCTGAGAAGCGAACTTCGGTCCTTGACATACTAGAAGTTAGGCAACGGACGTTTTAGTGGACTCCTGCTCAATATTAAGTTGACGAAAAACATCACATTCAGAGAGATTCTAATTTTAAGGCAAACCGAAGTTAAAGCCCACTGCTGCAACAAATTTTTGCTTTGAAGCCTCGAGTTTGCGACTAAATAGAATGAAGAGCGGTTAATTAAATATTAGAGTGAAACTTGTAGACTTCCTTAAGTGGGTCGCACAATTTTTTTAAGCAATAGAAACTGGAACTCAAACTTTTAATGTTCTTCTAGAAGTATTACACGTTGTTTACTATTGCATCAATGTGTAATTGTGAAATAAAAATTGATGTACAAATGTTAAATACAAAGGCTTTCAAAAGATTCAAACTCCTTCAAAATAAACCGTAAATATATTTCAGTATCATTAATTAGTAGACTCCGGATTTTATGCGTTTATGACAAAATTGAGGAGGTGGAAGATTAAAAGACATTAAAAATATTGGTATATTATTTACACTATATTATAATTATTCGTGAAAGATGTAAATTTCCAGTTAACTTCAGTGTCTTACAATTGATGCACAAACTTTTCTATTTTGCATAATGATCAGGAGTTTATTGATTAGTTTCAGTGTGCAGTGATATAAAAACATTCAAAATGGTGTTTTGAACGATACTATATGATAATATGATACGAGTATTACAAAGTTTCATCAGTTTTCTAGAGAACGTGGGTTAGCTTATCTCTAGCCAGAATCTGATGTTTCTGATCGAAAACATTTTTATTTCAACAGAGGATGATTCATAATGCAGTAGAGGAAGAATCCTAGTGAATCATCGTAGAATAATTAATCGTAGTGAATTATTGAGAAACGCCGCTCGAATTAGTAGAGCATTCATTCAATACTGTTCCGTGCTCTTGCTACGGTGTATAACAAAGTGTGACACACAGTATCTGTGCCTCCCTCTACGGTCCTCGTAGCTTCTTGCGCAGGCGTGACATGGTTCCGCTCTCATTCAGCCAAACTATACTCATTACCTTTCCCTTTGCATGTAAAGAGCAACAAATGCACTGGAGGCTACACTTTTAAGTATACATCACAGGTTCGTGAGCTCATCCGTTGTTGGCTTTTATACGGGTCGACTCTGACAACTGGGCCAGACAATACTTCCGTCCCACTCTCTGCCCAAAATTGTCTCAACCAACTTTTATCGCGTACGGTAAATGTACCTATTACTGCGGGTGTACGTTTTATTGTGGTATTCTTTCCCAATGATATTAACACTTTACTCACCGGAATCCGAATAATAGGATTTTCAATAATTGTACTGCGCCAAAAGAAAGCATAGAAATTATCGTTTATATTGCAATCTTAAATGAAACTATTAGATTTCTATTTTTTGATATTGAATGAATATAGAATATTAGTTTTTGAGGGTGACTTGTTAGCTCACAATGAAATGCTATTGAAGGTTCCATTAAAAAGTGTTTAGTATCATGAATTTTGGCGGTAATGAATACATTTGTACAATTCATTGTTCATATGTTCTCGTTGGCAAGGCAAACAAAATTGTCAATTATTCTCATATTTTTCTAATCTCAGGATTTGAAAGAACATTCTTCATAAAAGGTACAAATAATTACTTGAACTGAAAAACACTTTCGATGTGGTTTACGAACAGTTGAAAGGCAATTTTCCGTAATATAATAAAATCAATCGATACAATACAAAATCAGTGAAAAGTTAAATGGCATCGTGACTTAGTCCACTGTCAAACTAAACGGAACAAATCAGATTGGTGCAAAAAGCTAATTTATGAGCAGTTGAAAGACAATTTTTCGTAATATAGTAAAGTCACAAAATATAATACAGAATAACTGAAAAGTTAATTGAAATTGTGACTAGAACTACTTTCATAACGACCGGCACATGTAGTAGTGTTTTGGGTTTGAATAGAACCGTACGGTTGTTGAAAGGAACCAATTAAATCTTGAGTTAGCCGATAGTTTTTCCAGGTAAATAACGCTCGCAACGAAAACAGCTTGGCAGCGGTCTCGCTTGCCAATGCTCACCGTTACGTATGTTTACTAACCACCGCGGAATGCGCGGAGAAAGAGAGACAGAGAGCGAGAGAGAGAGAGATATCTTATATTGGAATGTTCAAATGTGGGGTTTCCAAATGCAAACTTCCACGCAAAACGTACCTCGAGCAATAAACCAACATACCTTACAAAATTATGCGCCGTTTAGAAACCTTTGATCCCCGGCGCATACGCGTGCATCGCGTAGAATCGCAATCGAGTGACGAAATTTCGAGGCGAGCCGAGGGACGAAAAATTCATCCGACGCGCTGACGCAATGCCTCGCATTCTTCGCGCTATTTCCAGTCGCGGACATTTTTCCCGGTGAATCGGAAACTCGAAAACGTTTCCAAATTCACGTTGGCGCCGAACTCGTTCGATAGATCGAGTTTCATCGTTCGAATTTAGATTAATTCGAACGTGAAAAGCGCGCGACACGGAAACGAAAGAAAATAACAGATTTCAGCCCCCGGAGGGGCGGGACGCGGGCAGCGGGTGGGGCTGGGGTTAAAGCGAGGGGAAAAAAGGAATCCACGGTGTTTCTCGACTTCTGCAGGAGCAACGAACGCGATAATGCTGCGAGCCTCGTCGTCCGTGAAATCGAGTATTCCGAATTTTCCAGAGGCAGTCAACTATCTACGGACGTCCATGCTGCGACGTCGGACATTATGTGCAGGTGCTTCCTCGAGTAGCTGACTAAGCACATCGTATCGGCCAATGGTCATTCGTTTCCAACTCTATCGAGCTTACGTGAACGATCCCACTCATGTCAAGTGGTCATCGACCGAGAGTTTGGTATTTTACAAGGGAACGAGATTAAGCACAATGAACAGAATTATTGCCTCTGCAAACAATAAAGCGAGCTCCACGTTTATTGCATCGATACGTGTATGTGGAAATTTCGGAAGCGAAATGATACGTTTATCGTGTACAAACGATTCTACGATTTACAAAATAATCATGAATAAACTGTTTTTGTTTTTTTTTTATGAAACGATGACCAACGTAACTGTTATATCTTTTTTTATTTAAATTAACCCTTTGCACTCGGAGCTATTTTAACTCGAAAATTAAACGTTTCTTCTGACCAACAATATTTCCATTGTCTATGATTTTTTAAATTTGATAAATATGAAATTGATATAATACCTCATACAATACTTAAATGTGTAGTAATTGGTTAGATACTGACATATCTGATAGTGTAAACAATTATTTAAATAATAGTACAGCAATTTTTAGTGGCGCCGCAGAGGCGCCACTCGACCACTAAGGGTTAACCCAGACACGATACAACTCGAACCATGTTTGCTTGTTGTTAAATTGACGAGTCTGCAGCGTCTCGCTCATCCGAAGGAATTCAACAATTTTCAAAATTTGAACTTATCCGAATTTCTATAAATCTTGAAAATTGATAAAAAAAATCTTTACCAAACAATAAAAATTTTAGATGTTTGGTATAGGTTCGTTTATCGATTTTCACAAGTGTGCTGATTTTGACTATTTGCATGTATGGGTCCATTGCTCAATGATATTCCTTTGAGGGTTGTATTCACCCCTTTCGCCGATATTACGGTCCTACGCAGGTAGCCAAGAGTCGAAATGACCATGGCACGCTCACGCAGGGTCAAACAACCATAAACTGGGGTTCTTGACATTTGCATGTCATCCGCGTTCCCTCTTCAACCACTACTCTCGCGCGTCCACAACTACACTGACACAGCCAGCCAATAAAAACAGAAACATCGTTTCATTCAAGCAGCGCATATTCAGGATGCAGCAACAGCTTTGTCCAGCTTGAATATTTTTGTTATCTGACGAAATATAAAAATGCGGATGCGTAGATAATACTTCGATATCGTCTGATTTTTTTAAATGGGTCGTCAAAATTTTTAGAATTTCGAATCTGTATATCTCTACAAGAAAGTAGTTTAAATTTAATCATTATTGTGCTATTACAGAAACAGATAGATTGAGCACACATATAATCTTGCATAAAAGTAGAACTAATAAGAAAAACTACAAAAAATATTCAAATTTTTAACAATCACTGGACTGCAAACCTAGAGGGTATCTTTTCCCCCTCGATTCGTGCTCCCTCCCCTCATCAAGCGATTCTGCCAGTGACTCATGGATGAAAGTACATATACAGTGAACCACGAAAGTATTTGAACGCACTTAAAAACAGTATAACTTTTTTCTGATCCGACCAAACGACCTGACTTTTTTCGAATGAAATAGAATGATAATTGATTTACCAAATGACATGCAAAGAAGATTTTGGAAAAATTGCAATTGCTAAGAATGACATGAGAAAGTAAAAAACCATTTATAACTTTTTTGTTAGAGCCCGTAATGAATTACTGTTGGGAATGATTATACCGTTTTAAAGTGCGTTCAAGTAGTTTCGTGATTCACTGTAACTATTAAGACTAAGGAGGATAAAGTAATCTTCGATTCCCGCAGCTTTGGCGTTCTTCGCTTGAAGACGTGCTGTAACGCGCAGGTTATTAGGACTAATGAAATTTCATTTTTCACGAAGTCCGAAGAGAAATTTGCCGCGCATCGAGCAAACAATTCATTGAACCTGCGTGCGCAGGAACAGTTCTTAACCGGCGCCGTTCTGACACTCGTTCCCCTAATGTTTTCACGGTTTGTTCTTTGAACATTCCGGCGATATCTCGCAACGGTAACCCACCGTATGTTTGCACACACGCCGCCGCGTCGGCACACTTGATCCATTGTGGGCTAGCACGTGACTGTCTCTTGCTCGGTGTTTATTTAATGAGCACGTGTGCCAACGAGTTATTGCCGGCGATTAATCCCTGTGATGCCGTTATGCCCAATATGATTTGGGAAGCGTGGAACGCAGGCGCCGATGGAAATAAGAGGGATTAGAAACGTTCCTGTAGTAAAACGAATCGTAGTTCTTTTAGACCCGTTTCGCACGACCCCTTTGCACCCGATACCGTACAGTTCTGTCTTCGGCGATGATTCACGGTCTTAGGTTATCTGACTAATGAAACTCTCTCTCTCTCTCTCTCTCTCTCTCTCTCTCTCTCTCTCTCTTTCTCTTGAAGGATTATTCCGTTTTAAAATTAGTCCGGACGTTAACCGATCGAAGAGAAATCCACGAGCGATCGTTATTCGATGATCAACGAATTCATTTCACCCTCCCGACGAACTCGTGATCAGGATTTGTTGTATTTATGCTAACAACCAATTGACTAAGTAAAGTTTTATCTATTACTAACAAAAATTATATCAATTACAAACTTCTGACTGAAACTAAGATTGTAGAGTATTTTCAGCCGCAAAAATGTAAAATTATATCGTAATTTCTACACAGTGCTGTATCATTATACATACATTACATTTAATTAGTTCGCCGCGACGTTTATTTTCCAACGATGAAGCCGACATCAATTTTCATTTTTGGTAATTAAATTATACATGAAGTGTCAATTTCAATAATTGAACGTAAACTCGTTTGAATATCACAAATAAACGTGGTTACTTGTAAATCATTTGCTTATGAATACGACACTCCAGGTTATCTATTCGCGTTGGACGGTATAATATATTTCAAGTATGTAAAAAATATCAAGCAAATGTAATTAATAATTCGTGTAATGTCTTTGTTTCCATTTTACTAGTTTCAGTGAATTTTTACGAACATAGAATCATACTTTTATATGAACAAAACACTCTTTGCTTTTAAATGTTTCCTTGTTGTGAGTAATGAGACAAAGAGAATGAAATAATTTCTAACACACGATTATTTCGAATGTCATGTACCCATAGCGTATTATCTTTTTGATTATTTTTCAAATGATTTCGATAAATAAATGAATAAAAATGAATAATACAATTTTATCGTAGAAGATTTTGGGTATTGATGCAAGGGTTGACGAGGTTCGTTAATGTACGAAGTGAAATTTGCGTAATTTGGCTCTGGGCTGAGGAATTAAATAATTAATAAATAATATGGTATGAAGGGCTTTCAAGGGGGATTTAAATGCGTTTGCAGAAGCCGCAGAAATTCTCGGTGATAACGCGAAAGCCTGTCCTGTTCTGTACGAAAGACGCATTTCTCTCCCGTAGCGAGACAGGAGGGATCGAATGCGTCGTGTCACAGCCCTCTGAACATGGAGGAACGAGGCTGCGGCAACGGCAACGGCAACGCAACAACAGCAACAACGTCGAACGAGCGTGTCCTGTGTGCAAATGGCAAGGTATTTCGTGCATCCTTGGATAATATGCGGCGCAATGCCAAATGCCAGCACGTCCGCATGGCAGCCAGCCTTCCAATATGCATGCGTGCAGCCTGCGCTCCGCACGCGCATCCTGCGGCCACAATCGTGTGCACTTACATCTTAAAAACAACCTGCATACATAACCTCTGACTGTGCAACGTATTTTTCACGAATTTTTCCGACTTTCCCGTGAAACCGACGCGACAAACGTCTCCCTAACGCAGTTTCAAACGCTGCTTACCGATAGACTGCGGATCCTTATGCATTTATAACAAAATAAAGTAAATGAAATCCAATATTGTTGGGAAATTTGACAAATTGAAGATGTCGATAGGTCATTTCTCCTCTATTAAAATCATTAAGGGAAGAAATAACGTTCAGTTTGGTTTCTATCTATTGCTATCGATTCAGACAATTTTCAGTTTGCATAAAGATCCACAGTCTACTTGTGAACCTTCGCATTTTTTCAAAATGGATCCAAAAAGTATGCGAACACTACAGCCTCGAGATATTGCCGATATTCGACTAGCAAGAGACATTCCAGCGCTAATGTTTATTTCTAACTTTCTCAAAAATGTAAGATTAGGATTTAATGTCTACCATTTATATTAATTCCTTATTATATTACGTTAGATACTTCTTTATTTTTTTTTAAATGTTTTATACTGTAAGCTATAATGTCTGCTATATAAACCAAACATGGTTTACGGCATCAATAAATAAGGGATTATTAATTCATATACGTGGGCTCGTTTTAAAGAAGCCTCTTTTGTTCCATATGATATTTTTTCTGAACGGTTGGAGAAAAGTCGTCTGCGATGACTAGGCGGCCCGACTTAAATAACGAAACTATTCGCTTGGAACTTTAGAAATTAGATACACGTGCCCTATGTTGATAATATGCTGATCGTTCGCGCTGAAGGGGTTGAGAATTTCAGCAAATCAGCAAATTCTGAATTCTCGAGATTACGATTCGGTCTCAGTTTTCACGTGGACTCGTTTACCATTCCCAGGATTGAAGGTAAAGAAAGAAATCAGGAGAATGTGATCGTTCGACAGCGATCTTTCGAAAGACATTTTCTAGCTGGAAAATCGGCTGGTCTCGTAGCGAGCTCTCGAGTTTCGAAGCTTCATTGTGCGCCAGTTGACGATGGAAATAGGAAAGTTCAGAGTACACAAGTACTCCGTATTATTCAATATGGAATATCTAGCATTAAGAATCCCGTGTGCTCGTGCCAGGTTTACCGACGATATTACAAGCGGAGCCAACGCATTTAGAACGTATGCACCGTTCTATGGATGACGCGTCTATCCCACTCTGGAATTTCATATTGCGTACCGAGGGGGAATAGCACTCCCGAGCATTAATTTCGAAGTGTACCTCGCCGATGGAAGTTTGAGGGATGGCGACGCATTCTGGGACACGCCGCGGCGCTCCGGGCTGGCTCCCGTAAGCCACTTACAGCTTTACCCCGAAAGAAACTTTGAAATTGATATGTGGCTGTCTTATATGGCTGAATGTAGAACTCAAAAGGTACTTATTCTACCGGGCAGAAATACTTCGGAGACGCTCGGGCTAAACTTTTTCGCGAGGAGCTCTCGTTCCCCGAGGAAATGGAAGTCTGATCGGCGGAAACTGACGGATCCAGTTTAGATTTCAGCCGTAGGAAATTAAATTTCATATTTCGACGATCACTGTTAGCTCGGGACCCTGAGCCTCTCGAACTCGAACTTGATAACAAACTTGAAACTGGAAAAAGTGTGCGCACAAACTGAAATTTAAGCTCGTACTGGAAATTATTTAAGTGCGCATGTACATTCGTTGGCGGTCGTGATCGATCAATTATATCTTTATTAATTATTCTAGAGAGGAGGAGAATATTGAAAACTAAATTCTTTTGGTTGCATAGCGTCTTTTCAATTGTTGATGCATAATGACTAGATGGCGGATCTCTATGCAAAATAAAAGTGTTTACGTCGGTTGCAACGTATTGGAGTAAAATAGAAATTTATTTTCTTTGTTAGTATTGAATATGGATGTTAACGAATACTGGTACTTTTGAAACAAAAGAATTCATCGTTTCACGGCGCGGGAGGAAACTCTTTACTAAACGAAATCTTAGTTGGAATCCGTTTGAATCTCGAGAGGAGACCGGGTCCCCTCGTATCTCCAGACTGTTTAGGTTAGGCCCCACAGTCCGGCTCTTGAAACATAGTATCAAATAGGATACCTCAAAATCTCTGTTTAGAAACGATTCTGAGATCGTTGATTCATTTTTGATAACGCACAATAAGCTCATTGTGCTGGAAACTTATTGATAATCCAACAGTTAGAATGTTTTAATAGTGTTTTAAATTACACCTACTCATTTTTGTCACGAATGCATAAAATCCGCTTTCTAAAAATAACTTATGAGCGCAACGATCACGATCGATATGATAAATAACCAAGTTCATTTACGATATACCTGGTATACAATAATATGTATATGGAAGGTGCTAGAGAAAGACTAAAACTTTAGCATACAGTTGATAGAAACCAAGAAAGAGAATAGAATATTAATAAAAATTTATTAATACCGTAATTATTCTGCAACAACCAAATAAGACATCACGTATTCTTCCATGATCGTTAGCTATTCCGCCACACAAGTTCCACAGCTTTATTCCCGCGATTTTCCTCGGAACGGTTAAGGCTAGATATTCTAAAATTTCTCTATTATCCCTTATGGTGTGGCGAGACAATACCTATTGACGACACGAACAGTATGCACTTAATTAAAAAGTCCCGTTCCGCGGACACAATTTCTAAGGACCATTGCCGTCGTAACTTTCCAGCAATAAAGGTAATCTGCACACTTGCGCACAATGGAGGACTGCGCACCCTAGTATAGCCTATTTCGATTTATGGTAGGCTCGCCCGCGCCTTGTTCGGTCACGGGTACCTCATCTAACCTGCATGTCACTGCGCTTCCCTCTACCAGTCCCCTGCAGTAGGTGGATTCAGTTTCCAATCGATCAATCGCTTCTTTTCTTCATCAATTCGAAACCATTAACACTGAAACTACCGAGCGATAAACGTAACTATTATAATGGCTCTTATTATCGGTGAATATTTCATAAATTTTATAAAATCGTTTTGGACGCAGAACACAGATTTTGGAGCAGATCGTTCAACAACAATTTCAATCGTGAACCAACAATTCACCACCAGTTAAGTCATATAATATAATTTCGTTTGGGATTGCAATGTAAAAGAAGATTTCCGAGCTACTTTTTGGTGTAGTATAATTATTATCAAAACATATTAACAGCCTATTTATTTATCAATTATTTGTTGTATGAGGGAACGTGTGAAACGAGAGTTTCATATGTGGAGAAACAAAAATTCATTGAGAAATTTTCAGATAATTTAAAGAATATGAAAAAACAGTATAAATTACTAGCATTTGAAAGACTGCAAGGGGATTCTATTATTCAACATTACCAGGTTTGTTTCACAATAGATATTCAGAAATTAAATCCAATCCACTCCCCAATTCCGAAACTTAATAAAATTCTTTAAAATTGACAAGTTTTTCTATTGAAAGAAAAAATTCTCGGCATTCATACGTAAGATTTTATATCACTCCCAAACAACAAAGCATTCTTTCACATTTAACGCAACCTGCGTTATACATGAGGGGAAAGTATGTCAAATAGACATAAGAGACGAATACGGGCGGAAATATCAAATTCAATCTCGCGCTATCCATTCATCGCGTTCGTTTTCACTAGGTTTCCATTCATTTAGAATTTCAAAAAAATTTGTTAAGGGCCAGGCAATTTAAAACTGTGAAAAGATCTGCACGAGCGAGTACGTTCTTAAGAATATGTTTCATTAAGGAAGGACTATTACGAGCAGATGAATAATTTGGTTTCGGATTAGAAATCATGTCTACAAGCTAAGAAATAAGTAAAGTAGAATTTTTGTACCGTTGACTTAAAGAAATCCGGCAAAAAAAAAAACAAAAGAAATCACGAGTTTGTCAAATTATAAAACAGGGTGATATAGCAACTTTATAAACGTTGATGATACCGCAAATTGTTTCTGCTCGTTATCCGGCCGAACTTCTCTAACGTCACTATCAACCGCGTGAAAGTTACTATGAATATTAATTTCGCTAACAATCGTGGGATCCGAGATTTTGGAAAAGAATAGCAGCTTGGACTTGGCGAGTTAATTAGTTCGCGTGCGCTTAATAGCTGCGCGAGCTTCTGCCGAGAGAAAATGGCGGTCGGTCTATAGCGTGTTATTGAACGTGAATTCTATGGGACAATAGGAGCAATATTTTGAATGAAACTGCTGATGAATTTTGCGAGACGATTCGATATTTTGCGGGGGCTAGGGAAATTCAGATGGCCGAAACAAATTTCCGTAAAATCACTCGTATCACTCAGCCGTAATTATCGCCGCGCGATGCTCGGAGCTAAGTAATTGAAAAAAAAGTCCCTGCACGGCCGTGCGCGAACGCGGAACGCGAAAAAGGATTTTGTTCGGGTAAGAGGCATCTGTGATGTTTCACTGTCGAAAAGTTCCAGCTTCAGCGCTTCATTCTTTTATGTTCTCCCTTCCCTTTTCTTCTTTCCACAACGCACACGTGCTCGCGACGTTTTACAGCCGCACTTGATGCTTTGAAATCAAAAGCACCCCGGGGAACAATATGCACGGGCTCCGATGTTTATTTTTCCCCACTGCATCGTTCCTTTCGGAAATAAAAAGCCTAGCGGAAAAACCTGCTAGTAGATTTATCGTGGGAGCCATAACCGTGCTTCGCCGGCCCTACGTTTACGGACACGCTGTAATTGTATTTTCATATTTTCTATAATCGCACCGAAAACACTTGTGGCTTTTAATGTTCCGACTACCTCGACTACCGACTACTCAATGCGTTAGGCAAGAGTTCGAAGCCGAAGTCTCTCTATCGAGTTATATCATTCAAATAAATCAAGTTTCGCGAATGTCGAACTTTATAATCATCGTTGTTAAATCATTTTCCATATGAATAATATAAATTGTCTATCTTTTTGGTAACTTTCTATTATTTACCATCTATTTAATCCCTTGCCTTACGATTTATTTTACGGTTTTAGTAACTGGAATTGTTTTGTAGATCGTAATTTCCTAAAGGAGGAGAATATTGATATAAATTGTATGCCTATATGTTCTCCAATAGCTGTATGTTTTATTATTTCGGTTTAAAGGAAATTGTTAACATACATTTTTATCAGAATGTGTTCATATTGTAAGACAAGGGGTTAATAATTAGACTACGGATCGATGCAATTATGATTAAAAACAGTGAAAAGATTAAAAGAATTGAAGTATACCAAAGTATTTCAAATTTCTAAAATTATTAAAGAAAGAGAGAAAGCAATTTTGCAATCGATGCAGACAATTTTTATATTGCATCAAAAGCCGTAGGTTTTTCATAATATTTGTGTGGGTATTACAACGCAAATGAGCCATTGAACACATTGTCTAATCCAATAATAATACCCGCAAATAAAATAGTTAGTTCTCAGAAATATTGAGCTTTCAAATTGTTTTCCACGCAAAGTAAGTGACTTGCAAAGAAAATTGTAAGAGTCATTTGCCGACCAAAATTGCTCGTACAATTAATAATCGTGGCTATTAAAGTGAACAGAGAATAGACGATGAAACTGGCGTCTTGAATCATCAACCACAATTTAGCGAGGAGATAGCACGCGTTCCAACAGCGGGAATAAATAAACAGGTCTTTTGTGCGAAACAGGAAGTTTAACAACCCAACAATCAACAGTATGAAAGCGCCCGGATGACGAAGGTAAGCTATGGGCTCTCCAGATGTTTTCGTCCGGCAGCTTTTACTATCTTCTTTTTTTTCCACATTGGAGAGGTGGGCTGGCAAAGAGAGGAAAGCCCGCAATAAGCACAAAACAGCTGGAATGCGCGGAGAGAGGGTCTACGAGAATGTTCGTTGAAAAGCGGGCACATTTATTTCAGAAACGGTGTCTGCATCTTGTAATAACCTGGCCCAGCCTACCGTCGGCTCTCCCTTCTTTGAATAACACCAGCATTTTCTAGTTTTTCCTCCCTTGCTTCTGTTCGGACCTGGCCCATTGCGTCCTGAAATTTCATAGAAATTGGCCCGTGCAGGTTCTACGCGTCCATGAAAAGGAATTGATCGTCGTCCTGCAGGACGTGTCCTTCTAAAACCAGGGGGGAAGTAAGATCTACCCTAATGCTAGGCAGCAGCTAATCCAACAAGTCTTTGGACACTAAATACCCGATAAATCTTAACTTACTTTAAACCTAGAAGCCTTTAGTTACACAATCCGTCGTTTATTTCATTCTAAAAAAATGCTACGCACTCAAACGTCTGCGAAAGCATTGAAAATATTTTCTCGTGACTGAAACCAACGCAGATTTAAAGATTGAAGCTTCCTTTTTACAACAAAGTCTTAACATTTGATGTGCGATGTTTTTTCGTATAAGTTACACCAGTGATGTACGGTAAGGGTCCCTCACACGCCTGCTTCCCCACAACTTTTTCCTTTGCAAGTGTATGGCGATCTCTCTTAGTTTCCGAGATATTCGTAAACAACTGTCAAACCCAATTTGTTCTTTAGAGCGAGACCCTCTTCCCTGCACCCCCTCTCCGAAACACGTAACACGAATTCACTCTGAAATTTAGTTTAATGCCAACAAAGAACAAGAAGTAACTCGAGCTTTTAACGTTCGGTTAATAGTTTTGATCATTTTGCGATTTAAATTTCAGAGAATTTCAGAGCGAGTTCGTGTTAGGTTTCCCGTGGAAAGCACTGTCCCTCCTCCTGCCGCAAAGAACATATTTGGTCGTGGAAAATATGCGATAAATATACATGACACTGTAGCTACAAGCATTGTGCGACAGTTGTCTGCAGTCTGTCTTCGTTGAAAACAAGATCAAATGTTGTTACATGACCTCGCGGGATACTAGTGTCGCGTATAGCAATATTTGAGAAACTATTTTTGCGAAATCTCGTAATTAAAGTCGACTGCTATATGGTGGGCTGGACAACATATTTAAAGCTCATCAAAATCTGAGAGGGAGTAACGTTTCGACGAGTTTACCATATTATACTTTCCAGAATTATTATTTTACAATTATTGAAACAATAAAAATGATTTTATAAGAATCGATTGTATTAATATCTTAGGTAGAGCACGTATTAGAAAAGGAACCGCTCAAAGTGTAACAGATAAAATGAATCTTGTCAGTTTTATAAGGGAACATGTACCAGTGAATCATGTTTTGTGGCAATGTAATTTATACAATGATGAGAGACTCTCATTGATTAGTAAACTCAGTAAAATGGGCTTCCAGCTTCCAATGGATGTCTCAGTAACGATAGCCAAACCTAATATTAGGGCCAGTCATTACATGTTATCATTTTTTAAAAGCTGTGGCCTTAAAGTACAAGTTTCTTTTTTTTTCTTTTTTCCTCTTCTCTCTCTGTTCATATACTGTTCCTTTTAATCATATGTTAATATTATAATATCTGTATTTCTATAAGAAACCTATTCTGTTTTGTAATCTTCATACTCTGTATTATATGTAATGTATTTCTGTTTTGTAATTATGTTGTAATAAATCTCATATGATATTTTCTATAATAAATAAAAAAAAACATGTACCAGTTACTTTTAAGGCTCGATGGGTTTACTGTTAACGAAAAACTTAAACTGCCAGTGGCCCTCCCTATGGATAATCGAATTACCTGACGGGTGACCACAGGTGGGCCACGCAATCAGCCGCTTCGCCACACGTCTCAGATCTTTCGTGGAATTCTGATCACGTGTTCGCAGGTGAAACCAACTTGTCTACGGCTTGGTGCGCGCGCGGCGCGCTTAAAACGAAAAACGGCCGCAGTGATTTATAGCTGACAACGATATTTCACGTGGAAAGTGCAAAAATACATCTAGCGAATCCGATACACTGCACGGCCGTATACAGGCGACGCGCGAAAGTTTCCGGTCAGATAGATTTTTCACTTTACATCTCAAAAACGAAGCGCAAACGAATTCTAATTGATATTGAATACCGTACAGCCTTGATACAACGAACTAATTCGGCCGAGAGAATGTACGTTAAAGCTGAAGGTCGTGTATATCTTTGTTTGCTCGATTCAGCATTTAATGCAGGGTTTCCGAATCTATGTGCCACGACAATTTGGAAAGGTTTTATACGCTGCAACACATTTAAAGATCTTCTACTTCATATTGAAAGGCGAGTGACGATTCAACCTAAAAAAAATAAGCTGTGTTCAGTTAAAATTTCCGGGTTCGCGAAGTGTTCCGTTGTAAGTCCTGATTTAATGCAATGCAAAAATTCATATTCATCTCATTTCAATATCTCGCGATTGACTTGGGAAATTCGTATTTTGCATAAAGATCAACGGTCTTGTTACGATCGTTGGCTCGCGATCACGACAGTGCATGTTTCATTCAGAGATTCCACGCGGTTTTAAAGGTAGCACAGTCGCGCTATCATTTCGCGTGTAATCGTAATTGCTCCGAAACGAATATCTCCGAATAAGTCGATAAATTGCCGCGCGCACATGGCGGCAGGAATTTCCGTTTACCGTTTAGCCCCGGCTTGATCCGCCGTTTAACCGTCACCGGTTTAGGCAATAGTTACGAATGAATTCTCTGGCTAGATCAAAGACGAGAAAGCGCCGCGTGTAATCGCGGCGTAGCTTTCCGGGGTGTAGGTACACGCCCTCAAAATTGCGGCTGCTTTGCGCTATTAAAGTGAAGCGCGAACATGCCCGCGGAAAATAAGTGGGCGATTCACGCACGTTCTATAATCGACAAAGAGAAGGGAACCGGCGCGAAACGCCTCCGGGGATATTTCCGACGACACCCAGCGGCGTATGTGCATCGGAACAGTTGAAATCCGACGGGCGCGATGACAGAAGCTGTGAAAAGGGGCTTGGCGGAAGCGTGATTCCACCATGTGACAATTCCCTTTGACTGCGAACACCTAAGGCGAGGGTCCGTCCGGGATATACGGAGAGGCCGACGACTTGCAATCCACAAGCGAAAACCTGCTGCTGCTGCTGTTGCTACCTCCTCGGCAATTGTACGATACACCTTCCCATAGAATTCGTTTCATCGGATTTACGACTCGCTCCGCTGCGGCAAAATTTTAATCTTGATTGTTCACCCGCCCGTTCGGTTTTCTTTGCGACAGCTGACAATTCCCTTTCACGACAATATGTCCCACCTGGGGCGACGCTCTCGATAGCCGATCAGCTACGCGACAATAAGCTAGACTCGCAACTGCAACGCACAATCGTTCGCGAAACCATACGCACGATTAGACTCGCTACATCTCAAAGCGGATCCTTCGTGATCGATCATCCACAGTAGAGTATCTGGCCCGAAAAGTAGGAAGAAAGTCAATTTCCAAATCTTGACGGAGGACGTAAAATGTTTGCTGTCCGACGTAGTTAGAGCTCTGAAGAAAATGGTCTGTTATGGTCCTTTGCGATAGTTCCGGTACTATGTATACTAATTTGTGATTACCAGACTGCCGATCTTTATGCAATATAAAAATTGTCCAAGTCGATTGTACGAAACTGAAGTTAAATGAAAATGTATTATTCTTTTTAAATCATATTGAAAAGTAGATATAATATCATAATATTCTTAGATTCGTCTAATGTGTGTTTAATTTTGTATTTGACCTATTCATTTTTACCATAAATGCATAAAATCCGCAGCCTAGTGATTACTATACGAGTAATACTATACGCAAAGCGATATCTTATTTGTGCGAATATTCCGTCTCGCGTTGCCTCTGGGTTCTTTTTCGAATTCTTCGTGTATCGATCTCCGTCCATTTATGATTCCTTCCACCCCCGAGAAAGTCGAGCAGGGAAAGTGTCCTCGTGTCGAGGGTTCGAACCTCCTTGCAACGGCAACGTCTGTAAACCATCAACGAGTATCGGCGCCGTTGGAAAAGGACATTGCGTCTGGACAGTGTCTTCTTCTCAAGTAACCCGACCACCCTCGCTTTAACTGGTTCTCGAGATGTTGTTGGCGCGAGAAAGCGTCTTTCACCTTTTTTTGTCCCATTTCCTATCTTCTTTTACTGTGTCCGTGTTATACCGAAGTGTTTCGAACAATGCAGTGGTATTTATAGCAAGGGGAAAGTCGATTGTATCAGCCAAATTAGAAAGTAGTTGAACGACATGTATAGTGGTCAATAGAGATCGCAGCTGACACTTATTTTTTGTTTCTGGAAAATTCGGTTTAAATGTTGCACTCTGTTTAGGAACATATTCGTTCTTGTGGAATTTCTATGGAAAGATCCGACGGAAACTTTTTAATAGCGTTCTTGAGGAGCAAATATTTTCGAATCTGAAGTTTATAATATTGGAATATATAATAATATTGTATATATAAAACTTAGTAACTGCTATCGTTTCGCCTCCAGCATTCCTGTTTTTCATCCGCTTCTTCAGATAGCCAGGGTGAACTTCGTTTATTAGCAGGTTCCTTCTTTCCACGTTGCTACAATTATGACTCCACGTGTTTTGATCAGAAATTCTATAATAGTCTTCTATAAATTAGAGACAGCATATACGCGCTATCATTTTATTCAGTACTTCGATCGCGTGTCGATTGCACGCGGATGGATTTTCCTTGCGAAACATTACGCGTATTCGATGATACCGCGATTCATTAGTTCCACCGTCGTTGTTTGGTTCATTATACAATTTTATAGAACACCTCCCGTACATTCGGCACGGCTTTTTGTGCAAAATTCTGTTGGATTCCGACATGGGAAAGTTATAACAGCGATTGTGTGTTCGAAGCGATACAATTTATTTCGAAAGTTTCTGAATGCAACACGGAATAGTAACAAGGTTTCGAGATTAACTTCGTGCAATGACAGCAACGTGGTCGGAGTGCTTGAAACATTTAGAAATGATCTTTGCGTGTTCGAAATTTTCAGAATTACGTATATGTACCGGAGAACGGAAATTTAATAAACAATTCGATTCAAATAGAATCATTAATTAATCATCATTAATTAATTAATCATCAAATAAATAAATTTACTGCTCTCTCACCCTGTGTATAGGTGACGGGATTGTTCGTCCGGATTTGAAAATGAATTTTTGCTGTTGCAAATGTTATAAAATGTCCTGATCAAGAAATATTATCACAAGTTTATCATATATATATATACCATTTTAGCTACAAAACCTGTCTTTAACGCCCTATCTTTAGTAATTATTCAGATATTTTATTTTATTTTCAAATGAAGCATGTCTCCATGCACGACTAGCAGACTTCAGTACAACATAGGAGTTATTTAAGCTTTCATCTTTGTTGTAAAATATCCATAAACATTTAACAAACTGCTGAGTAATATAGTAATACAAAACATCTTTACAAAGGAATTAAATTATACCTTTTCTCTTCACGATGAGTTCTCTTTAAATGATTCTAAATAGTACAGTGCAATTTACATTGAAGAAAGCTTGATCTAGGGGGAATGATTTAATAAACGTTTTTCAAATGAATGCTGTGAATGATTAAAGAACAGTGATGTAAGTAGGACACGAGAGCCAGCCATCTTGGAATTTGCCGGCCAGCCATGAATTAAACACCAGGACCACGGTGACACCCCTGATTTTCCTAGTTTTTTAACGAATCTCAAGTGTCTGGGGGGTCCAGCGGTATAGTAGTTTTAATTTCAATTTCCGTATACCTTATCTTCCCATTGTTCTCGATAGACAACGGTCTCGGGTCATTTAAATCACGATCGTGAGAGTTCCCGTCTCTAGGGCCGCTCTATACCAGCATAAAAGGGAATTTACCTCCATTGAAAATATATTCTCTCCTTTTATTAATTGATAGTAAATATATTTGACGTGTTTCATGAAAATTATTTAATTATGTATTTTATTCGAATTATTTTAATGTGTATTTTATTCAAATTAATAATTAATAAATTGTAATTCAACATCTTAATCACGTGTGGAGATCTACTAAAACTGACAAAACTCTTCTCGAAGAATCGAAAGAAATGACAAAAATACATTTTTTGAGATTTTCCATAAAAGCAGTTCTATGGAAATTTAGCTGAAGTAGTTAATTTCGATTCGTGTGAGAGTTCTGGTTAAAATTTTTCGGAATTATTTTATTAAAAATCATACTATACTTTTACATTGAATTGCATCGTCTACGAAGAAGCTATACTGTGCACAAGAAGTCGGATGAAGATTGAAATGTACAATCCATTATCAGTGCATCTCGCAGGGTAGTGAAACTATCATCTAGTAGTCCGCTGATGGATACCTTGTATACGCACGACGTAGTTATTGTTTAGTTTCAGGACAAAGTCTTATCGATCCACCGAGACCGTGTTCCATTTAGATTACATCAGAACGAAGTTCACAAAGGACTACGGAGCAGAGTGGTCAGATGAGGGAAGGGAGAACGAATCGAGGGGAAAAAGTTACCTCCCCTCTGCCAGTACCGGACACACGACAGAGACGAAACGAGTCACGTGACCGGGCCGCAGCGTGGGGAATGGCGTCGTAGAAGGGGAACGATAGTGTGGGGACATTTCCGTGGCAGTCACGTGACGTGTTTCCCTGTCATACATGTATCCGGTACTCGCAGAGAGGGGGAAGGGATTGCAAGGGTGCAGGATTCGCGTTCTCATTTCTCGATAATACAAACATGGGGGTTTTTAGTAGTCAAAAACCCTAGATAAAAGATCGATCTAGGGCACCATCTCCCTCAAAAATTCTATTTTGACTCTGTTCGAAACGCGAAGATAAACGACTGATGGTTCAAGAGACTCGAACTTGACTATTACTCACTTAACAAATCAGATTTAAATTGACTTTCGATGAAGTACTTCACGGGTGTCCAAAAAAAAAAAGACAATACTGACAACTTATTCTTGGGACCTTTATCTGCGTCGGATAGCAAAAATTGTACGACTCACGTAAAAATTTGAAATTGACTTTTTACCGACTTTTTGACAAAGGAAATCCATTTCTAGGCACTGTCCCATGGCTGTTCGAGCGAACGCAGTTAATTACTCGCCATTCTCGGTTTCAATAATCCGATCCGTATTATCGGAGGAAAGATAATCGTTACGATTCCTACGAAAATTCCGATTCAGCTCGGCGAGGCAAGGCGAGGCGAGTTCCTCTGGGAAACGGCATTGTCGCGGAGTTTCACGGTTTAACTGGAAAGATCGCAATTACTGTTTCTTTGGTTTCGGTAAAAATTGGTCTAATTAGTTGGAAACGGAGCGTTTCGTGGCAGGATGAGTTACAAAAGGAGGACACACCGGGAGGCAAGAGCGGAGAAGGTTTTCGAGCACGCGGCGCGGCGAGTACAGGAGTGGGTCAGTCAGGGAAACGGCGAGAAAGGAGAAGGTAACTTTCTCCGGTGATCGTCCCACTAACCGCGATATTATCGAGTCGAGTCGAAAATTTCTGTGTGTTGTGTCTGTTATATTCGCCGCATGCTCACAGATTTCCCTTCTTCTACGTATACGTTTTTATCCTCTCTCGCCGCGATTTGACCTCCATTCACCATCATCCTTTATCTATTTAACTGGGTGAGACTGTCGGTTACATATACACAGTAGCCCATATTGAATATATCAAATCTTCCCTGTCCGAAAGTTCCAGGTAGAAATGCTCCAAGATCGACTTTTTCTAGGTGAAAGATTCATCTTTCGAATCGATTCTCTCTGCTATTCGACTCTCCGAATCGAGAATCAATTTTTTTTTGTCTCTTTTAATAACTATCCTGTTATTAAAGGAAGTCTTATAATGTTTATAAACAAGTTGTTAATGATGTTGTCTCATTGATCCTTTTGTTGGGAATTACATTCTAGTGCTGAGACCAATGAGATTGCTGGACTCCTATTCACGTACGATTTTAATGTTTGTAGGGAAGTTTTAAGATAGTAGGAATAAATGAAATCATATTTTCAGTGGCAGTAGCCTTTCTTCATATGAAATGACTAAAAATCGTATTAAATTCTGTAGAATTTTATATTCTAGCATTCATGGAAAATTTTGGAAGCCACAAATGCATAAGGATCCACAGTCTAATAATAAACTTGGAGCGTTGTGAACTATAAATCACATTTACTATCTATAATATCCAATTCACTACCTATAATCACCAATACGCTATCGTCTCTAATAACTTGAGAGGGTACATGGTAATCTAAATAATTCAATTGTAAAAATGTTGTTATTGGCTTCTAATGAAAAAGCGTGGCGTCTCTATTACCTTATAAATTTTTCATACTAGCATGAACCTGGTACGACTTGAAATCAGAGTGGCCAGATTAAGATTCGAAACTCTACCTTCCCCTTCTATCGCGTCTGGTCACGTGACTAATCCGGTACTGGCAGAGAGAGGGTAACTATTGCCTCTGCTCTGGCGACTCTGATTGGGCCTTCCACCTTACCTAGGAACAATAGAAAGATTTTTGAGTCTGAAGCTGTTATGAATCTCGGCGCAGCCTAATTGGAAAAGTCCAGTCTTGCGATATCGAATCGAATGATCGAAGTTTCCGGGCACGTAGAACGTTTGTTTTCATGGGGGTGGGGGGAAAGGAAGAGGAGGAGCGTAGAGGGGCAAAATATCCTTCTGTCGCGAAACGACGAGCTGCTGCCGGCGCCGTGCGCGTCTCGTCGCAGCCACGTGCCGCGATTCGTATTCAACGCGACGAAAAAGAAAAGGAAGAGAAGAGAAGAGAACACACACGTACCCACGTACACGTACACCGGTGCACAGCTTTCACTCTCCCTCGTTTCGTAGTCGGCGCTACCTACTCGGTTTTTCCTTGGCCAACGAGAAATCGAACTCCAATCCCGCCGGGATGAAACTTTCTTTTAGAAACAAGACTCGTCACAACAAAAAAATATCGGCTCCCGTCGTCCTCGTCGTCGTGCGAACTATCTGCAATACCTACCAATCTCACTCTTACGTCCCATTACCCCCGATAACCCCGCAACTTCCATGACGCTGCTAACGAAAAAACAGTGTGACCATCCCCCACCCGGCCGGTAATCAATTTCTATTCCATCGCGAGAAATTGAACTCGCGCACGAGATAGCGAACCGCTCTCGTTGAAACTAACAAGGAAACTTCGCAACTCGAGAATTTTCGGTGCTCTCCTTTGTGCTCGGCGCACTTCGAGAGGACCGCAAGTATCGGCAAGTTGTTCGCCACTATACTTTCTGCTCCTTCAAAGTGGAAACATCCTCCGCAGGTTAACCCTTACGCAGTGAAAGTCGCGCTCGAATTTTTCTGTGTGTTCTGCTTGCTTTTTAGCGCGTTCACACGAGTTTCACCGATTTCGTTCGTTGAAGCGATCAGTGTGATTAAGGACAATTGTTAGCTACTTGGTTATGAAGATTTCACCTTACACTATAATCTGGTTTATTAATACAGAGATGATTAAGACTGCAGTTAAGTTAGGAAGTTTATTAATACTAATCTATTGATATTCAGTGGTGTTTCATTTATGACGATTATTCTCGAGCAAATCAATTAGGTTCAACGTGTTAAATGTTACCATTAATCATCGTTTTTACAGTTCGATGTTCTTTATTAGTTTCACAGTCTGTTTTTTGCTAATTCGAGGATGAACTTTCCAAAGTAGAAGGAGGAGATATATTATAATTTATTGTTTGATTAAAATATTGTCAATGATTCTATACGTCAAATGTTTTTGTCTCCACGAGAGATTCCGAATTTTCATTTTGTTTTACTTAGAATGATTCGAATTTAGAAAGAGAATTAACGTACACAGATGTGCCAGTACTTTTGAAGAGGTTAATTTCAATGGACTGTACCTACAATAGTGTAAATTCGCATAGAAATTATAATTATCAATATTACGTACTGCGAAAAGTTGAATGAATCAGGGAACGGTATACTGTCGAACACATTCGAAGCAGGGATCAATAATAAAAATAATATCTTTTCGTTTTCACGGAAGGATCGTTGCCGAGTGATTTCTGAAGTACGGAAAGTAGCAAAATCTATTCAACGTTCGTATAACACAAAGGCGAATCATTTGCATTCATATCGCCCGAAGGTACGGTCGATCTCGTGCCAGAAGAGTTATGCCAGGCCACGGCGGCATCGACCTATCGAAAAATTTCGAATTCTCACGGGTGCCGATTGCAAAAACGGGTTTTCGGTCCTGCGCGCATTAAACATTGGAGGTAGCTATCCAGGAAGGGTGTCACGTTCTGCACACAATTCTTTCATTCGGATCCAGAAACGGCGGAAGGCGGAATCGCGTCCCGTCCCGTCGGTTTAGACAGTGCAGTCACAGATATTCAAACGAGTACAATGTTCTATCGTTATTTGACAAAGCCTCCTCGGGATTATTTACACAAAGATCTTCCACAACATGAATGACAACAGCTTCTATACAACCTTCCATCGCATTATTAATACACTATGTGTCTTCGTACATGTAAGTGCACATTTTTTATGAAGTTGATAATAAAGTTGAACAAAATTCTGTTTCGTTTTAGAACAACGTACTATTTCCTTTATTTGATTTTCGAGTTAAATTAGCTCCGAATGCAAAGAGTTAAGTGTGTAATATATATATATATAATTTAACTCGAAAATCAAACGTCTCTTCTGACCTAGAATATTTCCATTCTCCATGATTTTTTAAATGTTTGGTGATTGGTTAGATACAGACATATCTAATAATATAAACAATATTTTAAATAATAGTACAGCAATTTTTAGTGAGTCCTCAGAGGCGCTAAGGGTTAATATACACGGTATCCCATGTGACTATCGCCACGATTTTTCGGGCACTCCCGGCAAACAGATAAAAAATTTTAAAAAGAAATTTCTTCGTGAATAATGAAGGACGCCTTGATTTTTTAAAATGGCAATATATAATTTTTAGTACAGAATATTGATGTCTCTACATAGTATATACATAGAATCCAATGTAACGATAAAATCATAAAAGTTCCAGTTTTATTGCACATATTTAATATATAATACTCATTGCATCTCGAATCTGTAATGTTATATCTTTTTGGTTTGTATAAAATCATGTTTTATTTACACATATTAGCATAAATATTTGCAATATTAACCCTTCGTCCCGCGATTTATTTCGCAACGGTGCTCGCAAAAGTCACTTTGTAGTTAACGATTTCCTAGCAGAGAAAGAAGTTCTGTATTCGCCGTAGGTGTATGTTTACTGTAAAAGTTGAATATTCATAAGCACAGAATAATGTTGCCCTTCAGCTGATGTGAGTTGAATAATATTCGTATTTATTAGAGCGATGCACGAGGTACTTCATCGTACGTGTTACAAGCCGAGGTGCACGAACTTATTAATGATATCAGGATGACTTGTTTCAAGATACATCGTGTAAAATATTATTAAAACCGACCCCGTGATATATGTTAACAGAAGAAACAACTCCACTTCGAGCGTGAAAAACGTAGTGGAACTCCAATTTTCTAAATGAAATGTGAACCAAGTTTTTACATATAATTTTTTATTAACTGCGAGGAACTTTCTGCCACGGGTAACTTTTACACTGAAATGTTCACGATATTCCCAGTATTAAAAATTCTAACTGGATCTTTATACGAAATATAAATTTTCTACATCGAGGGTAGCACAGGAGCCAAGTATAAATTTCTTTCTTTAATCATTTCAGTGGATTAAATATAATTCATAGACAATTCTTAAATTGTTTAAGTATTTCTGCCGTTCTAAATTTGCCATGAAATTGAAAAACTTATATCTACTGCTATAGTTGTATCTATACTTCAACCAATATAAAAATATCAGCATTTATATTCTAATTCATAGTCTATATTATTATTGATGCATCAAACTGTTTAAAAGTGTGAAAACTACCATACCACAACAATTAGGCCAGATGGCAAACACTGCATAATATACGCTAACAAATATTGCTTAATATTTAAGCAATTAGGGGCTGAAGTGAACCCTCTGTTCATTAACATAAATTTTGGAGTTTGTATTAGTTTTGGATTATGTGATATTGTGTCGATTAACACGAACTAGCTATAACAGAATAACAAATTGTATTTATTACTGTAAATTACAAACAACTTGATAATTATAGAAACTGTAGTCCCTCGAGGTCTAAGAATACAAATGAGATATCAGTGAATAATAAATAATAATAACATTATAGAATTTCTCCTCATTGTTTTTAACACGAATAATATTAACAAATACGGATTTCTTACAATGAGAAAAAAGATGAAGACATCTGTTACTGCAAAGCATGTATTCAATACACATAAATCAGTCTGGGTATAATTGGGTGCCACGTTCCATTTTTCTTCCTACACATGGGAACAACCTAATCCCCTGTTGTTCTTCTCATACATGATTTTTTTCCATTCAATTTTATCGCATCGGAACAAGGTTTTTGTCCGTCTATTTGTCCCGTCAGTTCCCTTAGTTTAACATCAGCCCAGGCGTACGAACAAGACAAAACAGCCCCCATGTTTTGCTGAAACTTCCTCTTAATAGGTTCACCTCGTGTAGCAACCCTTTTTACTCTAACGACGTTCAGCCTGTCTTTCGTCATTCTACGGGCAACGAATTACCCGTCACGGAAATTGCTCGACTGATATGGATCATGGTCATCTTTGTTCGCATCCAGGCAGAAGAAACCAAGTAATTATTCATGAATTTCTTAACCCCCATGAGGTCCAGCTACATTTAATCGCCGAGATTTGATAGGGATAACGATAGACTAACTTCGGGCCTTATTGTTAGAACCGCCGCATTTTTTCTAGATATTCTCTAGGTCAGGCCCGGGCAGTAAGATTTAAAGCTAAGAACAGGTGTGATTAGGAGTCGAAGGAATTGTCCACGCAGGATGCGAACAACGGGTCAGCGGACAATATCTCCGGCTAGAGAAAAGAAGAGCACAGGGTCCTTTCGGCTCCTGGACAGCGAGGTTTTAGTGGGTATGTTCTATCCTTAGTTTTTATTTCGGATGGATGAGCCCCACACTACCCCCTCGACCATCATCGGAGAGGGGGGGGGGGGGTGCGTAAAATGCATTTACCCGCTATCCTTAAAGAAAAAAAAGGCCCAAGCAGTAAGATGTACCAAGAAAAGGTGTGGCGGAGACCGAAGATTGGAAGTTGGGTGAAATAGTACAGGATCTAAGTTTTTCTTAGATCAAGACTTCACTGTGTTGAACAAGTTTATCGATTTCTTCATGAAAATGTCTGAGACAACTGTTGTTTTTGTTCCCCAGTGACAACAAGGACGTCAAGGATGATTAATAAAAATATAACGATTCCAAAAAATTGGAGAACGAGTATCTTCCCGGTGGCCGCGAATTAAATAATTATTCAGTTATGAATTTATGTCGCCATGGTAAGGGTTTACTTAATAAAGAAGGAATATTCATTTGATTCATGTAACTGGATGCTTCGTCGCCGAGCATAATTATTGATTCACGACATGCCGGTGAAACTGGTCGAGGGAAAAAGGCGAACGGAGGCGGAGACAGGGCGCAGCCGATGTTCGTAAAAGAGTAACGACACTGGATACGCATTATCCCCGTGAAACACGATGCAAAATTACCGATAAACTTTTCGGATATAGCGTGCCCGTTCCGGAATTTATCGTGATTGATAACGGACCGTCGTTTGTCATCTCGATTTTGTCAGCTGCTCAACAAAAAACAAAAAAAAAAGGTACAAATGGCATCGCGCGCGTTACTTTTCGAACGTGCACGCAACGATTTATAACATTGCAAAGCCAATAGTTCCTGAACGTATTCGACAGGGAAAAGGCTCGGAAGATATAAACCTCCTCGCTTCGGACGTACTACACCCTGCCGAGGATTTATCAAAGGGAATTTGTCTTTTTTAATTAATATTGCTGGGAACGAAGTCAGCCGGATAGCCATTCTACAGGTCGATTCAGGTAGATGTAAGTGTAACACGCCGATTTTAATCAAATTTATACGGGACACGGTTTGTTGAAAAATATTGGACACGTATTTTTTTATCTCCAATGATCTATAGCAGGTGGAAGTAGATCTCAAAGTTGGCGGTGGATCCCTATTTTTGCTAGACGGTGTAGGACAATGGTTTTTTTTAACCTTGTGTATTTTCGATCAGGGAATCTTATAGAAAAAATAACATGTGAACTATTTGGTGTATGAACAAAAAATTGAAACAAAAGTCGTGTGGTTTCAAAAGTAGAGTAATAATCAGTTTTTCTTTCTATTTTCCTTTATGGAGACAGAAAAGTGTCCGTGAGTGTCTCTAAGGTAAACTTTAATCTTGTAAGGGTTGAGAAATTAATAGTTACCGAGTTCTCCTACAATACAGGACTGCATCTCCTACAATGTATTAAAAGTGAATAGTATATTGATATAAATACAATAACGATATGAAAACACAAAATAGAAATAGCGTTGAAACCACACAATTTTCGTTTCAGTCATTTTTTCATAGACCAACTAGTTTCTAAATGGTGTAGGTAGGACACTGAGTTGAACCACCCTGTATAAATCGTGGATCCTGTAGAGATCGTTTATTTAAAAGCGTAGGCGATCGCGCCAAGGCTCGCCGTTCCCTCCATTTACGCAATTGCAACATTCTGCCGGGTGATTTATGGTCCAATTCAACGTTCGTCCCTTTTGAATCATCATCCTTCTGTTTGCTTGGACATCACCTTATCCCTTCTCAATGCTGACGCATTGTACTCGCGGAGATCCTTTCTTGTAATACCGGCATTGTGATGTTGTAACGCGGATTACAAATTAAATGAGAATAATTTCTCGGGCCACGATGTTGGTGACATAGTTATTAATTCCCCTAGCTCAAACAGCCGGAACATTAGTGGAGGAGGAGGGGAGGTGGGGATTCGATAACTGTGCCTGCTCTTGAAAACACAAAGAGGAGCCTTTTAATAAAACACCGACTAACTCGAAAGAGGCTCGGTCCACCGCGCCAGAGAAATTTCTACCGTTCCACGAACACGTTGCCAGCCTCCTATCGACCAGGTTTAGAGAACGACGACAATCGAGGAATAGAAAGTGGACTTAGGCTGGCTCTTCTCGAAGCAATCCTTTCTTTTCGGAACACATTGTGAATTACCGTGCTCCGAGGCGAACGCTTATGAGGAAAACATTGGGTACGTCGCTAGCAACAATGCCAGCTACCGAAAGGAACCTTATTTGTTTTCAACAAAACTTCATCTACAGGGTATCCCAGCTAACTTGATTACCCTGACTAGTTATAAAACATGAATTTAAAACTCGTTAAGACTTATTGGAAATTATAAGTTTGAAAATATTAAACGATACATTTTATGAAAATTGGAGAACATGGAATTTAAATGACCCCTCTCAAACAGTACTTGCTTTTCTGTGGTCATTTCAAAGTAATCTTCATTTTTTTAGCGGAATGACCTACTTTTCATATGTCCTTGGTCCAATAGTAAACGAGATATCGTGGAAATAATTTTCCATATATGAGTACATATGTAAAATGAATAGTGTTTTAGCAGTTAGATTATGCAGTGAGTAATCTAATTATTAGAACCAATAAATTACCGGATCTGCATTAAAACAATCAATTTTTTAATTAAAATATAGCTACACGGAATTATTGTTATCTTCTCTTGGTACATGTTTTTTCGGACTTTACTCTTATCCAAGTTTCATTAGAAATAAACGAATGAAGATGTATACATTACAAAGAGTGTTATCTGCAACATTTGCAGTAATTTGTAATTGTTATTCAACAAAGGAAAATTAAATGGGATACCACAATGTATAGAAGAACGAAATCTAACAAACTGATTCATTGTTATTCTCTTATATTTAGATTTATTGCATAATAAATTAATTGAATATTACTCCCTCAGATTTGGAATCATTGAATTTCATATTTTATTATTTTCGGTAATATATTAATTGTAGTATTGTTTCTGCTCATTTTCCATTAAATTTATGCTTACTGTCTGTTTTTCTCTAATTAGATAAATTATGTTTCAGGTCATTGTCTTATTAAACCATGAAATTACTCCTTATATTTTGATTTCCGAGCGGCTTTAAATAAATATTGTTTCACAATCTCGTATTCTGTGTAAAGAAAGCCAAATTGATATCGTACAGTCGTACACGTTCCGATTTAAATTCGTAACGAGAATTATCCAAATTATTATACTTCATAAATGAAACAATGTCGTATTTAGTAAAATATCACAATTATGAGAACTGATATTGATTGACCTGAATGATTCATATCAACGCTTCTGGCATCCTTTGTTTAATATTGCTTATACGACTTTGTTAACAGTGGTAAAAGCGACAACTGTTTAATAATTCTCAGAAACATATTTTTATATACACATTTTATGTACAACATTTTTTCATAGACACAGTCACTATGTTTAACATTCTGCGAACTATTGTTGTGACAAGTAGAACAACAATCAATACTTAATCAAGAGTAGTACAAATGATATTCACAATGTTTATTCATTACAATTAACATCGTAAAAACTACATTATGTTAATAACGATTTAAGCGTCCAAAGTTCAAAAATCCGACACTAGTTGAACATTAAAGTGTTTCGACTTTCCAGAGAACAGTTCCGCCAGCCGTTCTTGGTCGTCTAAGATGAAGAAAGGGGTAGCGACAAAGCAACACCTGTTAATCCCACACGTGATACAGAGAACAGTTGGAACCCTTGAATTGTAGATTACAAGAAACCAACAGACGAGCGGAATAACGGCACGCAGGATGTGCTTACTGACCAGTGGCATATTCCAGTCTAATACATACGTAGGTGAAATCTTTTGACCCTTGGTCCTGGGCTAGGGAGAACCAATAATTTCCTTTCAGTCGTATCATCTCGGCAGTCGTACTGTTTACGCCGGTAGTGTAATCATTCTGATTATTCCACGGTTGTTATTTCCCCCCGGTACGTAACAAGAGGAATTGCCAAGAGTCATACTGTATCCGAGAGAAGTATCTTTCAAGTTGGAGCAGAAATCCAACTGGAACTTTCTCCTGACGATAGAGAACAATCTCCGAAGAAATCGGCGAGGTTTCACTTCAAAAAGAAGAAGAAGAGGAAGAAAAAAAGAAGGACATAATAATGGGAGAAACCTGGGACGCGACGCAACGAAATTCGACTGATCTTTCGGCGCGCATAGTTCCTAGGGAAGGAAACGCCCTGTTAGGCCACAGGAGCAACAAAACGTGGGAAAGAGCAGTGTCGGTTAGTTCTCAGAGATAAGGAGTCTCGTTTATAATAGCTGTGCGCTACCCACTGCCCACATTCGCGTCTCTGTTCGCCGGTGTGTGCCGGCAAGTGAATGCCTTATCGTTTGATTCGGTTCGTTTGCCGAGTTTGTTGGCTGTAGAGAAAGGCAGGAAATCGCGTGTGGTTATGCCTGTGCACACGTTCTCGCATTCACGAGCACACGTATGCCTGGCATGACCCGGCGAGGCAACCAGTATACACGTAGAGTACAGTAGTGCTCACTTGAATTTGCTGAATCTGTTACACTTCAATGTCCACGACTCATCCCCAATCTACCCCTACCATTCGCAACGACCCTAACTGGTCGTTTTAATGTACGTTTGCTATTCTGTTTCATTCGCTCAGTCTTGAATATGAGTCACTGTATGTTATTAAACGTACGCTTCAGTAGTCTACAGAGTCACAACGTGAAAATAAATGAGAATCGTGTACTGATCGTCCATCAGTAATTTCGGCAGTCTCTACGCCAGCCTGCGAACCCCACTCTTCGCTATCTTCGTCAAGCGGAAAACGCGTAGAAGGGGTATCACGTGGTCCCTACACGTGTCTGCCCCATCTTCCGATGGACGATCAGTTAACGTGTCTTTGACAGATGCGATATTATATTTTTCTACGTTTCTATAATTTCACGGCGACAGAAGAAGATTTATTCATTCCGCTTCGATTTATTAATTCGCAGCTGATGCTCAAATTGTTTAGGCTGCTTTCTTAATTACTTACAAGATCAAGAATTATCTTTTTACGATTTTATACTTTTATGCATATAAACTCTTCATTTAATAAAGTTTATTTCGTACCGGAGTTTACTTTATCGAGTCGATTCCTGAAAGAGAAACGCAACCCTATAAAACGAGAATTTGTTTCCGGTTCCGAAAGATCGGGAATTTCAGTGAGCACTACTGTGTCGATCCGTTCAACAGAAAGGACTCTGACGTACACCGAACCGATCTCGAGAAAGTTGTGGACAGAAGAGGGGTAATCGACTGTCGTGCCGTGTCGAGCCGATTCTGTTGCCGGAGAAAAGTTCTGGTGCATTAATTACGGGACGTTTATTAAGCCGGAGGTTTATGGATGAAGGATAAGAACCGTCCGCGGAGAAAGTGGGCTAATGAATTTCTTTTTTAACCGCGATGACGCGGTGCGCCGGTTGTATTATTTTCGTCGGAGGCGTAAGAAAATATTGGCAAAATAATGCCCGGTTTTCTCTCTCTCTCTCTCTCTCTCTCTCTCTCTCTCTCTCTCTCTCTCTCTCTCTCTCTCTCTCTCTCTCTGTTCCTTTCGGTCGGTGCATAAGCAGATTAATTTACCACTGTGTTGGTCGGTTTTATTAAATCAATTATACCAGCCAATGTGAAAAGTTCCCGGTGATTTCCTGGATGGCATGAAAGCGCTGGAACATCGCTGGGATGCGGCGCATTCAGAGTCCCACCATATTGAAAAATAAAAGTAATTCGAAACCTACAGTTGTATGGCTTCATTGTTAGGCCGCGAACTTTTCAAATTGCACCCGCATAATGTCCACTGTTTTCTGTGATTCCGCATTCTCCACCGTTGAGATCCTTTAAGGCCGTTTCCATGAAAAGGCGTCCAGCTCCGATGAAAAACGAGCCGTGTTCTTTGGCTTCGACTGATGCGATATTATAATTTTCTACGGTTCTATAATTTCATGGCGACAGGAGAAGATGCTGCTCCGATTTATTAATTCGCAGTGGATGCTCAAATTATTTAGGCTGATATCCTAATTACACGATCAAGAATTATCCTTTTATTATTTGATGCATATGATATCTTCATTTAATAAAGTTTGTTAAGTATTTTCTTGTTCTTTCAAGGTTTCTCAATTGTCTTTTTATTTATAAATATCACGTTGATGTTAGTACGAGCGACAGATATAAACTAAGTAAGCTAAGCTGGTCTTCTGACTGGAAAAGCCAAGATTAACTTTTAATTACTCGCATACAGTACTTACAATCTTAAAACTTTAAATAACTGAATTTAGTATTTCAAGCATAAACAAAGGTGCCGTCTACGTTAGCAAATATCTATTTTGCATTGAAGTTATTTGACTGAATAAAAATTGATTTATGTTGGAAAATTGAACACGGTGTGCGGGTAACTGGAGGTTTATAAATAAATAATCTACACGTGACTCGAATAATATGAACATCCACTGTATAATATTATTGGTCAAAACACATTTCGTTTAATTGATGCAGCTGTTCCGAGCAATTTCAAAGTTCACACGCGGGTCAAGTGTTTTGCAAACGCGGAACAGCACTCGGATGGATTGAATTTATTATAAACTGCGAGGTGTGAGCCCGTGATAGTCGACCATTCGTAATGTTTATCTCCCTGACTCAATCTATTTTCTAAACAGCTACTAAACATTACTTATCTGCAGCATCAAAAAGTAAACCGCTCTGACTTCAACCGCCACGCCTTTCGTAGATCGTAAACTATGTAAGACGGTAGTTTCTAAACTACTATTTACTTTTATCAACTATCATCATCAACTTATTTAGTTTAATCGTATTCGTGTACGGAACCATTCCGAAATGAGAATTACCACTTTTCACTGAAATTTCTCACAGAGAACGGCGAATCACATTTCACAGGAATTTTTTGAACTGCGAAACCTTTATACAAAATTGAAATGTCTCCGTGTATTTCTTTTCGCATGATTCGTAAAATTTTTTCGAAAATCATAGCTGAACTAAAAACTATTAATTCTCATCGACGAACCTGTTTCTAAAATTTTAGGAAAAATTCATTAAAAAGCGTTCGTAAATTTTCCAAAAGGCTTTCTGTGTAATTATAATACTTTTCATATTGTTTCACCGAATAGATCTTACAACTTTAACTTTAAGGGTTTCGGTTCGCTGCTGTCAGCATTTCACTGTTGAAAAAAATACCTGACAGATATGTTCAGTTAAATTCCTCCCTCGAACGCTATATTTGTGTAACGATATGAAATGCACAAACGTGTAGAGAAATTTCAGAGACCTTTAAATTCATGAATATTATTCACGAACGAGCAGTGACGTTTGGTACGGTGATTAATATTTCTGTATTTATTGGTGATTGAATTCGATATATTTTTACAGTTAACTGATTAACTTCTAATTTAATTCACATTTTGGATCATTTACCCTTCCTAGACGATGAGTTTTGATTGTAATGGTCTGCTCTAAGCTGATTAATGGTAATAGATTTTTAGAAATTAATTCACTGAAAGTACAATTATAAATGCAAATATAGTTCTACTATTAAAGGATCGAAAAATAAATCTATTCGCAATACTTCTTTGATCCGCTGTACCTATTTCATAGAATGTTTATTATGTAAATCAATAATGATAAAAGTAATCAATAGTAATGTTTAAGAATTTTAGGCTTGTCTAAGGAGTTTATTGAAAATGAATGTGTGAGTGGCTTCCCACGAACCCAATAGAAGCAACGAAAATTTATAATCGGTGCCAATGAAGACTTTCCTCTGGACGAATCCCGAGAGGAAACGTCGAGGAGAAAAAAAAGCGTGACTAACACGTATCATTTGGTACACCCCTAAACACGTAATTCCCAATATCATGAACCTCGATGAGAGTTATTACCGGACGAACGGTTTCCAGGCCCGCCAGTCAATGCAAATCGCTCGAGTGGAAATCCGAGACACGTGATTTCCTCCTATGCAGACTCGAACTTTGGTTGTACGGTATTTTATTACCTTGGCTTGTGATACGAATTAGTGATGTCGGGCCTGCATTTACACCGTTAAATGCCTGTTACAGCATGGAGAAACGCTATTTTTCGCGTTTCCTCCTCTAAAAATTGAATATACACTTCACGACAATTCTATGAGGCATTCTAAGAAATTATCCGATCGAGCTGAAATTTCGTACACGCGTCATTAACCCCTCGCACTCCGTATTGTCTTTCAATTTTGTTGCCAAAAACTCTCTACTATTCTAAGTGTTCCATTTGAAATTTATTTCAAAGGACAGTTGCTCGACTGCTACTTTAAATAATCTTTTTTACTAATTATATTAAATATAGCTCTCTCAAACTTTGTTGTAATTTATATGTGGAATTTGTATCTGTCTTTAACAAAAGTAACACATATAAAACACGTTTCATTTACATTTCCCTTTCTCCGATGTTGAGTCACACTCGACAAAGGAGTGCAAAGGTTTCATAAAGTCAACTTCTGTTTTCGATTTCTATTTCGACTTCAGATATCCGAAATTTCCGGGTACCAACGAGTATCATGAATTTCTCGGTCCCAATCCGACCCGATCCTAATCATCGAAAGCCGAACCGGAGGTACCCGCCCACATCTGATTACAATTTGATCGTCGAGAAAAAGTTTGTTTCCTGTCCATCCTACTGTACGTGTACCCCCACTTCGAAAAATTGATTTCTCCTAGGCGTACGCAGCGGTGACGAATCAACTCGAGTCTGTAGCGTGTCTGGCGAATGTCTCTTCCTGTTGGTAGTACTATCGTACTGCCGTGGACTGCGCGATAGTGGAACACGTTTCGATGGCTGAGCCGACCAAACGGGTTGTGTTCACGTTCTCATTCTCGTTCTCGAGTTCCAAGTACACGGTTCACTTTCTACGAGCACCTGACCCGTGCCACCCAATAGGCCGCTCGAGTGCTTTCCTTGCTTGAACTATTATTAACCGCGAGCAAATTCGTTGTTAAATCGCTCGACGAAGGATAACCACCGGCTTGTTTCTCCCTCGACGAGTTATCGCCATTCTCAAAGCCGCCGACATCCGTGGTTAAGGGGCATTCCCATTTTTTCCTCTTCTCCTTTTCTCGTTTGTTCGTCTCCGAAAGCCTTCCTTTATATGGAGATTCATGGTTTACTTCGGAGCCGGACTACTCGTTAAACTTTGTCCCGGTTTTTCGTTTCGCGTACTTTCGCGGAACATTTCTGTTCTGTCCGTCCGACACGTTTCCACCGTTTCATTGATCTCGCGGCACGGGATCCGGCTCGATCGGCGATCTCCTATGCCAAACTCATTATTCGAAACAAATTCGAACTTATAGTCCAGGATCCACCGACCATTTTTACAATTGATTACTATCAAGCTAATATTCCGTGAGTAGCTTCATTTTGATGAGACGCCCAACTTTTTCTCTTGTGGTACCTCGATTGTGGTAGCTAACAGGGGTAGCAGGGATAAAATATGTCGATTTGACGATTCTCCAAAATTTATTACTAACTGGGTTTCTTTTGTTAAATCTCAAGATAATTATCTAAATTATTCGAAAAAATATTTGTCCTACAAAATGTATGGTTTGATCAACGAGTCCCCTCCTTCCAACATGTATCGATAACGAGGTCATCAAATATTAACTAAGCAATAGTAAAAAAATCAGCTGGTTAGTAATAATTTTTGATGACCTCGTTATCGATACATGTTGGAAGGAGGGGACTCGTTGATCAATCCATACATTTTGTAGGACAAATATTTTTTCGAATAATTTAGACAATTATCTTGAGATTTAACAAAAGAAACCCAGTTAGTAATAAATTTTGGAGAACCGTCAAATCGACATATTTTATCCCTGCTACCCCTGTTAGCTACCACAATCGAGGTACCACAAGAGAAAAAGTTGGGCGTCTCATCAAAATGAAGCTACTCACGGAATATTAGCTTGATAGTAATAACTTGTAAAAATGGTCGGTGGATCCTGGACTATTAGTGGAAAGGGAGTTTTAAATCTTAAATATCAACCAAGGAAAATCAATTAACCGATCGCCAATTAACGCAATTAACACATATGAATGTTACGCGATTCATTTTAGATGAAATACAATTTGATTCGTTTGTAATCAATATTTGAGCATTCAAATAAATGTAGCCATACAAAAAATGTACATTTTCTTTTCCCTTCTACATTTTTGTGCACAAAGACGTTTCGATCACTGCAACTGTGAAGAAAATGGTACGGCAAAGGGTTAAACAATTATTGTTTATAATGCAACAACCGATGCCACAATTTTCTATGCAGTGCATGATTAAATTTATTTCAGAACAAGAAGAGCCACAACCAAGAACCCATACCAAAAAATCATCTGCAGCCTAGTTCCCATACTCTCTCCCCTCATCTGACAACTCTGTTACTGTGTGTAGAACATTCCTTTAAATTTAGAAACAAATCGGTTATGGGATTCCAAATTAATTTGGTGCTCTGCACATAAATTACGAGACTGCAGCAGTGATGTGTATATAACACCAGCGGGAACGTGTTAATCAAGTTTAGCTTTCAACCTGGGAAACGTGAAAGATTAAACCCTTAATAGCTAGAAATAACATATTAGATCTGGTTTGATTTAGGTTAAATATAGACGGATTTACTTTGCGTTAGAACTACAATACGGCCCAGTGTGAAGTGAATTTCAGTGATACGCTTAAGAGTTTTGTTCTTCTGCAAGGAAACTTTCTACTGATTGGTCCAGAAAATCAGTTATCAGGAGAAACACGTAATTTAGCTTTGAAATGAAGATTTGAGGAAATGTTCGAATTTGGTGATTAATTGATATACGTTCTATTCGTTGATGGTAAAAGAAACTATAAAGTTGATAATCTTGAAAATGTAGAGGTGAACGATAAAGAAATTCGAATTTCTACCGCGATTCTCCGTTTCGGAACATCAATCTCAAAATTCCAGCTTCAAAATGAGTGATTTTTAAGGAAATTGACATTAAAACGAGTCGAACGACCTGCTATAACATGACCTCGAGCCCATCAATAGCGCTAAGATAGTTTTTTCCAACTGTACGGGCCAAATAGCCCACTGTGCGGTGTCAATGAATGCGACGATTAGCGGCGTGGTCTTGTTTTTGTTTCGAACGATTTCGCGGGCACTGATAACGGATCTCGCCTCGGCGATTCCGGGCTAGCCGGCAGCACACTGCAAATGAGGACTAATGCAATTCCGTCTGCGAACGAACCTTTCAACTTAACGAACGAAGTAATTTTTGAAGAACTGCAGCAAGGAGGCAATAAAAACCGTCCAACTTTCAAAAAGAAGTATCCGGAGCCCGGGGGAAGCGTGCAACGAGTTTTCCGGCTGAAAACACTCGACGCTTTCCCACGTCCGAATCGTTCAACGAATTGCAAAAACCACGGCGAACGCGATTCGACGAGAAACACACAGAGCCACGCGCGCGCTCGCGGGAGCGTCCATAAAAACGTGGTAAATGCGATCTTTGCTTTTATATCGGCCAAGTCCATTTAAATGTATTCAACCGTGTAGAAACTTTATAAATTGAAAACGCCCCGACGACGGCTAATGCGATTCAATCAACCCGCATTCAGCCGAACTTTTAAGAAATAAAATGATTCCGATTCAAATCGTAATTGTAAGATTGCACGTTTAGTTAATGAAAACGGAAATTCCTCGGATAAATGAAATTAGAATTCGAGCCGGGGACAGGGTTAACTGCCGGTTAGGTTCACAACTGTGGTCTCAATAGGCGATCGTTTGGATTCGACCTCTTTCGTGGAACCACTCGCGCTGAAAATATCATCACCGCGTTAATCGTATCAATAATCACTATCATTCGTTTATGACAGACATCAATAGATCAGAAACAGTAAAAACGTTTAGAGGATCTACAGATGATATTTTATAATAATTGTGTCATTGAAATCATTAGAACAGAAAATGAACGTCGATCTAGCTTCTGTATCTTGCAATTGCAGGCAAGTTATATTCTGCATTACAATAAATTGAAGAACTATAAATAACAAGTATGTAAAATTATATATTCGTGGTAGTCGTCAGACCCTAGAATTTGGCACGTAATCCCCTAAATGTTGAGATCTATCATGGAATACGCATAATAGGACACGCTGAGAATAATGTGCTAGAGATAACTGAATGGGGCCATAACTATGTAGATTAGAATAACTGTTGAGATGATCGAAATTATGATCCTCAATTATACAGCAAAATTAGTTCGAACAATGCTATGAATATTCTATGTGTAGGATTTCAAGTGATCCTCAAGTTTGCACACGGTGCCAAGCATATGTATAATGAACATTCTTCTATGAATTTATTGCATGAGTTTATTTAGCACATTTACATCAATGTAAGTGTAAAAATGATGTAATCTTTATAGATGCATTATAGATGCAATCTTATAATAAAAGAATTGTGAGTAATAGTGTAATGCAGGTGTGTCACATATTCAGTCCTACTAATTGTTAATTTTAATTAGACTGGTTTATTTAATCTGTTACTTTTTAGCAGCAAATAGTAAACACTTTCGATGCATGTATTTATGACGCAGTCGTCTAATAAAAATAAATAAGAATATTTTATAAAAATTTAGAATTAAGAACTTTAAATTAGCTCTTACAGAAATTCTAAGCTTGCTGCGTGGTTAAATAAATATAAATATCATCGACTTCTCTCGATACCTTACAATTTCCAATGTTAAAAAGTTCCTGGAATATTCGTAATCCTAGCAAGATTAAATTGACCACTTAGTATATGCAACCGAAGCCCAGAGATCAGGTTTCCAGCAACGTAGCTATCGTCGTGCGAAAATTAATTATTATTAGTCAGAATACCACATGTACTCGTATGAAAAACATACGAAAAATATAACATACAGCTAGCATGGGGTCTAAAAATTTCCATTTGGTACAGAAATGTAATAATTATTCTTTTTTGGGAAAACAATGTCACCCATATCAATTCATCAGGAGGTATAAAAGATTTAAAAATATATACATGGTAACTAACTTGCAGATAAATGTGTTCGTGTGGCTTACAAAAGTCTCGAAAAGTCAGAAAAGTACAAAATCATGCACAATTCAATAAAGTTTTGGATTATCAATCAACTATTAATATAAAAACGACATATTACAGATTTGTATTAATATGCGTTTGTCTTACACGAGAGAATTTATACATATAACTAGACTTGCGGCTGTTCGTGCAAAATAAAAATTTTCGACTATGTAGAAATGTCATTTTTCTTTTAGTAACTTCAACGAGCTGGACATTGTGGAAAATTTTAAATCTAAATTGCACCTTTCCATGTAGAAATGTCATTTTCCCTTTAGTAACTTCAACAAGCTGGAAATAAAAATTTTTTAAATTTTAATCTAAATTGCACCTTTTCATTCTTGTCACAAATGCATAAAATCCACAGTCTACAAATAACCAAGGAAGCTTTCACCGAGCAAGTTAAGGCTTTGTTTCCAAGATATTATCAGTCGAAAATTGAAGGTCTAACTTCCAGGGTGTGATGTGTAAGCCCCAATCAACTTAGTGCTCGGCTACACGTGCATGCACGTGTAACCAAGTAGCAGATAGCGGTATCCTACACGTGAGCTTTTACCTCGAGCACGCTGCGATGTTCCAACAGCTTTCAATAAAGTAGGATGACCCGAAAGTCTTTTTTCATTTTCGATTAACGTTCACAACATGAATTTCGAATAGCTTTTCAGTACTGAAACAACGGAGCACTAAAACTAATTAGACCAAATTATAATTAAATGTAAATATTCAACCAAACCAAAATATAATATTCTATAATATTTTCATATAACATTTCGTAATATTTTATATTATCCTTACCGTATAATATTTTGTAATATTTTATGATACCTTTGTACATTTTGTAATATTTTTCATTGCTTTTAATAATACTGTGCACGCTTGTTTCCATCATACAATTTTTAAAGCAACTACGTGCATAATTTATATTAGAAAATATTCTAATGCGTGTACACCGTCGCGCCGTGGATGGAGAGCGAAATGAGCAATCAAAGTGAGAACAATATAAACGCAGACAACAGGAAAGCCTAGAAATGCTGGGGTCTGAGATATAAAGGAAGGAAGACGCATAAGTGGATCTCAGGTATTAAGAAATAAACGTGAAAGGTGCATAGAAAACTAGATTTCCACCTGACTGAAGCAATTATGAAGCATAGCTGCCTCACTGGTTTCCTACGTAAGTTCGGTAAATGTACGGCTACGACTCCGATAATACTCTTGAACACATTCTGAAAGGATGTCCCACTTGGGAAATGGAATGGGAAGGCTCGAGTGTAATGCTGGACTTACAAAAGACATTTACGAAGCGACGGGCGGCAATTTTTTAGCAATCAAAATTCAAGATGGAAGGCACACCGACGTGCAAATCAATGGAACACTAAATTTTCACCGGAAAATTGATTTTTAAAGTGTTTCAGCTTGATAATGCAAGATCGTATATTGAACCCACTTCACAGCGTGAAATCTCTATTTACGGAATAACGTACCAGTCTTTTACCAAAAACGTTTCTGCACCATGTGGAAATGTAAAAAATCGAGATGCTTTCGTTTAACATATTTTACATTTGCAAGATTCAACGAGCACTGGACAAAATTTTTTCGTTGATATTTTATTAAGCGTCGAATGAGAAATGTTCGGCATTCAGATAATTCAAGGGACACACAAAAATCAAATAATCACGACTGTCCCAACGATCCAAAATTGGAATACAAACAATAACATTACACATACTGGACTGCGGATTATATGCAATTATTTATAACGAAAATAGAAACGTACAGTTTAAAGCAGTGTACACATTAAAATAATTTAAGAACATCAATGTATTAGTTTCAGTTTAATAAAATAATTAATCGACGCAGAATTTTTTTTTATTTTGCATAAAGACCCGCAGTCTAGCACATACGAGTCTCCAGATTAAGACTTGTGTCCCCACTATACCTTCCCCTTCTACCACGCTTTAAGTCCGGTCACGTGACGCGTTTCGACTCCGCCTTGCATGTGTCACGTGACTAATTCGGTACAGGAGAGGGTAACTACATATCTCCCCTCGAGTCGTGCTCTCTCCCCTCATCTGGCGACTCTGCTCGAAGTGTTAACCCGTCTCTGGAGATATCTGAGATCTTTTTCGTCACCGGGTATATCCTATTAAGATTCAACTAGAACTATAAATCTTCCTCGAGGTGCTAGTAGTGGATACGTTTATGCGGCATAGGGTTTCATAGTGTTTGTAATGTAGCCAGGTCCTGGGTCCGTGATATACACGAATCCGCTACAGTCATCGCGATTCACGGCTCGTATTCGACGCCTAACCACGTGCACACCGTATGCACCGAATAATGAATGAATCATGCGAACCCTCGCCACGGTGTACACACAAAACCGCGGTTCACTTTCTCCTCTCAGGCTCGTCCTCAATTACAGGGAGCCCGAGACCGAGGCCCCGTGTAATTATACGGGTGAGGGGCAGTGGGCAGCCTGGTGAATCGCGCGTAATTTCTTTTTTTTTGTCTTCTCTTTCTTTTTTTTCGGGCCGGGGGACCCCTTTCACTTGTCCCGTCGACGAGACCCAGTTTTCTTTCGCGCCGGGGGAACACGCCGAAACGAACATTTTCTTATTTGCCCGTGACAAGCGTTTCTCTGCTTTCTACTTCCCCACTCGGCGACCGAAACCATCAACGAGATCCTTCCGTGTGTACATGTGCCAGATGTCTCGCGTCGACGAAATTGCCTAATAAAAGGAGCTGAGAATCTTCTCGAACGAGCAACGAGATAAGGGATACGCAAACAAGAGTGTAAATCACGGATCGAAGTATGTTGTCTCAGTTCGAAAAATATTCGGACTTGTAAATAATATTAGGTTATTATAATTATTAATATTTATTCATTAATAACTGTTAGGTTATTGATGACATCATAAAAAAGAAACTCATGATACATAACTTGTTTGTTGCATATGAAATGTCCGACTTTGAACAGTAACGTGTAGCAAATCTTTTTCTAAATAACAAGTTACGCAAGTTATTGCAATAAATCAATTATTTGATATTTTTATATATTTTATAAGCTCTATTGACAATAAAACTACTATTTTTCATAAGAACGTTTGTCGAAAAAGCTTCACGTCTTAAACAGAACCATAATTGATGTGTAAGATAATTGGCGAAAAAGCAAGGGAGAACCCAACTCTACCATTAGTTGGCTATACTTAGACAGTCAATTAAACCTAGTTTCTTGCTCCGGATGGATACATATTTTTAAACATGCAAATGTATACAGGATGTCGCAACGCCGAGACCGCAATTACAGTTTTTACGTCTTGATACGCATAAGCTCTCTTCGTAATTTGCCCACTATAATTTTGTTAAAAATATTTCATTACTTGGAAATCCAAAAACTATGCTCTTTTAGCGTCATCGAGACGGTTAATGTTTCTCACGTTATTAAGCAATATATTAATGAAAATTCAGCAGTATATTATTGAAAAAGTATTTTACAAATCAAAAGAATATTTGACAATCGTTTGAAAAGAGTGTAATAGAAAGAAGATAATCTTAGTGGACAGACTGGTTATAGCTTCATGAACTTTTAACACAAACATCGAAAGTGGTTGACAGAATATATTAACTTTCTCCGATATTATCAGAGAAATTCAACCTACTTACATTGTCTACCATTGAGTGTTATAGCAATATAAATACTGTTCTTCAGTACTTTCATACTATTACAATACTTTTCACTTTCCTAGTTTACCCTCTTTCTGGAAAACAACCCCAGTTATCCAGAAAGTACACCGAGATAGATAAAAATATTGTATTATTATAATGTATCTTAAAACAGTGTCTCTTAAGATACTAAATTATTTTTATCACTCAAGATCAATCGTTTAAACGACTGCGAATTTAGTTTATTAACTTTTTATTTCTTCTTGGTTCGGTAATAGACCTATGCGTATCATAACGTAAAATTACCTCGGGAATCACCTCTTTTAAATACAACGTTTTTGGGACATCTAATCCTTAAGGGTGGAAGATGACTCTTCCATCCATAAATATTGTATCTGAGTTGGATGTGGCTCTGAACCACTCAGCCTTATTTATTAATTTTTTTAAACACATTTTCGAAGCTGCTGCACACAGACCCATTAGTCTTTGCGTTGCTGCTAATTCAACGTTCATTCGTTCAATGCAATCGTCAGAAATTTAGTAATTATACGGTTAAGAAACGATTAGTAGTAGCAGCAAGATTAGAACCAGGTTTAAGTTAGAACTCGGTCCTCGGTCTAGTCTAAGAAAACCCCAACTGATAGGATAGGATCCGAGCAGAGCGAAGCTTCCTAAACGTGTTCGATTCACTTTCCATTAAAAGGCTTGATGCTGGTAAAGGTAACGACCATTCGATTGTGTACAATATACAAACTCGGTGAAGTTTCATCATCGGGGGTTACCGTAACGCTAAACCGTCACCGTGAATTTCCTATTGAGGAATGAATGTAGACATTGCAATAACCATTCCGTAGGAAGTTATACGGTTACGGTAGGAGGAAGTTCAAACCAATTTACAAGGAGCTCTCGAATGTATCCTCTCGATTGACTATGTATGCCGGCGATCAAAGAGGATTGAAATAATCATTGGAAGCTAACGGTTACCAAATCGGAAATATCGATTACACCGGCTACGCTATTAAATATAAATAATTCGGCCGCGATTGGAGTACAGCATTTATTATGATATCGTTAAATTTTCAGGATGAATGAACTTTTTAAAAGATTGAGTGGCTGTTATTGTTAACGATCGAGGTCTTCAGTAGAACAATCGGGCTAAATCTTTGTTTCCAACAGGAAAACACTCTAATTTAGAGTGTTTTGAATCCCGAGTAAAAATTTACCGAGATATATAATAATTACCAAGATATTACCAAGTTAGTTAATATTTAATACGACGACAAAACTTGTTTGTTTTAATTATTGTTTTGTAAATCTTTTACTAATGTGTCCGAACGCGATACAATTTGGACTATGTTCACTTGGTCCCTCCACTAACCGAACACGCATCCACTGATTAAACTAGTAAAGTAAACATGATCCAAATTTTGTTGTGTTTGGGCACATTTTAACCTGACAATTTAGGGAAGGAAAAATTGATTGTCGAACAACAAGGACCACCCTACATCTGTTTAAAATATTCTGTTCCTAGTGTCACCGATCAGTAAAAGTGTTGGAGAGCGAGGGGCTCGGATGGTGAGTTCGAGTAGATTTCATTACGTGTGGCGAAAAGTTTTCCGACGTAGTTTGATTCGAGATACGCGAAGAACAACCCCCTGGCACGAAGAAAACTGAGGAGAAGGTGAAGGGCGACAATGGCAAGGGAATATCCTCTGGAGGAGCAGGAAATGACTGGCAACGCTGACGAATAGTAAAAGTCAGAGAACAATGGATAAACGGAATGGTACAACCGAGACCTTTCAAGCAATTGGGTAACTGGCAAAAATTGTGGAACACAATGGATAGAAGTACGCCTTCCCTTCTGGACCCCTTTGCAATTCCCCCACGTTCTCCGACCTAACCACCCGTACACCTAGCACGCCTGCGCCCTGGCACACCCACTTGACCCCGAAGTTAAAAGAAATGAAATTATGTGGGCACTAATGTGCTCCCGAAGCCAGTAAAAGGTCTTCATGAGTCAAGCTTGCTTGTCCAAATGACAGCGAGCTTTATGAAATCCTTAGGTCCTCGAAGGCCGCTCTAGTTCAATGGCGTGTTCAGATCTAGGCTGAACGGGAAAGGCGGTAATCAAATACATAATCTTGTGATCCATCTTTCTAATCTTCTGATCCATTATAAACAAGAACGAAACATTTTTCAATCATTCTACAGTTTTCTGTAGAATTATAAATATTATATTATATCAAACATAATATTATAAACATATTATGTTTCTAAATAATCGTGCTCAAAAATAACCGCGTAGCCCTGAATAGAATTTTCTTTGCATATCTTTTTTTGCAAAATTTAGAAAATTAATTTGATGATGTATCTATGCAATCGAATTGTGCTTGTACGATCCACTGATGACAATTTTAATTTACAGACATGCTGCACTATGCCTAACGACCATGTCCACAATACATATACTGCTCGTAGACCAGTGCCATTCAAACTGAACTCACGAGCAAATAGGACTTTCTCCTACATGGCTTCCGTTATTGAGACAACCTTAAGGCCATTAGCAATCACTTGCGGTGAAGTCGAGAACCTTGAAATTTCCTGTTTTTACCACTGTCACTCTATATCCATTGTAATGTCGCGTGCAAAAGTTCTAATTCGTAGCTAAGCGGGGCCTACTTGTGAACAACACTAACACGAAATCATTTGAACATACAAGACAAGACATTTAAAGTAACATAGCTCTTCTGAGCAAGGAGGATCGTTAAGTAAAGTCGAACGGTAGAGGAAAACCGTTAAATGGGTCTTTGGTTGGAAACTCTTTGAAGCTCGACCCAGATACAGTGCCTATTCAATGTTATAGTACACATGCGACCATAACAATTGTCTATTCCACTTCGATTCCTTGACGACTATAAGGACGACTATTTCCACGCGACGAGTGTATACTTTTGACAACTCGCTTTCAGCTGTGGGTGAAGATTGCCCTAGGGAGCACTCTTCCTGCTCTGGCGACACCGAGGGCAACGAAACCACGCCCGATGGAAACACTGGTGAACGAAATTTCTATAAAAACACTATGATTGCCGATTTGTGAGCAATAGTTGATTAGTATTCAAATAAAATTATCTTACCTCAGACACCCTATATATCAAAAATAACAACCGCGAATACTGGCGAATGACTTCAGACATATTGTGTGATTTCATTGACGTATTAGTCGCAGTCAAAGAAAGTGAAAAGAAAAATTTCAATAATAAGATCGAATACAAACCATTTAATAGGAGTTCAAAGGTTTACAATAGCCAGGATTTCGAAAATACTACGAAAGAAAATACGAAAATTCGGAACACGGTACTCCGAAGAATTATTTCAGAAAGACACACGTTGAAATGCAGGTATTTTTTGACGAAATTTTGTTAACAAATTTGTCAATATATCTTACATTTTTATAATATTCGACAGTAAAAGAAAAGTCGCATTAGCCTTTGCGACTACTTTTACTCTTCAGAATCGAAAAAAATGAGTGGAATAATCAAATTTCTTATACTGTAACTCCAAAAGATATAATTATTTTATCTCCAAAGCTAGCTAATGCACAAAGCATGTTACGAAGTCAATAACAGAACAATATAACGTCCTTACTCTCTTAATCGGTTAACCAGGCAATTTTTCGATAATCAATTCTATACGAGTAGAAAAAACTGTAATGATTACAATCGGAAACGAGTGACTTCATAATGAATGCAATAATAATTTAATACTTATTATTCTAGTAAATGAGTAAGTAAATTAGGAAGTATCATCTTCGAGTAACATATTAATTCTAAAGTAATTTTGCAAAATACTGCTACCTTTCACCTGTAAATAATTTCGTGTTGAACACTTTTTCGAATTTCCTGTCTTTGCGATATATGTGATTGAATGATGCTCAACATACTCCGACTTAGATCACATGTAACATACAGACAGGATTGAATGATGCTCCTTACAATTCCACTGTAACTTACTTACTATATAACGAGAAATATCACACTGACCCTTCGTACTTTCGTTCTGGTCATTCTCAGAAATTGGATTGTTAATCAATGTTAATGATTAGCGATTGTTAACTAATAATGGACGTACGCTACGAGAGAGGTAACAATACTGAACCAGTAAGAATAAATTGATGACCTAGTGATAAATTATGTGGGTAGCGCTAACATCCGTCCATTACGAGCTAATCATTCGAAGTGCTATCTAAAAAGTTTCTTTTCGTCGGTATCAGATAAAGCTTAATGTCTTCACGGGTCATCTTCTTATGCTCTCGTGTACCAATCTGCCAAATTTCATCGGGTTGTGAATACCTTAACACGATTATGTGACTGCGATTTGAAATTGGACCTGAAATTCGAACAAAGAGCGAATGTAAAATTTTCATTGTGTTATTAATCAGCAAATATAAATTTGGTTTTCATCTCCTTTGATATAACACGTTGATATAATAATTCCAACAGTTCTACGGTACCTGAAATACTTTTTGAAAATCATTTTCTCCAACTTTTTCCACTGTGAAAATGCCACTTCGTTAACATCGATTTCATCGATGATTACTCTACCAAATTTTGATGACGAACGTTCATGTTTCCAAAACAACACGATCACAGTTCCACTAAACTACTGCTTGTAACAACACGACGAGATATTCGCAGCTCGACGAAATTTGACAGACTGATACTTAAGGTCATAGGCACATGACCCCCATTGTCATTAAACTTTATCTGAAACCGACACAGGGATATTTTTGGATTTCGGTTCCTTTCTTATAACACATCGTAACAACCTCTCAGACAATGAGACTACAGTAAGGAATTGGTGATCTTAAAGCACTCGAGTTCGCATGTTTCACCCAAACCTATGTAAGCAACCTGGCTTTGAACAGGAAAGAGTATTTTGTTATATGAGGGAGATCTTCAAAAAATTCCCACACGATACAATCTTACCTCCCTGATTGTATCGATTAAATTATACTACTAAAGTTACGAAGCATAATCCCAATGATTCCATGATTTCGCATCAGGTTCGTTCGCGACATAACATAATCCAAAGAGAGATTTCTCCAACCTAATATGTAGAAACCAAATTTCACATTGGGTTCCTCCACAAAAACTATACCATTCTGCGGATCCCTGATTTCGCATCGGGTTCGTCTGCGTTTGATTCCATTCCTAGAGGTTTCCTGACTACGTGTCTGGTTTGTCCTCGCCGTCTGTAAGTTTAGCGGCTCTCTGATTTCATATCAGATTCGTCTGCGTACCAAACTAACAAATTCGAACTATATTCCGAGAGTAATAACCCTTCCGTTGGCCTCTCGCGCTGGTCGCGGCCCTGGCTCGTAACAACATATATCATTATAACATATTAGTCATATGGATCAAGTATATGTTGACAAGAACCTATCTTCGCTATTAACTTAAATTTTCCTTTCCATTGATAGCTTTTTCTGTTGCACATTCCTTACCCAACCACTGTAATGCAATCTTGACAATAATATCCGATTGTAATCAGTAGTTAGACAGATCAGGGAATCCACCCCTAATTCTACAAACTCTGATAGTTGTCCTTGGAACTAACCCTCCAAGAGTTCAATGTTGTTTTGGTATAGACTAACAGAACGTGTCTGTACATGCCAGTAATTTTTAGTTATGTATTATAAAAGAGTATCATGCTTAAATACCTTGTAAGTTGTCCAACATGTACGAAAGCAGCTTGCTAGTCCCTGAAGGTTCACCATACAATGCCATCACTTCTTTGCTGAGTGGATTACCCTGCAGTCCAAGCACTTTTAATTGGAACAACTTTCCTAATTCGTACGGTAACACTCGAAGGTAATTTTGATTCAATAATAACTCTCTGAAACAACAAATGAATTTACAATAAAAAATATGGTTACTTTGGTTTCGTATAATTACTTACTTATAATTACTTGTGTAATCATATCAAGCAAATGGAAATTATACCTGAGGTAGATGAGGTCCCCCAGTTCTGCTGGCAAACTACGTAATTTGTTGCTACTGAGATCTAAAGCACGCAAATTAACCATCCGACCAATCTCAGCTGGTATCCTTTGCAAACTATTATCATTGAGATATAATGCTGTCAGATGTGTTAAGTGCCATAAGTTTGGACTCAGATTTCTTATACTGCCTGTTATCTCCAACTCCGGCCAATAAGATTTCTTCCCAGAGTTTGCATCCTCCGTGGACATGAAAGTGTGAGTACGACGTGGGTTAGAGTTTTCATATTTGTCCTTGTGATTGCGGGACATCTTAAATACTGAAATAATTTAATTAATTTCTGTTATAATTATATGAAAGCCATACCCCATTTTCGAAATACCCTACAACTATAATACTTTAATGTACCCTAAACGTGATTCAAGTGCGACATATCAGATCAGAACTATGCGAATGGTATAACCAATATGAATTATATATTTTTGAAGATTCTCAATAATATTAGATTTTATAAAACTCTTAGTAAAATATTGTTGGGAAATTAATGTGAAATTGGTATTAGATACAATTCTATTTATGAAATAAGATACATGGTTTTGAAAATTGAAAATTCTTCACTAACTTCAGAGGGATTCAGAAAATTAGAATATCACCTGGGTACAATATAAAGGAAGTTATTTCAAGTTATATGAACAGTAAACAAATAATAATTTAAATTGTCAGGAAAGTCTACTAGAATAAAATATTGAATATAATGGCATAATGTTAATATTAAACACATTTCTAGTCTATCAATAAATAATTAAACTATTTACACTATTAGATCAATTAGAAAATCCTGTTAATTTTAAATGTAACATAACATGTTTTTAAGGCTTTTAATTAAACATACTTGTATGATAATTCTTATATATATTATTATTAGAAACTAACAGGATTTTTTCATTTAAATTGAAGAAAAGTTATACTATTTCACATTTAATTTTACATGTGCAGTTACTCATAAAATTTAATATGCACTGAATATATTATGACTTGATAATGTATAAAAACAATTGGAGATATATGAGAAAGCTAATACTTAATTGAAATAATTAAATAGTGTTATTGGAAGCGAAGAGTAGAAAAAGTGAAATAGTATTCTATAGACATAACTGTATAAAAATTAGGAATTTTCCAACTATATCTTGCTATATATCTCTTCTAGAGCAATGTTGTATGGAAATTCCCTACAAGGAACCAATGTGCAATGTTTTGAATTACATTCCATTTAATTTTCCATACATTCTAAACATAATATTGAGGTAAAGAAAAACAAGTATTTGTTCCTAAAAAATACTTATATAAATGTTAATCATAAAATGATTAAAACATGTTGAATAGTTTGTAATACTGAAGCATCGTGGAATGTATTGAATTAAATCATAGATAACAACAAATATAACAGAATATAACAACAATAAAGTAGAATTCGTTAAAGTATAGGTTAATCAAAATTAATGTCAAACACATGATTACAAGTAAACAATTTTATACTGTTAGAAACACTTTATCACAAATTCATGTAATACAGTATGTCATAGAAGAATAAATAGATAAGAAAAAATAGATGTATCTAAAAAAAATGCTGATTTATAAAATATTTAACAAATCTTGAAACAATAAAACCTGTGTGAAAAAACTCGTCTTTTCCAGTATAAACCAACCTATTTGATTCGGTTCAATTGATAAGAAAATTATACAGAGCCTATCAATTATACAATTCCTTCTTTTCATAAATGTATGCTAAATTTTGTGAGTAACTATAATTGATTTCATAACCTATGAGTAAAAATGTAGATTACAAGACTGTCCGATGTACCCAAGATAACCTCACTTTTTATTTCGAGAGAATCCATGAAGAAAGATTACAAAGTTGTTACTGCAAATTTTAAGTGGCAGTTTGTATAGTTTTCCATTTTTTAATGATCGTTCTTCCCTACATAGTTCGTATGTTCCGTACGACAAGCGTTCGCATTACAATACATTTCTCCAAGTCGAGAATTTCCATACCTTTCGAATTTAATACGAAACCTGAGGGAAACTGTTACGCACCTTCATCTACCTCTTAGCACACACAAAACGCGCGCGAAATTGATACCGAGTGAAAATTTACGCGTAAACAAAACTACCTTGACAAACACAAATCCTTCATTTATCAACTGCACTGATCGCGAACTATAGAAGATCCTGATTGGCTACACTACCGCCGAATTTTCCCGAATCAGTTGTCTCTGAACTAGAGAGATCTAGGGATTAGAAACCAGAAACGAAAGCACAATGAAATTTGTATATATTATTCTTCATCGTCGTAAATAAATATACGAAATCGTATTATGCACACAAAGAATACAGTAACATTGTGAAGAGGAATGCATAATGTGGCGAGTCCACAACTCGCAGGAATTATGTATACAGTATACATAATAGCATTATTGAAAAATAAAGTTTTACTCTCTATAAAACTGTTAGTATCGGCTCATTTGATCATGTAATAGACCTCTCATTAGTATCAGAGAGTATATGAGAGTGTTCACGTCCGGGATTTCGATATTCCAACTTTTTCCTACATCATCTTTAGCATGAAATGGAATCTAATATCATCTTTAGCATGGAACAGAACCTATATCATCTTTAGCAGGATGCAGAACCCATTTTGTCCCTATCAGCATCTTCTATATATGTTCGTTTACATTGCTCTTACATCCGGTGCTGACGATTTCTACCAGAGAATATTTTCTACAGGCAGAGAGCGTTCTATATCCTACGCTCTAATTTTTTCCTTACACCTGGCCATCACTGACTGAAATCTTTATTTCTAATTTTTTCTTATAGCAGAACAAAATTTGTGGATTGCTAATGTAGACAACAAACTGTGTTATCGCGATGATATTAGGTATAATTGCGGCATAACGAACGAAAGCTTACAGACATCATGTAAGCACACGTGATCTTTAAGAATACATGATTCTGTTATTAAAACCACAACAAAAACCCTTTTCTCTTTTCCATGTGTTGTCTTTAAAATATTGTAATATAAAATAGTTTTATGTGTCGAATAATCAAATATGGAAGACGATGCATTTCGGGGTGAGAATACTATATTATAACCTCTACTATTTCTTTTTATATAATGGTAATTCTAATAAGTTAATTTGATTGTTGCAGATTATTGTAAAGCCGAAAATAGCGATGACGAAGAAGCTAATCGTGATTTACAATCCCACCTATACGCTAAAATTTACTATGCGTCAAATGACGCAGAAAGTGTAGATATAAAACCAATAATTAAATTTGAACCTCCTAATGCTGACAACGAAGAGCTTTGTAAGAAAGCGGACAGTAGCAGAACATTTAGTGACAATGCTCTGAAAGATGTTACGAGAAATTATGAGAATAATTACATAACAACTAACCCAGCATTAGCCGAGGAAGATAATAAGTTTAATGTTAAGTCTACCTGCACTGGAAACCAAACTGAAATATCGGATAAAGATAGTAAAAACAATTCGAATGTATTCTATACATTAAAACATCCTCAAGAAAATGTTGTTATTTCACAAGGTGACAAAGGATCTGTAAGTCAGAAAGTAGAAGTTAACGGTGGCTTGATTTCTTCTAATACAAATGGAAATGTTTCTATCAAACCAGAAGCAAAAGAAGGTGAAGTAGAATTAGAAACTACAAATTCAACTTTTGAAATAAATGAATCTGCAACTGGATCTCATTTGAAATCTAGTAATAGTTGTGTTGAGAGTACAGGTGAAAATATCCAGGAAGAAGAATTAAGTTGTGTAAGACACGATGTTCATTACGACAGTATAATTAAAAGGTATGAATTTTCAAAATTGTTTATCAACGAGTTGTACCAACAAAAATATGAACAGTTACAAAAAGAATTACTAAGATTGGAAGAAAAGGAATTGGAAGAAGGAGTTAAAGAAAAAGAAGAGGAGAGTACGTCTAATATATGCACAAATTCTATAAGTGAAACAGAAACAGACTCAAAATATAATGTACATACAAAAAATGAGAAGCAATGGAAAGCGACTGACATTTATGAAGACGAGATAATGTTGTTATCGTCAGATACAGAAACTGATTCTGAACTTTCTATTTTAGAAGTACCAATTCCACCAAAACCTCAACCGCCTGTTATAAATTTACAAGATTCGGATGATTCAGATGTATTAAGTAGTGACAATGATACAGACGATTGCTCATTTATAATTGAAGATGAAACTTGTAAAAAAGTGTCACATACTAGTTTAAGGAAGACAAATTCTTCTAAAGATAGATTAATATGCAATATAACAGAAGATATAGTTTTAAATTGCTCAGAAGTCCAAAAAAGTGCATCAAGTATAACAGAAATAAAGGAAATGAGTAAAAGAGTACAAAACAAATCAGGAGAGTGTCACGATAAGAATAAAAATGACTGTGAGACAAAGAAATCTGCTTCAACAAGCAAAACGTATAATAAAAATCTTAATGAGACTGGGAAATCATTGTCTAGCAGCAAAAAGGATAACATACCAGAGTTTCGTGTACCAGCATTACCTTGTAGTAGTAGTAATGTTGTGTTTAATAGGGATAAGGATAAATCTGTTACTTCCATGGAAGATGTAACAAATTTTGAAATTTCTCATCAACCAAGTACGAGCAGAAAACGGCACATAGAGAATGACAATGAGTGTTCTGTCAATGCAAAACAGAGAAAACAGTCGTGTAGTAAAGATACACCTTCTGAAGTATGTACTGATCAACATGGAGACAAGGATAAAACTGAAACAGTTTGGAGAGATTATTTCTTCCGTCCAATGTCTGAGAAAATTAAAGTATTCTACAATGAATTACGAGGTCAAGAGAATTTTAATGTTCAGGACATACAAAGTAAAATGTCAAGTACGTTTTTAAAAGTTTTTACATTATTTTGAAGATCGCTAGATTTAAGATTGTCAAACCTTTCTAAATCAATAACTACCGTAATGTTATCCAATATTTATAATAATAAAAATGGTGGTGTTGATATCAGGAGGGTGCAAGTCTTTATTATAATTTATACTTTTAATGAATTACAGAGGATCCAAGACTATGGGCTATTTTAGACGAAGACTTGATGCCGAATTTCGCGAGGAGGAGACGCTTCTGGAACGTTAAGTGTAATAATTGTAACGACGTGGGTCACCAAACATACCATTGTACACTACCTAGAAAACCTCCTCGCTGTTATATGTGTGGTACTCAAGGACACACGGAAACGCGATGTCCTCAAAAAATGTGCCTCACGGTTCGAATATATTTCATATGGAATATATTACATTATAATCGTATAATTACATATTATTCCTTTACAGTGTGGTAAAAAGCAAGGTACATTTCGAAAAACTTGTGAATTTTGTCGCACATTATATTGTGACATGTGTAGAGCCATAGGACACAAGTCAACAGAATGCCCTGATCATTGGAGACGATTTCATCAGACAGTTAGTATTTTCTTTTTTTTTTCACTTAATAATGTAAATCTTTGATATAAAGAAATTATGAAGTTTTTCATTAATTTTTGTTATTTCAGACACAGAATTCTGAAATATACATTCCAGAAAATTTGTCTGAAGTTATGAAGCCTGCAGATCTGCTTTACTGTTGTAATTGTACCAGGCGTGGACATGACTCCTCTACATGTCATGACTATCGGTGGTCTCCACACTTTCCAACACCAGCATTTGTAACAAACTACACGGAGGGATCACAAAATGAGACAAGAAGAAACACTGCAAGTGAAGACGTGATACCATTGTCTGACCGTAATCCCAAAACTAGGAATATAATAATTCCAGAAGGATTAGGTGATATTCCTAATGCCTCTATTTTATATAAGTATGGCTCTTTTAAAACATCGGCACAGAATGGTCAAATATTACAGAAAGAATTAGAACATAGAATATATTTTAAAACGGATAATTTTTTAAAGAATCTGTTTCCTCCGTTGTTTATGGACGAATTGGTAAAGATAGCTCCATTTGATGTAATAATATATCGTACTCAGAACAAAGCATTGTTCATGAGAACACGAGGATTCACTGGTGTTGTAGGATATGTACAAGAAATTATTATTTATTGGTTGAAACTAAGTCTTGAAGACAAACGATTGTTAAATGTGAAGGTAAATATTCCACGCGATGTAGAGAAACTGTTAAATATTTTCTATACCAAATGGGAAGAAATGTTACGGACTACCGGCAACCCTGAAACTCTAGCCAACGAGATAAAATCATTAAAATCAACACTTAAAAAACTTTCTGATCCTTCTATAATACGAACTACTAATGATAGAATAATGCGTTTACGACGTAAGTTACTCAATCTTTATAACGCCAAAGCAACTCACTGGCCGGAAGTACTTAGACAAATCACTAATAGGATAAAAAAAAGTTTTCGCAAGAAACCAAAAACATTTGTCTTCACTGATAAGGTGTATGTACGATGTATATACATCTACAATGAAATATATTTGCCGCGTACATTATCAGATAAAGAGGTGAAACTCTTAATTGCGAAAATTAATGAAAAACCTAAGGTAGGTAAACATGTGAAGAAGAAACTTGATCCATATGAAAAATTTTTACGAAGCTTTCGACAAAATACGATTCCAAAAAAACAGAAAAAAGTTGCAAAACAAAATCCAAAAAGGAGCAGTACAATTTCACCAAACATTCAAGGACAATGCGAGAAAATACCTATTTGTGCATCTACTGCAAGTGTTACTCAGGAACAGAACAAGAATCAAGAACAAAATAAGAGACTACCAGCTTGCACAACTACTGGAAATGCTATTCAGGAACAAAGCAAGATGTTAGCAACTTGCACATCTACTGAAAATGTTTGTCAAGAACAAATGAAGAGAACATCTGTTTGTACATCTAATAAAAATGTTATTCAGGAACACAGTAATAAAATACCTATTTTGGTATCTAACGAAAATGTTACTCAGGATCAAAACAAAAAAATACCTATACGTACATCTACTGAAACCATTTCAACTTCTAATACTGTTTCAGAAAGTAAGGCTGTTTACCCCACAGAAACAGTACAGCTTCAGCGTAATAACGACACCTCAACTAATGATAAAGTGGAAAATACGATAAATCAGATTCAAGAAAAAACTCTGCAACCAAATATAATTAATATGCCAATAGTCAGTACAATATCGCGCCAACCTGGCAATATTGAGATAAAGGATACGTCTTCTACATTAATACAAAGCAATGACAATAACTCTGAAAACAGGGAAACTATAAAAAATAATAATGCACCAGCAACATCTAGTTCACAACAAGAACATACAGCCATCTCTGAAATAGCTGTTACAAAGAAGAGAAAGAGAAAAAGGAAGAAAACTAGTGAAAGTAACACAGAAGGAAACACTGATGTGTCTATAGAAAGTAAGGCTGATAAGGTAATAAATGAAGCACTTGAATTCAAGTTACCATACATGAACCAAGCTGTAGAAGAGGTAAAAAAGCGAATAAATGATAAAAATATTAAACAGGAACACGTAGATGTGCTACAGAGACTAATAAATTTAGAAAGAGATCATCAGCAATATGTGAGTTCATTTTGTAGTTATCTCAAATGAATTTTGTTTTTAAGTAAAATGTATTCATATTAATTTCTTCCACAAAGACTATGAATAAAACTATGAAACTTTTTTGAAAAAATGATAAAATATTATTCTAAGCATTTACTAGAGCATGCAATGAATTATAGAAAGCCACGTGTAAGAAACAGAACACCTGAACATTTGTACTGGACATGAAAATTATAAACGAAGTACATAGATCTTTATGGGTAAAAATTGTGCATCTGATATGAATTTGAACTTAATCTCGTTTCGAGCTTTAAATACTTCAATTCATAGTCATTTTAAGCTGCAGTTGTAAGAAAGAAAAAACGTTTATGATTTTTTATTTTGCAGAATTTGTTATATTTTTAAATCCATCAGAGCGGTTTGATCGTTCTGATTCCTTCTTCGTAATCTATTACGTTATTGTTTACGTACAACAAGAATTGAATTGTATTTAACTTCTTTGCTGCATAGAGCCCAAAGAGTCTTCGGAAAATAAGAAATACTGATGAATATGAATCAAATTCTATCTGAAACAATTTAACCCGCTGTTAAAAACAGAGAAATTATGTTAGATGTAAGAGATAAACTGACCACTCTGTGTGTACAGCTGTATGTATCACTAATGAAAGAGTTAACTTAAGAAAATATAATGTATATATAGTAAAAGTTTAAGATAGAATTATTTGGAAAGTATATAATGGAACTTAATCTTAAGAGAATACACAACGTTATACACTATGTGTATACCAATATCACATGAGTGTCTAAGTAATATTGATATTTGATTCTTACAATGGAAAAATCAGATTACAAATTTTTGTTAACGAAAGAGAACACCTTTATATAATACGATGTCCTATAATGCATTAAATATCTTTGTCTACTTTAGTCAATAAAATGATTGTGTTCGAAAAGAAGTCACATATTACTTACAGTCGACACCATTCAACAACTAATAACTTTTTTAAAATTGAACCATACAACGTGTACGTGTAAAAAACTTTTTTGAATCTGCTATTGCTCAAAATTTTGCAGAAAAAAGTTGGTCACGATTTTTAACTTCTTTCTCTGCGTCTGTAATGAAAATTTAAAATATGCCTTTTGTAGATCTATGTAAGTTATATGCACAAAGCAGTTTCATCAAAATCAGTTGACGTATAAAAAAGCTATAGACATTGTAAGATGTGAAAATCTGTGAATTCATATACATAGGATTTGCGATACATTTAGAGCGTAGTGTCTTACCATTTTTACTATATCTAGACTTTTGATGTCGATGAAACTTTGTACTTAGATAGATCTACAGATTGTAAAAAACTTTGTTTTTAGATGAACATCTTTTATTGACATCGACGTATCAAATTTCATACCAAAAACATGTAGAAATTAGAATGAGACATGTTTCAATTTATTTAGTTTTCAGTTACAATTTATAGATTTGCTAAGTGTTCCAACATTCACAAAATGTATGCTTTATCTTTCACAACTATTTGTACACATCCTTTACTGTATTAAACATATATATATGATCATCAAGTGATTTACGTTAAAATCAGAATGGTTTAAAATAGTACATATTTTAATTATTTCTTCATCGGTGGTGGTCCTCCCATAGGCGGTGGTGGTCCATTCATAGGTGGTCTCATTGGACCCATGGGACCCATAGGTCCCATCATAGGTCCCATTGGCCCCATTGGGCCCATCATAGGTGGTCTCATGCCCATCATTGGAGGTATAGGTCCGTGTGGGCCCATCATCATTGGACCTCCTGGACCCATTGGTCCACCCGGGTGCATTCCAGGAGGTGGCATCATACCTGGTGGACCCTGAGGTGGTACCCCAGGTCTAGGTCCAAGACTCGATGGCGGTGGTATTGCTGCTCCTTTATTCGCCGCAAATGGATTTGATGCAATTTTTCCAGCTTTGAATGCTGCAGTCGTAGCATCGATCAGATTCTGTGCTTGTTCTTCCATCCATTTTTGATAAAAATACTTTACATTGTCCTTGTGTTTACGACCCTGACAATGGGTCTTGCGTACACTCGGTGAATCGTGTGTCAAGTAGGTGTCACAATAATCACAGTAATATTTTGGCATTGTCTGCTGAATATTACTAATAAAGATACTTTGAACTATTTATAATAACTCCCACAGTCGTCAGTGAACAATATCATTGATGTAGTTTTTATATCAACATATAACCCCAAATGGTGTACGCGTGCATCAGTACATCTCTGCATGTATTGAAATCTATCACCATAGAATATTTAACCAGAGACGAGAGACTCTGACACAAGCAAATTATATTCCTTGAGTATCCATGTTTTATATTATCCCCACCTTATAACGATACAACCAATCACAAAATACCAGCAAGTTTTCAACCAATAAGATCGAAGATAAAATTGAATTCAATACTACGCTACCATTCTAGAAGTTAGTATCGGAGCGTGAAAGCGGATTCTTGCTGATTATTTGATTCCTATTACTAATTACTACCTGTTTACAGAGAGTAAATGAGAGTACTCACACCCGGGTTTTGACCGTGCCCATTATAGTACTGCCCCCTACTCTAGTGTTCAGCTTAGCTTAGATTGGCTTAGATGGCTTCAGATGGCTTAGATCAGCTCCTACATTGTCCTACATCGACTCGCAGTCCGGACACGAACCTACATCAACTCTCAGTCCGGACAAGAACCTACATCGCCCGGAGTAAGAAACAGAAGCACCGACACCGACGAGATACTGTTATTATAATTATGCACCGTCGGTGCAGAAGGTCACCGACGTCATCTTGTCGGTACGGAAGATCTAATAACTACATATGTACCACTCTACTAAAGAAATACGCTATCAAATATGCATTTTGAATCACTGACCGCTTAGGATTGTGAATCATAGATTTTTGGCATTTTCTCGCCGAAATATACAGGATTACATAAGAAAGAGGCAACAAGTTATTGTTTCCGGAGGTAAAGTTTAATCTCACTTAATTTTCATTGATTTAAATTTATTCTTGAATCGTGTTGCCTTTTCACGATAATTTGCTCTTGATATTTTTCTCTTCACATTAATTTTGATTCTCTATTCAAATTGAATTGTTTATTTGTTATTAATTCTAATCGTTTTTTATTATTTCTGACTGTTTGTCTGTTCTTTCTGTTACAGATTCCGCGGGAAAAAAATTCATCGATCGAAAGCATCGATGCTACAATCTATGTATTCGAAAATCGATGTCAAGACGCAACGGTCATTTCATGCATTCTTCAAGCAGTGGTGGACGTGAGAGCGTAAGTATTCGTTGTCTTTTCAATAATACTGTGTTTTTGATCATCCTTTTTCAAAGAATTAGTGAACAATTAATAAATATTCAATCTAATATTATGTATTTCGTAATAATTCCAATTGTGCTATCTGGGTTCTATTTGAAGTCGTTCGTGTTACAGCAATCTATAGTTTCTCAAATTTCCGTTAAAACAAATTATGGCTTTATATTCAAATCGAATTATTTATTTATTGTTAATTTAGATTTATTTTTTGACGGTTTTCGATTGAAATTAACGAATTTGATGTTTCTATTACAAAGTCGGAGGGAAAAGATTCAATCGATCAAAAGAACATATTACAATTGGTAGCCAAGATCGATACTATCGAACCTATTGGAGAATCGAAATCAAGACGCAACGTCTTGTCATACATTCTTCAAGGAGGGAACAGCTTGAGTGTGAGTATCAATTGTCTTTTCAATTATACTGTGTTATTTATCATCTTTCTTCAAACAATGAATGGACAAATAATAACTATTCAACTTGAGTTATTTATATCATATGAATTCGGATTTTCTGTTGTGTCGTGACGAACAATTGTATTTGAATTCGTGTCGAGTGATACAAATCGAGGTTACTTAATTTCCGATCAAATTAATTTTGGCTTTATATTCAAATGGAATTATTTATTTGTTATTAATTTTCAGTTAGACTCTGCCTGTTTGTTGATTGTCATGAATGAATTTGTTGTTTGTTACAGAATCCGAGGAAAAAGAATCCATCGATCTAAACAACATATAGATTGCCAAGATCGATACTATCGAATCTATTGGAGAATCGAAATCAAGACGCAACGTCGTGTCATACATTCTTCAAGGAGGGAACGGCTTGAGTGTGAGTAACAATTGTCTTTTCAATTGTACTGTGTTATTTATCATCTTTTTTCAAACAATGAATGAACAAATAATAAATATTCAACTTGAGTTATTTATATCTTATGAATTCGGATTTTCTGTTGTGTTGTGACGTTGTGACGAACAATTGTATTTTAATTCGTGTCGTGCGATAGAAATCGAGGTTACTTAATTTCCGTTCAAACTAATTTCGGCTATATATTCAAATTAAATTATTTATTTGTTATTAATTTTGATTTAGTCTCTGCCTGCTTGTCGATCAAAATTAATGAATTTGTTATTTTTCACAGAATACGAGGAAAAAGAATCTGTCGATCTAAACAACATATTATTGGTAGCCGAGATCGATACTACCGAAGCTATTGGAGAATCGAAATCAAGATCCAACGTCGTGTCATACATTCTTCAAGAAGGGAAAGACTTGACTGTGAGTACATTTATCTTCCCAATATTAAACTGTTTTTAAACATGTTTTTAAACCATTAATGAAAAATTAATAAATAAGTCACTAGAATTATTTACCACTGTACTGTGTTCGGTCTTATATATGTATTATTTAAGTACTTATTTTTTGTTATTTATAATTAAAAATTTTTTAAATAAATAAATTTTTATAATTTGTTTTTATATTCATTATTTGAATTATCATTTCAATAATTTATTGTTAAAATAATTGTTTAAATAATTAAATTTCCATCTGTCCTATTTTTATTTCGAAAATAATTTAAATAGACTCTTTATATCCCGATGGTATAGTACGAATCAATTTTTTAATATCATGTTTCTTTTTTTAATTCCAGGACTCTAACGCAGCTTCCTTTTTCTCCAACAAGTAGTGAGTTGTAACACAAACAACTGTCATTTTTATTATTACATTTGATTAGTAGTTGTGTGTGATTTTGACAAGTACAGTGACCGTGGAAAACGCCAGGTGTTTTCCGTGGCTAGTAAATTGTTTTCTAGCTAGGTAGGGTCTTTTTGTACGTCGCGATGTTTTTATAAATATAATAATTTCATTAAATGAAACTCGAATTTCCGATCAGATAAAAATCGTCCGTAATTTGGAGCACAATTACTAGAATGGAATTTTAAGATAATCGTTTGTATCTTAAAATTAAGTTGAATTGCTCGGAAGCGTTAGAAACCACGTACAAAAAGACAATTCGCGACGGATAGATTCTTTACTTTTACCATTGTTTCGAAACATTGCTACGTCGAAAGGGTCGTCCGAGGGTTTTCAAATATTTCCATATAGATTGATAATACTTAAATCAATTAATGAATATCTTTATAAAAATCTTGCTTAGTTCTTGTTCAATAAAATTCCATTACCAATTTCTGTAATTAAATATTTAATTTGTAAATTAATATTAATTTTGAAATTCAAAACATTAGCCCGTATAAAATCTAACAGATTCTTTTAGTTAGGATTTTCAGGATGTTAAGATTCCCTGTCGGTTGCTCGAATCCTCTCTCGTGCCCAGGTGCTACTCGGGAGGGTGAGAGCAACGGGCACATGGAATATTGTTTTAATAATTTGTGTGGCGACTGACAATCTTTAGTGTATCGTGCACGACGTACGTTCCACTTGTGTGTGTGTGTGTGTGTGTGTTGATAGGCAGTGGAATTGCGTCGATTGTTTAAACTATTTTCAGTAGCACATATACCTGTTGATCTGTGACATGCTACATGGATTTTCATGGAATATGTGTAGTAGTTTTCTCAATTCATTAAAAACAACGTGTAATATTCAGAATTACATGTAATGAAAAATAATTATTTCGAGTTATTGATTCATGTCACAATGATCACTACCATTGTCAGTCGATTTCAGGAAAAGTGGTACGTATATTAGAGTGTGCTTGTGATTCGAACGTTAGGGTGTCGGAGACGTCCCGGGACGTTCTCTCTTGGTGTTAGGCTCTTGCACCCTGGCGTCTGTGTGGAGATCGTGTTGTGAATGTGTTGGAGGGCTTGTGCGTTTTGCAATTTTTTAAATATAGGGCTAGGTAGGTAGGTAGCTTACCTTCTTGGCGTGACTGTTATTCATTCTAAGTAGGTAGGGGCCGGGGCTGGCTATCGCTTTCTCTCTCGGGTAGGCCGCGATTCGTACGGTAGTCGGTCACCGGAAGAGCCGGAAGTCTCATCTCGAAGCTAAATCGAACGAAGCATGACGTTCGAATCGATGCTTCGCACTCGATGCATCCTGCTCGCGTAGCTTCTCGCGGACGCGGTCGGGAACACGCGCGGAATTAGGGTTTTTCGAAACGTTGCGAGCCTGCTCGATCGGATCAGCGGAACGATCGGCTTCTCTCGAAACTCTTCACTCGTTTCGGAAGTCGTCGATCGTTTTCGCTGCGAGCACGTGTAGGGTTTCAGATGCTTGGCGGACCGCCGAAGAAAAGAAGAGGCTACACGCCGAAGCGGCCCCGACAAACTGTCGTATCAAGAGGGGCCATGGCCTCGCATCTTCGGATGCGAAGTCATTTCGTTTATAATTTTTCACTGTACTCGTCTGTAGAAATAGTATTTAGTAGTTAGTTGTTGTTAGTTGTACAGATGGGCTGGCCTCGCCGCCCCCACGATCAGCGGAGATGGGCACGTCCGCGATTTGCAGTAGCGTTACGAACAAGACCACGCGTGTTGCACTAGTCGATTTTGAGCAGAGATCAAAGTTAGCGTTGCGGAGATACTCGCGATTTCCATTAACATAAATATACATCATTTAGAGTGTAGCGTTGCGAATAAAAAAGTCGCGATTCCTCTTTTCATTTTTACTTCAACTTGAAGCAATATTTAAAAGAGTTTACCAATTTTACAAGAGTTTAAAGCTTGCATAGTCATTCTGCACAAAATGTAAATTAGTCTTTTAGATCTCTGTTCGTTGAATTAGCGTTGCGCAGCAAAAGGATCGCGTTTCCGTTCGCGTCTTTCGATGTTTCAGACGCCCAGGCTCCAGCTGCAACGATCCATTGTAAAAGTGGTTGCAGTTGATACGGCTGCGGCTTTCGCGATTTCGAGTAGAGTTGCGAAAGAATCATTATAACGCGTTGAATTAGCGTAGTATTTTTTAAAATCGAAATTGAAGTAGGAAATGTCTGGGACGAGATTGGTGGAGGTCTGGATCTAATAGGAGATTGATGGGCCTGGAAAACCCAGTCGCTAGCTATCTCGTCCCGCCTCTACTTCATTCCGATTAGAAAACGATGTTTTATTTCTTATTTTTTTATAATAGCAAATAGAGATAGACTTTGCACATTATTATTGCATGCCGCGAATAAATTAATACACCAAGAAACGCCATCTTTCTTAGGAATTAGCGTTACGAGAATATATTATCGCGATTGTCTTAGTGTTGCGAGAAATACCAACGCGGTATCTTAAGGCGGGATTAACGTGGACGCGATAGTTGAACGATCGTATCTACGCATATTGGAAAACGCATCTAAAAGATCATATTCAATTGTAATAGTCGCGACCTCGTATTAGAGTAGAAGACTGACATTGCAGGACCAGTAGCGCACGGAGCATAGGAACACTAACTTCCAGAGATATTTTATATCATTTTAGAGTTTTTGATACCGTAAAAATGTGGAGCATATGCCCACCGGACCACTACGTAGAGAAGAAACGTATTGGTACGTTCTTTTAGGCCAGATTGCCGTAAGCAGTTAGCGCAATACCACGGTGCGCGTTACTACGTTCAACTCCCCGCGGTGTGCCATAACACACGACTCGTTTGCCGTTCCAGCAATGGAATAAATGTTTTCGCTGTCGTTATACCGTACGATGGTGGAAAACACTGTAGTTTACCTGAACGTAACGACACGTGCCTTTAGCTATTTGATGGTGTGTGAGCGTTAAATGCATGGAACTTACCACTGTGTTCACCAGGATGTATATTTTTTGGGACTAACCCCCCACGACGTAGTGGTTCGATCGCGTTCGTATAAACATACACACCGTGTATGTTCAACGTATCGAACGCCTCGTCGGCCCGTAAGGTAAAAGACGGGGTATCTTTACGTTTCGTGCAATAGGTTTGTCGATGAGTGTTCATAGCGCCGTGCAAAACTGGTTTCTGCAATGTCCGAATCTATAATAATATTCGAGGTCGCTAAGTATAATCCCTCTTTCTTGTGTATACTGTCAGAATTCGAAGAATCGAATCGGTTTAATGTAGACGTTTTCCAATATGCAAGTGCGGCAGATAGTCCCGCCTTTTAGAGTTGCGATAAATGAATTGCCGCACTGCACCCTGACAAGACTGCCGTTTAGGGGTTCGGACGGGTAGGCTAGCAATTAGTACAAAAATTTATACGGGCTTTTTTTTGTATTTTGTAACTGTGTATTTCTGTAATTTTCCGTCGGGTGGGACGATAAAGAAATGCTAAGTGGGTGGGCGGGTCTCACTCGCAGCAACCTCCATGCGGTGAGACCTGGGCAATCGGTGTGATTCTCGATTTATAATATTTTCTTTCGTAGAGATCGTATCAATTGCTCTATAAAATATTAAAAATCGACAATAACATCGAGCCAATGCTGCGAAAATAAAACAATTCTTCGTTATGATTTCGAATTTTTTCTTTTACAGTTTGTGGTTTTTTCATAGTTAAAAAATTTTATCGAATCTATATTGTTCGAGCTGACGATTGGATTCTATTGTTTTTTCCATGTGCTTAAAAACTTGTGCTTAAAAATCTCTATGGGAAAACATTCTAAGATCCAGAAATTCTTCTTAAATTCTGCAAGGAAATCGTGGAATGAAAAAGAGAATACATGTCCACATTTTTCTGTTTCTAACGACATCAATAATTCGTTACTATAATGAAATTAAATTGCTTGAGAGTCGAAACTTGAGAGTGTAACTATAATGAATAGAGCATAATTATAATAAATGATCAATATTATTCGACTGTTATTATAAAAATATTTATTGCGAGAATCTTGTGCTAGCAATAAGAATAATTTATACTTATAATGGAAACATAAAAATAGTATGATCTTATCATGCTCTATATTCGTTTTTTTTAATGCCATCTGATGATAAGATATTATAACTCGATACAATATAGGTCTACGCCTCTACGGTCTTTTGATAACTGTTTTGTATAGATATTTTATTTAAATTCGTTCATTATTGTGTCGAGCCCGAATTACTATTCTCATTTTAAATTTTGGCATAAAATTACAAGACAATTTTACCTAATAATAATTATTAAATTTGATAGTATATCCAGAAAAAAAGATTCATGAGAAAAGAATTTTGTTTGTCACAGAATATGTCCTTCTTAAATCTTGTAATCATTTTTCGTTTTCTAAAAATCAAAATAATAAAATCCTCGATTCATCGCATGACTCGTAATAATTATAACTTAAAGTATTTTTATGTTAACATGAGAGGAATAACTGATAGGTTATTATTCTGTATAAATAGTGTGGAATAAAAAATATAAAGAATTATATATTTGGTTTCATTTACAATTGTTTAATTACAGATAACAAAAGAATAACAAAAAATACAAATGTACACAATGTAAAAAAGTATATATTCTTCCAATATAAATTTCCAATGCTAATTTTGAATATATTAATCTCGATTTTATACGTATACATGTATATATTAATATTCCATATCTAGTTTAGATACTGCTAAATTATGCCCGTTGTTCACTCTTTTACCTCAACCATTAATATGTGTTGTTTCTTTTATATATCTTTAATACTTTGATTGTATATCAAAAGAATGGCCGTTCAGTCACTTGAGCTGCTTGGCCAAGTTCTCAGCCAACTTGTCGATAAATTCGAATGTTTCCAAATAATCGGATCTAGTAACATTGTTCATGCCTTTAATACAAATCGCGAGATCCTTGGTCATGAAACCTGACTCGATGGTACTAACGCAGACTGCCTCTAAGGTTTCTGCGAATTTCTTTAAAGGTTTGTTGTTGTCCAATTTCGCACGATGAAGCAGACCTTTCGTCCACGCGAAAATCGATGCAATCGGGTTAGTTGAGGTCTCTTTACCTTGTTGGTACTGACGATAATGTCTGGTAACTGTACCATGGGCAGCTTCGGCTTCCACTGTACGACCGTCTGGGCAAATTAGAACCGAAGTCATCATACCCAGGGATCCGTATCCCTGTGCCACAGAATCGGACTGAACGTCTCCATCGTAATTCTTGCAAGACCATACAAAACCACCCTCTGACTTCATCGCATACGCCACCATATCATCGATTAAACGATGTTCATACCAAATCTTTTTGGCCTCGAATTTCGCTTTGTATTCTTTGTCATATACTTCCTGGAAGATGTCTTTGAACCTACCGTCGTACTTCTTAAGAATTGTATTCTTTGTAGAAAGGTACAAAGGATAGTCTCTAGAAAGAGCATACTGGAAAGAGCTGTGAGCAAAAGCATAAATGCTCTCATCTGTATTGTACATAGCTTGCGCGATTCCAGGTCCCTTGAAAGAATGTACTGTGTGCGTAATTGTTTTTCCATCGTCTCCAGTCCAAGTGATTTCAAGATTGCCTGGTCCAGGTACTACGAAATCAGTAGCTTTGTACTGATCAGCATGGGCATGTCTGCCAATAATAATTGGTTGATTCCAACCAGTCACCAAGCGAGGAATGTTTTTGCAGATGATGGCCTCACGAAAAACTGTGCCACCCAAAATATTTCTAATAGTACCATTAGGACTTTTCCACATTTGTTTCAACTTGAATTCTTCCACTCTGTTCTCATCGGGTGTAATAGTAGCACACTTGATGCCTACATTGTAATTCTTAATAGCATCTGCGCAATCTCTGGTAACTTTGTCATCGGTTTTGTCTCGATTCTCTATGCCCAAGTCGTAAGTATGCAATTCAATATCTAAATGTGGTAAAATCAGCTTTTGTTTGATAGAATCCCAAATAATTCGAGTCATTTCATCTCCGAGGATATCGACGACGGGTCCAACCTAAAATATGTCATAATGTCATGGAAAAAAATTATAAAAATTACAAAAAATACTTGAAATACGAAATTTTGTCTTATAAAAAGAGTCAAAACCATTAATTTTTCAATCGAAATTGAAATTTATGGCGATACAAATGTATTACATACATGCATGTATATAAAAATATATATGTGTGTACATATGAAGATATATATATAGATTCACAAGTGTCAGTGACATAGCATTACTATTTAGCTAACCGCTCACCTTTATTTTTGCCATTGTTACGGATGAAGCACTGAACGTTCTAACGACTGAGTGTGTTGTCTGATCGTGAACCAACCCAACTTTTAACGATAATATTCGCGAGAATGTAGCACTGTTACTAGCCGTTTCAATGCTCACTGCACTCCTTATGAAATGCAGATTCGTTCGAATGAAACGGTGGGGCGAAAACATGGCGGTCACAACGTATTCTACTTTTTCCTTTCCGCTGTTTTCGAGAACTTCTCGGTGTCGTACGATCAGAAAATCTTTATCTATATTATCTTCTTGACCATGAAATTTAATTACGAATGTGTTATCGCGATTCTTTCATACGTACAGTTATTTACGACAGTTTATCATAGCAGGTTCATCGCACGAACGAAATATTCACAAATTCTCTAAATTTCTTCCGCTCCTGTATTTTACAAAGGACCGTAAATTGTGCAGCAATGATCAATGCATATGTAAGAACAATTACATCATTTGATCATTTTCGTTGAGCATCGACCAGAACATAGTGTCGTTTATCTACGAAAAAATGTCATGTTATCTATGGAATTTGAACCACGATGAGTAAACAATATTTGCGTGCGAAAATTCAAATGTTCTAATTGTGCTATTCTTGACTAAAATATTTTGTATCGTCGCTCGTATTTTCGATGGAGAAAGTTGCATACATCAACGAACTGATAATTAGTAATATAACCGCGTATGGATTAAAAAGTGTTCGCGACAAACAACTTGGCCAACAAAACGGCTGTAGAATCAAATATGAAAATCATTTGCATAAATAATGTGCAACATGTCTACGACCATTGAATATTAAATGCGAATGATGGAACATTTATATCAATGGAGATTTATTTTGCGTCCTTCGAATTTGCATTTCGCAAGCATGTAAAACTTGATTAAACACAAGGTCATCGCGAATAAGTAGTCTATGTATCCAAATTAACGAGATAAAAAAATTCCATCAGAATATTTGAAGTGAGTAAATCTTCTAAAAATAATTTACTTTCTGTTTGTTTTAATTTACTTTACTTTCTGCTAAGTTTAACTACGTTTCATTCATTGTTTAGGATTTTCATACGTATAAAATGTAAAATAATATAGATTGATAACAGGATTGTTATATAGATAATTCAAATAGTCTTGTTTTTAAATTACAATGTTTTATTCAAAGTTCAATAGAGTCAATTTCTCTGTTGAATACCTCGTGTGCAATGATAAATTATCAATTGTCACGTTTGTAATTATAATTAATATTCAAATATTCACATCTACGCAATGACGTGTTTAAGACCTTCGTAACGCCATCTGCGAAGAAAAGCTAAAGCTATTAGCAAATGTACAGCAGCATTATCTAGCATTATGCACCACCTAGCAACATCCTTGTGAAACGACTAGAAGATTATTGGTCCTTTGCTCACCGACGATTACACAGACGAAGTTTTTGCCTGTGTATATACTATGGGTGTTTGTATTGTTTCAAAGAGTAGTTTGATTATATCATAATACACGTGTTGTGATATTTTGTGTTATTTGGAGGAGAAACGGCGCGTATATTTAAATGCCAGAAGTAATACTTCTGAAATATAGTACTATAGAAATGTATATTTATTATTTACGAGTGGATTCTATAACACAGTAATTTTTATGATCATTCAAATGAATCGTAAATGTAATGATTAGATTTTATTTCATAAAGTTATCAACTTGGACGTTGCGGATATAAGAAATAATCGAAAGATAAATAATATAAATATGATAACAAATTTTTCAAATATTTCATGTACAAACAAATAGAACTATAAATAATATATAAAAATTTGTGATTACATTGCATATACGAAATGATTATAAGTTAAACAAATATAGATACCAGAGAGGAAATGCCTTCTCTGTCTGTATTAATAAATAATGTGCTTTGGTGAAGACAGAACTATATATAGAAACGTTAATGACGTTACGATATTGTTCTCAAATAAAAAACAATGTCGATTATTATTCCAGTTCCAATGAATGAGCATATACTTCAAGGATATTTATATTGTACCGTTTTTCCACATAAGGGGTTATCGTAAACGGTGTTCTAATGACCTTCAATAATCTGGAACACAAGCATCAACAAAATATGCAAAAAATTCTTTTTCTCCCCACTTAACTTTCATTATCTTTATTAATACAGATTATATGTGAATATACATATTATATATAAGTTATGTTTAATCTTAGAACGAGTATTTTGAAGTTGAGCTTTGTCACGAATAGAATCTGGCAATTATTATGTAAGTGTTTAAACAGAAGTACAATGTATTAAATAGTAAATGTTGCATAGTTGTCTTTACTTACACACATTCTTGTTTAAAATTTTCATAATTCAAGCATTTGAGAACATTTACTGAATGTTTTCAATCATAAACTGAGAAGTTTACATTCTCTAACCCAACTTCATAAACATATTTTCCAGGTTCTAGGAAATATAAATTAGGTCAAATTATGCAAGATAAATCGAATTTAGGTGAATCACAGTGGGACCCCCTTAAGATATTTCAGTGTTGTCTAAAGAACGAATACGCTGTAATTATATTGAATCGTCCACTTCATTGGAACCATGATATTTTGTTACGAATTTGGGAGAATGGTAAGTTTTAAACTTTACATAACGTTTGGAAAATATTTCATATACATGAGTCCATGAGCTATGAGTGACCTATTTTCATAAAGTAGATTACATGTATAAATTTACAAAAAAGAGGAATAGGTATTTCCTTAACAATTGTCTTGTTACCGTAATACAAATTATAGTTTACTTAAATTCTGTGTCTATGTGTTCTAATCACTTTAATATTACTTGTTTAATATGTAATTTTCTGAGTAATTATTTATATGTTGTTCAGCTCAGATTAAGGTTACCGTTGACGGTGGAACTCATAGGTGGTTGCATTACTTGGAAACGCATAATATAGATCTTTTAGATGGAAAACATTCTCAGTACATGCCGAATCTAATTACCGGTGATATGGATAGTTGTTCACCTGAAATTGTTGAGAAATTAAAATCCATGGGTTCAACGATAATTGAGACACCTGACCAGGATCATTCCGATTATACGAAAGCGTTATTTCAGTTGAAACAATACGCCAACCAAAGAAATATAAATGTAATAATGGATATCTTATAAAATTGAGTAGTCGTAAATCGTGTCTGATAATAAAGATTATTGCTTGCAGTTGAAAACGATATATGCGTTCGTAGATTCGTCAGGAAGATTTGATCATATTCTTGCAAATATTAATACACTTTATAAAAGTGATAAACTTATTGGTGAGATACAGGTAACAATACTTTTTCTTACTCTTTTACGCAACTTTGTAGATTTTAAGACATATTTCTTTAATTACGGCAATTCCAATTCAGTGTCATTTTCCTTGAAAGTAGTAATAACGAAAGTTGAAGTTAGTGAAATTGAAAATGCAAAATTATATTTAATAAATTTGAGTGTTATTGTGTTCTCTGTAGTTTCTTGCTTTTAAAACTAGAAATTCTATTATCTACAGCATAATTTGTAGTTGAAAATTAATAATTACATTTAATAGATTTGAGTATTCCTTTATTCTATACACCATAATTACTAGACAGTGGACATTTATGCAATATAAAAATATTCTACCTGAATTGCAACAAACTGGACTGAAATCGAAATTAATTTTTTTCTTAATATGTTTAATGGGTTGAAGATAATATAACAGTATTCTTAAAAATTATTCTAATGTGTATACTATTTTAGATTACACCTACTTATATTTGTCATAAATGCATAAAATCCACTGTCTGATAATTACGGTGGAAACTCAAATTTGTTAAAATTGTAACATGCACTGTTTTCTTGGATAGTCACAGATTTTGGTATCTACGCTATGATACCTAACAAATTTGAGGAAAATCAATGTATTAATTAAATATAGCATACTAACTATACTTTTTTGCACATTTATTTATTGAATTTTATTTTCCATAGGTTATTCAAGTTGCTAATAATTCATTAACGTGGATTCTGAGGCCAGGATTTCATAGTATATCAATTCCTAATATATTGGTGGAAAGTAATAGTTGGTGTGGACTTTTACCAATTGGTTCACCTGTGAACCATATAAGTACAAGTGGTTTAAAATGGAATTTAAGTAAGTCTCTATATTTGTTCATTATCACACATATCAGAATTATTACACATATTTATTTTCTGTGTTCGAAGTAACACACGTAAACGATAGTTCTACAGATTAAAACTTTTTGTCTGGTTCTGCAACATTCACTAGGCGAATCTTATAGAGTTTCTCATTCTAAACCTGAACTCTCTTGCATGTTTAGCTTCTACGCAATAGCTGATTTTATAAAATAAAAATCATATATTCTTATAAAAACGGTTGTTTTTCAAAAACGATACGTGATAGAATAATTCTGCTTTCGGATTTGATTTTAGAATGAGAAACTCTAAGAATTACCTAGTGAATATTGCAGAACAAAGATGTTGTTCAGTATAAAACATTATTTATTTTCCAGACAATACGCCTTTACAATTTGGAGGTGTGGTAAGCTCTTCGAACACATATGATAATTGTTCTAAAGTAACCATCGACACAGACTCGTTAGTGGTATGGACAATGGGTATAGAACCACTTAAGGAAAATGTGAACTATTATGAAACAACATTATTAAATGCAAATTGACATTAGAAAATTATGTTTATTTGAGTAATGATCTTTTGAATTTGCTGTATCTGATAGTTCTTAGTCAAATACAGTAAAGTCGCGATTATTGTCAAACAGCCTGTGTTTTGCACGGACAACTATCGCATACCGACATTATTTTTTTATGACTGTGGTTATCGCGCCGGCTGCGCCGAGAGTTCAAAAGAAAGCCGAACGTAGAAAAGGACAACATGACAGTGGAGTGGGTAGACACCTGGCAACTATCGCGACTTTACTATAGTCCGTCAGATAGTCAAAGATGAATAATTGCTATATTTTTTGGTAACATGGTAAATGGTGAAGTTCATATGTCAGTTTAATCTTATTTTTTTGGGACAAATTAACATTAATTCAGTATTTACGACAAGTCATGACGAAATTCATAAAAGTTTACATAACACATTAGCTTTATGCTATAGTAACTAGATTGTAAAGGGTTACACAAATGATTTTCAATAAACGTTTCAGTTGAGAACGTATTAAAATAACCTACACGTCTTCTTACAAACAATAGCTTCGAGTTAGTAGAAATTTAACATTTCTCTAACAAAAATTTTAATGAAATTACGAATGTAAAGTCAATATCACCTACAAACATTCCCTATATATAGTTAATGTTGCAACAATAAACAAATCAAGTAACGTCGGTTTAGGAAGGATTTATTATTTGTAATTCGGAATAATCAAAAATTTTGAATTTGAGACATACGCTATTTTCATATAAGATAGTTTATGTACTTAATAATATATGTATATTATAATTTAATCTTAATTTATATAAGATACATTACTATTGTGAAATAAGACCTTTCTGTCATCAAAATTGAATCGTTAGGATAATATAACTCAGTTTTTTAATACTTTTGATTGTTTTAAAAACATGATATTATAAATTAAGTAAGAAATCATTGTTTGTATATCTACTTTATGTAAATGTTATAAATCGTTTTCTTTCATTTATTTGTACAATTTAAAATAGTAATGTAACGATTAATATACATAAAATACAATTATTCAGGAAAGTTGTTGTTTAATATTACTTTGTTAGTATAGCTCACGTTAAATAATTATATCAATTGTGTATAATACATTTTGCATAAATTGGTAATGATTGTAATTGTATTGTTCAAATGTACAATATACGTAATTATTTATATAGTTTGCAAGTCTAAAAGAATGAAAGCGATAGAAAATTCTTACGGTAGAGGGAATGTTTCAATACATAGACAAAGAAGAGTAATGTCGAATATGCGACAGCATTGACCAGAAACATACATGATTAACACTTAAGTGAAAATTATATAATTATTTATAGGTTTAGATGAAATGTTATGATCTCATTACACTTGTATTTACCATTTCGATAGAGATGAATCATTAGAAGTGAATCATTATATTTTTAATGTACACTTTGAAGGAACATTAAGGGTTAAACAAATGGTGTAAGAAGACTACATCATTTTGCTCAAATTGCAATGACAATTAGGATACTGTGTTTAGAATAATAAGTTAATGTACACCCAACTAAGAGAATGTGATATTAGACAATAGTAACAAAATAAATATAAGAAAATAGGAATATAGTACAAATTAATATTAAGAATATAGTACAAATTGACATTATGTCAAAGATAAATTGTTCCTTTATAATTTTGCATATACACTTGTAACTCGTTCATTAACTAAGCTTGTAATGGTTGAAAGCCTAACACAAGAACAATAAATTAAAAAAAAAACAACAATATTTATATTGCTTGCCATTCAATAAGTACATAGTCACTTTTGGGGCTCTGTTGGCTGCCTTTATTTTGGAAACTACTACTTATCGGGTGGCCAATAATACGAGCACTATTTCCACGGACTGTGTGTTTGCTTTCCCGCTGAGACCACACATAGGCTGGGCCACTAAGTTGGATCACTTTAATCATTTTCGTAATTTGTAGGGATATGCAAAAAGTTTATTCACCAATGTTGTATAGTATCGTGAGGAATATAGTTTCATTTTTTGTATATATTGTTTACACAAATATTGTTTGTGAGATATTTATATTCTAAAGGGTGGTATTTTATATAAAACATATGTCTCGCAATATTTTCCGCGATTAAAAGTCGTGCTAAACGTGTGTAAGTAATTCGTGTGAGCGTGGGCCATTCCTAATGGGTACTTATTTGGCGGCTATTTATTGCGCTACGTAATAAATATGAGGTTGGAATGTATTTATGTATGCAACGTTTGATTTTATAAAATCAATTTTTCGGAGCTTAAATACGTCGGATTTTAAATACATTCAAATTTAAAAATATGTAAATTCAAATTCAAAATGCGAGTTTCGATATACGGTCGGTAATATCGATACAAGCGCGAGAAACGAATTTATGATCCAGACGTGCTTCCCTTGTTTCTTATTGTAAATCAGTGTGATTATGCATTGCATTACAATTCTGTCACTTTTGAAGTTGAATTTTTTATTTATCGTATTCCAACATGGAGTAGTATTATTTTTGTACCCTTTTTATGAAGATAGAAGTAATAGTTACGACACTGCAGTGCAGTTATTGCGATGTCTCGATAAATCTTTTATTATAGTAGTTTAAAAAATTTATAGTAGTTTCTTTAATATTTTGAAGATGCTCCCTTCGACTTCTATTATTTCTATTGATCGTTGTGGCATATACTTTCAATTCACTATAGTTGCTGGTTCGATATTGTTTCAAATTTCAAGATTTTTTTTCTTCTAACATTTATCTATTAAAAATTTCACATTTTTTAAATCTTTTACCCATGTCAGCATCACGATTGTTGTCTCTCTCCCTTTAATTTTTCCAGGTTCACACTCTGACTAGACTATGTATATAGTCTATATACATATTTGATATGTGACCTAATAATATGTGACGTGCTGTGAATAATTAAATTGATCAAGATAACAAAAATTTCCAGTTCATTCACTGGGTCATAACGTTGAGTGTGATTTTGGATGCTTCAAGGATGCTTAAGAATCATTATCAAGAACCTCGATTATTCGAACTTAACAGAGAAAACGACTCTTTGGATATTAAAACAGTTACTCGAGTAACCGATCGGTTTTAATGTTAGATTCAATTTTTTATTAACTAGTACAATAAATAATATTGTATACGTACCGTCATAGATAGAGTTATTTACATCTGTATTTACATATTGCATTGTTTCTCTATACCATGTATACAGTACAGTGTATAGTGTACAGTTTCCAGAGTCGTCAGATGAGGGGAAAAAGCTACCCTCCCTCTGCTAGTACCGGATTAGTCACGTGCATTGTGATACATGCACGACAGAAACGAAATTCGTCACGTGATCGGGCTGCCGCGAAAGTGTGGGGAAGAGCATCGTATAAGGGGAAGGTAAATTTTCCTTTAACCCTTTTTCTTATTATTCATGTTGCTTGGGTGTACTTTTTCATCACTGAAACCGGAATAATTAACAATGGTACAAAAAATAGGGGAATGGGGGAAATTGTACCATTCGGTAGTAGCAGCAGTGAATTCATGAAAGAAAAACTGTCTTATTAAAACCAATACACTCCATGCTCAACATAAATAAAAAAAATACTTATCAGAAGATGTAACGGCAAATTAGCATGTCTCCCGACTATAAAAAAAACGAATGTTGAGTTCGAACGAAAAGTAAAGTTCAAAGATAAAATTAAGATACTTATTCATAAGTTTATTCAATAACATATGATACCTCAAAAATGTTAAAAAGTAATACAACAGAATAGAAAATAAGTTAACAGATATAATAGTTTATAATTTGTAGGGTGCACCGGAGTCTTGTCAGTCGCAACAATCAATTGATCTCTTCAGCTGTGTACACGTGAAAGGACCGCGTTGGAACGTTATCATTGTTTGTTTGTTCCCCCGTATAGCTCGCACTATGCAACAGCTCGGTAAAGTTTGAAATGTTAAAGCTACTGTCTGGTATTAGGGGCGGCATCCGGCGTTAGGGGGATTCCTTATAAGTGTTTGTACGTGGTATTTCGTACTGCGCCGATACTTTTTTGCCGACCGTTGAACATTAATTCGTTGGTTGTTTCTAGTAGACCACCCTGTATGTCAAAATGATCAGCTGTGGCGATGTTTACATTCGTTGGCGTCCTCAGCGACGGTGTACCGCAATGGTGGGGTCGCGGCCACTGGCCAGTTCCTTGCGGTCTTTCGACCGGTCGCTATCGTTTGTCTTGTAGTTTTCTTAATTTTCTAGTCATTCGCGCGAGTTCATTGGTGAAAGTTTCACAGTCATACTCGGTACACACTATTGAATACGCCAAATGATTCATCAATCGTTTCGACACTGCTCCAGCCCGGTAAGTCAACGAACATCTACCATTTCAAAATATTTACACCATCAACCAGTAGTCGATTTACAAATCTTGTTTGGTCTCCTCAATTTTCATATTCAATTCACTGGTCGTTCGATATCAATTATTTGCTTTAGACGACGGGAAACCGTATACACGGTGGTCCATCACGTGTGGGATTTTCGACAGGGAATAGAACATTGAAATATTATCGCGGAGTAGTCTATATTTTTATCGTACGATTAATTAAACAAGCGGACTGATTTAAATAACCTTTTTGCTGTTCATATAAGTTCCTACCTAATTAAGAAATGCATTTGGACACATTAATGACAAGCCACGTGACGATAATACTTTCTACCGATCAACAACTCGAAATATTCGGTCGAATGGCATTACTCGAATCTCAGACATTTGACGGAATTTTGACATTTCAACTGAACTATTACAAGAATCTGTCTTCTTCTTGTTTGTAACGTTCATACATAACTAATCAGAGCGTAATAATATTTATTCAATGCTAGACGTTGAATATTCGAGTGATGCAATAAATATTGCAACGTATACTATCGTTTATAGATGGTGTACATTAGTGAACGTAGAGTAAGAATGATGTAGTAACCCATGTAAATTATACAAAGGGATTAACACTATTATTATTTCGAGACGATCATTTATACATTGTTGTCATGACAAATTAATAGTAAATTTTTGTAACTATTTATACTTTAATTTCGGAGCTCTTGCACTTTTTATAATAATTTGCTTGAGGCACGAAAAACATTCACTTTCTTGTTTAACAATTAAGGCAAACAATTGAAATAAAATCCGCAGTCTGGTCAGTAACGTATGGAACAGTGAATTTTCCAGAAAATTTGTATACGTGTTGGTAATGCGAATTATATTGATGCACGAAACTTTAAAAGTAACCCGATAATAACCTAGTGATTCATTTGTGTGCACTGTGTATTGTCGGCGAAACTTGATGACCTTTTGGGAAACTTGAGCAACCTCTGAAGCAATACCCCCGTTGCGTGTAGCTAGGCGATAGAGGAATACTATTAAATTAGGTGATGGAACCAGGCATTCACGAGGGCTTTTCGCTGCTTAGTTATTAATTGCAACGGGTAATTAATTACTTTCTATCGAATGTAGTCTTCGCTTCTATACCAATCCGAAATGTATATTACCATACTGAACAGTTCATCGTTATTCTTTAACACTGTGTGTGCTATTTTTATTAGCAAATTTCGATTGCTAATATTATCGCTATTTTAATTACGCTGATTTAATTACTTGCGAATTAATTGAAAATACAACAACAGTATCTTGAAAGAATATTTTTACTGTTTTACGTCAGAGCCATTAAATTTTTGCCACAATATAAATAAAATTATGAAACCTTTCGATATTATTTATAAGAATGCAGAAAAGACACAGTCATGTCAACTATTGTTGTTATCATCATGTTGTTTTCGAATGTTGGTTCCTAGAAGAGGTGAACATCACTGCTAGATTTGTTTATGCGCGACACTGAGAATCTAACGTTTGGCACCATTCGACGAAGTCACTATATTTGTTTCACCGTATGTATGTTCATAAATTCTCAAGCATCCGGCGAATTATCAAATTCGATCATCTCGAAAACGACGCGTTGTTCAAACAAATTCTTACCTAGAAACTCGTTTCGCCGGAGTATTCGACGCTTATTATTCAAACAAACTCGGCGCGACACACCCTATATATCGCTCGAATCGTCTGTTGCGTTGCTCGTTACGTAGCAGTTTGGCTAGCAAATGTAAGCTTTTTCGATAAGTCGTAACTGACTTTTTTCCTTTTCTCTTTCAAATCCCTTATCACCCTTTATCTTTAACGCGATGCTTTTTTTCAGTAACATTAACGGTACTTGATATCGGATAATATTTTGAACGTACGGTTTTCAACTGTCCTAGTTAACGAGATCACAAAATAATTTTCACTTTCGCGAGGGGATACAATGCATCCAAAAAGTATTTGAATATTAAATTTCCGATACGGGAGACATTTTCGGTGTTTAACGGAAATTTCGTACAAAATAATAATACAGTAATAAAAACAAATAATAGTGCAGTTCTAAGAAATGCTGTAAGGTGAAATGTTCATAAGTTTACCTGTGTGGCTACATGCCTCGTCGCGTTGGACAAAGATTTACGAAACTCGTTAAAAATGTCGGGTTTTAATATTTTTAATTTATTTAACACTATGGCTAAAAATTTTGATAGACACATTCTTATTATTTTTTTAAAGTAATGTGGAGTAGTCAGTGTTTCTTAAATTCTGATTTTGAAGGTCAACTTGCAACAATTTGTTGGAATTTTTTTCGGAAGAATTATTAAACTTGCATTCAGATTTAGTACATATATTTTTACGAGTATTTGGAGTAAAATTGCTGTTTGTACTCCACGTGCATTATATAATATACATATGTTCAACTTCTATCTCGCTTTTATTATTTATAATGGAAAAGAATAATAATGAGAACACGATTCGGTTTAAAGGGGCAAATAATAATAATTAATAAAGAAGCAAGGTCACCGATATTTCTTTTTGTATAAATTCGGATGGCTTATTCTTGTTACGTTACGTTCTAGCCGAGGTCAAGACGAATCCAGTGACCTATGATATCGTGATCTTGGTGTGACCAAGTACCAAAAATAAATGGAAATTGATATAATTAAGTATCTTTGATAGAGAAATCCGTGAAGAAAGTTTGTTCTTGCAAGTACGCGAAATGACGTCCATTATCTTCGATGCATTATTGCAGACGACGAGCAAACGATTCCTTGATCTTCTTTATTGATCTAATGTTTTCGCATGCAATTCGAGCACGTCACACAAAGATTCCAATATTGTATGTCGTTTGACTTGTCTTGATCTTGGCTGCAGCATGACGCAACAAAGACATACTGTTCCATTAAAAAGAAAAACGGCGATGACCTTCAAATCAATTTCATGCATATCATAATAGCCCTTTTCTACTGTCAATAATAGACGAGATATTTGCAATGCCCAAGTTAGACGGGACATCCGGTATACAAAGTGAACCGCAGAACGTGATCAGCTAAATTATTCTGTTCTATTAAGCTGATTACAATTTCGTTATCTGATGTAACATTGGCTCCAGCAAAGCTTTAAGATAGTTATAGTAAATTTTCCTTCATTTTCGCTTATATACATTCAAATAACCACCAAATAAAATAACATGATATTCCTAGACAGTGGATTTTATGCATGTATAGTAAAAATGAGTAGGTGTAATTTAAAACAGTAAAAACATTAGAAGAATTTAGAAATACTGTTATATTATTTTCAACCGATTAAACATATTGAAAAGGAAAACAAACTTTCTATTTTACTCCAGATTGTTGCAATTCCCGTAGAAAATTTTCTGTTTTGCATAAACATCCGCTGTCTAGTTATTTCAAACGTGATCATAGGTCTGAAAGTAATTACAATAAATCAAACAACATGTTATTTGAAATAATATCTCGGATAATGTCATCTCACAAGTGCCCAGGTCTGATGTAACGCAGGTGGCTAAAGCTTAGCTGAATCACCCTGTATATTAGTCACAGAACGACGGGCGTGAAGTCGCTGCAGATTCGCTAACACTAACGCACATTGCCACAAAATTGTTTATTTTAGCCGTGCGGTGGAGATTGTCTTACCAGATCTCTAACCAACATCGGATAGTTTGGCAGACCGAGGCTGGGGCAAGTAGAAGGCGTCAATAAGAGTAGACCTAGATAGGAGGAAGGTTAGGATAAGAAACACTGGCTAAATTAGTGGAGCTCTCATTCGATGCTATTGGATATTAGTCGCAGTATCAGAAGATCCAGAATAGTGTAACAGACGAGGGGTTTATGAGTTACTGTCACGTGGTTTCTTGAACGTATCATTCGCTATGGTGTTGGTTAGCTAAAACTGAACTGATTTATGACTGCATCCATAAATAGAGCACTTATGCGGAACTATCGGTGGTTTATGTATCTCGCACTCTTCATATCTTCTCCATACCCTATAGTCCAATAGAGGATCAAGATCAAGTCTAATAAGAGTCCTACAATTAAATCTAGCCTGTGAACAATATACAGGGTGTTCGAACACGGAGACCTACAAGTGTCTACTTGAGCTGCTCATTTGCCAAATCGGCCAGCTCCCCATTATAAAGGCAGAAAAGATTGAGACGAACAATTGCGGAACAATTAAACAAGTATTGTTTAGTAGAGGATCACGTGATCAAGTCTAGTAAGTAGACAGCGGATTTTATAGATTTATTAGGGTGTTCGAATATACGTTGATCTGTAAGTGTAGATCTACATTATATAGTGTATAGAAAATTGATAAAATAACATACAGTGAGGAAGCCAAATTGTCTAATGTAATTATTTTTCAAATAATTATTATTTATACATTTATGAAGACAGAGTCCCAAAAATTGTATGACTAATGAACACAGATCTTACTGTTGTTGATATTTTCTGTCGAAGGTTTTTGAACAAAATATCATTGAGTCAAGAACAAAATACTGTAAATAGTAAATTAAATGTAATAGAATTAGAATAGTAAAATCTATTTGCAAGTAAAGTAAAAAAATTTTTTACATTTGATTTACAAAAAAAAAACATTGTTCCATTGGCTCAATTTTGCTCCTCACTGTACATATATCGACGTTACGAATAAATAGGTCGTTGGCCTAGACATTTCAACTGCGTGAGAACGTGATATGCGTTTTGGAGTGATCTACGATTCTCATGGACATTGCATCTGGAATTGCAATGAGGTAGTAATAGAATAATAACGTAAAATTAAACAATGTTATTCTTCGTCAACCATATTTCGCTAGAAGTGGGACGATAATATTTTTTTTCAATAGTTTGTAGTTTCTGGGTGGTTCGAAACCAATTGGGCCTTGTTGCGGACCATACACACTTTTAGGCAGCAATTGGTTACGAGGTCACACACGAAACAGCTGATTACGTTGTATTTCTTCGAATTATTCAGTTCTTTCCTACGGACATTTCGAATTTGTTATTTTTTATAATTATGCATCTTAACTCACCTATTAATATTAAAAAAAACTGCATTGTATGACGTTGTCAGGTTTTAATGTTCACTACCATTGATGCTACTGCAAAACTTCAATTATTAATTGAATATTTTCTATCATCTGTCTAAATTTTTATTTTCCCTGTGGAAAAACGTCAAAAATTTTATAAACTGCAGGATAACGTCCTTAGTAGGACCCCTTTTTTTTAAAAAAACTACTAAAATATTGATGCTATTCAATCCTTTCAATCTGTGTACTGTGTCAAATTACAGTTACTCATTTCTGATATAACGCATAAAACCCCCAGTCTAGTTATAACAATAGCTTCCGTCATGGTGAACTATATTAGAAAATGTTATCTTTCAATAGCGTTTCAGGTGTTCTAACTAGCGTAGAGCCACGCTTGGCCCGAGTACTCTATGCCCTGCTACCAAAATGGTGTCAGACACTAGGTGTAAATAACCTTATGCACGTAAGAATAGACGGGCGAGACGAATTCGGTTTATATTTGTTGCACTGAAGAAAGTGTTTTTGTGTAATGGGGTTACGAACTAGTGCATGCGTGTTTAAACATCGCTATACACGTTAATTTTACATTTTTCAATTATAATATCTAGAGTGCAGATCTTTCTACAAATCCCATACCTAATTTTACGAAAACTGAAGTACAGCAAAATTTCCTGCATCAACTATACAATTTATAACTTTTACAAACACGCACGTTTTCATTAATTTAGAAACTTGCATATGCTATATATGCATAAAGGTTTTTAGTGTAGTAATGACGCTGAAATGGTTACAAACTATTAAAAGTCGCCAGTGAATATAAAATCTGAAAAAACTAGCTGGACTAATGTGATCTGGACAAATGATAAAAAAAATTATAATATGTCTAACATGGAGAATAAAATATTCTTATTAGAAATTCTGAAATTACGATTAGAATATTTCGTAATTAGAACAACCGAGTTTCCTAGTTATGCAGAATTTTAATCTTTAATTTTGGAACGTGCAGCGCAGTGCGGGCAGTCTTCAAAGAATAAAATTTGGCGCCTGTGTCTTAGATCGGCGACGTTGAAGTAATAAGGCGGTCATGAATGTCACCAGTGTCTAGCTTCACGGCAGAGAATCTCTTGGCAGACAAAACAAGTTTGACAAAGAGAGCGTCAAACGAACGAGAGAGAATGGGAGTGCAGAACTGTCTAGCTGCCAAATATTTTCGTCAATCGTAAATTCCTTTTTAATCTATTGTGATTTCATTGGCTAAACGTTCTGTTGCCGAACAAGAGATATAAATAAAGCGAGGTATCGATTTTTTTTTCACGAGGGGAATAAAACCGAAGGGTGACCGTCAGTAGTACTGCAATCGATATCGTTATTGAGTCAACCACCTGACTGGATGCTTTTGTCTGCTGATAACACTAATAGCTAGACGGCGGATCTCCATAAAAAATCAAATTTTTCGGTAAGAAATGAAAGTTTCGCTAGAACGTATTGTATCTGTGTAGTGGCGTCATCGACGTCGTGAAAATTGTATTGCTCACGAGGTGACGCGTGCTCGCACAATCAATTAAGAGTATGCGAGCTGGTTTCAGGGTTACCGCGATGTCTTATCATGGCAATAATTATACCACTAACGTAAACTAATGTACAGGGTGTCCCAACAATGTCGTCAAACCTTTGAAAGGGGCAAAAATGCTCGCCTCGGCTTTGTTAATTAGTTATTAACGAAAAACATGGAGCAATCAAAGCGCGCTCCAACTTCCTCTGCTTCTCTCGTTCACTGTTTTATCGCGGTGCGTCACCAACGCTACGCTCAGTAGAACCTGCCACCGAGCCCGGACTTTCCCTCGCGCACCGTGGCCGCACTCTACATAATTGGTCCGTGTTCTTCGTGACAAATACATTGTCCACAGATTTAAAAATATCACAGAAAAAAAGTTAATTAAAATCTACTATTTTCAAGATGTGCATAACACAGGGAATTGTTGAACAAAGAAAGCATCGAATTGTAACAGCGACCTACATCATGATTTGCATAATGCCTACCGTGATTGAGATTGTGAATTGATGTAATCAGTGTCACGAATACACATGCATTCACGGATGGGTAGGTTTGCAAGCTATTACTAACAATAACATACGGTTGACCATAACGACTGTTATTAAGTACGTACGTACTGCATACATACGATTTCATTTTTTCTATTTAGTTCCCGTCAAAATGTAAGATGGAAGTGTTAAAATAATGTTTCAGTATAACATTAAGAAGAAGAAGAATAATGAATTTACTTGTTAGATACTGAAACATCTTCTTAAGTATTAGTATTGAACATTTACGTAATGCAACGCAATGAAGGACAATTCGAATTTTTCAGAATCTTTATCTTCACTGTTTTTTACTCCAGTTTTATTCGTGGTCTTGAATATTTTCACTGATCTTTTCGCGGAACCTAAGTCGATTTCTCGAGTCGGCCTTCAAATGTCATAAAACTAGTCCATGTTAAATGCATTTAAAGTTGTGATTTCACTCTTTTTACTGCTTATAGAATTTCCGTTCGCCGTTTCTTTTAGCTGTTTCAAGGGTGCGCTATAAATCCTAATTGTCATGTACTTGTGCTGCTTCCGCAGTCTACGATTAGTTATTATACTGTTTGATAATGTCCCAATCATAATCGAATATAAGCAGAAAAACAATTTGTATCATACGATATATGTATGTGCAAATAGAATAGAATTTTTCTTTTCGTGTGAATGATGAATTACAAAATAGTAAATTAAGTTGAAATTTTACGAAATTCTAATTTGATACTTTTACAATCCTTTTTTTTGTAAATTATAAGTTTTTGAATTTCCTCGCAAAACTTTGCTGGCGTAGAGTTCAGTTATTTCAATTGCACAATTGTTCTACTCTATATTGTTGTCGCGTATTATGATTGCGGGAATTTTAAAGTTCACAATGATGACAATTCATGTGCACTAACTTAACTGGAGAGCATACAGGAATAACCTAGTCATGTCGTATCTACTACGTAACAGCGTTCTCGAGTATCAAAGTAGCACTTGGTAAATGAAGTTCAGCATTTAAGTGACCACTGTCAATATTCGTGTCGGTGGATATATTGTTTTATAAGATGAATGGCGAATAATTTTAACCATATATTTATCAATTCCATTTTCAAGATGCCTATAATCCATGCATTTTTAATACGTATTCGTGAAGGTCCCCTCCTTATCTTGCACGAATGTAGTATTTCATTTGCCTTTTAAGATAAACCAGCTTACTACTCTATTTAGCCTTCAGCAGAATGTGTCACATATGGATGTCCACGTTCTCTTATACACATCAAGTATGACGAGACTAGATGTAGTCGCATTTAACAGCTATCAAAAATATATTTTGTTGTTGTTCGGTCAAAATGTGGATAGTATAAATTCGTTGATAGCAAAGATATGAGATGATATATCTTGAAAATAAATAAACACACTCAGAAAATTCAATAATCAATCCCTATTCATAATTATTGTAATTCATTGATAATATTGGATATGATATGGCACTTATTTGACTCATATACTCGCAGTTACATTTTCAACACAATTTGATATTAAAGTTAAAGTTTCTCATATAAAGTATCTGAATTCTTAACGGAAGTATATAACAACATTAAACAAACAACTTTTTTTTCTAAATAAAATTTATCGATATGACACAACTTTCCCTTTATTTATGAAGTTATTTTTGGAATGGAAATTTCTGGGATCAAAAGAAGTTTTCCTTGTTTTGGTATTAAGAAGAATATTTGCAAAGCACAGTTATTTTCTTTCTTAAGCCTCTTATTAAGTAAAGAGGCCTCCAAAAATTGCATCACACACAAAAAAAGTGTGGATGCGGTATTGTTTTATAATATGGTTCCAGCAACAGTACCCTCACATACGATCATTGAATACTTTGCTCCCCAAAGACAAGGATGAAAGAAACACAGCTGCGCTGCCTTTATATAGACTACGTGTTCATCTGTACATGCGAGAAAGTTCTGCCATCTTGTGACAGTGTCTGATACTACTCTGTCGACAGTTTTGTCGACACCGACGAAATGTTTTTTAAAATTGTTATTGTATGCCTTTCTTTTTCACACAATCTTCAGAATTAATATTTGTAGTCGATGTTATAGATTAACAGTTTTTTTTACGTATTTACTGTTTTATATAATCATTCTATTCCAAATATTAACATTTAGTTGTACACCTTGAAACTTGAAACATGAAATTGTTCAATTCGTTTGCGGGTAAATAATGTACAGTTATTTGTAAAATAGTATAAAGTACAATCATAATCAAAAAGTTTAATTTGCATAGTTCCCCATTGTTTTCTGAATTAACTGTCTCTTTGCTCTTCTTTTATTCCTTAAACAATTGTTTACAACAAGGAATAACTTTTCGCATGATTATTATTAGTTTAAACCTCTTCCACGGTTCTTCTTTTCAAATTTTTTAAACTGTACATTACGTAAGACATTTGGTATCGTATGTCATATGCATGACGTATAATAATTGCGTTTTAGCTGCAGATAAAATCTTGGCGATACTAAATTGCGCCTATAATTGGTACTCCATCCTACAATACACGTAACTGCAGACACAACAGTTCCACCAATCCAGGGAGAGCAAGTTAGCTAATCCGAGTGTTATTAAAGTACTTTTAAATTCATATCATGAAAAAATTCAATATTTTCCGGATTTGTAATATTATGTTGTACTAAAACGTATATAGGGTGAGTCACTTAACCGTACCACCTGAGTTACTAATAATCTATTCGTGGCAGAACAAAAAGTTCCTTTACATCAATTCGATTAATATGTAGTCCACCTATAAAGTAACAATGTTTAATCTGTAAGAACGACATTACATTAATAATTTCGTTTAAGAATAGACAAATAAACGTCACTTTCCTAACAGTTATTTCTATATTTGGGAATAAAGGTTGGTGTCTGACGAATAGTAAGCACAAAGCTTTGCATAGCAAACAAAATTTTTCCGAGATAGGTCCGACGGTATATTAGATAACGATAATCCTTTCCTATCGTCTGTTAGATACGATTTCCGTTGAGCGTGAAGAACTTTCTTGGGTTTCCCTGGGAATTCCATTTCTGGTTGCTGTTCTAGAAAAAAGAAAACTTTTCTTTACGTTATTGTTAGACTGCAGATTTTTATGGATAATAAAAATGATTTGCAATATACAGGAGGATATCATTGAAGTATGTACAAGCAAAAGTTTTTCCAAATATTCTTAATCCAAGATTTTTATGGATCAAACAAAAGTTAGAATAGTAGGTACATTGCTCAAATAATTGTATGATTCTTTTACTATATACGTATTTTACAGCAATTACAATTTTGCAGAAACAAATAAATCAAGGTAAACAAAAATATCCGATAAAATGTTTGAAGTTAATTTTCATTGAGAAACACTGTTCTCGCGCAGTCTAGTAACTGAGTATAAAATTAGTATGAAAATTAAACAGCTGTTAAACAAAGATGAGATTCAAAATGCATTGGGCATTATAAAGATAATACGTGGTCTACGTATACCTCGTCGGCTTTTGCACGGAAAAATATGACGTTTATCTTAAAACCCAGACTGTAGGATTTTCAAGGTATATTGCAGTTGTACTGCTGGTGTCGGCGACAGAATTATCTTGTTGAACTGCTGGTTACGCGACCGTTTTTCTCGTAAGTTGCATTAAATGGTTTTGTGTTGTGCCAATGAACTAAATACGTACAATTCATTCGTGGGATAGAGACGTAATTGGTAGCACACAATCAGTTGAACATTCTCCTCATTGTGGTGAAAAGGATATAGATGGATAAAATGGTCAAAATTTCTCTCAGACCAAATTCATTCTATTTCAATTGTCAGACAATTCGATAGGGCTCCCAAAGAAACTCCTCTATGACTATGTAGTTGCAAGGTCTAATGAATTATGATCTACTACTTCTGTTCTCCTCAACAAAAAGTTACGAAAAAATTTATGTACATTCTATCTACTAGGACACACGACAATGAATTATTTCAGAATTTTTGGTTGCGAAATCGATTTTATAAAAAATCCGGAAGCATAAACTATATTATACTACGTTCATATTATAATGTTAGTTGTGAAATCTCCAAACATTCGAAGAATATGCATTTTTCGTGTTGAAGTTTCGGAGATACCAGTTTTATAAACATTCAGTAGTCAGATATCATTGAAACAAATTGTTCTTGATTATTCCAGAATTTTTTATAAATTGCATCGTCGTTACAAAAAGTAAAAATAAATTCTTTCGGTGCCTCTTCACCTTTTTGCTGGTGTATTGTGTATTATTAAACATTTTTATATTTGGAAAAATAATGTACTAACTTAAAAATGCAATATAAAATATTTTATTGATACAGCATAATATTTTATTTTAATAATAATCGCATTCAAATATTTTTATAAGAACAGTTTGTGCTTTTGTTTTTATCAAGGAGAGTATACAACATCAGTAAAAAACATCGTTGTTGAACATTGATGTGCGAGTTGACTCGCACACATTGTAAAATGATAGCGTTCAATCACGACAAGATTGCCAGAAGTCGATGAAGTTGATGTACGTAACGTACTTAAAAATAATTAGGCAACGCCGGTAATTGTTATGTAGCCACGCCAGAGTAATTACTTACCGTGTAGATACATCGGTGATAAGGTGCCACGAAATGTTTCACGTTCAGCGAATGGATACAGAATGGTCAGCATTCGATCGTAATACTTTGAACTCGCCGTTCGAGTATGAAGTGCAGGTAATACAAGCCGCGATGAAATCCAAACAAATAGATTGAGCTACGAATCGCTTGGAAATAATCCAGGAACCGTGAGCGAATTCACTCGACAGCGTTCTTCATCCTCTTTTTATCCTATCGAATTTTCAAATCTTCTTGCTATATTATTTTGAAAATCGAAAATGGTAATTAACCACTTGAAGCACAAATACGTAATCTGTTTCGTACGACTTTAAATAGTTTCGTAGAATTTAAATGTATCGTTATATTATTTTCAACCTGTCAAACATATTAAGCAAGAGAATTATGCAACTGTAGACTAGAAAAACGGTAGAGAGTGAACGATTAAAATATTCAATTCACAATGGTCCTCCGATTTAATTCACGTTCGTGAAATAAGTATGCAACCAAGTGGGTACATGTTCTAAGCAATCAAAAGATAAGAACATTGATGTTAAAGTGTGTAATAAAGTCAAAAGGAGATACCTGCTATCTGTTTTGCCTAATGACGAGAGATATTACTGCCGAAAATAAGAAAGCTCCAGTGTAATTGAAAACCAGAAAGTTCCAGTGTAATTGAAAACCAGAAAGTTTATCGCTAGACTGCGGATGTTTATGTAACTTTGGTAAATATTACGTTCAAGGGAGGCAGGACGAAGGACCTTGACCTTGACATATGTTGTCCAGGTGCACATTCGTAAAAAACTTGAATTTTGAATCAATTGTTTATTGAACACATTCTGCTCATTATTCTTCACTGATTTGGAGGTGGTTGGTTGGATCGTCAAAATGAAAATATTAAGTCGGTGACGTTCGTCAATGTGGGGGAAATTGACTCGAATTGAGAGGAAGAACCGGATTAGTCACGTGACGCGGGGAATAGCGTCGTAGAAGGGGAAGGTAGAGTGCGGACACAAACAAATAAATTGTTTATCTATAGTTATAGTGAAATAATTATTCCAGATAATTGTGAAATTGTTCTTCAGAATTCTATCAGCTAACCGGATTATCAGGTTTGACAAACTTGAAACAAAGAAATGACGAAATACTATCTGAAATTGCTATTATATAAAATAACCATATTGAAAAAAATTTCAAATAGTTATTTCTTATTTTCATTTCATATAAAAATTCTTCAGGCCTAACCTATACGGGTTAAAGAAGATTTGAAAAGAAATATCCAATTATTGACATAAGGGTCAAAAACTTAAAAAAAAGGAGAAAAGAAACTTGTAAGATTTCCCGTGGAAGTATCCTTAAAATGTCAATAATTGTAAAATAAAAAACCTGGAACTACTTACTGAATCAGCGCTGTGTTAAACAAATTGATTTTATCTAATTTTTGGGGATACTTAGAGTCGGCTGAGAGCAACTAAATAGCCGTGGATACTTCGTGCAGGTCGAACACAGCACGACAGTTTAATTGTTATTGAAACGATTTCGTCGGATCTAATTATCCGCGCGTTGCACATAGCCCCGTTACCTGTTGCGGCGAATTGATTTGAATAAGTGTATCTCTTCACAGTGTACGATTATGTACAATGAACAACTCGTCACGAGTTCTCTCCGCTTCCTCTCCCGCCCTACCGCGGCCATCACGCAAAACTCGTTGGAGGTGGGACGTTGTCGAGCGTTGAATTAGATTCAGTAAAGTAAGTCGGTGAGTCCGCGACAGGCGAGATCTGGTATTGTGTTGGATCGAGTCGAATCACTAGATCCTCGTTTTTGTTATGTAATTCGTCTCTGGTCTCCACCCAAACATAGAAAAGACCGCTAAGTAGATCCTGCGCTTCCTCGGCTGTTTGCTGCATCATCCCGGTGAGTCGATACATTTTTCGAATTAATGGAAAGTTTACCTGTCCGACTGTTCGACACCTTCGCGAACGAATTTTCAACAGGATTACGAGGCTGTCCGCAAATCTATGGCATAGACTATAAACAAATTATGTAATTGAAAAATTATAAGGAGAAGAGGAAGGGAAATGTTAAATTTTAACAGAGCACATAGCAGATTCATTGTATGTGGAATATAATGTTTCATATGTTAGAGTTTGTTAAAGTGCACTTTTCGCAACGTAAGAATGGTCAACATTCTTCAATAATTAGTCGGGGGTAGGAGCTTCAGGATTGTACAAACTGTCAAGAACATTTGTACGTATTGTTTGTGTATAGCACAGTAATTAACTCACTGTTTAACCCTCGAACGGCAAACGTCAGCCGTATGCTATTGAGGACTGTTCACTGCTTTGTTTATAAATTAAAAAAAAAATATTGTTGACAACACTTTTTATAGACACGGTAGTTTTCCTGTTGTTCCTATTAATTGTCCATTTAATTTATTCGAAAATGAATCAATGACGATTTTAATACTTCTGGTCAAAAAAACTAGTCAAAAAATAAATGTTTTTATGAAACGGAATTGTTCAGTAATCTAAACATTGTGTGTCATGAATAATTCTGTTAACACTAAATCTACCGAGCACTAAAAAAGATAAAATGTTTCATTTTAGAAAAATGACAAGGCTCTATTTATTTAGATTTTGTGCAATTTTGATCACGATATGTGCTTGGATAAAGAAATTTATCGAGTCAATTTCCATATAAGCAGCTTCATAATTTCAATAATTGTAAGATGGAAAATATAAAACCGGTCAGTTGACCGGCAGTGTTAAGTTTAGTATTAATCATGGTTCCATTGTAGAAGCGTTCGCTGCTTAAAAGTATAATTACATTCGGAGTTATGAAATAGCTGTATTAGATCAGTAATAGGCAGGTGGTTTATTGGATCCCAAGTAATTATTCAAATGCGACGGGACATATACAAAAATTACTGTTGAATTTATTGATTTCTTTTTTTTTTAATTGAAATATTATCATTGTCCTGTCGATAATATTTTGAACGAGCTAATCTTTAAGAAAATTACGATTATCTATATACCTTATCTTTGTTTTTACACTTGTTCCCGTTTGATTTTAAAATGTACGAAGATTTATATCTCTAACAAGTGTGCTTTCAACTATCGGAAAACGTGCAACTGTGTACATTCCTATTTAATTACCGGAGGTGCTGTAATCTTAGTAATGTCTATGGATAACATAATCAATCAATACAGGATTGATCCCAGCCGTTACTACAGTAACGATAAAAATTCGATTTTTATTAGCTGCAACCTGTTTGAAATATTCGCCAATTTCTTAAATATTTTAAAGAATTTAGAAGACCTGTTACATTGTTTTACATCGAATAAATAAATGTCTATGTAGCTCATAAGTGTCTTGTAATTGTTGCAGACAATTTTTATTTTTCAATTATGACAATACGAGTTTGTGCAAACAGCTTCAGTCTACTCATTTCTAATTGTACCTTAAAATCCTAGTTATAACATTGTTATTGTGTTTTACAATTGATTTTTTATATCAGAGATAAATTAAAGTTAAAATTTTTGTCTGATTTGTCATTAGACATGTTTGTTGTGGTGATAAAAATCATTTTCTTCTTAGAAGAATTCGTAGTTTCTTATCGAAGGCTAAAGACAGCGTTTTATATTAAAAATTGTTAGTTATTGCATTGAAACGGATAAGAGATTGTACGTAGATGATGATGATAACGATGGTGCAGAATCCATATTTTCCAATGATAATGGAAATAGTACAATAGAAATACGTGGAATGCGTTACTTAAAATTAATATAGGCTATAACAAATATCCAGAAAAAGGAATATGTTTATTCATATTATTCATTTAACGACTTTTCATTTTCGTAATACAAAGAACTGTCGATTTCACTGTACTTTTCGCTTCTGTTCGTAGTTGATATACATACATATGTATGTAAGAATAATCGTAATTTAGACTCGTTTCGAATAAGTACATTATAAATAAACTGTAAGGATTAAGAAAAATTCTTGTTAAGACTACAAGAAAGTGTTATCTTGTTTTGAGCTGTTCAATGATTTGTGGCCAGACGTGTTCACGTTGACATACGTTTTACTGTGACAGATTGTTAATTTATTTTGTATGCCAATTCGTCATTCCGGCATTAAAATTTGCACGGTGAAGCATTTTATCGTTTTTCCATTCGAAAGTCGATGAATTTCAATGAAGGTGTTGTTATTATATATAACTCGCATAAGAGAAATTAACTTTTGTTCTGCTTCCATTTTATAACTCCATAAAGAGGATCGTCGTGTTTGCCTATTTTAAAAGTGTTGTTGAAGAAAAGCTCAAGAAGAACTCTCGTGTCCTTGTTGTTTTTAATTGGTACGGTTTTTTGTTGCTTGTAAATATGTTATCGCCTTATTTGCGAGCAACAAATTTGTTACAAAGAATTGATTTTTCGTGGAAATTTTCTTAACTAAAAATTTATAGCACGTTTTTTACAACATAACCGTATACAATTATACTTCTGTTTACGTATAATTATATTACTATAGGCATTATTATCGTTCGTTAATTGTTTTGTTGCCTTCGTCATATATAGGTAGAAGCTTTATGATTGATGGATCGTATATAAAGGTATTGATAACTAGATTTGCAGTAAGTCAGTCACTCTACTGGATATAAGTCTCCGGCTTTACAGTCGAATGATAACGATAGCACCTGCACCCATATGCAATGTCACACTAATTCTTTTAAAGTATATCGACAACAAAAGGAAGTGCGGGAGATATATCGGTTTCAGGTTGTTTACTAAACATAACTTTATACGTACGCGTTATAGTAATTTGTAGATTTTAATTATGATGAACTATAACAGTTAGACTTGCTTCTGGTTACGTTTCTTAAATAGACACATGTATAGCATATAAATAGAATACAATGCTCCTTATGTAGTAATATGCAAAATATTCATAAAAGGAAAAATATTCATAACCAACTCTTTACAGTTTATTACTTGAAATCCAAAATTACACAAAATAGCAACAAATATAGTAGATGATAACAATACTCGAACAATTACTATATGCTTTAAATGCATTGATCAATTTAAATTAGGTTCATAATTATTAATCAGAGTAGACTGAATAAATATTCTGGTTGGTAGCGCATAGATACAACACTGGATATATTATTCTTGCTTTCAAATGTGACATTGACGTGTGAGAGTTTATTTGATCATTAATTCTCATTGTCAGTTAACATGCATTTGTTTGCCTGCATGTACTCATTTATGCCATAAACGCTTAAAATCCATAGTTTATTGACTGCAGTAAGATTTTAACCGCATACTGCACATTGCTAAAATATAAAAGTTGAATTGATGAAACATGTGTCGTCATAGTAATTGTTCAGACGGAGATAAAACTGGGCTCCAGACGATAAGTATTTGGAGTATGTGCCTACACCGATAAGAAAGACATTCTTCGTAGTCAATTAGTCTGACATGAGCTACGTTTCTCGTTGAGTTTCGACTCACGAGCAGGGCCGCCAGATTAAGAATTGTGTCCTCACTGTACCTTCCCCTTCTACGACGCTATTCCCCACGGCCCGGTCACACAACGCATATCGTCTTTGTCGCGTATGTGTCATAATGTCACGTGACTGATCCGTTAACGACAGAGAGAGGGTAACTGTATTCCCCTCAATTCGTGCTGCCTCCCCTCATCTGGCGACTCCGCTCACGGGCAATTCGTTTTATCCGCTCATTATCCTCAATTTATTGAAGATTTTCACGTGCGTGTTCTATGCAAGTGTTCGTTCATTTCTCAAGGTGCACAATGGACTTTGCACCGAGAGCTCTCTATTATATCGCGTACATGCTTATCTGAATAGGGAACGGTCATTGATGATACATATACCTTTGTCCCTCTTCTTCTTTTGTTTCCCTTCACGTTTAGATGAAATTCTTATCGATAGATTTGAACAGTTCGATACTGTTTTCTATGCTATCTCGAAGTAATATTGATACGATCCATAATAATGTTCCCCGTATCTGGGACAAGAACGATTGAAACAGATTTCTAAATAAATTAAATCTGACAATTTTTGCAGTGATTTTCTTGGTTCTTGAACGATATAATTATTAAGTAGTCGTCAAATAACATTTTAGAGAAGATGATTTGTGTTCAGAATGTTTAGATAATTTTTTTTTATAAAATAAGAAATGTTCGAAATTATAACTTGGTAGTTAACTTGAACTATTTGAATACCTATACACTCAAATAGAAAACTGCGACTTGTTCAATTATCAAAAGTTTAAAATTATGATTTTATATATTCATATGTTTTGTGTAATTTGTAGGATTTTTGTCGAAAATTCGGAGTAAGGAAACGTTCAAGAATGTTCAACTAGGTGGAATGGTTTGTAATATTAAATCTCGACAACTTTTATTTGCGCAAAAATCCGCACTCGGATGATAAATATTCGTTCTTGAACTTTATCGATACACCACGAGACTGGTTCACACCTTCACTGTGACGCGTTCCAATTATAAAGTCTACAGAAAACGAGGTGATATTTGAATTTTGATCTGTACTAAATACATTTTGAAAAGTTAAATGTATTTGAAGGACGGTTTGAAAATACATATTGCTTTCGTAAGACTAATCTTGCATCAAAAAGTATTGGATGTAGTAACTGCAACACATTTAATTAAGTAAGGTAGTTTTCCAATATTTATTTTATTTCGTAGATTCGCAAACAAGAATATTTAGAATAATTTACATATTTGTTATATATAAAATAAAACTGTAATAAAAAAATGCTTAAAAAAGTTATTTTACGCTTTTACAGACGATCCAATATGTAGCATTCTCGATCAAAAGCGTGTTCTCATTTTTCTAACTGCTATATCATGGATAAATATCATAGAAAACAATAAATAATTACACTTTCAGCTCAAAGTGTAAACGATCAATACGTTTCAATGTACCGATATGCGATACGTTAAGGTTGAGATTTACGGAAACATCTCTACTCGATTAATCCACTTGATTACTTCAAAATGCAAGATCATGTTTACGAAGGATAGCCACTACCGTATGACTGAACTGCATACATAATTATGCGCGTTACATAATTATAAAATGGAATTCATACGTTCCCACTCCATTACTAATTCGACGTGGAACGACGAGTAAGTAAATGGGAATTTAAAGCAAGGACAGGGATACATTTCCAATTTGATACAATCCACTTTTCAAATGCATGCTCTTCAGTCATTATTACGTGTACAAAGTTCAAATTATTAATCGTTACGATTGATCGACTATATCTTCTAGGTATTTACATCTATAAAGGTATAACATGATTCCTGACAACTCTACTTTCTCAGTATTAATAGATGTACAAATTAATTCGTAACCCTCACAATTAATTAGTTACATTTCGATGAAAGGGGTGACTTCTGAGGTCATTTGCAGAAACTTTTTCCGTTGCGAAAGTGTTCTCCACGGCTTCGTTAGTGGTCAGCTGTAGCGGCACTCTGATCGGTCCGTGTTCTTCGTTACTAACTCCTTAACGAAGCCGCGGAGAACATTTTCGCAAAGGAAAAAGTTATTTGAAAAGATCTCGGGAATCATCTCTTTCAAGGTAGTACATTTTTGGATCATCCTGTATATTATCGTGAATTTTATGCAAGGCAGTAGGTCTGGAAATAGACTTTCACAACCCAGACTCATTGTAATTTAAGGCCTGCGTTTACATCGGCACGATGTTTGTGTGTACACAGAATTCTCTCCTTATCTTTACGTTAGTTTCTATCTCGGTCCTCTTACGCAGGAGAATTACGTTTGGTCCTCGATAAGATTGCATCAGACACGCATACAGGACGTCTCCAGTTCGAGTAGACAACGAAGTGTGTTGCATAAATGAAAATAGGAAAAGGACAGTTATGGAAACGTATTAGGTGTATGCAAATGTTTTAGTCTTTTTTCATTTTTCTATGTTTCCAGTCAATTGGTTACCTAACATTTTCTACGTTACCAATTACTTGATTACTTAGACTGCATAAAACTGAATTGGTAAGATACAAAACTGCGAGGACGTCAGAAGAATTTGAGAACGCCATTAAGCTACTTTCGGACTGTCAAAATTACTGAAGGAAACCGTACATTTTTATTTAATTTCTGTTTCTTACAATTTACTTCGAAAATGTTTACTTCGCGTGAAAATACACAGCATAATTTGTAGATTTCAACTGATATTATATGAATATAATATGAAACGCCCTGTACGCGCAGTATGTCTGTGCGTATAACTCGAAACCCCTGGTGTGCAAAGGTATACACTGAGATACCGTGCCGTTTACTAATCTGTACATATCAGTTTACCGAGCTACATTTTATCGGAGAATATAAAATGCAGCAGACAATGAGCGAATTTGAATCATAACAGAGTTTCTTTTATTTTGCTTCACTAATAAAGCGATTATTGGAAAAAGTAAAAAGGGTTGCGTACGTTTGGACGGTTAAAACATAAAATAAGTTCAACGATGTTCGAATAAATCTTTAAAGAGAAAACTTCATGGAGAAAACATGATACATTGCATACGTACTGAATAAAAACAAGCATAATAATATAATAAATACATTAAACACAACACAAGAGAAACTCACCCAATAATTACCCTTGTGGTAAGGGTACCGACTTGAAACTTGTCACAGAGGGTTTTCTTTGGGAGCCCTATCGAATGGTCTGATCAAAAATCAATTTGGTTTGAAGCACTTTTCAGCATCTAGAACAAAAATGAGTGAATTATTATACTGGGATCCATTATGTCAGGCTCGAGCAACTTCTTCTCATCTGTTGCTTCACGACTCCCACTATAAACTATTTTATATTTCCCCTACCGTGCCTCGCGTGACTGCGTGGGTCCAGTGTTGCTAGAATC